>JAYKKR010000005.1:1388665-2082998 GCA_036971615.1 Amyloporia xantha
TCTGCATCCCTTCAACTCGCAAATTCCAGAGGATGCGCAGTATGTCACGGAGTCGCATTCGGAGTAAAATTGATAAGTCCCGCGCTCCAGATGCTGATTATTGACTGAGCAGTTTCCGCCATGTTTGACGTCTCCAGCCTTCACGACGTAAAAGGCACAGGGGAAGAAAAGAAGGACCAGCGATGAAAAAAACATGATTATGCCCGCCAGAGCCTGAGCCTTCGAACCGTTAAACGGGGGATCACTCGAAAGCCAGTCTCCGAGAGCCTGCTATAAGTATACGAGGATATTGAAACAAGTAGTGAAACAACCAGCTTTAGGCGGGCGCGTCCGACTTGTCCGAGGGCGCAATTACCACGTGCACACCCATCATTGGCATTTGGAGTTATAGCCACATGTAGCTGAAGTATTCTTACTACTATCTGACTACGACCACCAGTGAAATGTTTACGGCGGACGCCTTCAGTTCGCTCCAGCAGACAAAGCTAAAATTTTAACGTCAGGAAATGTCAATTCGAAGCGAATTCAAAGTAGGTCAACAGAGATAAATGAAATGGAGCGGACTAGCTTGCTCAAGTGACGGGGCACACTTCAGACATAGACTCTGACCGCAGTACAAGAGAGAACTCACATAAATCGCTCTCGGACATGCATCATCAATCCGGAGCGATTGCACTGTATCTCCGTTTAGGCCGCTTGCCGTTTAGTGCCCCCCGACATCGCTTTGAAACGTCATGGATGGCTGACTTGCGCACGCCGAAGCCGTTGCCATATCGTGCAGGTACGTGTGGACCGGTCCAATGGGCTGTCAAGTAGAAAACGGCGTTCGAAGCTTCGGAGAATGCCAATTGTACACGCGATACGCACGGATTAATGAACCCAGAGGTAAGAGCTATTTTCGCCCGCATAATCGCAGTCAAGAGATCAGACACTCAGAGCATGCCGATATCAAGCCCTCGCCGTGGAACAGTCGTACAATAATTACATGACACCGGAGAAATGTACTGACCGCTGAGTAAGTCGTCGAAGGACGTTGGGTAATACAAGCCATGCACGGAACAAATACATCGCTAGGCCACACCGTTTGATGGCGCTATAAAGAGCATATACAAATGTAAAGTAACACAAAGGCGACCCGGTGGATCGCTGAATCCTCTGTGGGATTGTAATCAGCCCGACCTCCCAGGAAGGCGGTCGAAGATATGGGGATAAGTTTCCACAATTATGCTACGATGTTCACCATGTTTAAACATCCAGCAGGTCGTAGAGGCACAAAAGTCGAGCGACATGTGTCAGATATCGACCAGATAACAGTTGACCTCCACACCTCTCCCAAAGAAGTATGACAAGCCCTCCACACTATCCGTGTGACATCCGGACTAAATCATTATCTGCAACGTTTACCGGCTGATACATTGAATAAAGTGCTTGCGGCGGCCAATGAGGGTGGGCGCAGCGAGCAATCTGTTCATCTCCCATGTACCACCGAGGACGGTATTCCTTGAGAGGACTGAGCGGCGCACAACATCCATGTAGGCGAAACTAGGACTACATAGTCAGGATGCTGCTTGTGACGCTTGCGAAAATATAAATAAATCATAAAAGAGTGGGAGGACAGGGGTATTGTGGCGCGCGTAGCGCGCGTGGAAACCACCTGGCACCCACGTTGGCCGCGTGGCTGCCATGCGACCGCAGGTCGTCCCATTAGAGTAGCTGCGCGCAGCGCGAGAATTGGCGGCGGGCTCCGCGCAGCGGCAGGGGGGTCCGCGGGGGTCTCCCCCGCGCAAGGATCAAAGTAAACTACATTCTTGCTGCAACGGGAACGGTCCTCCCACAGGAGCTGTGTGCAGCGCGAGAGTTGATACCGGGCCCGGTGTCTCCCCCACGCAAGGATTCAAAAAATATAATACAGCATCCCCGTGGCAACGGGCACCAGCTCAGTGCAGCAGTCGTCCCATAGCTATAGCGTGCAGCACGGGCTCGCATCGGGTCCCCCTGTGCACTACTATGTCGGCTGCAACGGGAATCTGTGTCAGTGCACTTGCAGCGGGTGTCTCAGGATGACCAGCACAAGTATCCAGAAAATGGTAAACATATGATATGCCTGCTGCAACGGGAACAGGCACCATCGGGTCTCTCCCCTATGCGCTATGTCCACTGTGCATCAATGGGAACCAGCATCAGCACATTCTTTAATGCATTGCTCCGTGCAGTGTTTTTCCTTGCACAGGTATTCAAATTTAATTTAATTTAAAGTGTTGCTACTGAACGGAAAGGGGTGTCGGGCGTGAAGCACCCTCTTTAGTGCTGTACTTCCCCGCAACGGGAACGGGTCACGGGCACGAAGTGCCCGTTGGTGGGCAAACTGGATTAGTGGATGAGACCTCAAATTCAAAGGTGCAAAGCACCTGCGTGGCCAAGCCACGGGTATCGTCACTAGAAGACACTCCATTATAATTGTATTATCTGCATTCAAAGGCGCAAAGCGCCTTGCGTGGCAAAGCCACGGGTAAAGACGCTAGTTTGCACCTGCCTTGCGATCATGTCTTACGCGAAATACCCCGAGAGATCCCGATCGCTCCAGATGATCGAGTCGATGCTGATGATGCTGGTCGGTTTGCTGCGGTTGTAGCGGCACCGCGTCCCCCGCGTATACCAGCAGTAGATGCTACAGGGACGCAAGAATAGTCGGTTCTCTACGAATTGACAAGAAGTTGAAGTAGCCTTACCAGCACGTGCTCCAGCTCTCATTCCCCTCATGGAAGCCCTAGTTCCCCTCACTCCTCTGACCCCACTGCCTCTCCCTGCTTGCTTGGCTGCCTCCTCCCGGGCTTTCTCGAGCCTCTCTCGCTCTTCGCGCTCCTTACGGTCCTGCTCTTCACGCTCCAGTCGCTCCCGTTCACGCTGTGCGGCAAGAGCACGCTCCTCTTCCTCACGATGAGCGCGTTCAATTGCTTCATGGTACTCACGCTCAATGATTTGTTCGTCCTGTTGATGTAAATAAACAAGAGGGCGACTCAGTGGACTGCAACAGCGTACCACCTCTGCCCCTTCCCACCGCTCGTCCGTTATCAAGCGTGCGATACTCTCCGACTTTGATAGAATTCTGACATACTTGTCGAGCAATGCACTCGTATGTTCTAGTTGTGTTGCTACTCGCTTGAGGGCCACGCGGCTTAGGTTGTTCGCTAGGTGGCTATAAAGCACTGTTACTCACCTCAGTGCTAGACCTAGATTCCTTTAATGCTTCCTTGTACACCTCAAACGCAGAGTTCAGCTTCTTCAATATGAAGAGATCGTGCTGCAGTTTTTCCTCTCGCGTTTTGGCCGCCAGCTTCCTTGTCTTCTCCACATCTTCTTGAGTCATTGTCTGGTCGAGCTCTTCGTCCGGGTCTGGGGCATACTCTTCGGCAGTACTTTCATCTGCGTAGCTCGGTTCTTGTGGACGCGGTTGGGCAAGCAGACTGAATTTTGGCCGGCGAGATGGCCCAGGGAGAGGTCGGTCGGGAAGCGATAGTTCAGAGAGAGACAGGTCGTCCCCGCCCGGACCTGTACGTGACGAGCTGGCACTGAGCGAGGACTCGGAGAGTAGGCGAGAGCCACTTGGAAATTCATTCAGCTCTGATATGTTGGGGGAGTCCATAGTGAGTGGCGGGACGAAGTGGCAAGTCAGTGAAGCCTCCGGAGAGAACGCGTCCTACCGCGACTCCCGCGCCGCGAACATGGGGGTCTTGCCACGTGCCCGTGTTTCTCAGCGGGCGGTTTACAGTCGGAGATTGAACAATTCAAACCCCTTCCAGGCCGCTCGACATCTTGCTCATTCTTCCAAGTCGTCCTTCACGACCGCATTCTTGTTGCGTGCGTTGTTCATTATTCCTTTCGCTATGTCAGAGACGAAGAAGCGGCCACTTTCAGAGGATGCTGAGGAGCTGCGTCCAAAGAAGCGAGTTGTGAGCGACGACCATGACACCCCCCGTCATCTCAATGGCGTTGATTCACAAGTCGATGAACCGAGGGATGACCATAATTTGGAGGTGCAAAACCATGTTTGGTGTTAGGGTGCATAGGTCTGACTTAGGTGCGAGTGCAGATGTTCCGGAAAGATGCTATCTATAGGAGAATGAAGCACTACTCTCGCGAATACGAAAGGAGTGAGGCTAGAGTGGCCGAGTTGGAACGACGGCGAAGTACATGCGAGGCCGGCCTGGCTGCTCTAGAAGCGTGTTGGACCCAGGTACCGTGTCCGTTCAAGCTGCGTACGTCGTGATTGCTCATAAATATGTTAGATTATCAGTACCATACGTTCATTGGTGAAGCCTGAAGATCTGCCGCCATTGGATGTGAATACCAACGGTAAGTACGGCATTTGATTGTAAGACGTTGGCCTAATGGTCGAGCCTCAGACTTGTTCGACTTGACCGCGCATGTTTCCGATGATTCGGATCTGGAGTATGTGGATGCATTACGGAACAAGATGCACGCTACATCTGAATTAGTTGGTGCATTTGTTCGGCTTGGTGGACAGTCATCAGCCCCTCCAGTGAAGGATGAATTGTATCAATCCTGTCAGAAGACTCAAACTGAAGTCAGTCATCTGCAAGGTCACTTATTCTGCTGACTTACCCATCCAACCGACAGTGCTCAACTCTACGCTCTGAGTTATCGTTGATGCGAAATAAGCTGCGGCATGTTGAACTTGAGCGAGACAAGTATCACGAGGATCTTGTTGCTGCCGAGAAGCGTTTGGATCGGTTACAGAGCAAGACTGTATCCAGTGTACAAAGTCAGCCACTGAAGACGGAGATGAAGGCAGAATCACCTCCAGACATGTCGGCCTCCCCAGCTGTGAGTGGTTCGGTCAATTGGTGGGAGTTCCGGACATTTCTGATCCTGAACATCGTCCTGACTATATACAGCAACCACTACCGGTTGCCAATGGGTCTGATCCTGTGGATGACGATGACTGGCGGGAAATTGCACATTTACGCTACAAGCAGCTTGGAGAGCTCCATCACCAAAACACGATTCTGAGGAACGACATCACGCGGTTGCAGTTAGAGGTACGCAGTCTGTGCTATTCATCTTCTCGTCGCTAATGCACCCATTTAGCTACGTTCTCCTTCAGAAGAAGTCATCATCCACTCGTCGTATTACGAGGGGCTGAAAGGGTGGAATTCGGAACTCATAGCTGCTCAAACCGACCATCAAAACGAAATCAGTAAACTCAAGGCAGAGGTGGAGCAGTTGACAGTGGCGAGACAGTCCTTACACGATAATATTAATGTTGGTTGTTCAGTCCATCTGTGTTCGGCCAATTGACACTTTAATAGGGTGCTTCTGATCAAGCCGTGCAAGAACTCAAAACGATGTTGATCAAGAGGGATAATGAAAATGCAAGACTCCGTGAGCAGCGGGATCAACAGCTAGCGGAGCTCAATGAGCGCAAGCAAAAGGACCATGCAAGGCTGCAATCAGCTCATGAATACAGGACGCTTGCCGAGTCGCGTTTGGTATGTAGATATCTAGGCTTTGGATCATGCATCAATGACTGAGATTACAGAGCAGGAGCGCATCAAGGTTCTCGTATCCGAGATTAGCAGACTGAAGACCCGCCTCGCCGCGAACATGGGGGACGAAGATTTGATGTCTTTTCTTTGGCAAGCGGATGCAGATTCTTCCGTCCAGTATGCCAATGATCTGAGGACAAGACTCGCGTAAGTTTGCACCACCACGCTGAGAACACAACACAATAATGTTATTCCCTGTCTACACTAGTACTGCTGACGATCGGATAAAAGCTTTCGAAATCTGCTTGTCTCGACTCAATCAAGATCATCCAGACATTGCACAACACATCAGTTCCGAGAAGGAAGCTCGGGAACAGTTGATTCGATTGCAAAAACAGCTGGAGAAGTATCAGGCAGTATACGGCGAAGCATCATCCGTCCTCCCACCTAGTGCACAGGATTTATCCGAGCGGTTACAATCGAAAGAAAACGAGATACAGAAGTTGAGCCTGCAGCAGAAACAGCACGATCAGGTATGTCGCTCTGGAGTATTGTGCTCCGTTTCTATGGGCCTTCATGACATACTCATTGCCTGGCAGGCCGAATCTGCCTTGTACGCTGAGTTGGACAAGTTGTCTGCTGCATGGGAGACACTCGATCGTCAAGTCAAGAGTAAAGTTTTCGATTTGAGCACAATGGAGGAGCGAGTGACGAAGAGTGGCCTTGACGTTTGTTTGTTTTCATCAACTAAATATAGTTTCAGCTGATGTTTCGGTATGTATCGACAGAAAGCCAAGTCAGAAAACAAGTACTACTCAGCGATGCGAGACAAAGAGGCGGTTGAGACGGAACGCAAAAATCTTTCACGGAACCTGGAGAAGCAAGCCAAGAACATCGAGCGCCTAGTTGAGTCTGAGAAAATACTCTTAGAGCGAGGGGTAAGCTATTTTGTAACTTATATGTCCGACGTTCTCATAACCGCCATTGGCGTTGTGTAGCGTGAATTGGAGAAAGTGGTGTCACAGTATAAAGCTGTAATCGACAAACAAATGTTGGAGTATAAGAACAAAGAGACCGAGCTTGCCGAATCGAAGGTTCGCGCGAATGCCGAGCATCGCCGCTTGCGTGAGGTATCCATATGCTATTCATCCACTTCATCTTATACGATACTGACTTCGTGCATGCACAAGTTCAATGCTAACTTACAAGCAATCCATCAAACGTTTAATCGGCGGGAGGTCGAAGTCCGGGCCAAGGAAGAAGAGGTGGCTCGGTTGAAGAAGGAGGCCGAGCGATACGCTGCGAAGATGAAGCTTCAGTTGCAAAATCAGAGTGCAAGCTCAAGTACAAGAGAGGCGCAGCTGCAGAGTGAGGTCGAGAAGTGCATGGTCAGTTGGCATTGTTCGCCATGCTCCGGAATCTAAAATATCCGCACTACAGAGCATTTTGAAGTGTTCCACGTGCAAACAGAACATGCGCAACACGGTAATAACCAAGTGCATGCATTGTGCGTCGCTAGTTGCTCAGTCTTGTCGTCTTCAACTGATCTCTGTCTCAGCTTTTTGCAAGTCTTGTGTAGATTCACGAATAGCAACTCGTCAACGCAAGTGTCCTGCTTGCAATCTACCATTTTCGCAGGGAGAAGTTCAGTCGTTGTTCTTCCAATAATTGACTCTTGTAGCAAGCTGTTTTCATATATGTTATTACTTTCGAACTTCTTTTGGTTTATCCCGTTTGTATAAGTCCTTTGAATGCGTCACGTTCATTATCCTAGTACTTTCAATGATATTACTGCGATGTCCCGGCTGGCAAATAATGCAAATACATACACATGCCATGGCTACCATCGTGCTGAGCATTAAAAACCTAGTTGCCTTTCGCAAGCTCGGACGACCACTGACCAGGGTCCAGGGACGACCTCATGTTCCATCAGAAGCGTGGGAACGCGATTTGTCTACTTATATGTGAAAATTTCTCTTCTTCGACAGCCCTCCTCCCCGTCTGCTTCACAGTGCGAAGACCTTTGCATGTTCTTGCTGGCTTCGATGCAGTGATTGTTATAGCATGTTTCAAGTCCGTTCTAGAGGTATCTGATAGCCGCCATATGACCTGGTTCGACCGCAGACCGGGTGTAATCAATGTCAGCCATCGGCAGTCCCGAAACTGGCTTCTCTGTTGGTATATGAAAGTGAGTTTTCAATCCCTCGTTCTGCTTGCAGGGACTTTTACGTCTCCTTGTGATGACTACCTATCACATTATCAAGCTCAACAGTCTAATGGTTGACACGTCGACCAGTTGATGATTTGTTACTTCTGCAATTCTGAATCTTGTTTCGTTCGGCATCGCTTCCACTGGGACAGAACGAGTTACTGATTTTCCTGCCAGGTTTCGATGGCGCCGTGTGTAGGGGAAATTGGATGGTGTACCGGGGATATTTGTTTTCGAACGTCGTGTCGTGTCGTAGCGTAGATATGTTAGCTTCGCTATTGCAATTGCTCATAGATAGCTGTAATAAACATCGTTGCATCCTCGCATGGTACAAACTAAGTTGTGGATACGCTGCATTATCTGCGCTCGCTGTTCATTACCAGTATCGCATGAACCAAGCTGTCCTTCCAAGTAATTGGTCTAATATTCAGACCCTACTTTTTCTCAATATAGATGATAGTCACGTATAAGCAGACCCATGAAGAATCGCGATTCGCAGCACCTCTATGCTGTTCCCCAACCAGTGACTGATCACCGCTTGACCCAAGTATACTGTGAACGATGTGAATCGGCATTGTTCGTTTGCAAGAGAGAAAAACGTCACGTACTGCTTTGCGAGCCTTTGGACGCCCAGTCTTCTTTCTCTCGACCATACGTGGATCGCGCCGCATGAGCTTCGCTAAATTTGGTGTGGGCGGGATGAATTTCCGCTTGTCATTAAATTTGCATGTGAGACATACCTTTGCGTAAGAGGGGCTCGACATCTGAAGCATGGGCGGCGAGTGCTTTCGCAATACCTAGGCTGATAGCACCGCTCTGGCCCGTGGTTCCACCGCCTCTTACGAGGGCAAACACATTATATGCGCCAACGAGACCGGCGATCTTAAACGGGCGGACGACGCGTTCACGATCAGCAGGAATTGGGCTAGAAGAGAAAGTGGTAAGCTCCATCTGCGTAAGAAGAAGAGCCTACTCACAAATATTGTGAGAGTGGGGTGTTATTAATGAGAATGTTAGTGGTCGTAACTTTTACGGGAGTGAGAGCGCTATCGTCCATGGCCGAAGTGACGGTTGACGACAGCGGTGGTAGAGATTCTGACTGGACCGCCGTCGCTGCTGAGGGTGTCCATGCGTCTACAGGAACGTCCTGTTTCTGGACAGGGATGACCCACACGCGAGCCGTGCTCTCCTTTCGCCGACCTATCGTGTAGCTGCGACCGTATTCGTCAAACTCCACAGGTTTTCTCCGGCCACGAGCAAGGACTGCTTCCTTATTCTCCCGCTCAAAGATTTCGAGAACATTTGCGACCCGGGCGGCCAGTGCGTCTACTCCCGCGACGTCGGCTATGCGCCGATAGGCGTCCAGCTGGTTCAGTAGTCCAAGCAGCCGGCGATAGCGTGAAGTCGTGAGGGGTGCATTCAGCATTTCTGTGAGACCATCCTTGGTCAACCATACGTGCTGGCCGGGCGGAACAGCCTGGCGGGCGAAGGAAGGCAGGGGGAGGAGCTGCAACGTCTGGAGGGCAGATCGCGTGTGTTGAATGGCGGTCTCGAGCGCATTTATCTGGTCGAAATAGGCGGCACGGCCAGTATAGAAGTTGGGAGACTCGGGGGCCAATATCCGTGGACTTCGTCTATTGACGACGTGTTCGAGGGAGGCCGGGGGAACATACATTGTAGAGTATGCGCGACTCCGAAGAGCCGCACCCACTATACTCCTAGATAAGTTCATGCTGTCGGCGTCGGGGCGAGGGAGCGTCTGGCACGGTACAGTGTACACGGCGTTGCCAGTGCGCTGCAGCGAGCGATCGGCGGGCAATAATTTCAGGTCAAGCTATAGAACGTGACGTGAATGAACTTCCTGTTTTGGATGGCAATGTACGCCGTCATACAGTATACTGTGCACGCCCGCCTTCGCATTCGAGTGATTCGACCGTGACATCTCTGGGTGGCTCTGGGAATCTGGTATTCCTTCCTATTTTGTGTGGTATTTCACGACGGCCACGTAGAAACAAATTGTAACCGGAACACGCTACACTTCAACGTGTCAGGCTATTGTACCAACCCACAGGACCATGGCCTCGACTGAACAGAACTTCTCAGGTGCTCTGTCGACGTGGAAAGGTATTGTCGTGTGTCCATCACACTCCTCATATACGTTAACGTGTCCTGCAGACATTAACTTGTCTGAGCTTCAGAAGACACTGGACGCCCAAGGGATCGAGCTAGTAGAAAACCAGAAAGAAAGTGTAGTAGGCAGAAAAGCCCTCGCCGACCGTACCAAAGGTAACACACGCCTTTGTTCCGCTTTCACTAATAGTTTGCCAACCTCATACTGCAGAGTTCAAGAAGATCTCGGACGAGGAAAAGCTAAACGCTTTCAAAAGCTTGCTCAAAGGTTTGTTCCATGTTTCGTCTCTGATTGACATTGCATCATGTTGAAGATACAACTTCTCATACAGCTTACCAGTCTGAGATTGATAGCCTTACTAAACGTTCCAAGACCGCTGAGAACGCTTTTCTGAATGTCTACAAGGTTCTCGCTGAAGCCCCCGATCCCTATCCGCTTCTGGAGGCTGCCGTCGTTCGTGGACCCTGCTCTTGTCTTGTGAATTTCTCCTGCTAATCTTGAGGCTGTCTTTGGTATCAGGACCAGACGGTAAAGGTCGCGGAGGCACGCGAGCTCGAGGCAGAATTACAACGAGTGCGAGACGAGAATGCTGAGCTGCGCAGGCGTGTCAATGAATCTGCCTCCCTTGAGGCTTCCAAAAAGAAGGCAGAGACGCGGATTGAGCAGCTCGAGCAAAAGGTTTGACGTCCTGTGTCCGCATTTCAATGTTTCATTGACAGGTCTCCGGCTACAGATGGAGGAGATGATTCAGGAGAAAGTCACACAGAAAGAGAATGAGCTCAACGCTACTTATGACGAGAAAATGCGGAATTATGAGGAGCGGTATGTACATAATTTTGATCATTTGCTTCATGTTCTCAACACATCTTCTGCCGATAGCGAGCAGGATCTTCAGCGTCAAGTAGCCCTCACTAAAAGCCAGCTTCGGGATCTTCGCACGTCGAATGAATCGAATCAAGCTAAGCTTCTAAATCAGACACAGCGTCAGGGTGAGGCTTATTGCGATGCACTCTTTCAACGTGATTAACTTACGCATTATCCGTGCGCAGATCAAGAGGTTGTGGCGAAGCTGACTGAACTTGACATGATGGTTGCCGACCTTGAACAGGCTAACAGCCGTGTCGCCACTGTTGAGCGGCGGAATGTACGTCAGTATGCTTGGGCATCGGTGACGCAGTTATTAAATATCATGAACAGGAACTCTTGCGTGCAGAGATCGAGGCCATCAGGAGCGGCAATGAGCACGCAGATCGGTGAGGCCTCTCTCGCGTGCCGTTCATTCCGTCTAATGTGTGCCATTCCTCACATCTGCGTTTTCTAGTGTGAAGGAACTGGAGTCCAAGATCACAGAACTAGAAACCGAGACTGATCGTCTCTCTCAAGCGCTGGAAGCACAGAAGACAGCTACTGTAGACGCGCAGGTAGCGGCTGCAAGGAAAGTAGAGGAGGCTGCAAGAGAATTGCAGAGGAAGGTAGGTCTTGTGCCTTCTTCGAACTTCCAGACTTGTGCTCATTAGCTCCCGTATCTATGTCAGTCTAGCGAGGTAGAACAGCTGAAGCAGAAACTCAAGCAATACAATGACTATGATGAAATCAAGCGAGAATTGGAGATCATGAAAGTGAGCATCGCTGTATACGTTGTATCCACTACACGTTGATGACATTGGTTCAGTATGTCGAGTTTGCTGGATTGGAAGAAGATGTCGATAGCGAAGGAGTTCAACTCAACGGCAATGGTGGTGCGCTGGGCTTGCATCTCCCCGATCCGAATGCAGATAAGGCGAATGCGCAGCGTGGGAAGTCTCTCGAAGTCCTGCTAGCCACGAAGAACAAGCGTATTCTGGAGGAGCTCACCAAGTTCAGAGTACGTACAGATCCTCTGCATGGAAGCACATACTTGAATATACCCTTCATAGATCCTGCATGGAGAACTGGAAGCGTCCCTGCAATCCACACGAACTGATCTGGCTTCCACGGAGCTGGAGCTTGAGAAGCAGAGAGCGCTAAACGATAAGCTTGAGAACGATCTGCTGCAAATGGACCAGCGCAAGTCCAATGGGGACCTCAACGGCACCTCCAGCACTGCCGAGTTGAGTTCCATAGAGTCGGCGGACGTCCTCGCAGGGCTTGAACTAGGAAAGAAATCTGGCGTAAGTCACTTAACACGTTGTCTCACTGTCCCGTGGTTGAGAGAGTTTCCAATATTATGCAGGGATCTTCGGCAAGGACTACACCCATTCCATTCGCACCTTCCGCCGACACGTCAATCTTGCCGATAGTAACAAGCCAGCGAGATCGATTCCGGCAGCGAAACGCTGAGCTGGAAGAGGTTCGTGTTTTGCGTACGTCTGAATTCGTGATAAGTAATGTCACGGAATGCAGGAATTACGCAAGCAATTCAACGCTATTTCCGAACTCCGTGCTGAGGTTGGTGTTATAACGCATAGCGATACATGGTTTGGGATTTTGATATTTGCATGCATAGGTCAAGAGTCTCCAAGCGGACAATCTCAAACTTTACGAGAAGGTTCGTTACATGCAAAGTTATCGGGAAGATGCAGCCGTGAGGCCTTCTACACTGGATCCTATACCCTCGAGTGGTGTAGGGCGCGCAGACGACATGAGTATGTACCGCGCTAGATAGTGAGTAAATTTTGCAAGAATCATATTTTATCTGCTGATGTATTATTTATCAGTGAGGAGGCCATGAATCCTTTCCAGGCGTTCCGCGGAAGGGTGAGTAACGTCCTCTCTATCTTTGAGATGTTGTAGTGACGCACCGATATTGGCCCACAGGAAGCAACACGGGCTTATGAATCTTTAAATCCGTTGGAAAGAGGCGTCTTGGTGCTCACGCGGGCTATTCTTGGTAACCGACGCACACGGACTGCTTTCATTTGCTACGCTATTTTTCTTCATTTGCTTGTCATGTATACCTCCTATGAGTGTACAGCATCTTCTGGTTCGCGGCTACAACGACAACCTAGTCCCTACGGTTCCTAATAGGCAGGCGTATTCAGGACTTAATGCTCTCAGTTTGATTATGCACCTCTACTTGGACTTTGGATTTTCAGCTGAATCGGATTTCCCTTCATTCTCTACTCATCTCGCTTTCGTTATGTAAATCGCCAGGAGGACAAGCTTGATCGAGTACAATGAATGCATTCACTGGTCTTAGCATGTCCCATCAGCTGAGAACGCCAGAATTGAGTGGGTGCGTGTTCCGTCCAAATCCCTATTCGCCAGCTTCGCGCTACATTACCTTATCATTCTCACATATTTTGGGTTTCAGCATTGGCAACCGTAAATATAACTCCGAGAGTAAAGGATTCGTGCTTGCTCCTATTTCGCTGCTTTGTTCGAATGATCTCCTAAACCCTTTATCTCGAACCGTGACGGTCAAAGCATCGCACCCACATCTTGGAAACTTAGAGGCGTGGGCCATGCTGCTTTGTTGTGGATCCTTTGTTGTGGATCTAGAACCATGGGCCGCCTGTGCACAGCCCGACCACAGCACCTTGCGTATAAATACGCCTCGCCCTTCACCGTTCCATGTCCAATCAACCCCTGCCTCTCGCCCTTCCCTTCTCTTGCCATTCTTGTCATGATTGATACGCTCTTAAGTGGTTCGCCACCCTACACCATACAACTCCATATCGCTAGGAACACAACCTCGTCCCCATTGTTGCGAAGACTGATGATGTGCATGGACTGCGAATCTGCAGACCGAAAGCCGGGGTGTTAAACACGTAAGTTTCTGGTCCAGGTGCAGATGACCTGATCTTATATTTATAAATCTCTAGCTCCCCGTGGCCACGGCGTAGAGCACATATTCTACACCTCGTATCTCGTGCGAGTGTGTTCGTGTAGCTTCTCCACTGTCACGACATGAAGCACATATTCTACACCTCGTAACCCGTGCGAGTGTGTGCGTGTAGCTTCTCCACTGTCACGACATGAAGCACATATTCTACACCTCGTAACCCGTGCGAGTGTGTGCGTGTAGCTTCTCCACTGTCACGACATGAAGCACATATTCAACACCTCGTATCCCGTGCGAGTGTGGTTCCTGGAGCTTCACATACGGATGTCCACAACTGAGAATGCGGATTGCAATTCCCTGCCGACTCCTTTCCAAGGCATTGGCAGGGAATCCTCATAATGATGTATCAACTATGGCAACTCACAGCAGCTGGTGTTGAGACCACATCCTCAGGATTCGCGAGGCTTTCACCGAAGAAGGCGCATCTGATGGCCGCGCGTTGTCGGTTAGACCCTGTCTGCTCCTCCGATATAGCCCAATGGTCAGGCTCTGCCCATACTGCACCAGATGCATAAATAGTCCAGCGCACTGACTGAAGGGAATGGTACTGGAAACCTCGTATCGGCTGCAAACAGAACACTCAGTGGGTCCAAAATTGACGTGGGGAGTCTGGGCGTACAAGCGCGGTGACGACTGGATTCACGTCGCCAGTTCCTTCCGTAAGTCTGTGACTTGCTCAGCTATCCTGCCATGTCTCACATTTGCGAATCCTTTGGCCTAGATCTACGCCAACATGTCAACAGGCAGGGACGGTCACCATTCCAATGAGAACCTAGCAAGCGAGTCCGTATGGAACTGCACCACTGAGACGTTACTCTTCCGACTGCAGTATCTACATCGGGATTGACCACCTTGCTCTGCTAATCGTCTCATCGCAAGAGGTCAAACTTGGGTCAAAACACACTACATCCGCCCAGGCCCAACCCGGTTGGTAACACTCGCAGCAGGGAGTCCCCTGTTTAGAGTGATAGCAGCCGTATCGGGAACTGGATTTTATCTGCTTGCAGTGTGACTCACAGTAATACACCGTTGAGTAGTCATAATATATTTCTTCGACTGCCATCATTTCGTTCTATCCGAATAACCAAACCTCAATGCGAACTGAATACTGGGGAAATATTGAGGGAACACACGTCATGCTGAGGCTCACACCGAACGCACTCGGTGCAATTCCAAGCCGTTGCTCTGAAAATCCACCGTATTTCGCGCCAGAGTGTGCTCGTGGGAGAGGTGATGCATCCCTATTAGTCTTGATTCGACGGTAATATCATACTTTTAGATCGTCCGGCCCAATTAAGGGCGCCGAAGAATCCAGGTCCTCTATACTCCACTTCGAGCGTAGTTCGATAGTATAGTCGTCCGTTTCTCCCGCAAGAAAACGGTGCATTGAAGCCCAAGCAATCATGACTGCGTTGTCTATGGAATTTTTAGATCACTAATCGTGCATAAGTAAAGGCCGAAGGGCGTACCAGTACACAAAGACGGAGGAGGGAAGATGAGCGATATAGGTGCGTCCGGACTTGCTTTGTCCAGACATACCCGCAATCTGGGCTGAGATGATTAGGTGGGCTCCGAGTACAAGATTGTCTTCTTCATACCTTTCTCTCAAGTAAGTGTTGCTCGCCACGCCACCGCTGACGACGACATGGCCGATAGGAATACCTTGCCGCTGGCATAGCTGCAGCCCAAGCGACAGCTTCTCCTCCAGCTGACCTATGGCATTCTTCTGAAACGCAGTCGCAAGTGCATGTTTCGTCCGCTCATCGATGACACCGTTCCTTGCGTGAAAGAAACGTTCGACGGTGGAGTGCAACCCTGTGTACGAGAACGCCAGCCGTCCACGCATGGGCAACGGAATATGTGGTGTCTCAAGTTTTCCTAATCCATTCTGACTTTCAGATGCATCTAGCGGTCCAGTTGCGCAGAACTGCTCAAGGGCAGCACCGGGCCCGTGCGCGGACCAGGGAAGAGCGAGCATGCGAGACACCTTGTCGAACGCGCGACCGATGCTCTCGTCGAGCGTCGTCGCGAGTGTGCGGAATGTGCGTGGGGAGGTGGCGAGCAGCAGAAGCGTGTGACCGCCAGAAACGAGCAGAGTGAGGAATGGGAAGGCAGGAAGAGATTCGACGGGTGTGGTGAGGAAGGGGGTCAGGGCATGCGCTTGCTGGGATTACATTGGTCAGGAGTACAAGCGACCATCGTGGGAGACATACCATATGATGCACCCCGACAAGGGGCTTATTGAGTGCTGCTGCCAGCGTTTTCGCGGCGTTCGAGCCGACGCTAAGACAGCCAGCAATACCTGATGCGCATACAATTAGCGTATTTTGGGACAATAAAGAGGGATCATACCAGGTCCTTGGGTGAAGGCGATCCCGTCTACATTATTTACTGACAAACCGGCGTCCAACAATGCTTTCTGAACGGCGCCTGGCTGGAGTCATGGTAAACTCTAGCAGAAGGAACTACTGTAGGCTGCTTACCATGTTCCGCTGGTGAGCTCCTATGGCGACGTAGGGATGTATGCCTCCATATGACTCATGGCTACCGTATACACGGGTCAGACAATCATTTCTACATTATCTACTGTGTACTCACTAACTGTCTTGTCGTACCACGACATTGGAGAGAATATGTCGGTCCGAAGTGACTACTGCAGCGCAAGTGTCATCTGCGGAAGACTCGATCGCGAGCACGGTGAAATATCTGCGACATATGACGCGTGGATAGAGGTTTCTACATGTCAGAGTCCGTTGAATTGTGCGGGTGCTGAGGATGCCATACATCCGACGCTGAGGTGAAGGTGAATACCCTGTGAGAATTTCAGGAAGTTATCATCGAGGTTGTCATCAAAACTAACATATATACGAAATTCGGCAATATTTCTGGTGGAAACTGCGCCCAAAATGCGCGACCTTGATCAGGTGTCGGTCCTTCCGACGGACCCTCTCAGTGGTTGTTTTGTGCACTCTGTTCTGTCTCTCCTCGTCTCACCGTCGTCTTTGCTTCTTGGCCCACACCTTACCTGCTTAGGGAACGATCTGTGGTTAGGTGGTGGCAATGGTCGGCGGTCACACTCGGCGGTCTTCACAAGACGGGTCTGCGTTCAGTAGGACACCGGGCAGGCGGCGTTCGTCAAGTCAGGGGGACGAAACGCCACGAGCAGGACTACTCCAAGGCGCCAACAGCGCCGTTCATATGGACAATAGCGCTGGCCATGTGGGCGCTGAATCGCATTCGTCAAGACGGCTCGGTTTCCTGCCAGAAAAGCTATTGTCTTCCTCTTCAGGAGGATCCTCTGCACAGCGAACTTCCCCCGCCGGATTGCATTTGCGCACACACGTCCGCGCAGAGTCTGCGCTGAACGGCATCTCTCGGGAATCTACAGCGTCTCCTACTCCTGCAATGGCTTCGACTTCCGGCCCGCAGAAGGGGCACACTTCACCTACCAAGGTAAGCATCTAAAGTCTGGCCAGTAGCCAGGCGTGTGCTGGTCATTACCGCCGCATGTGTGTGAACGTCCGCGGTAATGAGCACTGCACCTCAGGCTGCCGTGGGACCCTATCAATAAGAAGCCATCTAAGTTCACCCTTGTCCCTCTCTCCGTCTCTATGCTCCTCAATACCCTACCAGGCCTCATCGTCACGTACATATGACTCTAATCTTCGTAACTCGCGAGATGCATCGGCTAGGAAACCTTGCACACTCGCACTTGCCTGCGCTCGCGCCCTCGCTTTCAGCGACCTCGCAGTCCGCAATAGCGCACACGATAGCTGCACCATCGATACCTAACATCACCTCCGGATCGTCGGGCGACCCTTGGCAATCACTCCATGTCCATGTACTGCCGTTATTCAACGGCGAGCCGCTGCGAGTGCCTATGTGAGTGCGCATTGCTCTGTCAAATCGATGTGCATGTGTTCTACGGCGTGGCATAGAGAAGACCTGAACCAACTGGTCAAACGCCACATCCAGGCAGTAGTGTCGCAGTCGCCGCCCAAGGCACTGGCACTGCTCGAGCATGATGCGTCCGAGCTTATCGCCTCAGGAATGGTCACACTCAATGCCAAACTGACGGAGATCGAGGACGAAAAGCTTGTCGGACGTGTAGTTGAGCTGTGGGGCTTCTTTTGGGACCAGGTGCTGCCGTATGTTGAAGGGGTACGCGATTCGTGACCTATCAACCGGGTGCTCTAGTCTGACACGGTCCCAGGCCTTGCTTCCCTTACAAACAGAACCGTTACTCTCGTCACTCTATCGCGTACCTAAATCACACAAACCCAACTCCTCCCCTATCTCAGGGGCAAACGGCAAGGGCTCGATATCATCCCTTATGTTACAGTCGACATCGCAGATTGACGTGCGGACGGTTGCCCTGCAGTCGTTCCGCGATCACGTCATTTTACCTGCCTCTCCGCGCATGTACGCTCGGCTTCTCGCGACAAAAGAAGATCCATTCCCAGAAAGCCCGATTTCGCAGCAGCCACGACTACAGCAGATGTACGTTCAACCGCGAGAATTTCTCAACGATACAGCATCACATCTGACACTTATCGCATACAGGCTACTCGTACTTGTCTCCCAACGTTCTCATCGCCCAATATCCTTCTCTCTCACATCGCCTCCTCCGCAACCTACTGCGGGCGAAGCTGCTGTCCAGCACCTTCTCCGGGTCGTCCGTGTGCCTCTTGTCCAGTCTGTTCGTGGCTCCCACCGTCCGAACGGTGCACCGTCATTCCTTTCTGCGGGGCAACCGCGGGATCGTCGAGGGCGGATTGCGCAGAAGCACGAGCGACAGGACAGTGGTGCCCGACGAGACAGCATTGGTGAGGATGATGTGGATACCTGGGCGGAGGCATCGCGTACCGCTACACCACATGTGGGCTATAACCATTTGAGGCAGCAGGATAGGGAGTTCTTGGATTCGCTCAGGTGTGTGTTTTCCTATACCTTGTCAAAATGACAATTGCCCGTCCCTTTCTCGCTGTTGTATTCGTGTATTTCAAATCGATTCTTACTAATACACGATCGCAGGAGTCCTGATCCTGAAGCAGTCGGTGGCGGCTGGGGTCTGGGCGCTGGGAGTGAAGAGAAGAAGGCCGAGGAGGAAGACGAGGATGAGGGAATGGATTGGGATCAAGCTCAGGTACGTGCGAGAAAGAAAAGGCACTGTACCGTTTACTCAACTGTGTCTATCGTAGGCGGTGGTCGAACGGATGGTCGGTATGAACGCCCCCCAGGATACCCGCAGGCGTATAGCCGTTTAGACCCAATACAAACCAGACAGACTCGATGTTCGTCTGATTGTGCGCTTTCACTCGCGGTTTTGCACCCGTCGGACGTTCTGTATGTTAGTCACACCATCAACTGTAACTTTTGTATCTCTATAGGATTGCGTTCTGTGACTTCACTCGTTCCCCGCATTCATCGTCTTACTACTGAGAATGCACGATCAGTATACATACTGCTACTACTCCTGAATTGACTCTAGGCTTGGTTCAGTCATGAAAGCATGTTTCCTGATGGATTCATCCGCATAAGCCTGGACACTGCACCAGACCGCCTAGAGAAACGATGTGAGTTATGGTGCGTCCGTACCCTGAATTCGGAGTTCTACCAAGCGATTGAAAGATAAGTAGGGCCTCGAACGTATTAGACCGCGTTCTGTTTAGAACACGAGACCGCTCATGATAGTGGCGCAGAGCGCGCCGGAGTTTGGTAGAATCATGATCTCGATGCAGAAGACAGGAAGCATGCGGTCGCTATCAGACTTCTCCACCTCGACGCGTCTGGAAATATGTTTCCGGGCGACCGCATCAACACCGATCTTGCCATCACCATCTGGGCCAGATTTGTACCCAAAATGCAAAATGGCAGATGATATGAGAAGTCGTGGCATAAGTCGTGAGCGTCGTCATGTATCTACGCTAAGCATACAACAAACGAGAAACTGATATACCGCGGTACAGCAAGTACTATACATCGTATCCTGGTACAACAAAGTGCCCCCCAAAATGTTCCAGTGTCCTCTGCATAGGGTATCCATTTCATACAAGTGGTATGCGCGAGACGTCCTACCCGGAAGGAAGATAAAATGCGAAACCCCTACTACTTCTGAATATCGACCGTGATTGCTGCCGATTTCGGGACCGTGCGCGAAGCGCGCTCTTGCAAGAGGCCCCATTCTACCCACCAGTCATCAGCTGCCTCCTCTGGGTCATATGAAAACACAGTCCTGATAGCCTGTCATGGCTCATGAGCCGCCGCCTTTTCGCCGTCGCATACCATACAAGGCTCGACGCACCTCCTCAGTAAACCTGTTAGAAGCAGCATTATCCATGTGTTCGACAGTGGTTTTCAGATAGCGCGCCTGTTCCACTCCGGCTGGCACGCCCATTGTGATCGGATTGACCCGCTGTACCTGTTGCACTTGGGCTATGCGCTGGTTGCGCTGCTCAGACAGCGCGGAAAGGAACCCTTGGATCTGCTCCTTACGGTGGAGGTGGTGGAATAGCCGTCCGAGCATCATACCGTCTTCCGCTGCCAAGCTGAGCGCATACAGATTCCCTGCCTGAAGAGGGAGGACGCTACATGAAACATATAATTACGGCACGTATAAGACTCACAGTGAGCGGGTGTGCGGTCTCCCCGATGATCACGAGAGGGCCGCTTGGATGCACCCAGTCCTCAAGATGGGGTTTGTCCGTGACAGGAACAGCTATAATTGTGTGCGCCAGCTGTGCCAGTTTGCGCAATCTTTGGCGAATGAACGAGCCCGTGAGTACGCTACCTTTGAGGTGAAGGACAGATTTACCGTGGCTCGCATCCTGCCAACGCTTCAAGTAGCTCGGCAGAGTGAACAATTTGTTTGGTGGCGACGCTTGCTTTGTCCCTCGGCGCGTAGACGTGTATCGAGAACTCGTGCTCAGTCTGTACTCCCGCGTGACACCTGGCATCGTGAAAAATAAACGTGCGACTGGACTTACGGCCAAGAATCCCATGACCCCGAACGAATCACCGTACCAGACAGAAACCGTGCCGTCCTGCTTTTGAATGAATAGCGTGTTGCAGACATGTCAGAGAATCCGTGATGCGACTTACCTTATTGGTGAGGAATTGGGCTAATGTAGGATCTGATGTCATCTCAGAAGCCGGGATGATAGTGCTGAACGCGAAACACATGTCAGAAGACACCAATCCTCGCAGTATGCACGGAAGCCTACTTGTACATCATGACATTCTTGTAAATCTCGCGCTCTGCCTTGCCGAGCAGCGTCCTGCGGGTCAGAGAATTCAGCGTACCATCGGCACCGACAAGAACGTCTGCGTATATCTCTTCGCCGGACTCAAGGACTACCGAAGGCTTTTGCGGCCGGACGTGGATAGCCTTGACTTTAGCAAGGGCCCGGATACGTGCGCCGTGCTTGATGGCGCTTTCGTACAACACCCTCCGGAAATCGCTGTACTGAACATGGAACGTCAGGCAGAGCGGGCATGGGAGATCTGAGAAGACATACGTGCATTGAAAGGAATTCCCCCCCACTTTCCGTTCGAAAGTCGTCCACCCATTCCCCGCCTGCCGTCGCTCGTCCTGTGTCATCTGTGCACAGGAATATATCATGTGCCACGGAACACGCCAGTCAAAGGAAATAGCCCTCACAGCGTACGAATTGAACAAACTGCGACACGACTGCAGATTTCTTCAGGCTGTCCTCCATACCCCACTGATAGAAGATCTTGACCATATTCGGCGCGAGTCTGCAGCCGCCTGCGAGCCGTGTCTATAAACACGGGGCATGTTCGACAACCATATACTTGTGTATAGTACCCAAGGAGACGTACGTTATTGAAGTCGTCATCTTGCTCGAGTAATGTGACGCGGTGACCCACTCGTCGGAGGGCGATCGCAGCTGTGAGGCCTGCGACGCCTCCACCGATGATCACGAAGTCAATAATCAGAGAGTCACGCAGGGCGGGCTGTTTTCGAGCAAGATGAACGTATGAATAACGAGCCCTCATTGCAACTGAGCTCAAAAGCTCTTCACACATACCATGGTGGATGGTCTGGCAATGTGAATACGGGCAAATCAAAGGCGGGAGAAAGGGACGAGAATTTAGGATAGAGTCAAAGCGCGGGCCCGCCGTCTCGTGTATGATACTTGGGCGGGCATGATGCCCAGCTGCCTCGAGGCAGGCGTTTGAATATTCCCAGAAGAGGCTGGCCCGCTGCTGCTACGATCGACGTCGACGAGTCAGAAGATCAGACCCGCGGTCAGGCACGCGCGCGCCAGGGTCCTCTATCACTCCGATCTTCTGCGAGCCCGCACTAGCGGGCGCGAGATTTCTGGGGTGCATAACTTGATGCACCAAAAGAAACACACACGGGAGGTAAGCCTCAAGCTCCCCGCTTTTCCCCCTCTCCCTGCTGAAAGATCCCACCCGCCATGGAACAAATGGAGCGATGTCTTAACTTGTCGTAAACTGGAAAATGGATCTGGATTTGAGACCATCACAGAAAGTAGCGTAGGTAGTCTCCTTTCAACGGCCTCGTGAGCGCAGCGTGATATGACTATCATTCGAGACAAGACCCGTGAACACAAAACACTGGCTCCACAATAAGCAGCGAGGCAACTTGAAGTTTAACATGATAGCGCCAATAAGATAGGCCCAAGTCATTCTCGACTACTTCACGTGACCTGTGGCTGTCACGCTTACACCAGTTTGGCAGAGAGAAAGTACGAAAGAATCAAAATGTGAAGTCAAAGGACATTAAATAAAATTCGGGTACCATCAGACTGGGTGGAAATGTGTTCTCTAAAGATTGATGGTGACCGAATTGCGAATAAGGGCCTCCATCCAACGCAATAGGATCGCGAGCTGTCCGACCTTGCTGCTTATGTAAGCTGCATATATGAGAATAAGCCCTTTGTTGCGACTCAAAATCAGCTTTTTACCACCATAACTACTGCATAACTACCCGTTATCATGTAAATAGGCACGAGACAAATAGTTATCCTGGCCATGCACGTGATTGTCACATCGTGACCATAGTAGTCGAGAATGACTTGGGCCTATCTTAAGAGCTTACTAGCTGATAGCGGAACAGTAACGTTCATTTTTGGCATAAGACACGAATGATTGACAGATTACTTCAGTAACAACACCAAGAGACCTTTCAGGTTAAACACACCACGAGCTTCGAGCGCCAGATATCCGGTTCAATGAGCTGCCAAATACGGACCGAAGGCCCGCACTTATCGGCCGGTCTGGCCGAGGTCAAATTCAAAGTCGAACAAGCTTGAAGACATGATATTCATTTTTCTGCTCGAAATTATTCACCGTGCGTGAAGCCATCTGTGAATGGCCTCTGGCATCCAAAGACCCGCTTGCGCTGAACACATCCCTGTAATAATCAGAATTAGACATTTAGGTTGGCCCCGATATCGCGTCGCATCTGAGCGTCTTCCTTGGTCGCCAATCACCGCTGACTTTGATCGAGGACTGGATTGAGTTAGTCGCGTTACGAGCGGCCACCGTATGCTATCGTCAACGTCGTGTCCCTCGGCACTCGCAGCTATGAGCCGCAACATTCACGTACGGATCCTCCAGAATGCCCCTATCCGCCTTCAGGGCCCGCGGTATACGGAAAGTCACAGGGCCAGGATGTCGACATGGCCGGGCCCGGAAGGAAGGAAATCGTCGAAGGCACTTGTCAAATGCGGCATGGATCATTTCTACTGTAGGCACAGAAATCACAGAGCCGATCGTGCAGAACGAGCTACCGGAGACCTTTTTTTGTCGGAAGCAACCACGTGTGAGCCGCCACCAATGTGACCCGCACTTATACTCCTCACACTCGTTCCCTCCCCGCGACGTTCTTATCCTTCCCACTACCCGCCCTTTCGAGTGTCTGCGACGTGTATGATAGTATGGTATGGCGCCATGCGGCTTGTCTTTTCACTAAGATCGGGGGCACTGATCTCTTCAACCTGCTAATCAGCGTGCTCCCGAATTCTTCCCTGTTGACTTTGTGGTCATCGGAGGAGGTGTAGCTGGCCTCACCTCTGCGATTGCGCTCAGTCGAGTGGGACACCAGGTGACAGTCCTGGAGCAGGCGAATGATTTTGACGAGGTCTGTGTCGCACTCGATGACTTCACGACACAGTGATTCTGAAGACTGGAGGCGCAGACGAGGTATGCAGGGGGGTGCCGCCTAGCTCCCAATATGACGCGAGTGTACTATCGGTGGGGCATGGAGGAGGGCCTGAGAAAGATCAGCGTTGTCGCGAGATATGTCCAGTTTGCCCGTTGTGAGTAATGGCCCCGGTCGTCATGTCCCACGCGAAGGACCAAGTTTAAAGGACGCGACATCTAATTCCATAGACGAATCCGGCGCTGTCTCTGCCAAGGGAGAGTGGGTGCATGATTTCAAGGTCGAAAGTGACGGCGAATTTCTGCAGATGCATGTGAGCCGCAGTCACCGGGTTCGCGTGCGGGGTAACCCTGACCGGTCTGCATTTGCTACAGTA
The DNA here is from genome assembly GCA_036971615.1 of Amyloporia xantha. Lineage (NCBI taxonomy): Eukaryota > Fungi > Basidiomycota > Agaricomycetes > Polyporales > Adustoporiaceae > Amyloporia > Amyloporia xantha. Next base: position 1,412,865 of record JAYKKR010000005.1, read on the forward strand.
TGCCGACTTCCGAAAACTGCTGTACGACGCTGCTATAAAAGCAGGCGCCATCATCCGCGGAAACACCAAAGTCACCGCCGTCAACATCCGCCCGGAGCTGCCATCTGTGACCCTCGAGTCCGGGGAGGAGGTCGTCGGCGACGTGCTGATAGGCGCAGATGGCAGCAACTCGATCTCGCGCAGAATCATGTTCGGCGAAGCCGACAGCCTGACGCGGAAGAACATCGTGATGTACAAGTGAATCGCTTCCCTCGACTCTGCGCACGGGACGTCGCTGACGGCTCTGCACATTATTCAAGTGCAGCCATTCCCACGGAGAAGATGGCTGCAGATCCGGAGTTGGCCCATTTAATTGCAGTAGACGTAAGCGTAAGAGGGGGAAATTGACGCGTCTGATTTTACGTTGGGCTGAATTTTTTTCCTTTCTTTCTTCCTTTCAGCAGGTCGGCATGGTCGCGTCGTGGTTCGGCGATGGCTTCGGTGTTATGGGATTCCCTGCCGTACGTATAATATGCCGCAATATCCGTCACCATGAAGTATAGATGACCAATGAAAAGCGGCTTAGATGCGCAACGAGTATCATCTGCATGTATACACCCCGGAGGAGACTTCGATGCCATACCCAATTTCGAACGTTGACAATGCTCAGCTAATAGACGCCATGAAGGACTGCGAACCACGGTATAAGGTTTTCCACTGTGCCACGACACAATGACTCTGACGCTCCTGTTCCCGCAGCCTGCGCAAGATTGCAGAAATGGCGGAGTGTGTACATGCGTTACCCGTTGTGGAGCGGCCACAGCTCGATGACTGGTTGCACGAGAATGGCCCTTTTTTGGTGCTTGGCGAGGCCGCACACCCACTCACTGTAAGTCATGGCCCTTCTCTATGTAATTACCCCGGGCCTCACGCGGAATTTTGTGCACAGGTAGGGTCGATCTACGCCCTCAGCATGTCCGCCGCAGACGGTATGATGCTGGGCCGTCTCTTCCATCATCTGCGCCGCAAGGACCAGATCCCCGTCTTCTTATCCGCGCTGTCGGAGCTGCGCCACAAGCGCATCGCCCATGTCCAGGAAGTGCAGAGTGTCAATCCGGCGGCGATGTCCATGCCGGCGGGGGTAGAGCACAAAGGCGCGCTGAAGGCAGCGGAGGCGATGGGGGACGGCTCTGCCTTGACTTTGACACAGGAGGTCAGCTGTTTCTTTTTTTGTCGTTGCAATTCAGCGGGATGTTTATGACGATATGGAGCAGGCGATCCGAGTCGTGTTTGCGTATGACCCAGAGGACGAGGCCGACAACTGGTGGGTGCAATGGGGCCTCATGCAGGAGCGTGCTGCCAGCTTGGCGCCCCTCACGTTCAAGGTCGCTATCGACAAGCAAAAAGAACAAACCTAAGATTAGTGCCAGCTCCATTATCATTTCCGAGTCTTCGGCCACGCTGATAGCATGAGCCCTGTATCACGTCCATTGTAACGGTCTTCATGATTTCATTGTTCTACTAGCATTATCCGGACCTATGCATGTCTCATACCCTCTCTGACTCATTTGTTTGATCATAATTCTGTGGTCCTGGGGCGCATATATAGCAGTGTTGCCGGTGAGGAGTCATCCATCTCGCCAGCTCCCGCGTGCCTGTCTTAGTCTCGGACCAGACCCCCACGGCCACCCTAAAAGGGAACCCGTCCGTGAGGGTCTGGTCCACTTCCAGCCACTTTAGAGGGGTTATGCGTCTCCCCTAAGCGCTCGCTTCCTGTACGCCCGGCGTTTGTACCTCGACGCCATCGCTAGTAGTCCCTCTCGGCAGTCTTTTCGTCTTATTAATATATTGTACTGCTATACTATAATACACGGCTATGCTACTAGGACAGCCCGCGCCAGTTTCGTTGAGCTCTATGACCATGACGAACTGGAGGCCGTCAGTTCTGTCGGCCCGACCAGCTCTCCTACGACAATACCTGCGGATGTCGACAGTTCGCCTTCGAGGGGGGTTTTCAGACATATATGAAACGAGTGTGGACCAGCGCTTAGGGGAGACGCATAACCCCTCTAAAGTGGCTGGAAGTGGACCAGACCCTCACGGACGGGTTCCCTTTTAGGGTGGCCGTGGGGGTCTGGTCCGAGACTATGCCTGTCTCGTCCTGATCGATCTGCGCATTTGGGCCTCGGTGCGGTGCAACTCGTTCAGAATCGCATATTCGGCATATGGCATCAACTGCACGACGATCATGTTAGGAACAGTGCCTAGGGCAATACTTACTGTATTGGAAATGACCGGAGCCAGACCTGGCCGGCGACTTAGCACGCGGGGTGTGACAATAATCGGGGGTGCGAGAACTGGGTATACGGGTCCAGGCATGAACGAGGAGCTTGATCAGCAGTGGATATCGAATCTGCGAATAGAATTCTCCAATTGCAAGGTCCGTACCAGGCTATGTGTGAGAGATATATGACTTTCTCCCGGTAGCTATAGCCAAAGATGTTGATAATTCAGGGAAAAGAATGCGCAGCTTCAAGTTACAGTATATACAAAAGAACTTGAAAGCGCATCCAAAAATTAGTGACGCGAGGAAGACTCGATCATGCGATGGGATTGTTCCAATGCGGCGGCGGCACATGATGGATATTATACATACTTGCTACTTGAGACAGACGCAATATGGTGGTACCTGAGAGTACTGTAGGCGGCACACAGTTGGCGCAAACTCTAATGCACGAGCTACAATCATAACGCCTCTCATTATCCGAAAAGGGTTCCCGAGTCAATAAATGTAGTCATGATGCTCCGACGATGACCCGCTTCGAAAGGATTGTCTCCACGGATAGAGTCAGGCCATAGCGACCGTCGAAAGAGAGCAACGGCGACATACTAGATAATGGATGAAAGAAACTGGACGGTTCGGAGAGGTTGGTCCCAATGGGGCTGCAAGGATGGGTGAGAGAGCTGCGCTTGATATAATGTATTAAGAAGACAGCGTACAAAGTGATTCGCATTTTTCATCCTTATTACTTCCACCCTTCGGGCACCGGTAGGCCATGACTGCTGGACCATTCTTGCCAAATGCCATGCCCCTAGAAGCGCCTCTCCAACAGACATATCACACCACACCAGAGTGACGCGCAACTCTGGCCAAATGATCGCGTCATGCAGTGCCCGGCACACATTCTCGCTGTACACCGAACTATCGATCCTTGACATCGGTATATGGGCAGCAGAAGCACCGCCCCAGTCTGTAACCGCCCCAACTTCAGCTGCAGACATACGGTCAAGTGTGGGCTGCTGATGCGGAGGCGGGTCCGCGATCGATGTCTGCACCAGCCCTGCGAAGAAATCGTCCTGATCCAGCGTCGCAAATGAAGATAGGAGCGAAGGAGAATGAGAAAAATAGCCCGACACCCAGTTGGAGAATATCTCTGGTGCTTTCTCAGGAGGAATCGTGGTGTCGCGAAGCGGACCATACGTCTGCTCCAGTGAAGGTGGAGGAATACCAAACACAGGATATGACGGATCTAATGTTATGGGATGTCCCTAGTCAATCCATGAGTAATGCTCAGATGGACATACCATATATTACAATAGACCGCAGATATGTGTTCAATAAATCCTGGCTCCCTTTGGATAGACAGTCGGCGTGCGCCAGGAGAGACAGTAGTGCAATTTCCCGATGACCAGCCTAGGATGGATAGTCCACCCGCAATGCGATCACCATCAGCATGTGTGGTAGAAGGAGCTTTCTTCGGAATATTTTCATTGCGAATGAACCATTCGAGAAAAGTTGCGATCTCAAGCCCACGGTCTCGGATAAATGAAGCCTGGCTTTCTCTATCCGCGTACAGAGCATCCCGCTCTTCTAGGGAGAGACGAGTGGAGCCTGGGTAGTGACGCAAATTGATGGCGACGAGACGGAGATTATTCTCGGCCGCGAAAGCGAACAGAGGCCTAAAGTTACCTGAGAGAAGAAAATCAGGGCATCATCAGCATCATAATTTGTTCCTCATCGGGGCCGAGTAGATAGACGGAAGCTGTTAACTGCTTGACCTCAAAAGATAGACTACTCTGCGTGGACGCGCAGCGACATTTCCGGTCAAAATGCAGGTGGTATGATGTCAGTGGTCAGTGTGTTGATGCAGTAGAGAAGAAAACTCCGACTGCGCATGAGTCTCTACGTCCCGAGCAACGATACAGTTGAACCAGATCATGGTCTGTAGACAACCCAAGAATACGATACGACGTAACCCAGCACCAGCACTGGCGAAACAGATCACAAGATGCCATGTAAAGCAGATTGTGAATACTGTGCATAAGGTAATACCCCGCAAAACTTTCACGGGCACACTTAATCAGAAGCACTCACCGGAGTGAAAAATCGTCCCGTGGATAAGGACCAGAGTGGCATATGTAGTCGCTTCACGAGGAGGACCACTATCCTCATAGTAGAGTTGTGTGCCCTTGTCGTCAACTGAGGCCAGAGGCATCGTACAGATCCAGAGCCCACAGCGTCTCCGGAACGCAGGGACTTTTATAGCCTTATCGATCCTGGTACCATCTTCCCGGAAATCCAGTCAAGGACCAACTCGGAATGCCGTGGGAGCCCTGTGCACTGAGGGCAAGAAGGAATGTTCGGACTCCGCATATTCATCGAATACAGTCTGAACTGGTTAAATATGCTGAGCGCCGGACATGCTACGGAAACATAGAATGCTCCTGGGTCTTCAGCCAATCAGCGAGCTCTATTGACGATATCAGGCGACAGCACATTTTGGCCGGAAATTTAACCTGCTCTGCCCGTATTTACATGCCTTTTCGGAGCACGAACATTGTTTATCGCCCCCAGTGGTGAATGCCTTGCTGTGTCGTTGGAGCCAAAAGTGGTTAGAACACCACAATGGAACCCATATGACATCCAGTCCCCAGTTTATAGCACCAACAAACTACGACACGCACATGATGAACCAATAGCGGCCGCAGAGTGCATAGGGGCGCCACAACGCCCACTTCGAAGCAGAGTGTGGGATTGGATTGACTAATGAACGAATGGTGGCGCCTACTTGCTGACCCGGTCATATATCACAAACCTTGTGTCTCCTGAATATGCAATGTTCTTCCGGATCCGAAGATCAGAGACTCCACATGTTTAGAAGGATATTTCATAGATAAATTGCGGCAACACGAACCTTGATAGTATGCATGCCATTAGCAGTAGAAAGAGTACACGCCCGTCATAGCTAACTTCCATTCATTTCGAGAAGTATGTGTGAACATGAACTTTGGCAGAGCATGCAGAGTGGTTACCAGATGCTACATAACCATGGGTTATTATGTCCACAGCTCGCTCACAATGCGTACACGTAGGATGTGTGGACGGACGCTCGCTGACCGATGTACTTGAAGGGAAGCGCTCTCCCCAGGTCATCATTCTCCATCTCGATGTTTATCATACGATCTGATGGCGAGACTGGTACCTGAGCGAGAAAATATAAGTCTGATCTTGAGCTTGGGGACACCTCCATGAAGTAAGTGCAATGCCATCGTATAAGGGCTGGGCGTGCCCGCACCACTCGTAATGAGTTGTCCTTAATATCAAACTTTGGACATGCTGATACGCTGTGAAGTACCCGCTCACGTTTAACAGTGTCAGCATGCCTGAATAGGTTGGCGGCTCCGAGTCTGCAATCTGTTCACACGGGACTAAGTCAACCGGTAAGAATAAAAGGGAAGAAGACGTCCATACCGGTGGTCGTTGGTGGACACCAATTGACGGGTCAGTCACCAGTGCGAACGCGCGCGAGGAAAACGCGTGACGTCACTGTGACTGGACGCGTTTCAATTGGACGCGCACTCACTCATGTACAGTCTCATACGGGTTTGAAGGTCCCTGGTGAGAGCTCACTTATGGTCACTACTGGCGTTCTGGAAGGGTTCTCTATTGTATGCGTTACTTTGATAACTACAGGGCCGTCCTCCATTTGCGTTCGTTTTTCTCACCTAGAGAACCATTACGCCCCCACGGCGCAGAACCGCTGCCGCGACACCCTAGAGGTGGCGCAGCCTGGCCGAGTACGATCCAGGTCATGATTGCTCGCTATATATACGGTACAGGTAGTGAGAAGGTTGCCAAGAATACGGGTCTAGTGATAGTACAGTGCGATTCCAGACGTGAGCGTAGGATAGCGGTGAAAGCGGAGATAGCGCGATGTGATGGTCATACAGGGTAAGATAGTAGAAAGACAACGACTCACTATCGAAATGTACATAATAAATGGACTTACGAACCAGTCTACTTCTCAGATGGGATATTCTCTTCATGGCTCGTCGCTCAGCTCGCCTTCCTCCTTTTCCTCCTTAGGCGGCTTCGAGTCGCCAACGAGGGGTGTCACGTCCATTGCTTCACCCTCCTCCGCGTCGTCCTTCTCCGGCTTTCCTGCATCGCCAAATTCGACAGGCTGCCCAATAGTACTGCTGTCCTCCACAGTGACAGGCGGTACATCTGCAGCTTCCTTCTTCTCTCCGCTGCCGGTAGCATCGGACGCCGCGTCCTGGCTGCGCTTCTCCGCCTTCGCGCTACGCGTGCTCCTCGTGTTCGCAGCGACAGATCCGGAGGTGGACGTATTGGTCGAAGCGCTCGCGTTCGAGTTCCGTCTCCTGTTCGTGCTTGCGCGCGACTTGCGCGTCCGCGCGCTGCGTTTCGGCTCCGGTACTGGAGCCTCTGCAGCCGGTGTCTCTTCAACCTCTGCCTCCGCCCCGACCTCTGCTGCCTCCGCTTCCGCCACAGCCTCCGCCTCCGCCTCGCCGGCCTCCACAACGGGCGCAGCTACCGTCGCGCTCACGAGCGGAGATGCGACAAGAGGCGTCGTATTCGCTGTACCCCGCGTGTTCCTCGTGCGCTTAGCTGGTGGGGGATACACCCCGTCCGTTTCTTCCGGCTCCTGCCTCCTCCGCCTCTTCGTTCCCGCGCGCCTCTTGCGCGGGCTGCTCGGCCGCTCCTTCGCGGATGCCTCTTTCGCGCCCGCATTCGTCGTCACTGTCACAAAGACCACCGGTGTCCCGGCGCGCTCGACGTCCTCCACTCCCTCGCGCTCCCGATCGCGCACCTTCGCCGCGGGCCGCCGTGCACGGGACGACGAGCGACGACCGGAATCCTGGGGTTGGTCTCCCGCGTCGTCGATTGTGACACGATTCGGCAGCCCGAACACGGCGGGGTCGAGTTGAGGGAGAGAGAGCGCAAGCTTGCCCATCGGGTGGTACAACGGCAGTGGCGGTGCCTTTCGCAGCTTCTGGCGCATCGCGTCAACGTCACTTCTGGATAGCGACGCGTCTCCGCTGCTGCTCGACGTGTGTGACTCTGCGCGGGAGGCCACTTGTGGGGGCTTCCCAGGGACGTGCGGACCTGCGTGCACGCCTATTGAGCTCCGGATTACTGTGAGATGCATACAACGCTTTTTACCTTTGGCCAGTCGATCTGCAGGTGCGTGTACAGTAGGAGACTTGTATGTTTGTACCGGCTTGCGACGGATGGTTGACGTCGCCATTGTTGTGGCTTCGGTTAGTGGTGGTCGGGAGTTGTGTTTGCTGATGCAGTCTGTATCGAGGTGGCGCGTTTCAACAGACACTTTAGTATCGACCAGTCTTGCAAATTGTGCTAGATGAATCTGCACGACGTCGTCAGCAATGATTTGACGACTCGTCAGCCTTTAGTAGACGGGGAAGGTGGAGCAGCGAGCTGTTACAAGGTCTACTCGGCGTTGGAAGTAGAAAGGACACGTACAATATGTATCCAAAAGGTTTACGGGTCAAAGGCCAGTCTAACAGCAGAAGTTTGGGATGGCCCCGTCGGTGGATGGTGGGACTCTGAGCTCGGCCTCTGAGCTTGCCCTCGAGGCCGCGTTCAGACCCGTCGGCCACGCGGTTATCTTATCTCCGCAAATAAGGATCTGCTGCCGCGGCCCGACTCGGTGGCCTTCTCGGTATCTTTACTTAGACTAGCGTCTTTACCCGTGGCTTTGCCACGCAAGGCGCTTTGCGCCTTTGAATACAAATAATACAGACAGTTATAATCTATCTTCTAGTGACTTTACCCGTGGCTTCGTCCCGGAGGTGCAAAGCACCTCCAATTCAAGTTGGAAGAAATATATTTAGTAGGAATGATTCAAATTTAAATTACCAATGGGCACTTTGTGCCCATGACCCATGCCCATTGCAGAGAACTTTTCCGTTCCACTGAGCCGGGTGCCCGTTCCCGTTGCAGTGAGAAAGTGCCAAATCCCGTGCTGTGTGCTATATGCACGACCTATGCCCATTCCCATTGCAGTGGGCATGCTGCATTTTTGCTCTAAATGTTTTACCTTTTTGTGAATATCTGCACCTGAGGTTGACCTGAGCCCGAGGTCCGTTCCCGTTGCAGTGGGATTTTACCCGACGCGAGCCCAGTGCCAAATCCCGTGCTGTGCGCGGCGGAGGCTGTAGGCAGGACCTATGCCCGTTCCCGTTGCAGTAGACACGCTGTATTTTTCTAAACATTTTATCTTGTGAATTTTTGCGCCTGCCCGTTCCCGTTGCAGAGGGATTTTACTTTGGATCCTTGCGCGGGGGAGACCCCCGCGGACCCCCCTGCCGCTGCGCGGGGCCCGGCGCCTACTCTCGCGCTGCGCGCAGCCACCCTATGGGACGACCCGCGCTCACATGGCAGCCACGCGGCCAACGTGGGTGCCAGGTGGTTTCCACGCGCGCTACGCGCGCCACAATGACCCTGTCGTCCCACTCTCTTTAGATTCTTGCAGTTGGGACTCCCATGCAGCTACCTCGAGCTCTACTGTGAACCTGTGATATCGTGCTCTTCTCGCAGACTATGGCGTAAACGTACCGACATTTCTCTCAGTGCTGGATCATTAAATCTGGAGATCGTACTTAAGATGCGACGTATACATCGATTATCTTGCATACCAACGTTGTCGAGGGAAATTTGGTCATAGTCATGTTGCCGCCATGGATTGTTTCTCATGACAGCTTCACTTTCTCATTTTGGTTTTGAAATGTAGGAAGGATGGCACAATGACGCGGCAATTGAAAATATGGAATTTCGCGATGCTCATTCTACGGCATGCGGATACGTTTTTTGAGCTGTCAAACATACGAGCCACCAACTTATCACGCCTGACAACGATCCAAGCATAGCTCTATTAACAAGGTTTAATTGGGATCACGAAAGGGGGTCTTTTCCAGACAGATCTACTTATGCTGGCGAGGTAGAGGGCCCTCAGGGAAATAAACTACTCTCCACACCTGCGTTCGAGTCTCTATATCTGGACGTTGCGCACGCTAGGACTCATGTTCTTACAGACCTTCATTAACACTTTCAGATAAGAATCTGATGAGCACTTATGCGACTCTTGCCGGATGCTCTGAAGTCGGACGCTTCATAACCTCATTGAACGTTTTATAGGCAGGTATATCTGACAGCTCTCTAATGGCTCCACAGCGTGACGCATATACAGTTCGCTCGGAGTAGAAGGCTCCTGAACCATCCGAAGGCATGTCAGATCCATCGCTGGACAAAAGCGATTTAGACGCGGGAACACTGACATTTTCTAGTATTCTTCATTATAAATGTGAAGTTTCTTCATGCCATTCTTGCCGGACAGCTCTATATTCTGTCACTGTACGGATAAGAAGCGGACAGGCTCAGACAGGAGACGCAGCCATGGGCCTCTACGCCGAGCGGCGGGGATCAGTGAGTTCTAATTTACTTGTTTGCTTCACATTTTGTGTTACTCTGCGACAGCTACTAGCCGTCCCAAACACTCGCTCCCATTGTTGAGTAACGTTTGCGATTCATTATTCACCGTATCAGGGAATTTGGAGAGAAAACATGTCGAAAACACTCATGTTCATTTCAACTGAACTTCAGTTCCAACCGCCGGAGCATGTTTTTACTATGGATCAGGAGCTTTAGATTCAGGTACAGGCACAGGTGTACAGAACTCTATGTCATGTCAAGAATCGAGAGCTCTATGGGACATTCGCCTTTCACGGAAGTCGAGTGTGAGAAAGTCGACTTATCAGCCTTGCCCATGTGCCAGGACACATTCTATGGCACATAATCGGCAGATTGAGATGGTTGACAGTATATATATTCTGAAGCCTCGCTGGAAGCTGATGCACATCCCATTCACAAGCATCCCAATGTCCTCGTCTAGAATTTGGTTTAGTGCGTGTTACTCCATTTTCTTTTGAACTTGATTTGTTGATCTCCTGTGATTCCAGTCACCGGATCATCGTCGGGCTTTGGGCGGCATGTTACTGAACTCGCGCTGGAGAATGGTGACATCGCGATTGCGACGCTCCGCAATCCCGCAGCACTCGCAGATCTCACAGCGAAGTATGACTCCGATAAGCTTCTAGTCCTCAAACTCGATGTCAGCCAGCCCGAAGAGATAGTCCAGGCATTTGCTAAGGCTGAAGAAACGTTCGGGAGAATCGACGTCGTGTTCAATAATGCCGGATACGGGCTGATGAGCGAAGTTGAAGGAACGCCGGACAGCGACGCTCGTGAAATGTTCGAGGTGAACTTTTGGGGGGCGGCTAACGTCAGTGGAGAGGCAGTTCGGTTCTTCCGAGAAGTGAACAAGCCTGCTGGAGGAAGACTTCTTCAGGTCTCCTCGGGAGGGGGTGTTCAGGGTCTTTCTGCACTGGGTTACTACTGTGCTAGCAAATCTGGTATGTCCTTTCGCTACGCCGATGGTTTGGTTACTGGTGTTGATTATCTGCATTAGCACTTGAAGGTCTAACGGAGGCGCTCGCTGCTGAAATGCGACCTGAATGGAACATCAAGGTGAGCTAAGCTACATAGTTACTTAATATGAGCAGGTTAACAAATCTCCCACCGCCAGATAGTCTTGCTCGACTTAGGTGGCTTCCTTACCAATGCTGGCCGCAACATGATACGGACACCTCCCCATCCCGCTTATATCGATCCTGTATCGAAGACGGCGACCGCGCGGAACTATCTGCAGGTCAACCCAAGGATGCCTGGTGATGCTAGGAAGGCCACGTCCGCAATCTACCAGGTTGCGGCGCTTCCCAATCCGCCGTTCAGATTCCCACTGGGCAAGGATGCTCTTGAGGCTATGAAAAAGAAGGGGGAGAGTCTGATCGCGGCCGCTGAAGATAACACCTCGTGGTCGGAGGGACTAGAGCTAGACATCAGCGAGCTTCGGCGTCTCGTCGCCTGATACAAAATTCAGCACGCAAGATCTACGTGTTGCTAGGTGGTCATGATGATGAATACTTGCAATGTCTTGTGTGTCCTGGGCCGGGCTATATCGGCATCACTTCTGTATGTCTGACTTCGAGATATGTCTCCTCCTTTTGAATTTTACATTGTCCTGTGATGTATTGTCAGCGAGAATGCGCAGCGCTACCATCACGGTGTGTTGTCAACTTCTCATGCCCAGACTGGATGACCATGTTACGTGAGTCAAAGTTGATATTACAGCACACTTGACCACTATGACCATGGCATCCGTCACAAATACACCGAGAGACGAACTAATTATCATGAAACGCTACTGATACAAATAGAGCAAAATTTGGACATCCGTCCCCGTGGAAGAATGAATCTTCAATCATATTACACAGCACCGTATCCTTTGAGGTACTCCCTAGCATGTTGCTTAGCAGCCTCGGATACGCGAGGATCTGCAACAAAATGTTCGTCACTTGTCTCAATTGCGTTGATAGATATCGACTAACTGTGCAACGCAGCTTTGTACCCAGCAAGGACACGCTTCTCATGCTCGTCCTCAGAAACGTCGGGATCCCTTTCGACGGTGTAACCGGCGGCTTCGAGCACCTCTTGAGCGTGCCGCTTTGCCTCGTCGGAAGTGCGATCATCTGGGCGCAATCGATCAGTACCTACCAACGGGCATGCACGGTACGCAACAGACGTACTGTTTAGGGTCGCCTTGTAACCACCAAGAACGCGATTGGTATCCTGTCCCGTAGCAGCGAATTCTGGAGAAGTGCCAACCTCCTCTGTTGTACCCAAGCCGTCAAGTCTGTCCGCAGCACGCTCCTTGGCCTCTTCAGAGACGTTCGGGTTGTGAATCGCAGCTTTCAGGCCCGCAGCAACGCGGTTCGGGTCCTTCTCTATCCCGATAGTACGCGTCAGAAACACGTCAAGCATTTACGTTATATTTACCGCTGTTGTATGCCATATTAAATATGCAATTATGGTGGAAGTGCACAGTGGTTGGTGGAGCTTAAGATAACGAGGGGGCTGAAGTCTTGGAAGACACCACCGTGGAATTCGCCCTCTTTATTTATACCCTCTGATGAGTCATGACTGTATTGAAGTGGGGACCCTGGTGGCACTGTGGAGAGATCTCGCGCGTGAGCCATTGTGGTACGTGTGGAGACGTGGGGTCAACGTCAGGTCACGAGATCGCGTCGTAGATCGCGATTTCCATAATGGGAAATCTTACGAGGCGCCAGATCTCTCAGCTGAGAAGACCCTATCGTTCCCCTTTTGACGACGATTTTAGAGCGCAGTTTCCCTCAGTATATTCCTCAAACTCACCATCCTTGAAACGTGATGAAAGGCATGCAAATGCAGATAGCTGCCTATCAAGTTTCAGCCACGGACTGAGCGCCGTGCTATTCGCTGACGTGTTCCTGTAGGAAATGCATATATGTCACAGAAGACTAGACTCGCTTTCCACAGCTATCTTCAGCTTGACTGTATCTGGCAAGCTTTTAATGGCTTACATCTCGTAAAGATTAGTACCACGTGCTTCTTTGTTCACATGGTCAGATTGTAGGCGCGAAGGCAGCAACTTGGTTCGGACGCCGTGGCTGCCGCTCAAGCCTCACATTGTTTCGGTCTACTCAACTTCCTCATACTTTCAAGCGCTTATATATCCGCAGCTCCATATCTTGAGACTTGGGCTCTCTATTGCCGACAATGCAGAAACTCTAAACTGCGTAGATGATGGTCAAAATTCAAGCGTGCACTATCTGATCCTGCAACTACAATCGTGCAATGATGGGAATTTCTTATCATTTCATAGAGCACAGGGAACGAGGATAGAGTATGCAGAATTTATTTTTGCAAACAGCTCTAAGGATAGAAGCAGATCTACTCCGACGTCTACAGGTGTGCACAAATTTAAATATCCATGTCCTGTCCCAACTGAGACGCTCTATGACTTCACTATTTATGACTTCACTATTTATGGAGATCTCCTAGACTGAATGAATGCAACAATGTCCGAGGAAGCTATGGTGCACACGTTGTTAATGCTTCAAATTGCACAAGTGACCTGTATCAGGGTCTGCCAAACGGCACTCAGGTACGCTGAGAGACCACTAGGGCACCCATCGGCTGAGACACCACTAGGGCACCCATCGGCTGAGACACCACTAGGGCACCCATCGCCGATGAGATGCCTTCAATCAGGCTCCTGAAGACGCCACTAGTATGGCTGCAGCTATAAAGTCCTCAAGCTCGAGTATTATTCTCACAGCTCGATACTCCGTCAACAATATGCCTCTAGCCCCAGTTAATGACAAAGGCACGCAGCTCTACTACGAGGATAGTGGCTCTCCCCCTGGATCGGGGACATATGTCACCCTTGTGCTTGTTCACGGGACGATATTTCACTCCGGTGAGTACTGGCAATCAAATGCACGTGTGTATAGGCTATGGGGCCTTTCTTCATACTCTGTATTATTATGGGGCTTTCCTCTTATCTTGTGTTACTTCAATCAACTTTGGTACTGGTGCTGTGTACCACCATGGCGTATTCCGGACAGACCTCTGGTATGTCCCGCGGTCAACATTTTCATATACTGCGACTCTTCGATGCATAAGGCTTATGCTCTCTATGCCAAGTGCAGCTAACGTCGTACTAGGGTGACTATGGGGCCCGTGTGTCGTGACACTACGTACTCTCGGTCTTCTTATTTTCGTCCAAGCGATTTTCATAGCCTCATCGAAACCTTCGTATTTAATTCTCGGGCACCTGCTTGCTACTTTTTTTATCAAGGACAGCTTCGAACCAGACTGCTGCATTGATTTCTGACACTCTGGTTTTCGTTATAGGTAATTTTCAACACCTGTTCCCTTTTGCCGCCGAGAACAATCTCCGCCTCGTTGCTGTCAATTTGCGCCACTATCCGGGCTCCACCCCTCTCTCTCCCGAGGAGTTAGCCGCTCTCAAGTCAGATGCAGAGAGCCAGGCTTCGTTTACTCGCGACCGCGGACTTGAAATTGCAGCTTTCCTCGAGTGGTTCATTTACAAAGAGAACATTCCAAAGAAAGGTCCCCTTACGAGTCGCACTGACGGTGATCAAATCGAGGGAGGGCTCTCTATCCTTGGCTGGTCATCGGGAAATTGCATTACTCTGTCTTTTCTGGCGCACGCCGACGGCTTGTCCAAGGAAAGCCAGGATCTATTGAACGGGTATTTGCGGGCTGCTGTCATCTATGGTGTGTACTTACAAGTGTTGTGCCGCGATATGGTAATAACTCCTGCGACCATTAGATCCATGCACGCATGCGTTCGGCGTTCCTCCCCCTTCACTCGAAGAATTGTACGGTCCTATAGGCGATCCGAAGGTTCCTCCTGAGGAAGTAGCGCAGGTCTTTTCCACCTGGGTGTCAAGTTATTTTATTCATTCTCCTTCGGTCCTGTCTTCGTTCACGTCCTTGCCCCGGGACGAGTTCATCGCCGGACTATCGCATACGTCAATCGCCGATCCGGGTCCTGATCAGCAGCCCACGCTTGAGCGCATGTCTGCGGCTGAGGTTGACTCGGTTACGGATTGGGCGGGCGCTCTCGACGCGCACATACCGATGCTGAACGTGGACCGTTCAATCTACAGCGAGAACATGCGCCGCGCCCTCCATCAAGCGACCGTGTGGCCGGACTTGCGCATCACTCTGGTATGGTTCGATCTGTCAGTTGGAGAAACGCTTTTAGCGGCATGGAGTTTGGCGAGGATGGTCCAGCAATCGTGGCCTACCGGAGCCCGGCAGGTCGATGTGAAGAGGATGGAGAACGCCAACCACTTCGTGAGCCGTATCGTCAACTCTTCATATTGCGTGTTCTCAACGGTCTATTTCTCAAGCCGCATTGGGACCGACCTCTGTACACTATACAATTCCTGTCAACTATTATCTAGGGTGTTGGCACTCCTTCAATAGCCACCTCAGTCTCACTTTATCACTGTGAAGAGGAAATATGTACGGAAATATACAACTCGGTATGGAGAGCTGATGAGATACCTTTGAAAGCCCGAGATAGACCGTCAATAATGAGAGCTAGATACCATGCACAAGGCTTGCATATCGATGTCTGATCCACCGGAGTGCCACCATCGGGTCGGCGCGTGTCCTCCTGACAGGCTCCTGTACTGCGTAAAATTTGGAATAGACTCGATGGCAGCGGGAGGGTGAGACTAGCTTCGATGTGCCAGAGACTACATTCCCGTTTCCGTTCTACAGCATAGGAGAACATGTATGAAAGGCAGCACCGCCTCCGTCTCCAGTCTTCTGCCTCGACAATCCGTGCGAGATCAGGCAGCCTTTACTGGAATGTTATGGCACTGTATCTCGTTGACGCCTCGCCACCTCTGAACAACCCGAAAGTTTTCGAGGAAAGCTACGCCGGAGGCAGAAATGTGGCCCACAGAAGGAGCGAGACCACGCCCCAAACGACGCTCCACGCAACCCAGCGTTTTCCCCATTCGACATGCTCAACGGCGAGCCAGGCAGCCGCCCAGTACGTGAAAGGCATGGATGCGGCAAGGCGGAGAATAATTTGCGTGTGTGCAGCGAATAAGAGTGTAAGGGTGAACACGAGAGCATGGATGGCGTGTGGTGCTAATGAGGGCTGAAGGAAGGGTGACTTCGCTCTAACAAATCTCGTGGGGCGTTCTACCGCAGATTTTCTCTTGTTACTGGGCGATTGACGAAGAAAAAGACGCAGACGAGGAAGAAGGGCATGACGGATGTAGTGTGTCGAATAGAAAAGGAGTAAGGCCACGACAGGTGCAGAGATGAGGAAGTTAGGCAGCTGCTGCAGTGTCCAGTAGCGTAGAAAACCATTGCCCTCCCAATATTGTACCTGGACATAGCTATAGATGGACGGTGGAATGCGGGAACACCACGGAGCAGGATTGAGAACATCTTGACAAAAATCGCGGTATGCAGAGAATTGATGTGCAACAAAAGGCAGAAAGATCATCGACGTCAACGCGATGGCGTAGACAAGCCTTCCAAACGTGATCTTCAAGAACACGAGAGGTGATGAGTTAGATTTGTGCGCAACGAGGCTGTACATACCTTCTGCTTTGCCAAGAAAGGATCAACAAGTAAACCCCAGATAATAAATCCGGATAACATGATGCCATTCGAGCGGAACATTGCCGCAGCGGTGAAGATACAAGACGCGAGGAACCACTCAGATCTTGCAGAGAACAACATCGCTCAAATTCATTTCAACATCTCAACGTAATTCCAAAATCCAATGGCACGAGCTCACCTCTGTATGACAGATAGGTGAAGAAAGGCTCGTTGTAGGGAGCGAGACGCACAGTAGCAGGACTGCTCGGGAGCAGAGACAACAGCGAGGCGAGCAACGCTACAGAGGGCGATTTCATGTGGTGTAAAGTGAGTCGGTAGAGATTTGTAGTGGCGCCGCAATGAAATGCAGCAAGCATACCACCAAGTAGCATAGCGTTTAAATTCTGAGAGATATCATCATCAGAACTTTGCGTCCCCACGAGACGTGACAAGTAGGCTGAAGCACGCATCACTAGAGGGGTGCCAGGGAAAAAAGCCCGTTCATGCTCATATGCATAGCCAT
Source organism: Amyloporia xantha (assembly GCA_036971615.1). Taxonomy (NCBI): domain Eukaryota; kingdom Fungi; phylum Basidiomycota; class Agaricomycetes; order Polyporales; family Adustoporiaceae; genus Amyloporia; species Amyloporia xantha. The sequence goes on from JAYKKR010000005.1 coordinate 1,429,730, forward strand.
GCTGCGCGATGTGGGTAAAATGAAATGTGTCCCATCTCAGGACCGGGTGAGATATGGAATACGGCCACGAAGAGTTGGCCGAGGTTGTCGCAGCCAGAGGAGAAGAATCAAAAAGCGGTAGAAGAGACCCAAGATGGACGACGAGTAGAGAGAATAGCCAGGTCAGTACGGTCAGGACGCGCAGGAGCCATATGTGGCGAGCACTGTCAGACCATACGGAGACCGACATGAACGTCCATTTCAAGCTTCGAGCGTCAGTTGCTGGACCGCAGGTATCGCGTCGCACGTGACGATAGGATAGCGCGTCGCCTTCAGGCTCTTCTTTCAGATTACGCGAGCATCCGTCCTTGCATTCCAACTTTCTTGTGTAGGACTATCGGTGTTATCAATATTCGCACCTCCAGTACAATGGAGCCTATCCTGTCAACGTTACTGCGCAAGCTTGACGAGTATCCGGAGAGTAAGTCGTTGCGAGCAGCAATCTCACATCTATCTCAGGTCGAGACAACGACTACGCAATCACAGGAAATCACCCAGGATGTCGTGAAGCACGAGTTTGATACCCTACGTGAAGAAGGGTTATGGGAGTCATCCCCCGAGAATGACCGTTTGCTCGAGAATGCGTTAGGGAGATTCGCAAGTCGTGATATATCTCGCAGCTCCAGCATGTCTCCGACGAGGGCATCCTCTAATGTGTCCACAAACTCAGAAACTCGAGATATGTCTACAGGAAGAAGAGGCGTTTCGATTGTTATGCAGCCTCCAATATCCATGCCATTACTTCCGGCGTCGTCCGTCAACCCTACCATTTTGCCCGTTGAACTCGTAGAAGTCCTCAATCATGCATATTTTCTCCATCTCCTGGCTACAGACCCACAAACCGTCCTTCCTCCAGGCAAATCACTTCTGTCGGTGATGCTCTGGCCTCACGCTCAGATTCAGCAAGCCGGAGAACTACCTGATCTCCGAGATCGCGTTGAGGACCTAGTTCACAGGGCGTTTTGGGACGGGGTACGCAGATTCCCAGAGCCCACTCATTGACATTCTAAATGTAAATTACATCTTGTTAGGCTTTCGAGTCGCTGTCAAACCCCTCGCCGGCCGTTCAGTTGCCGCGTTTGAAGAGACTGTACGAGGATCTGTATGTGGCTCTCAAACCGCTTCTCCCCCCGGATCATCCTCTTTTGGTCACATTCTCGTCTCCATTGTCACCAACTTCCTCTCCCCTTCGATCCGCTATCACTCATCTCCGAGAGATCCTAGGATGTCTTCGTGAACGCTGTGCTCCTGCACGAGATGCGCAACTTGACCCTATCATCCGCGCTGTAGATAACTTTTCATCCGTCGCTTCCTTATTGGACACAGCTAAGCTGGTTGTGGACACCATACGCTCCATCTTGAAGCTGTCGGAGGCTATGGCAGATGACCTTTCGCAGTTCGTCCTGGGAAACATGGGAGAGGATCACCTGCGCGCGGTTCTGATCGACCAGGCGCATAAATGTGAACGGGAGATTGTCCTTGAATTGTGGCGTTCTCATCAGGTAGAAGAGAACTGGCGAAACTGGTTGGACAGTCTTATGCCAGCCCAAGACCCGGCGGCCGAACGCAACAGCCGTCATGTGTGGGCGCACCGCCTAGTCCAAGCCCTAGGCTCAACTGTCCCGGTCGCATGTCCCCTTCCTACAGTAACTCTATCATCTTCGTCCGATCAAGAAGGGGCAGTTCCCGCTGGAAACCCCCTTCCCCCGCCACTGTTCTTTGTGTGCCCTACCCTTCTGCACATACAAAACTACCTCCAAGCGCTGGTCATTGCCGCGTCTCTGCGCTCACTGGTTCGCTTACCGCCTTCAAGCGATTCCCTATCAACGGCGCAGTCAAACACCACGGATGCTGACAACGGGAGCTTCATATCCCGGATTTGGGCACTGCTCAAGGCGGAAGTGGACGAGGAACCTGGTTCCGGCGATACGAAGCTTATCAATCTTGCCGATGAGGTTATTCGTGTTCGCAGACAATTTGGTGGGCCTGATGAAAGTATCAACGCCGAAGAAGAGGTCAAATTACGTGCTGCGGTCGACCGTACGCTCCAGACGGGCGACCCCGTGTTCCTGCTGCTGCAGAGACGTCTCCTGCAAGCGGTGTCTACCCGATTGGCGCGCCCTCTGGAGGTGTCCTCTCAGCCTGAGGAAGTACATCTTCCTGAAAGGTTGCAAACTGGCCATGAGCGTCCCGGGAATCGGTATAAGCTGATGGTGGGTGTTGAACCGGCCGATAACAACACGCCAAATGCGAAGGAGAGGGCAAGGGAGCCGCCGTTGGTAGTTAAAGGCTTTGAGGATGCGGTACTTGTGGGAGCTATCCTGGAGGTCTTGACCAAGCTCAGGTCCTGTTTCGAGTGGACGGAACAAGTCTGGGCTGATTTGATCCAGACTGGGAAGCTTAGCGTGCGTGTGGACACCTGATACAATGGAAGCATTTCAAGTATTTTGGACGTTGTAAATTAGTAGTAATCAATGTAGAAGACAGAAGAACATTTACCGATACTTAGTACAGTTTGTGGCGATATCATAAATGGCGCTAAATGATACTCCTCAAAAATGTATGATCAAGTGTCCAGTCCGCCCATCCACAAGTTTGCAGCCTGAGTGTGGCTCCGGGACTACACTGAAGCTGACGCCTTCAGTTGTGGGATATCTGTCCGTCCTGAACACCACGTCGAGATATCTAGTTCTAGAGCTGTTAGACTGATCAAGGACGGAGTCAACAGTGCGTGTACTTCCTCTGAACCCGTGTGGCAATCTACAGTGCATTATTAGCACTGCTAATTGCATTATGACTGAGGAAATGTAAGGCGATACACGTATGATGATATCGAAATCATTGTACTATATAAAATTGTGAGCATTTCAAGAAGCTCGTCGAAAGTTGTCTGTGCAGAGTCTACAGACTACGTACGCGTTGTCTTCAATGCGACATGAGCAATGCCGATAATCGGAAGCAAGCTTCAACTCGATTGTGTTCGTGGTATGGACCGGCGATTTGATCGCACGCAACTGTGGTTTACTCATACACGGTTGCGGGTCGAGGAAACTTAAAAGGTTTGCACTCCATCAGTCGGTCAATATGAAAAGCAGCTGCTGTGTCAGTTTGGGAGAGACAGAAAGAGTCCATACACGCACATCTGGCGCGGGAGAAAAATGTCCTCACACTGGGGGCAATGAACGATATTCGTGCTCCGAAAAGGCATGTAAACATGGGCAGAGCAGGTTAAATTTCCGGCCAAAATGCTCGGTCGCCTGATATTGTAAATGGAGCTCGCTGATTGGCTGAAGACCCAGGAGCATTGTATGTTTTCGTAGCATGTCCGGCGCTCAGCATATTTAACCAGTTCGGACTGTATTCAATGAATGTGCGGAGTCCGAACATTCATTCTTGCCCCCAGTGTCAGACGCCTATACGTGGATCTACAAAACGAGAGTCAATGCAATTAATTGAATATAACAGTATTCCAGATATATGTAGCAACACAGTCCAATAGATCTTCTGCGTTTCGACCAATGCTATCGCTGAGCCTTACCCTGTTCCCATCCTGCAAAATCATCATCCACATATCCACGGGCGCTGTCCGGCCTGGCGAGCGTCGCGTCCGAGGACGTCGATTCCCTATGCTCGCCATCCTCTGCATCATCACTACTACCAATCATGCGCTCTTGCTCGCCCTGTCTCTTCGAAATCGCACTTCCTGACCGATGACGGACTGGACGTGGGCTGAGTGGACGGTCAGTGTTGTCCTCGTCATCACTTGCATCACCGATCTGCCATAACTCTTCGGCGTCTCCCTCGCCTTCCTCCAAGTCTCGCAGAGCGTCCTGCTCGTCGTCGCCACCAGCACCACCTTTTCTACCTGCACCCCGCCGGGGACGAGGTGCAAGGACTACCCCAATATTCCCCGATGTCGAGGATTTCTTCTCTGGTTTCTTGTAGGTGAGAAGGATGACACCGCATATTAGGATAATCATGGCGACGAAGATAAGGAAGAGTGTCCATGACTGATATGCGTCTACTTCATCGTTAAAAATCTAAGAATAAGATGGTTCTGCGTGAGCGAATATTTATAGAAAAAGTAAGTTATCCATACCAGAGAATTGAGGAACCTAGTCGAGTGGAGATGAGTCATAAAAAGATAGTAAATCACATAGAATGCTTACCCCGCTGCGGTGTATACACCATAGAACACCGGGACGACCAACGTTGAGTCATAAACTTTCAATCCGCGATTCAGGCAGACGATCTGCGAAACCCCGGTAACAGCAAGTAAAATGAACGTGAATATAGTTGGTGCATGTCCGAATTGGTTCCCCGTGTTCTCATGAGACAGACTACCGGTGATCAACTTGACGCTGTATATATCGTATCAGTCTCAGTTGCACAGTGAAAACGTCGAAATTCTCACGAGGCCTTAGCAAAGACTAAACATCCGCCTGCCAATCCACCACCGCAACATGCCCACCCAATGCCAAGCGTCCATGCTATCCGCTTATCATCCTGCGGCGCAGTCCAAAGCTCCAGTTTCTCCATCACCCACGCCATCACAGCCCCCCAACCTGCGGCCAGGCGCTTCACGAATCCTCTTGGATGAGTTGCACTACCCTTTCGCAAATTTGCACTCGTGAATGGGTCTGCACTTAAGTCCGAACGTGCATTCAACACTTGCTCGAGTCGAGCAGTGAACATATAGAGCAGGATGAGTGAGAAGGCCATGAAGAAGAAGAATAAGAGCCAATTTCCTCGCGTCCAGAGGTAGGTGAGATGAGCAGCATTCGTTTCAGTTCCTAACCCGCTGTTGATGGAGCCAAAGGCGACGATGCCTATAACGCCAATAATAACGATTATGGTGCCCTACAGAGTCGGGGTACGTTCAACGAAGTGATGAGATGCGAAAATTAGGGACGAACATAAATGTCATAGTTCGTGACTGGCGAGTCGACGAGGAACTTCGCGAACAGGAAATTGAAGATAAGAGAGGTGGATCCCAGAGGTGCTACGTATTCTGAGGCCCATAAGTCAGTACATGTGTAAAACAAATATGGACACAGACGAACCCGCTCGCATGTACTCCAAAGCGAGAGTACTTCCGATTACTTGCGACAGACTAACATAGACATTCATGGCTTCAAAAAGAATAGACATCGTTCTATTACTCACATGTATAACACCATTCCTAGCAACCATAGAGGCCGTAACCAGTCTCTCCGGCGATTCTCTTTCGGGATTGCGCTAGTACGGACCTGGTTGAGGAATCATCTACATCAAACGAATTTCGCGGAAACTTCTCTGGTACCCACATGGTCTAATTTTGTTAGATTCAATCCAGCAGCATTAAGAATGGAGGCCAGCAGTATAATGGCGAGTCCGATGATGAAAGCTACCACCGGGTTGGCATGTCCAGCCGGATGTGGCTCGTCTGTCGCAACGGGAGGGAATGCGCTCGAAGATGGACTTGGGATTGTGGCAGAAGGTGTACCCAGCACAGCAGATGAATTCATCAGAACACTAGATGCGTGAAGGTAGTCAAAGAGCAAAGCGGAACGAGGAAACAACTCCTCACTCGCTATGCAGTGTGCGAGTCTACTGTGCAAGCCGGTCTCAGACGAAATTGATCCACTTAATCCTTTTTAAGCCTCTGATATGCCGCTTATAGAACCTATAATCTCATAATGACCAAAGACTTTCTATAAGGGAATATTAGTTTTGCTAAACAAATTATACAAACAAATCTCCATCGAACTTCAGCCACATTGAATTGACCAGTGACCGCTCCTTGCTGCACACCCCGATGTCTGATCCCGAGAAAGACTTCGATGAGCTCCAATCCGATATTGATGAGGATGTCGACGACAATGCCTTCCACATTGGCGACCGTTTAGACCCTCCACAAGCTCGGTTGTATTCCACTCAGGAATTGCACAGTGAGTTAGTCGCTCCGCTCCTGTGGCAGTCTTGTCTGACCCGCGCAGCCCTGATCCACGAAGGCGTGATTGATCTCAATCCTCCATATCAGAGAGGTTTGTTCATCCTCTAGTGACTTGATTTGCAGCCTGCTTGACGCGTCGCGGTTTCAAGACGTCGTCTGGACAGAACCAAAACAGGTTAAGCTCTTGGATTCCATCTACCGTAACTTCTATGTTCCTCCCGTGGTGTTTGCCGTTTACTATGAAGACGGTGAAGAAATAAGGAGGTGTGTGGACGGGAAGCAAAGGTTGACATCCATACAGAAATTCTTTGACGGTCAGGTATGTGTACTTTTATGTCCTCGGCCCGCTGCTTCACGGGATTGAGAGTATGGTCTTAGTGAGGCGTTCGCTGACGTATCAAATTGGCACTCGTAGATTCCTTGTGTGTTATCTGTTTTATTGCCAAACAGTGCAGCTTTGTGACATGGCTTCCAGACAGAGACCCGAAGACAAAAAAGAACTACTGGTTTTCAGTCGCTGAGTCTCAAAAGACAACGAGACTAGAAGTTCCTACGATTTGGAAGCAAGATTTTGCACGGAAACAAATTACATGTGGTCAGTGATGAGTGCTTTTCATTGAATTTGGCTTTGACATCTGCATAAGTGGAATACCGTAATTTACCTAAAGGTTTTGAGCGAGATATCTTCCAACGAGTACAGCTCGGGATGCCCCTTACTGCTGCTGGTATGTTCTGTGGCTTTGTTCGTCTCTGTTAGAAATTTCTAATGGATAATACGCAGAGAAATTACAAGCCATTGCATCCCCTTGGGCTGATTGGATATCAGATTTGGATGCGCGCTTCATAAGCAGTGACAATGGACTACCCAACATTATTGATGTCGATATGAGACGTGGGCGAGACTTTCAGGCCCTTGCACAACTGGTGTACTGCTGTGATAATTATCCAGAGCATACTGTGCCTACAGCGCCCAAGATGGAACAATGGGTTGCGCGTATGGAACCTCCAGCTGCGATTTTTAAAACTGCCATCAACGACGTCCTGACAACATTTTGGCACCTGGCAAATACCCGCGATTTGAATGCTGCTTTCACGCAGATCTCTAAACGAGTGGCGCCGATTGAGTTCGTGTTCATTGGTAAGTTAAGATTGAATCGTTCCTCCGGCGTACTTCCTACGTGATTGACCACCCTTAACATACAGGGGTCGTTCTTTATGTGACGCGAGATTGTTCCGATGAGGTCCGCGCAGACGAGATATACAACATGCGCGTCTATGTCCGGAAGAAATTCGCAGATGTACGCTCGCGTGGCGACATTATCAAATACTTGTGGGGTTTCGTTGAAGATGTCGTCGCACGTCAAGAGGGGGGTAACTATTCCTCAAGCAGGAGGGGTTCGGGAGATGGAAAGAAGAGAAGTAGAAAACGAAAGGACGACTACAATGAAGATGAGTTGGAGGAGTATGACACCTCAAAAACTGCAAAGCGGTCGAGAGGGAAGCGGTGACAGACAACTTGGACGAGATTTATGATAATTGGATATTGTTCACCTACTTCTGAAGCGGGTCTCCTGGTTTCCTTCATATTTTTAATGTACATTAACTGTAATGGAGCTTTGTACGCTATCCATTGTATTTTGCGCGGGTTGTATACCATATGCCCTCCGAATCTGTGATGGCCCTTGTGTACTTTAGCAATAGCCTATCCCGCTCCTTGTTATCAACAACGATGTCCGTGAGGAAAGGCTCAATTTCCTCGGCCTTCCAGCGTGGGCGGGTAAGAAAGAGATCAGTGAAACGAGCTGCAGGATCATTTGGAAGCTCCGATGCGGGGAAGTAGGTGAGCATGGACATAGGTGGAACTTTCATCGTGTCAATCTGGGACAGATAGTTACCCTAGATATGGCCGGATAATGCAGTGAGCCTCGGGGACATTCAGAAAACAAAAGTATGGATACTCACGGAGAGTAAGTCTAGCGAGACCGTAGACTCGAATGTATCGCCGACAGTTGTATGCCATTTCGTCAAAAATTCGTCTTTGTCGATGGGATCATCCTGCAAAAAATGGAATACATATCAGCAAATCAGCTCTGAGTTCCTCATTTTATACAATCCCGCGCACTTTATAGGCCCTGAGAATACCTAGTCCGATCTCTTTGACCACGGCGGCAACGTCCATTGCCCACTTTCCGGCGGTAATTTTGCCGAACCAAGATATCACCTGCTGGCTCACATCCTTTCTAATATCGTATTCTTCCTCAATTGTGGAGCAAAGCTCTTCCACTGGAGCTGACGCATAAGGAAGCGACAACGATACGAGTTGTGTCAGAAGCAGCTCAAGTATGGTAGTCAAATACGATGACGCTAGAGGTCTGAGATTGCCTATACATCCAAAGATGGGACTTGTATCAGACAATGTAAACGTTGGTAACGTAACATACCATTGAGTACTAGGACACGCCTATTTTGGAGACCACGATTTAATTCGGCATCACTAGCTTGGAGCATCTCTCTTGCATCCTCATAAGAGAACTTGCCTCTGTTTTTCTGATACAATACATAAAATCTCAAATCGCTCACCATGGAGTGACAAGTTCTAGCACTTACAAGTCTGCTTTGTTCTCCATCGCTCATGCGGTCTTCATCGTCTTCGTGTCCCTCGTCGTACTCCCTGCCTCTCAGCAATGCATCCAGTTTGTGGAGTCGAGGAAGAGATGGTACAAGCTCAAGTATCTCGTTTAGTTGATCTCGTATCACCACCTCATCACTCTCTCCGCCAGCTGGCCCGTTCATCGATGAAGAACCGGGAGTCACGACAAGCACGGAGTTAGATAACACTACCGAGCGGATGGTATAAGTTTTCTCCGCCGTGCAAAGAACCGCATCTTCATTTGGATTTCCTTTGATCTGCAGACTGATGAAGACGCGATATCAGATATATTTTGACTGCAGTTGACACATTTAATTGGCAGTTACTTTACCTTGCGCTCTCTGCGATGTCATCAAGCGCAGTCTCGACTACTTTGCAAAGGTCTGAGGGTAGTTCTAGAAGTCTAAATGTACCGTTGTCCGCGAGTAGCGAAGGGGTGTATTTGAGGGTATATTCAGTCATGGCAGAGCGCTTCAGACCCGGTTCGCGTTCAAAGTTCTGACGCGTCGCAGCGCGTCGCGTTCAAACGCGTGTCACGTGCAACTGCTATCCGGAAATTTACCAGGTGCTGTTCATGCTTCAGAAGGCCTAATTTACTCGACTGCAAGTTGTGCTCTTGGCTGTTGAAGTTCTCACCATGACACTTCGGGTCCTCGAAACTTTCGGGTAGCTGATGCAAAGCAGGTACACAACTCCCTCAGAATGACACAAGAAGCAGCAATAAATACAAGGGAGAGTTTAGTGTCAAACTTTGTCCGTGGATTGGATTGCTAGAGGTACAGGATAGCAAAGTCTGCATCGCACTGGCAGTATCATTCTCACAGCCCAACTTGAAACCCTGAGACAATAACCGAAAGAGAGGAAGTAAATGTCCGCTCAGAAATAGAGACCGACCCATCCATTCGGTGAGTTCGCGACGATCTTGTCGCCGCCCTCCTTGTTCCCAACCCAAGGCAATCCATCTACATCCTTGCGCATAACACCCTGCAGGCCTTTCGTAGAGGAGGATTTAGCCTTGATGTCAGCTGTGCCATTGAACTCGGCCTCCTTGTACGTCAAGTAGAGATCGCCATTGCGGGAAGAGCGGTGGACACTCGAAATGGGACGATGCGGGTGTCCGGGATGGTTGATGTAGAACACGTCCGTACGTCCTGAACCCGTCGTGGTCTGCAGCTCTGCGAGCGCAGGCGGCTCAGCGGTGGAAGGCGCCGGGAAGACGTGCACGTTCATGACAGCGTCACCGCGCTGGGTGGTGAGGGTCGTCTTGTCAACGATGGCAACATCACCGACGAGCCAGCCACGGTCCATTTCGAAGCTCAAGGCACCAGCGTGGACACCCTTGTGCGGGAGAATCATGTTCTTTTCATCCAGGCTGTACATCTTGACGTAGAGAGAGTCCAGGTTGAAGTTAGACTCCCCATCAAATTTGAGCTGTGAGCCACCACGAGTCTGTATGTTCAACTGCTTGACCGAAGCAGGAACATATATCGTCACGTCGTACCGCATGCACGAGGAGCTCGCGAACGTAGGCGTAGTCAAGAGCATGTGGCTTTTGGACTGTCCCTCTCCGATATCGTCGGATGTAGGATACTTCACGCTGACCGAGTCCAGGAGGGCCTGCGTATCCGAACGAAGGGTCATTTCGTATTTAACTTCCGTTGCCTCAGCATCCGCCTGCGCGATCACGAGAGTACCGACTGCAGCGCCCGTGATGTCAACGGTGTGGTCTGCCTCGGCAACGCCAACCGGGATAGAATAGGTCGTCTTCGAACCCTCGTAGATATATGGGGCGTTCGCACAACCGAGGGACACGCTGTACTCAGGCATATTCTCTAGACCAGTAGGAGAAGGCTGGTCATTTCGTCAGAATGCATGAAATACCTCCACGAAATTGACAACCTACGGTACTCATCCAGATCACGAATTTAATGGCATTCCAGCCGACGAAAAGCAAGCAGACGATACCAAATGCCTTCCAGAACAAGCCGCATCTGCGAAAGAATTCAACACTGGATGCAGTGCGGGAAGCGCACAGATACGAACCGCATGCCGCAGCACATGCAGCAGTCTGCTCGCTTTCTTTTGGGCCGTGCAGCCGGAATTTCTGTGTCGAGCGTCGACATTCCGTCTTCGTCAATGGGGCTATGTAAAGCGACTGGTCCTAGACCATCCTCCTCGCTGGGCACGCGTCTGTCTGTCCTCGAACGTATCGTTAGGATGCACGATACCATAATGAGGCGTACGTCACGTACATTCATCCCATTGGTCTTTTAATTTTAAAGCAGCCATTGTGGCACCAACCATTCCAAAGAATGTGAGGCCCGTAGAGGGGCCATTGTTTCGACGACCTACCATAGTGAGTGCAAAAAACTGTCGAGAATAAGTGTATAGAGTAAAGAGAGAGTGGTAAGGTGACAAATGCGCGGGTTTATGAAACGACGGTGGAGGGAAAAAAGAGGACGTTTGAGGATGCTCTTACGGCGCCGACTGCCAAGGTCAAGTATTTGTTCCGAAAGACAGACGCCCACCATCAGGCACGATAGGAACGAGACTGAGCGGTCCCGTAGCATTTGTCCGGACGCGAGTCATCCTGGATCATTTGGGCCTTCCTGTTGTGCGGCTGTGATACCAGAGCGAGCGTTCATCATGACCCTACTGTTATTACGTTCATGTTTCAAAGCACGACTTTTTAAGAAGTGTGTCTGTCGCCCAAAGCCGGGATCCCACAGCTTAGCGAGAGATTTTGGCTGCAAAAAGATAGCAGATATCCTCGACGGCTGCATCTTCGGGCGAATTAGGCTTTTTGAACGCCTTCGTTGATGTCTATGCGTCCCGTCGGCCGGGGGGAAGAGTTTGAATGCAATTCCACGTGATTACGTCGATCAGAGCTTCTTCATTAGGAAGGTACAGCACCGCTCACTGCTCCCATCAAATCCGCATGATCTTCCCGTAGACATGGGGGGTATTAAATCGCCCATCTTGCAGTACAAATCGTGACTGGGGCGAGAAGGGTATGATTTTTCGCCTGAACAAAGATTCTGAGCCTGTGCTTTGTCATGATGACATTCAAACAATTTGAAAGTCCACATGACGTCGGCCGGTGGTGACATATGTGTGCGCTTGTGAATGTCATATAAAGTCATGGGTGCATTGGTAAGTCAAATATTGGCTTCTATTTCACTCTTTGAACCCACACTTCTCATTGCAAAGTACTACGAGGGAAATGTCGGGCCTCGATCACACGAATTACGAGTCTACGGCTTTGCAGGGGTATTATGGATGGACTGACACTCTCAAAGGTGTCTACTATGGTCCAGGATCTTTAGCGACTGCTCTGCCGAAGTTATTGAAGACCCTAGGGGCAACAAAAGCGTTGATTGTCACAGGGAAGAGCTTACATGACAAGGTCCGTTCCCTCGCATCGCCGCCGATCACCTGGATTGATCTGCTTCTGATCTGCAGACAGACGTTGTGAAGAAAGTGGAGAACATTTTGAAGCAACACAATGCATACGGAGATACGTTCTACGAGATTGGAGAACACTCTCCAGTATCTGGTATTCGCAAAGGTCTGAAGGCATTCAAAGACGCCGGGGCAAACGTGATTGTGTCCGTCGGCGGTGGTTCACCCATCGACGCCTCGAAGGCGATCCTATACTTCCATCAGCAAGAAACAGGCGAAGAGTACCTGCATCAAATTTCCATTCCCACTACGCTGAGTGCGGCAGAATATACGGTGGGTGCCCTCCGTCGTGGCTGTTGGCGCCATGACTAGATCAATTTCATCTACACAGGTCGGCGCAGGATATACGAACGAAGAGGGTAAGAAGGTTGGTGTGAGCTCGCCGCAGCTCGCTCCAGCTGGCATCATCCTCGATGCTGAGCTGACCCTTGCCACACCCGAACGGCTTTGGTGCGTATGCGCCTAAATTTTTTCAGAAATGGTCCCGAACTCAAACTTCATCAGGCTGTCCACTGGAATGCGTGCGGTAGATCATGCAATTGGCACGTGTCAGAGTATGTAGCGTGAACTTTCCTCTGACCTCTTTATAGAGAATTTGTACAGGCCCCTTGTCCCCCCGCCAATCAAGTATCTCTGCTATGCCGCCCTTGCAGATCTGTTCAAATATCTTCCGCAATCGAAGGCTAATCCACAGGCTCTCGATGTTCGCCAGAAGCTGCAAGTCGCAGCATGGATGAGCTTATGGCCCATTAAGTTGGAGAAGTACAGGTATTCGTTATCTTGTCGGTGTGGGTTTGTCATCGATTCTGAAGTTTGTTATTTAGTGCGATAGGTCTTTCTCACGCACTGGGGCACAAGCTAGGAGCAGCGTATAGTATCCCACATGGGATCACGTCGGTAAGTATCATGTATAATATGGGTGGTGAATTCCACGAGCTCAATTTTCTATTTGAGTGTCTGACCCTTGCACCCACCGTGGCCCTGAAAGCACAAGTTGCCTCGGAAGAAGACAAAGAGTGGCTTTCTGGTGTCCTTTTCCACCTTCGCGAACAATCCACCGGCTCTCTGGACGGAGACGTTCTCAAACTTTCCGGGCTGATTGACGGGTCAGATTCATTCTTATCTCTGTGGCAAACTGTCGCTGATCGAGACAGCACACAGGCTTGTGAAAAAGCTGGGACTGCACTCAAACTTGGACGAGTACAAGGTACCCCGTGCCGACGTCCCGAAGATTGCGGAGCTGGCTGTGGGCAGCAATAGCGATCCAACGTACCCGAAGGTTATTAAGTTGTTGGAGGGGTTGTATGTGAATTAATACTGAAGGACCGGGCGAGAAATAAGGCGCGAAACTATGCGTGCACATGCGCAGGAGGCTTCTGCGACATTAAACAATGTATATCACTATGTTTCAATGTACTTGTACGATGACTCGGAACTACGGACAAATCACGCAACATCATCGAAGTACTGAGCGAGAGCGAACTCGAGACGCCTGGCCGGACTTCCGACGTGGCTCAGCGCTCAGCGCTCAGCGGCAAGGTACCAGGTAGAGTCACTGGGGTGGTGCACCCAAGCACGATATCTCTGATCGTGGATATGTCATGAGCAGTCGCAACCCCACGATTGAACAAGGCCCTTCCCTGAACGTTGAACGCTGAACCTCTAGTGGGCGCCCTTGTCGAGGACCGCGTCCAGTCCTGCCACTTCGTTACTTCTGGTCACCATTCTCACAGCCCGTGGCTTATATTGACAACCGGATGCTGGGACGCTCTGCTGGCTCCCGCCTTGGCAATCTGCCACGTAGGGTCAAGCCGCTGTACCGGGGCGACCGCTCAAGTTCCCGTGTTCGAGGCGGTACCACTACGTGCGCCAACCGGAGGGCAGACGCACACAGTCGTCGGACACTCATAATTCCCAGCTGTACCCTATCAAAGGCTGTTGAACCCCGCATTACGTCGTTCTTGCCTATGACTACGCGTCGCTCGCTTTCCAGCCAGGGCAAGGGCAAGGAGCCCGCCTCTCAGAGGGGCGAGGAGCACCCCCATGCCGACGAGGCGCACGACCACTCGCATTCGCACTCACACTCGCACTCGATATTCGGAGCGATGTCCCATAAACACGGCCCTGAAGAGGGGCACGGGCATGACCCAGAGCAGATCATGCGGGCATTGAAAGGCGGAGGTACGTAACCGGTGTACGTCCTGCGTTGCCCCTCATAGCACGTCGACACTGACGGGCCATCTCGTTCTGGGCCTCAGGGGACAGAGGGAGTCGCATCACACTCATTGGGCTGTTCGCCAACGTCGGCCTGACCGCGTCGAAGGGTGTTGCAGGGTGGTATATGAATTCAGCCGCGCTGCTAGCAGACGCAGGCCATTCTCTCAGCGGTACGTACATACCAGACTTAGCGATACGTAGGGTCACTCATGCTGCGCAGATCTGCTCGGAGACTTTGTCACGCTACTGTGCTGGAAGCTCTCCCGCAAGCCTCCATCGGAGAGTTATCCATACGGGTTCGGCAAGTTCGAGGTGCTCGGGACGACCACGGTTTCTTTGCTGCTCACCGGTGGTGCACTTGGGATTGGGTTTCACTCATGGACGCTTCTAATGGAGGCACTCTCGCACACCGCTGCGACTATTCCGCCGGGTGCAATTCATGATGTGCTGTCTACCGTTGCAGAGACGGCGCAGAGCGTGCCGGCGGTCGTAGCGGACCACGGACATGGACACGGACACGGACATGCGCTGGACCCCAACGCGGCGTGGTTCGCGGCCATCAGTGTGATCGGGAAGGAATACCTGTATCGCCTGACGAGGCGGGTCGCGGACGAGGAGCGAAGCCCTGTGCTGCTGGCGAACGCGATACACCACCGCAGCGATGTATATTCAAGTGGCGTCGCCCTGCTGGCTATCCTGGGCACCTGGTGGTTCCCTCACCTGCCGCTCGACCCGATAGGAGGTACGGATCGTTCGCAATTTCATCTGCCCTTGTGTTGACGCCGCGTCCAGGGCTTCTCGTGTCGATCCTCATCATCCAGCAGAGCTGGGGTGTTCTTGTCGATGCGCTGCACCAGCTGACAGATGGGGGTGTCTCACCGAGCACCAGGTCCGTGTTGGCGCGATCACTCGAGCCCCTCTTGCCCACGCCACTGGGGACGTCTTCTCCAACGTCTGCCCCTCACACGCCCTCGGCCTCGCAGATCGAGAACCACACAGAGAATCTGCTGGCAATTCGCGACCTGCGTGCGATGCGCGCAGGTGCGCTGATGTTCGTTGACCTGACCGCTGAGGTTCCGCGGAGCCTGCATGTCGAGGAGGCGAGTCAGCTGGAGAGGAAGATTGTGCAGACTTTGAAAGCCGTGAGAAAGGAGGTAGCCGAGGTGAGGGTCAAGTTTCGGTCGGTAGATGAAGGGGAAGCTGTGTCTGGGCATGATCACAACCATCATTGAATTGTAGTCTTACTATTGACACGCCACTCATGTCATGGAATGTCGGAATTCATGCTCAGCGGCTCTAATTGGAGTATCTACTATTGTCATGGAAGGTTGCGCTGGATCTGATTGACCGGAGCAGGTTGGGGCCAACCAGCGATGATCTGCCAGCGCTGATTGAGGCCAATATAGGTAAGCGAACCTGCTCATATCGCTGTTGTGTCCCTGCTGCCAGCCTGCAAGTAATGACAACTTCCATGGAACTATCGACGATTTCGCCTGCTATAGACTAGTCTCAGGAGCTTCGCGAGCTCTGCAGTTTAGATAGGTTTAGATGCAGCTGTTTTGAGACTGTAAAGTCCCACATGTACGCACGCTGACATGAATTCACGGGTTATGTTGGGACCGAGCTGGAATCGTTGCCGAAAGGGAGAGACGCCGGCTGTATAACCTTCGAAATTGGTATTGCGAGTGCCAATCCTCCTGGCTAGTGCAGACCGAGGCATGGCTAAAGAGACCATTTATCTTGCAAACCAGTGCATCGTACGCGTACGCGTCACTTTTATGGGTGCGAGCGTCTCATAACAAACTTTGTACTCATGCGTGCATCTCGATTCCCACCGCTAACAACAACGTCGAGCCTGTCAACCTCCACTAGCGCAGGCAATTTCTCTTCATCGTATCTACGCAGTGATTCTCTACTACAACAGACCTGACAGAGTACCTCCGCAAGAGGTACGGTGCGGAGCGTTGTACAGCTGTTGGGTGATTTCAATATAGATCGCTAATCCACCTGGAGACTCAGGCAGACGCGGTAATCTCGATACAACGTACTACTTAGTATTCTGAATTCCACTGGTTCCCGGTACTGCCATAAGTATCATGTCGCCAAGGTCTGGAGGCGACAATTCAGACAGATCAGACGATGAATACGGAGACGGGCCGTCTGGGAATGGGACCACCCAGAACTCCAAGCGGAGTCAACGAGGTAGGCATATACCCCTAATTCCGTTACGAGAACACCTCTCTGCTGGCAGCGCTAGACCATATCTATTTTCCTTCCAGCTTGTGACAGATGTCGCAAATCGAAGAGCAAATGCGAGCCTGCCCTTTCGGGGGGAGCACGCTGTAGAGGTTGCCTGGCAGCCGGGACTGGTAAGGAATTTGACATTGAATCCATCACATCAGCCCCTTCAATTCACTCTCTATTACGGCAATAGAATGCACCTTCTCCGGTGAGTATTCGATCCATAGTGAAATTCTAGGCGTCAGACTGAAGACGTTCAAGGTCCAACATTCCGGCGCGGTCCCCCCAAAGGCTATATCCAGGCGCTGGAACATCGATTACACCAAATGGAAAGCACACTTGCTGCGATTATGTCTTCAAAAGACATGCGTGCTAAAGGTGTCATTAGTGATCTTCGCAGAGATGATTTAGCACAAAGCATTCTAAACGGAGTAGACTTGGGTCCATTCGTGCGTTAACTGCTTGCCGACGTCCTAACATGACGGCGCCTAAAATGTACCAGGGTCCCACAGGCAGGATAAAACGCTCCGTAGACCCCACACAAGATAACTTTTTTGCATCCATTCGTGAGTGCAGCTCCACCGAAACAGACGAGCGACCGTTCGCGACGACAATCGAGGATGACACGCGAGAGCGTTACGCAGAAGAGTGAGTGCATTCTTGTGCTATGCGGCGACGTCCTTACTTTTGAATTTCTGCAGATCCATCTGTTCTGGTGCGCCCGACGCTAGAGTGGCAAGACCGACTGTCCGAATCTCTTGCGCGCTGGTCTCTGCAAGATCGAGAAGCCGACGGTGCGCAGGTTACCCAGAGCCTTTCACAAAGTGCCAACGGAAGCGCCCCTTCCACCTCGGATACCCCTCGAGAGACAGTGAGACAGAAACGCCGACTGGACGTACCATCGAGTGCTCCGGACCTCGATTGGAATGAGTTGCACGACATAGCGGGTAAGCGGTCGAAGAAGGACAGTTCTTCCATTGCTTATCATGTTCCCGAGACAGACCAGGACGAAGTGGACGACACCGCTGACGCTTTGGGCAATCTTTCAATTGATGAGAACAAAGAGGTGCGTGAGTGTGGATCGCCGCTTGATTTGACTTTTCACCCTGACGAATTTGGCCCTGTCAATCAGGTCCGCTACCACGACAATACATGCGGATTACATCTCTTTCTCAAAGACGAGAAAGGCCACAGCCGTAACTTAGGGGGTATATGGTACGTCTAGATGTGAAATTGTTGTGATGCCTGTCTCGGAATAGTATTATCTATAGGCAGTTTCCGATGTCCCACCTTTGGCCCGGCATTTCGCGTATTAACCCAGCTTACGACCAACGGCAACCGGCGACCATTTTACCCCCACAGGAAAAGCAGGATCATCTTATCAAACTCTACTTCACTTATGTCAATCCCACGTTTCCCGTTGTTGACGAAGTGTCTTTCATGGAACAGTATGAAGTCTTCAGGTATATCTTCTCTCCCCACGATTTTACTACTGCTTAGATTATATTGATCGCTGGTAGGATCTCAAAGTAGGCAGTGCTCTTGTGCTTGTATGATTCCCATTGACTGATCACATTGTATCAGCCATTCAGAACTAAATCAGGCAGGAGTGGAAGTCCTCTCACAACCTAATAGACCGGAGCGGATGCAGAAGCTGTCTATGCTCTTACTATTTTCTATGTTCGCATTTGCAGCCCACTATTCCGAGCAAGAGAAACGGATGGCACCGCATGGTCAGCAGGCGGATATCGGGGCACGTTATGCCGCCACTGCTCGCAACATCCTCGGTAAGCTATGATCGAACTCCAATGCCGACGAGACATGTCGGTTCATTTTTTGTAACCATGCAGATACCATCTATCAAGAAAGTCGAACATCGACGTGCCAAGCTCTCATTCTCCTCGGCGTGCGTGAATTTGGTATAGGCAAGCACTGCCACTACCGTCTAGTGGGCAGGAATGGTCCTCATTGTCGTAATCAATTATAGGAAGTCCTGAGGCGGGTTGGCTTCACATCGGTAAGCGAGTATTTTGGATAACGTGCATTCGCCGACCGTCGACTGCTCTGTGCTCGATGGGGAAGTTGCTTTTGCTGTAAACTCATGCGCACTCTATGCGAATCGGCCTCTGCGGTGTTTGTAACATCATCAACGAGAAACTACGTTAATGGTGAAACAAATACGTCGAAGGCAGTGATGCGATTGTCTTCTGCAACTAAACGAGAACAACACACTGAATCACTCTTTTTCAACAGGCATGGCGCTGAGAATGGTATGTTCGTTGTACAACAAGGAGGACTGCAATAATTCAGTGACGAGTCCTCAGGCGTTCGATCTGGGATTAAATCGAAACTCAGAGAAATGGCGGCAGAATGGACGCGAGCTCTTCACTCCTGCTGAGATTCAGATTCGCAGGCGAATATGGTGGGCATGTTGTCTAGCAGACAAGTAAGCAGCGGCCATACGAACTTTGGATTCTGTCTTTGTCTCAATCCTTCTCCCCTTTTTATAAAGGTACTCTGCCCACTTTTTAGGTGCGGGTTTCGGCCGCTTTCCTGAAATATCCTTCCTTATCTTTTCTTCAGGACGCCCAATGGGAATTCACGAGGCTGACTTCTCGACTTTGTTACCCGATGTGCCTGACGTAGGCCAAATGTCCTTTCACTTTGAATGCTGACGCTAAGAGCGAGACATTCTAGAACGATGCGGATCAGACCTGGACGCCTACCGATGACGCCCTCGAAGGTCGTCACAGCTCATCAATTCCGGCGAACTTTATCGCTTACTTCCGAGAAACAGCATCCCTTAGTACGCTTCTGACAAAATTGCGCAAACTGTTTGCTGACAAATGTTTTTGTAGCTGTCATACACGGTGAAGTTGTTGACAAGATGTATCCTGTCTCCCGTGTACATTCGTCCAAGCGTGTTATTATGGAAGAGCTTCATGCACGGCTCATTCAATGGACTCTTAACCTTCCAGAGGCTCTGCAATATTCTCCAGGCTCTACGCGGACTTGCCCGCCTCCACACGTGCTCGTAATGCACTGCTATTACTGGGCTACCATGCTGCTACTCCACAGACCATTGTATGTAATGGCTTGCCCGTTTCCCATCTTATTAACCGCTGACTGTTTATATAGTATGCCCAAAAATCCTCAGTGCGTTAAAGATGCTCGTATGTCGATGCACATCGCTTGAGCTGTTTGTTTCAGTCAGCAGAATTCTCCTGGGATCACAACAAATGACGGTGACATTGTTCCAAGAAAATCTTACGATATTTGTCGAGGCGCGGCATCCCACATTTGTACTTTCGGTCAGTCCCCCAGTTTAGGAGTGGGGTTTGAACAGTCTTAATGAACCCTTCTTTCATCAAGCTACAATGTATCGACAAAACTTTGATTTAAAGTATGGGCATCCGTTTTTGACCACGTCCCTACAAAGCGCTGGGTACGTTGAGGCACTATGTTCGTGCTACTTGTTTGTTAACGGATCTATGATCAGGATCATGCATGTCATAACGCGTGAGTTATATGCAAATAGCACGTCGCGGATTTGACCTCAGTTTTAACTGACCGAGTGCCAAGTCAAACACTACCCGCAGGACCAACAAGCAATCACTGGTTTGCGTGAGTGCTTCGCCGCGTGTGAAAGCATGAAGGTATGCGGAATTATTCTCCGAAAGAATTTTGTCTGAACCGATCTGGCTAGGAATCTTGGCCTGCCGCCGTCCGAGTGAGGGACCTACTTCTGGGCACTGGGGTTCGGCTGGATCCAGAACAAGCCCCCTCTCCTGGTCGTCCTCTCAAACGATCTGCGCAACTTGCCCTTGATGAAGATGATGTATCCCCACTTCCTGAAAGGCCCGATTTCCACCGTGCCGAGCCGCAGCAGATCTCAATCGGAATGCAAATGGCAGAGCCTCAGCCATCGGGTTCCAGCACGACGTCGTTTCCTATGCAGGGGGCGGGACATGAACTACAAGGGAGTCTTCTGGTAGATCTTCTCGGCTCTAATGCACCTGACTTCACATCGGCAATGGGGATGTCATCCGCATATGACTGGTGGGTGCCAATGCCCCCACCTGAATACCCACCGCTTCCCCACAGTCTTGAAACATATCACGAATCTTATCTCATGATGCCGTCGCAGTCATTTACTTTCGACCAACACCAGCTGTCACCTGAATTCATACAAGGAATCAGGGACCCAGTCTTGCATTTTCCCTCGACTAATAACATCCCATAAAAGGATACAACTTGTAGTGATACCTGTTACCGATACATCACATTGCTTTCGTCTGTTTTCAATGCATATGTAGTTCAACATTCGTAATACTGGCTTCTGTACCATATTTCCCATGATGTCTGAACTGCGTTAAACCTGACTTTAAAGATTGTCTCTCACTACATGGGTCTGTCGTGAGTAAAGAAAGTTGGTCCTATTATTCTTATCATTGGGAGGTGGGAATAGTCCAGTTACTTCACACGGAGAGCGATGTGCGTTTCCTGCTTCACAGCCATTTGCCTCGACTACGATTGGGTGGAACTCCGCGAATACAACGTGATCTTCATTGTCGTTGGTCAGCTCTGGGAAAAATGTGAGTATCTTACTCATGACCTTACTCAGGCGGCCGCATTGGTTGGTGACTATCGCGGAAGTAATCCTCTTGGACTTCAGTCACTCCTGGCCCAGGTTTGAAATATCTGGAAGGTATTTGTTTTTGCCAGATGCTTGGGAAGAAAACCAAAGCTCCGTAGAAATACCAACTATAGTATGTCACCTTCTTGAGTTAGCTAACCATCCGGATGGGAAAGGGATAGGGGTGTCAGAAGGCCCTATTGAATAGCTGGATTGCTCGTACAAGCAGATCATTGGTATGCGGCGCCCGTCGCAGATACTCGGGTTTGCGAGGCGGAAAAATGTCTTTGGCCCCTGTCTGCACTACATAGAAAACATACAAGACGTTTACAGGATGCAGCCACTCGCTCACACCTCACGCTCGGAGCGTCCACTGTCCCTAGCTTGTCCTGATCATGTACTCCACCGTCCAACGTCTTCTGCAGGTCCCCGGCCGTTTCATTCGTTCCTTCAGTTCATCTTCTACCCGTGGGACCGAGACTGGTCTTCCGAAGTTTAATCCCGCTCCTTCGTACAAATTGTCCCAGAGTCCCAACCCTGGATGGAAGTGGGGGGAAGGCCTCTCGCCTGAGTCTAGCCAACTCGCAAAAGAGTGGAAGGAGGACGAGCAGAAAGGCTGGAAGAGTTTCTCACTCAAGGAGACGCATGGCAGGTGAGTTCTTGAGCACCTGAAGTCGAAATTAAAAGTTATTCATACATTGCTTCACGAAACAGAGACGTATATTTCCTGCTAACGAGCTCTATCGTTCCTCGGCCAATTGCCTTCATATCATCTTTGTCTAGCGATGACATCCCCAACCTCGCCCCGATGAGGTCCGTAATAACTTATCTAGGCAGCCCAGTTTTACTAACGTTGTATACCCTAGTTACTTC
Source organism: Amyloporia xantha (assembly GCA_036971615.1). Taxonomy (NCBI): domain Eukaryota; kingdom Fungi; phylum Basidiomycota; class Agaricomycetes; order Polyporales; family Adustoporiaceae; genus Amyloporia; species Amyloporia xantha. Next base: position 1,451,783 of record JAYKKR010000005.1, read on the forward strand.
TCCCTGGTACTATTGTTGCCACTGCTGCGTTACATACAGTAACCTAACCTCAAATTTTAGCTGGCGCACGATCCTCCAATGGTTGGTGTCTCGTTCGCAATATTCCAAGGGATCGGGAAGAACACTCGCGACAACATCCTGGCCACAAAGACGTTCACTGTCAACATCATCAGCGAGCCTTTCTTGGACGCCGCTAATGCGTGCTCACTTGATGCCCCTCCTGAGGTAGATGAATGGCTTGTCAGCGGATTGACGCCAGAGCCTAGCGTAAGTGTCTACTTAAGAGCGAGAGATGACCGTGCTAATACGATTTTATATTAGACCCTTATCAAGCCCGCACGTGTCCGAGAAAGTGCCATCAGCTTCGAATGCGAGGTAATTCAAGCCAATCCAATCTTCTATGCTGCTCCTTTTTGACCCTGTCGTACAGCTTTTCCATACCCATGACCTCACCTCGAACTATGGCCCAGAGATGACCACAACTTTCGTCATGGGCAGCATCAAGTTGATGCACGTCCGTAACGCCGTGCTTTCCTCGGATGGTGTTAACGTCGACCCTGCCAAACTGCGCCCTGTGTCGCGTCTTGGCATGGTCACCTACGCTCGTCTCGGAGAAGGCATCGACATTCCTATCCCGATGTGGGCACAGAAGGGCGAGGAGGTCACAAAGGTGCTGGAGGCAAAGAGCAAGCTCTGAGCGTAACGTAGTGCGCTCCTCGATACCCATCAGACATATCTTCTCTGAGTTCGTTGAGGTTGTATATAGTCGATTAATGTGACACTCTGGCATGCTCATGGGAGGCTGTGCGAATTGCAGGCTATTCACTCACATTGCATAATTTGTGATCGTGACGCGACGCATATGCGTTGTGGGACTTTGTGTACGTAGAATGGCTTATGCTCGGAAGTAAGTTCGAAGTCAGAGAGTGTGACTACCATGTACTCCTATATATTCTGTGCGAGCTGGGATTCAGTTTCTTGAGCACATCTTTCTATGTATCCGCCTTATCGCAAAGGAGCAAGTTCCAGTTCCTCAAGTGTAGGTTTACCCAGCGAGAGCTTCTTCCAGCGCGGAATCACAGGAATTTTCGATTCCGCCCTACGCTCCGAGCGGCTAGTTCCGAGACTACCGCTTCACGGGCAGCGGGACTACTCATGTGTACCGTCGAGAAATCGGGCAGTGAAATTGAAAGTACAATGATAACCTGAGACAACTTACAGACGCATCCACAAAATTAAGCATAACAGAAAGGAGCACAGATAATACCATATATGACGTGAAATTAAGGAGAGTGAGAATATACTCTAATGGCGAGCAGGGTCCGAGATAGAAAGGCGTTATAGAGTGAACGTGCAACCAGATAGTGGTATACAAGGCGACAGCAAGTAGTGATAGCTGAAGAACGACCTGCAAGGGATGACGGTCAGAAATGATCGTCAAGAACTCAGGAATTACTCACGAGAATAAAGAAGAGGACTAAGCCATGCGATAACTATGACGCCACTCCGTTGGCCATGTCATGTTCTCTTCGAGCAACTCGCAGCCACGTCAGTACAGGCGGAATCAAGCTATTCTGCCGACAAATCATCTCCAAGTCACGTCCACTCCATAGGCGTTGTTGCTGTGATTGACCAGAAACTTCGTAGTGAACTTGTTCCTCGTCACTCCGGAAACCCGGGCTGTCATTGAGGTCAAGCTCGAACCTGCCAGCCCCATGTTGATGATACATTTGACTTCGCGACTTCGACCGTACATGTGGACCGGAGCCATTTGGCTTCCGTCGAGGAGTAGCCATGCCATTGCCATTTGCAGCGCTAGATCCAGCACGACTGCTGGATACGCTGCCATGAGGAGCGTGTCTGATGGGGGGCACACCAGTCAAGCGGGCCAGAGCCTGATCCACAGGAGAAAGAGGAACGGAGGGATAGTCATCTTCCTCTGGACTGATTAGCGTTTCCTGCAAGACGCGCAAGGCAAGGCTGTCAGTGGCCTTCTGCACCTTAGAGGACGACCCGGACGCATCAGATGGAGATACGCTAGACGATGCGATATCGATCTGCTGTTTGAGCGACACTGTCCACTGGTGACGAATCAAGGAATCATCGACGCTAAACATGTATTTGCGTTTGGAGTTGTTATGATTGACGAACGCGACCTGGAAGGTGTTGCGCATGAACGCTCGTTCGACCATAACGGAGCTGCTGAGGGGAAGACCAGTATATAGAAGGCCGTTGGCTCCTGAGCGCCACATGATTATACTTTTTGCACCTAATGAAGTCCCAGTAACCCGGAAGGAGGCTTCGGAAGACCTCGCGAAGTTCAGCACGGGAGGATCGAAGACTACATCCTGCCCAAATAGTTGTATGGTAACCTGTGGGTCAGGCTGTGGTATCCGAAGGACGATGGGCTCCGACTGGACACGATACGTTAGACGAGATGGTAAGGGTCGCTTTATTGTGATATGAATGTCTGGATTGGCACTGGATGTAGACGGATTGCGCGCCTGTGAAAGCCTTTCTCGGCGAATCGAGGCGTAAATTTTGTCCAGCAGATCGTCCGACACCAGACTTCTCGAGTCATACCTCCTGAAGGCTGACACGAAATCACCTGCAATGACGTTGCGTTTTGGATAACCCGTGACCCCAGGTTCCTGCGCAATGCCGCCGTGCATAACCTCGTTGAGCTGCACAATGGCACGTACCAGTCGGATGGCCAAGTCCTTATCATAGGCGACAATGCCTGCATTAGCCTCATACCACCTGCTAGCGAAGGAGTCCAATAGATACTCGACTGATCCAGACTGAACTGGCGATCGCACCGGGACGTGAATTGCTTGCAGGAATACTCGAAGCGCCTTGTCAATTCTTAGACCTGTGAGGCCGAAACTGTCGACGAACGCCTTCAAAACCACCTTCGAAGTACGGCGAGACAGATAGTCGCCTAATTGAGACCTATCCAAATCCAGTGTGCGGAAGAGGAGTTGACCTAGCGCAATTGGATCATCCCTACTGGTAGTCTTGCTGAACAGGGCAGAGACGGCGTAATCGGGGTCTTTGGCAAATTGGTGCACAAAACTTCGGATCACAGGATGTCTCATCGGATTCAAGCTGCTCGCAGCCTTAGTAAGACCCTCGTCGCGCTCACCGCTGAACCGAAGCTCGCGGAGCGGACAAACGCTCTTCACGATAAACCTCCTGTCCAGTGGGCTCGGCTTCATGGTATCCAATAGGGTGTCCTTGTCTTGCACAACAGGTTTAGCGATCACCAATATATCGTTGAAAAGGAAGAGGAAGCGGTCCTTGACAGTGTTCGCATTGGCGACCTGTAGCACAGGCGAAGATAAAACCAGTTTCCTGGGTGGGTCGTCGATCGCACTGGGCCAGGAAGAACTCTTCGACCCCCGGCCTAAAAGCTCCTCAAGACGTTCCAGGATGATGGCGCTCGCTGAAGGTTCGTTATTGGGTCGATCTGGAGAATGGCGAGAGGACGACATGGTGTCGGAATATGATTCCGATGTCGACCTTGTTGGAAAATCATCCAAGGAGGATTGGGGATCTGGCGTCGTTGACGAGGGATGATCGGGTGGAGAAGGGAACGAGTATTCAGATGCATGCGATGGGGAGACAACACCATTCGTCCTGGCCTCCATATGTAGTTCTTGCCTGGGAGATTGTATAGTCTCGGGGCTGGAATCATGTGATGCAAAGACCTCCATCTCCGTGCGGACCTCTATCGGTTTGAGTTCCTCTCCGTACTGCATGCTCGACAAGGGATTGTCTGGTGGGTTAGTCGGCGTTCTGGATTCATCATGGCTAAGGATTTCCCGATCCGTCGGAAGGTCTGTCCGTGACCGAGATTCTACAGCAGGCGGGGTGGTAACGCTGGGGGTTGTCACAGGCGGAGATTGCGACGGGAGTAGCCTCTTATTAATCAACCATTTCTTCACACCTTCGCGGTTCATAGGCAATTTTGAAAGTCCAGTTGCGCTCGAGCTAGTAGTTGCGGTTGGCATGTTAAAGTAGTCCGTTTTTTGCAAAGGGGACGCGGATACCGATGACACCGGAAGCGGCGAGCCAGCATTATTATTGAACTTCGGTAGCAGCCGACTGTCGGATGCCTGATGGGAGAGTTTGCGTTCCCTGCCAGGCTCCAAAGACCGCGTCGCGGTATTAGACGAGCTTGAACTTGGCACCGCATCCATTCCTAGCCCATTACTTGGGGCAACATCAGGATTCGACGCAGATGGCGTCATGCCTTTCGCGCGGTTCCTTTGCTCCTTGAGTTGCTTCAGACCAGGGAAGGGGTACAACTTAGAGTTGGTCTCATAACCGTATATGATCATGTCTGCTTGAGTTACAGCCGGAACTGGAGAAAGCACGCCAATCTGTGGGGCAATAGGCAAGGACGATATCGATGCCGAAGCGGAGGGCGCCTGCAAGTCGAAATTCTGCTGCTCGCTCTTCTCTCTTGAGATGCTACCACGACTTTCGTGACTGATGCTTGAATCAGTATTGTTACGCCGATCGCGTAGGCCAATACTGTTCGTCCGCGAGCGACGACCGTTGACAGAGCCGCTCCTGCCTAGTGCAAGCGCATTCTTCATCTTTTCCCAAGTACTGGTAGCCTCTGCAGCACGCTTGATCGTCGCGTCTGTGACTGTTGCACGCGTATCATCCCAATCAAGGAAGTCTGCACTCGAGGGTGATCGGTCCATTTGGCTGGGAGTAACCACGGACAAATGGGTGGGATATGTCGTAGGGGATACTTGGGTGACTTGCGCATCGTTAGTAGTAGAATCGAGGGGCACGATAGGAGAGATAGGAGAAGGCACGACGTGGGCGGATGTTGGCTCAGGCGATGTCTCAAGATCGACAACGAGGTCTGTGCGTGGAGTGACACGGTCGTAAGAGCGGTTAGACCGAGGCTCGAGGAGTTCAGTAAGGTGCTCGCCTTCTTCTGGCTCAAGAGTATCGTCCTCCACTTCATCCTCTTCGTCGTCGTCGTCGTGTAACGGTATCCGCTCTTGCACTGCACTTTTCGTGAATAACAAATGTGAGATGACCACACAAATACAACTTACCAGGCTCCGCGACCCAACTGATCTCGCTTTCGCGCTCGAAAGCCTGCCATGGTCTCCTCCGCACATCCTGGCAAAGCACCTCCTCCTCCTCTTCATCTGGGTACACCTTCTCCTTCAGCGGCGTCGCAAACGGGCTCGCAGGGAACAGATCCTGCCCATATCCAGTCTTCTTCCGTGACAAAAAGACAGGCACACCAATGGCAGACGCAGGTGCTGAATCTGTCGATGTATTCGATGGCGCATCAGATGTGTGCGGCATGCGCGTGCCAGACGAGGACCCGTATCCGCGGGTAGGTGTGCTCGGAGGGTGTGGGAGCGGAAGTGGCGATCCGCCGACGGGGACATCATCTTCATCCTCGACAACTACACCTCTGTGACCCATTGTGTCATAATCATAAGTAATAGTCCCGTTGGTCTTTACAACGGGTGATGGACGCGGCACATCACCATTGCCCACTCGACTCGCGGATGAGGGAGGACGAGGCGGATCGGATGCATTTTGGAATGACGGTAGCAGAGGTGAGGGTGGCACCACGGGTGTGTTTGGCGTCGTCGATGGCGGCTCGCGCTCCTCCCGATCATCTACCACGGTCGATGCGCGCGATGAGTTCCGCTTCGACCGCCGTCGCCTTCGCTTCGAAGGCAATATCGGCGGCACAACTTCTTCTCCACCACTGGTTTGATCCCCGTCAGCCTCCTTGATCCTATGGCCTAGCCGATCCAACATTCTCCGCCGCACGGCCATCCGCTCACCACCCGACACCGTGTTATTGCGCATCAGCCGTGCGCCGCCAGGAGGAGGCGTCGGAGATGGCGACATATATGCAAAGTCGAGGGGCTCTGTCCCGCCTGTCAACTTCTGCATCGCCATCGCCCTCGCTGCCCCCGCGCTGTTTGACCGATACAATCCCTTCCCAGCCATGCCCTTCTGCAAATCGTCCAGTGTGGGTAATGGTGTTGAAGGTGTGGTACCAGGGTAAAAGAAGGGCGAGACGAGAAATCGTGAGGCCGGCAATGGAAAATGCGATGGGATGGGCGAGACCAGTAGGGGCGAAGGCGGTGCATCGTCTCCTGGAACCGACACGGAGTACTCATCGGCGGACGACTCGTTCGTGTGGCTCGCAGAACTGACGTGCGGTGATTGCTTGGCCATAGCCTTGCCTTTCATGTCCCTCGACCCTCTGGACCGCGTGCGAGAGCGAGAGCGCCGTTTGGCACGAGTGGGCGTGCTGTCGGCCGGCACAGGTGTCGTTGGCGGAGGGACTGCGACGTCTTCAACCTTGTCCTCGACCTTCTCTTCCTCCTTCCCGTCCTCCTCGTTTGGAGCTTCTGTGCCAGGCCCTTGGTCCACTCCTTCCTGCTCCTGCTCCTGCGCCTGCTCCTGCTCCTGCGCCTGCTCCTGCTCCTGCTCCTGCTCTGATCCCCGCTTCCCGTCTGAATCCTGTGCGCTCTCTTCATCAACCTCAACGTCGTGGTCGACCCTTTCTCCCTCACTTACCGCCTCGACGTGCATAGGCGGTCGCCGGCCGTCCTTCATACGAGGCAGAGAGGCAGCGCGTTTGAGCTTGGCGACAGCGGTCGCGCGCTGTTCGGCGACGGATGACGATTCCATGTTCCTGCCGGGTCTAGGGATGAATGGGGTAGGAGTAGACCCTCCGGACGGACGCTGTAGCACTGATTTGACCGGCTGGCGTGGCGGGAAGAAATGTCGATGAGTGTCAGGCCGAGAGAGGTTTCACCTGGCAGAATCTACCAGTATGTACTTGTATTAGCATTACAGTGTACATGGTCCATCGCAACATAGCATAGCGTGCTCACCAAGCCAGACGACATCAAGAGGATTGTAGGTAGAAAGAAAGAGTGAAGATTGGGTAGCTCGGAGCGGAGGCAAAGGCCGGAAATGGAATTTAGACTTCAACCTTGTTATTGCTGGTTTCAGCGCCCAAGGCGCGGCGGCCAAACGTGTACAAATTTTGGCCTGTGGCTGTTTTTTTCTAAGGCTGAGACCGCGAAACTCGAACAGCTGTAGCTCGCTCAATTCTGCTTGTATCGACTTGCTCCATAAGTTGAAATTGCTCTATTCATCTGCCCCGAGGGCACCACGAAGTCCGTTTGACGAAGTTCGACCTCCTTTTCACATTGCTTTTCCGCCGCCCACCAGCACTCGGAATGGCTCTCGCTCCCTCTCCGCAACATATATCCTTGTTCTTCTGTCCTAGAAGAGTCTGTATAGACCCTCTCCTGTGCCCTGCATAGTTGGTAGTAACAAATATATTTGTATTCACTTGTTTTATGTCGGAGCTGGTCAGGCATAGTCTAAGACATGCATCTTGCCTGGAGTATAACCTGGTCTCCCATTTAAAAAGTGACCCTAATGACTCTCATTCATCATATACTTAAATTTATGTACAAAAACACCACAGATGAGGCAGGGAAGGATCAGAACAAGCAGATGAGAGGTAAGTAATCCTTCGCCTGACGGCTCACCTGCAACATGCATTCAATGGAAACACTGCTGAGCCTCCTGCGAGTCCTCCACGAGTGAATATCTATTCAAGGAAGATATTACTACTGAAAAGATAAAAACGCACCTTATTGGAGGTTAATCCTCGACTGCGTCCTCCAAGCTGTTGACTTCAAAACAGACCTCCGCAACCACCTCAAATGAACTCAGCTCCTCCAACACGCGACACAGTAATTAATATACAAAAATTTTCAGATGAACGGCAACATGGAAAGAGACACTGCACTCACCGCCAACCCAATCTCACAGAGCTTCATCCACGGCGCACTTTGTGGCTGCCGATACACCAAATCGCTGGTCTTATTGAATAATTTTAGTACTTGTTAGATGGCACACTTCTTTGCGATTGACGATCTCATCATGCGATAGCCCAGCGACGCAGCACATCTCAAGCAGTGCCCAGCGAAAGTCCTCCAGGTATAGCTTAGAATGCTGTACACTTTCAAACAAGCAAAAATTGATGTGGGGCTCTCGGGAGAGTCTAGCAAGGCTGTCTGAAGGCAAGCGAATAAGGATATATGTTGCGGAGAGGGAGCGAGAGCCATTCCGAGTGCTGGTGGGCGGCGGAAAAGCAATGTGAAAAGGAGGTCGAACTTCGTCAAACGGACTTCGTGGTGCCCTCGGGGCAGATGAATAGAGCAATTTCAACTTATGGAGCAAGTCGATACAAGCAGAATTGAGCGAGCTACAGCTGTTCGAGTTTCGCGGTCTCAGCCTTAGAAAAAAACAGCCACAGGCCAAAATTTGTACACGTTTGGCCGCCGCGCCTTGGGCGCTGAAACCAGCAATACTTTCACACCGCCTCGTGTCCCCGTCTCCGTTTTCATGTATTTCTTTCCACTCTTTCAGAGCCTGGATTACCCTGCTCGGCTCTATTAGAAGCTCCTACACATATTGCGCTATCCAAAATATCCGATGGTGCTTCAGGAACCAGCTCCCAGCGGAAACTCTGACTACGACATCCATCGTCTCCACCAACTGTTCCTACCAGCTCCTACAGCCTCTGTGTATTCTCTCCAACCATCGCCGTGCAACGATTTACGCGATGAATCCATCGTGGCATATACGACTCCTGAGCTCACGTCTAGCCACGTCGTTATGACGCTTTCGCGAGAAATGCAGTCTGAGACGAGTAAAATGATACTAAAATCTGTATTCGTTCGTTCATGCTGCGCCGGCTTACGAATATCACCGTGAAGAGTCATTCTCCGTGACGTGCCTGGAGGTTACGTGGTCTACGGTGCGTCTATTCCTGTCTATTCTCCTCTTCATATGCGCCGCGAGCCTCCGAGGCTTATGACCTACTCCGGCCACCACGACGCCTACGGACGCAGCTCATTTGCACGATTCCGGTCCATGCAGCGCCTGCGAGATACTGAGCTCGTACGGCATTGCGGTCATGGGACGATGACATGCGGCAGTCCGGTGTTCGCCTGAGCGCCTGGACGCCGTGCAGTGGTGCGGTGAGTAGGTAGAACCATCCGGTTGAGCTGTACTTAAGTCTATTATAGACATTCTCCTAAACACCGAATATTGTTGTAAGTCGTGGTGTTTTTGTAGTCAATTTTTCAGTATGCGTAGCGCTTGACCATGTGCTCATGAACCCGAAGATGAAGGATACGGGAGGACGCCCGCACGCGCTGTCAATGGACTCCTCATGCGCAAGACTTATCTCGCTTGTCTTGCTATATCTTTCTCATCCGAATCTGCGAAGCCGCACTTCGCAGAATGGACGTTCAGATCGCCGCAATCCAGCTGTCACAATTCCTTACTTCGATAAAGATTAGACACCAGGCAAGCCGAGGGCTGCCGTCTATTACGCATCTACACGATTCGGAGTGGTGAAAGGTCCTTGAGTTAGGGCTGACTATACGCGAACACCGACGAGAATGACATAGTTTATCTACAATAAACACAATGTGGTGGACTAAGATACTGTACTTTTGTCAACAATTCATGCCGTCGACGAGAGTCCTTGCGATGTGCGAGACTGCGGTAATTCTACTTGGGACTCGGTCACCGCTTGCGATATCGCTTCCGTCGTCTGTGCATCAACAGGCGAATCTCCGGTGGGAGGTGCGACAGTCTCGTCATCCTCATCATCGTCCATAATTTCTGTGAGCATCAGCGAAGCGCTCTTAGTCAGTCACTGTACACCATACGATATCATCTCGCCGTCCCAGCATCAACAGCACTGCAGTGAGCTGACGCTCCGGTGACACCGTTGCGTCCGCCCCACAAAGTAGGCCATCTGAGCGGCCCATTCGAAAGCATCTGGAGTCTAGCCAGTATGTCCTCGTCCTAAGCGTCGGGAACGTGCATAGAACACGGCAACCCGAGACGTAATTTACAGCCAAAGGACAGAAATTCCATCAAGGTGAAGAAATGTCTAACCCCCATTCATTTGTATGGCAGAATGGGTCCCAGTGCTCGGTCCGCTCAGGCCGCCCGCAACAGTATGGACCGGCGAGAAGTACAATCAAATAACGGACACTCACCGTCGCCGTAGACGTCTGGATGATCCCTGAAGCAATTCTGCATGGCCTTGAACTTTTCCACGCAGTCGATGCCTTTTGGTTCTTGCTCCGAGAAAACAAAACATGAAAAGGCCTCACGGAACTGAAGCCCGCATGGTCCGTACGCCATCCCGCCGAGGCACGGGCAGTCCCAGTTTATCTCGCCCGTGACAGGGTTGAATGCGCCCCCATTACTGCCCTCGCCCTCGCCCTCCGCTGCGGCGGCGGTGGATACAGCCGTGGGCTCCACGGGCGACTCGTCTAACTCAGTCTGGCTTGTCGGGGTCTGCGCGTGCGGTTCTGCGAGGACGTCCGGGGTGGTTGTGGACTTCGCCGACAGCGGAACCTGTTTGGGTGCTACTCCCCTCATAATCAAACATGCTAAATAATGATGTATGATATAAACACTTACAAGGAGTGACAGAGTCCAGTGCAATTTTATCCCCATGCAATGTCTTCCACGTCAAGTAGGATACGACGGCCGATCCCGCTACGATGGCACCGACACGGCTAGGACGTGCGACAGCCGTTGAACGCGGCGACGACGTGTGTAAACAGCGGCGAAGGGATACCTTTCCTAGTGTTCTGATCATTTTGACCAACTTGCAGGTATGAGAGTGTGAGAGCACTTGCAGAGGACAGCACTGAGCAACGCGTAGCCTTTCGGCGATCGTCCTGCGCTGACGAATATGAGTGGGATTTACTCAAATAAGTCCCCCTTAATAAATTGACTAAGTCGTCGCTTACGGGTAAGTCAATGGAAAATTTAATCATACCAGGTTGTGTGACGGCTAATCGTCACACCTCCCCTCTTGAGGTGTGACTGGAATTCCAGACCAGATTGACAGAAATACTTGAATCTTGTCACTATCCATTGCTCTCCCGGTCCGCTAAAGTACCCGCCATGCCTTGTTGATGTTCCTGTACTCAATCTCTTCTATTAAAGCCGTTCTTCAAGAGCCCCTAGACTAAAGGGTTCGGTATGGATTCATTGGAGGCGCATGATTACACTGAGGGTGCCTCCGCCATTGACATACAGCAGGCTCTAGCGAGAAATGTTCGTGGCAGAAGAGACTCTAGATATGGTGCGAGTGGGGAAGGGGCTATGTTCGACGGCCCAGGTCATTCCGTCAATCCCAGCAGCATTTCAAGGATGTCACTGGACCATCGACGGCGCAGCAGCGATGTCTGGTCCAGGGGTTCGATGTCACGGAGACAAAGTGAGGGCAGTTTCAGCGGGGAGAGGACTAGTCCCCGGCGGAGACTGAGCAGGGAGAGCAAGGTATCATATGGATCGACCGACCAAAACGAAGGGACAAGTGCTCTCAATGGTAATATGTCAAACGAAGAACCAGAGAGCCACACCATGTCCAGACGACCAAAACGAATACGTTCTCCTTCCCCGTCGCCTCCTCACCGATCTACCGTTTTCGAGAACATAGCGCATATGTTTGGTCGCAGTGCCCACGCAGAGTCGCCGTCACATAGCCGCCGACCTTCCGTGTCTAGCCGGACATCTAGGACACGCCTCCTTCGTCGTTCGAGTAGCAGGAGGTCAAATGCCAGCTCGGACTATGCTCTTGAATCGGAGGACGATTCCGATGAGAGGTGGGGCTACTCATCTGGGGAGGAAGACGAGAGCGAAGCGTCTGTGAATGATGAGCGCGCTGACGCGGAAAGCATGGATCCTAGTGGTAGTGAACTGGACTATGGGTCATATCCTCCCTCCCCTTCAGCTGGGCCATCTCTTCCGCTCCTGTCGGGGGATGCGATCTTTGGAGGAGAGGCGCGTATCGAAATGGTTGACTTCGAGCCCTTGACTCCTCCACCTTCGGGCCCGCCCAGTCGGCAGACTATTTTTCTCGCGGATGAGGACACCAACATTCGTATGATAGGCTACGAAGTCTTACCTTGGAGACAGCTGTTCTGGCGACTATCTTGTGTCTTCACTTGCGGTATTCTAGCGCTTATTGGACGTTGGTTTCCACGCATATGGTTGCGGTGGGTGACTCATGAGAAAGCCTTCCAGGACATAACAAATGGTTTCATTGTTGTCGAGGTGGGTTTCTTCCACAGCAAGTATTCGAGTAATTAACCATGGTCGACGCAAGACCGTTTACAGAGATATCTCTCTTTTTCCACTTCGTCGAATTGAATATCCATATGATATATCGACCGTCTTTCCATCGTCAACAATACAAGCTCAGTTTGAGCAAAACGAAGATAACGAGAGGAGTCTAGGGACTCTGGCGATTTTGAACTATCGCTATGCTCTGTTTGCCTTGGATCCACGAACTGGTCTGTTCAGCATAGTTAGGTACAGGGTTCTTGCCTCGTGTATATTAGGACGGGATGAATATTTTTCGATTGTAGGGACTGGCGCGATCCCTCTTGGTCTGGTGTACATTCGGTTCAACATGGGCTAACTGAGGCTGTACGGATGCAGCGACGTACACTGTTCGGGTTGAATTTGATTGACATTGAGGGAAAGTCAACTATATCTTTACTGATTGATGAGGTACGCTGTATCTCACTACTCTCTTCTGTAGGCTGATTGCAATCACAGGTGATACATCCTTTCTACGTTTTTCAAATCGCTAGCATGGTCCTGTGGTCGCTCGACGATTACTACTACTACGCTTTTTGCATCGCTTTAATTTCCGCCATCAGTATTACCACGACGCTTGTGGAGACAAAAAAGGTGAGATTTGCAAAGATGCTTCTCCGATTTTTGCTCACTATATAGCAGACAATCACTCGTATGCGAGAAATGTCCAGGTTCACATGTCCCGTCAGCGTTTTCCACGATGGAGCGTGTAAGGTCTAGACTTAGTTTCCTCAACTGTGATGTTAAATCTAGCTGATTTTCAGGGTCAGAATGTGATTCCTCGACTCTCGTCCCCGGCGACATTGTAAACCTCATTGAACCTCCATTGAAGACTTTGCCCGCCGACATGTTTCTTCTATCCGGTGATGCGATTGTCAACGAGAGTATGCTGACGGGAGAAAGCGTGCCGGTGGGCAAGGCCCCGGTTAAAGATGATAATATATCTCGGTACAAAGATGGGAAGGAGATCAACGGAGACATGGCGAAGAGTTTTCTTTACTCAGGCACTCGCGTTGTCCGAATGAGAGGCTCATTGGCCGCAAACGGAAGTACCAGGACACCTGCTCTAGGCCTCGTTGTACGCACCGGTAAGTGTATATTGCACAAATGACAATAGAGTGCACATCTAATCAATGACTCATCAGGGTTCGACACCACAAAGGGCGCTCTGGTTCGCTCCATGCTATTTCCCAAGCCAATTGGTTTCAAATTCTATCGCGACTCGATCAGGTTTATTCTAGTTCTCACTGGAGTAGCCGGCCTGGGTTTTTGTGCCAGCGCTATTCAATTCGTGAGGTTAGGGGTGGGTTTTTCTTTTCTCTTTGCACGCATGTTCGGGAGATCTGACCGACAATATAAGGTTAAATGGCATACCATACTTATTAGGGCTCTCGATTTGATCACGGTCGTGGTACCGCCCGCTCTTCCGGCAACTCTATCAATTGGCACTAGTTTTGCGATGGGACGACTACGCAAGCTAGGTATATTTTGCATTTCGCCCAGCCGTGTCAACGTTGCAGGCCAGATCAACGCTTGTTGTTTTGATAAGACAGGTACTCTCACGGAAGACGGTCTAGACATCCTTGGAGTGCGTGCGCTGGAACGTAATGTCGACCGGTTCGGTGAACTCATCGAGGATATACATGATCTGCCGGCCAGCCATGATAGAGCAAACTTCCTTTACGCTCTGGCAACTTGCCACTCTCTGAAGAAGGTCGATGGAGAAGTCATTGGTGATCCTCTCGATGTCAAGATGTTTGAGTTCACAAAGTGGACTCTGGAAGAAGGTGATGTCGCAGGAACAGGCGTAGTAAAAAGCCGGGCAGGCGGCGACCGGCCTGCAGCGCTGGTTCAGACTGTCGTACGCCCTCCAGGAAGTGCTCAATTTAGGGTCGAGGATGCTCTCAAAGGTGGAAGAGTCTGTACCTGCAATTGATATTTGTGCTGCGACGATAAGTTAACCTCACTTATGTAGCATGCACATTTCCTCGAATTGGGCGTCATACGGACGTTCGACTTCGTGTCTGCATTGCGCCGGATGAGCGTCATCGTCAAGCGTCTGAAAAGCAACAGCATGGAAGTCTACGTCAAAGGTGCGCCTGAAGTCATGGGTGATATCTGCGACAAGGATTCTTGTGAGTCAATTTAACATTGAAACCAAGTTCAGCATGTTCTAATCTCGAACGGTCAGTCCCGCAGGATTATGATGACTTGCTCTCCTACTATACCAAGCGTGGATATAGAGTAATAGCGATAGCTGGAAAGACAGTTGAAGGTCTGACTTGGCTGAAAGCACAGAAGCTCAAGCGGTAAGCATCCACTTCTCGTAGTTGGTAAACATGCTGAGGATGAGGTCCTGTACACTACAGCGAGCAGGCAGAGTCTGGTCTCCGCTTTCTTGGCCTCGTCATTTTTGAAAACAGGCTCAAGCCAGGGACGACACCGGCCATCCAGGCTCTTCGTGCTGCGCACTTCGTTTGTCGGATGATCACCGGTGATAATTCGCTGACCGCGGTCAGCGTCGCAAGAGAATGTGGGATGGTCAACCCTGCAGCCCATGTATTCGTACCAGTGTTCATTCAAGGCAACGCGACGACTCCTCTATCCAAATTAGAGTGGTCCTGTCTCGATGAGCATACATGGAAGTTGGACGATTACAGCTTGAAGCCTCTTGCGCCTCCTGCTCACCGTCTTGTGGAGAACAGTGATAGCGAGTACCATGACTATACGTTGGCCGTCTCTGGCGACGTTTTCCGGTGGATGGTCAATCATGCACCCCTGGAGACTCTTCAACGTGTACGTCATCAGCGTGCACTGTTGGTATTTGTTCGAACTGTATTAATCGGAATATGACCCATAGATGCTTGTGAAGGCTCAGATCTTCGCTCGAATGTCGCCAGATGAAAAGAACGAAGTAGTGGAACGGCTACAAACGCTGGGATATACCGTACTTATGTGTGGGGATGGAGCGAACGATTGTGCGGCGCTGAAAGCTGCGGACGTAGGCTTGTCACTGTCAGAGGCTGAAGCATCGGTAGCCGCACCTTTCACCAGTCATACACCGGACATAAGCTGTGTCTTGGAGGTCATCAAGGAAGGGCGAGCTGCTCTTGTCACCAGTTTTAGTTGTTTCAAGTATATGTGAGTCAGTATGTCAATGCAACCTGACGATGTTTGATAATCATGGCGACAGGGCTTTATACTCCTTGATACAGTTTACTACTATCACCCTGTTGTATTCTTTTGCCTCGTCCTTGGGTGATCTACAGGTGCCATTCTACGTTTATCAACCAAGCCTTACACTGATTTTCTGTTATCAGTTCTTATATATTGACTTATTTATCATCATACCGATTGCTGTCACTAGTGCGTGGGACATTTCCATCATAACACTTGATGTCTTAAAACTTTCGTCGTAGTGGGACGAACGCTACCATTCCCGCGTATCCACCCGAAGCGGCCTACCGCCAGCTTGGTGTCGAAGAAAGTCCTCGCAAGCCTTATCGGGCAGGTCGCCATCACAGTGGCTGTTCAGTTCTGGGCGTTCTTTTGGGTTCGTCGGCAAGAGTGGTATGACTCTAGTCTTGGCAGTTTCGCATTGTCGTCTCACCAGAACGTGTAGGTATGAACCGCCACCTGCTTCAGACCCCAGCACGGACGATGACAAGCTCGAAGCTACTAACTACGAAAACTCGGTGTTGTTTCTGGTGTCCTGCTTCCAGTATATCCTGGTCGCGGCCGTCTTCAGCATAGGAGCGCCGTACCGCCGTCCGATGTGGACAAATGGTGATATTTCCGACATTCCTTCTTGGCATTCTGTGACAGCAGTGCTGACAGCTAGATCTAGGCCTCTTCATGTTCTCGATAGCTTGCCTGTCACTATTCAACATCTTCGTACTGCTGGTACCTGCGCGACCAACTGCGAGCCTTCTGGAGCTTGTGCCGCTCCCATTACCTGCGCGAACTACTTTGCTGGTGGCCGTCGTCATCAATATTGTTCTGTCGATGATGTACGAACGATGGGGGACGCAAGTCGTGGCTCGCGTTGTTGGTTTCTTGATGCAGTTACGTCACGGTCAACAGCGGAGAGTCAGAGATGGGAAGGCGTACAAGGCTGTCGAAGGAGGCATGCGGTGATGGCGGCTGTGCGATGTGGTGTCCTACATCCTGCACAGCTTGGAAAGTTTGTTTCACCTATTATATACTGTATGTTTTATATTTCTAACAGCCATGAAAAGCATCCTGCGTCTATAGACTCCTGTTGCTCAACCTCGTATCCTTTCGGAAAGGAGCCCTGCTAGTTTCCCTGTGTCCATATTCCCTAAGTATTATAAATACGAGACAGACATTCTGTCGTTCAGAATCTTCATCAATACTTCCATCATCCAAAGTGACTGTTCAACAGTTCCAGGCACTGTCCGCGGTAGCGACTGTCGCGAAGGCGTTGAGATGCTTGACAGTTGCCGGTCC
The DNA here is from genome assembly GCA_036971615.1 of Amyloporia xantha. Taxonomy (NCBI): domain Eukaryota; kingdom Fungi; phylum Basidiomycota; class Agaricomycetes; order Polyporales; family Adustoporiaceae; genus Amyloporia; species Amyloporia xantha. The sequence continues at coordinate 1,468,481 of JAYKKR010000005.1, forward strand.
GATGCCGATAATATAAGTGAGTCGGAGCCGGTCGGGGTACATCTATTTGCGTGAATGCTGCAGGGAAAACAAGCGGAGATACATTAAATTTGATGGGATCTAAGATACCCTACAGGATGGCAATAATAAGTAGGAGGCCTTTTGTACAGCCCGGGCAATCAGAGTAACTCTTTCTCTTCGTCTTTGCTCTCACCTCTTTCTCTTTCCTACTTTTTTTCTGCCCTGGGGGCTTGTCCATTCCTTGTTTATTCTTCGCCGTCCCTATTCTCGAATACAGGAGCCAGTCTCCCCTTGTTAACGCTACTTCCAGAATCCTCAATTTCCCTCAGTTATACTATCAAGCATGCTCGGCTCGTCTAAGTTCGCTCTCGTTGGCTGTCTCGTCTCGTTGTACTCCGGCCTGGTCACTGGTATTCCCATCGCTTCTCCTCAAGACCATGCACTCGCTGCTCGGGCGACCACACCAACCACTGTTCTCACCAGCCAGATGGTCGAGACGTACGTGTGCGCTTTTTCGGTGGCATTACGAGACTGAGGATCGGGTACTCTTCTCCAGGTCTCAGGGCGCTATGATGGAGACTTGTACCATCACTCTCACTCCAGATTCGTCAGGCTCATACCAGGAGGTCAAGTCATGCACACTGTCCCCAGCGGTGTCCGGTGCTGCAGATTCAGCCGCAGCTTCGGCAACAGCGACGGGTGCAGCCAGTGTCGCTACTGCTGCCGCCACTTCACCGCCCGCCATTATTGTGGATGTGCGTACGATTCCGCGCGTGATTCATATTTTGGTGACTGAACGAGCTGTGCGCTTCGCAGGGTGAATCTTCCATTGCGTCAACAGCAGTGTTCCCGACGTCCGCAGTTGCATCTGCCGCTGAACCGAGTGCAACGGTACGCTGTTTCCCATTGAGCTGTTGGCTGATGACTGAACTTTTGTGGAAGGCTGCATCTGCATCTGCTCCCGGTGCCATAGAATCGGGGGCTGCTTCAGATAGCAACGGCACGCCAATCAACAACGCTGCAGGACCTGGTACTGCGACTGCTTCTGCGACTGCTTCTGCGGCTGCGAACTCGTCGAGCGCTACACCATTGACCAAGTCAGCTGTCGCTGCGGCGGCGGTGTTCGTCGTCCCTGGGCGCCACCTGCTCGTCCTGCCCGTCGGGCTCATCATCTATTGTACACTCACGGGTATTACGATCCTGATCGTCCTGCTCATGACCATTGAGCGTATGAGGTATCGTAGGGTGCGTCGTTCGGCCGCTGGTATCTGTATCACTGTTGTTTTGACGACCAAGCTCTATTTTAGGCATTCAGACAGCGTAAGTTGGCCGAGCAGGGTGCCGCGATGGGATATGGTGGCATGGGGTGAGTGTCCTATTTTTGTTTTGCCTACCAACCGCAGCTTATCCTTTATATGGATACGTAGGAAGGTTTAAGGATTCTATCTCGCAAGCGTTATCAACCGTGTATCGTCGTAGTCTGGGAATGGCTATCTCTTTTTTACTCATTGCTCTGGAGAACAGTTGCTTTCTGCGTGTACTTTGCGTACCTGGGCGGTCGGAATTCTACTCTCTCACTGATCGTCCTTCACGTTGCTGTCAAACCCGAAATCAAGGAGCATATGTTCCTATCCTCGGTCTACTTTCTTCCCCCGTAACCCAATCGTCATGCTCAGAACTCGGCCTCGGTCACGGCCGCCCAGACCATTAGTCACAGATTGATCCCAGCATCACGCGCTAATACTCAAGTAATACTACTCACGTATAGTGCGTCACTGCCGTGGTGCCGCGGCGCCTGCGAGTCTTATTCGGATTTGAGGTGTGAATTTGCAGCTTGTTCGAATTGCCACTTCGGTGGAGTCTGCTATAAGAGTGGTAGCCTTGACTCGATGATAAGCACGCTCAACGTGGGGAACCATGTCAAAGCTCAGGTCTGTCGACAAGTTCGCTGTGACGTTCTTGGTGGATAATTGTATAGAATGGTAATGGTTCATTGGTTTCCATCCATATGTTTATCAGACGGTTGACCGGTCTGGATGTTATCTGCAGGATGACCAAATTGCCTCCAGGCTTCACACATGAGATGCGACAGCATTTGGCCGAGCACAATCCACCGATTGACCCGTTGACCGGCGTTCCGTTTGTAGATTTCGAGAATTACTGCTGTGGTAAGTATTGGATGGCGTCTTTCAGGACCTAGTCTCACGCTCACTGCGATACACAGGCGCGCATGGCTTCTCTGCTCTGATCGTATGTCGATCCACTCACTTTGGTCATGTCATGATATCACGAGGGACTCATACCTCCAGGAGACACAAGTCAATGGCGAGAATCCGCACTGTATACTTTTCGATGCAGGTCCCGAGTCGCGTTCGATCGCGCGCAACATCGCGGCGATGCAGGTGCAGACACATTGTATCGAGCGTGTCATCTTGTCACACTGGCACTCCGATCACAGTGGCGGGATGCTCACCTTCCTCCGCATCCGCGCGCAGTCCGAGCACGCAAAAGATGCCGTGCCTTGTGTCATCGATCTACACCCAAGCAGACCGATCGCACGCGGCATGGGATCGCAGGGGTCCGTCATTGGACGACATCCGCCGGATCCGACGTTCGAGCAGCTCAGAGAAGCGGGCGGTGTAGTAGAGACAAGCTCGGAGGGACACGCGGTCGGGAACGGAACTGTGTGGGTCAGCGGGGAGATCCCGCGGGTGACTGACTTTGAGACAGGATTGCCGAGCGGTGTCAGGTGGTTCGAGAAGGAGGGTAGTAAAGGCGAATGGATCAGCGAGGAGGTGCGCACAGTGCAATCTAGTCGAGAATTGCGATGTCCATTGTCTGGATAGCACTTGATGGACGAGCGCTATGCTGCGATAGACGTCGCAGGGAAAGGCTTGGTTATTTTCTCAGCGTGAGTGCCTTGAAGTGGGCGGTACAATGGTTCGGTGCTGACATTTGTTTCCAGATGTTCGCATGCTGGGATCGTGAATGTTGTGAAGGACGCCGTTGCGAAGTTCGCAAGACCAATTTATATGGTACTCTACCCTTCATCACGAGTGTCAAGTTGTGGTCGTTGAGATTTGTGCTACCCAGATCATAGGTGGACTCCACCTGGCAGGTTCCGAGCTCGTGCCTCGTATCGGACCTACAGTGGACTTCCTCGCCAACCGTCTACGGCCTGCCCCCACGTACGTGCTGCCCATGCACTGCTCGGGATTTGCGGCCAAGGTGGCGTTGGAGGCAGCGCTGGGCGAAGGTTGTGTGCCAGCTGGTGTGGGCCATAAGGTCGAAATAGATGGTGACCGCGAGGCAGAGAAGGTGATGTTTCCTCCCTCGATCCAATGATTCTGGGAAAGCATAGGAAGAAATGATGATGTTTGTACTGTAGCCCACGATATTTCTCTGGAAAACACTGTTCCATCAATAGCCTGCACATCCGTGACATGACGAGTAGTCCATGTTACACTGCACACTGTCTCAAACTGGCGAACAATAATCCGCCGTAAGTCGACAGCTACCTCCAACCCCGCATGATCGGTACAGACCAATCGTATCAGTTGTGCAAGCAAACTTCCCAAAACGATACGCGAAAACGCTCAAACCGATATCATAGAGCCAGCGAAAGCAAGCGTGGAGATAAGTGACTAGTCGTATGAGAACAGCCTCTCTGTCAATGGCCGTATTTAGACTTTGCAAGATGCATGGAGGAACCTCAAATTCAAATGTCCAAAATAGCAGCACAGAGTATCATTCTTTTGTTGACAGAGCCGGCGAGGCTCTCGAGCTCCAAGGCGGTGCACTGGCTTATCCCATTAATAGGACCTTCCCTTCCGGATCCCATGGAGATTTGACTCTATATATACGCTTCATATGCTGTGCTAATAATGCTAACCATAACTATCGCCAACGTCAAATGACACCCTGCTCCGAAGAGCAATACTTTCATCGTTGCTAAGGCTATCAGGTGGATTTTTGCCTATCTCCACATGTGCCTCAGAAATGTCTGTGGTGAATATCTGACCTGTTCTATGCATGCTACCGGAGCTCTGTATTGGTCTCGTACCCAGAGAATTCATGCACATGTGCGGTGGCTGGGTGCGCCATATACCGTCTGGGAATGAGATCAATTTCGAGCGTCGCCAGTGGTAAGACTCGGAGGACGTTTCATCTATCCATACGAAATACTGAGCTACACACTCATTACTCAAATAGAACGATCACAGTTTCGCTAAGTTGTCATGACGTTTGACATTTCCTGCGAACTTGCGAAGTGTTCACCTCCCCCACCGCGGTCAGGTGACACAGCCAGACGATTGGATCTGGGACACTGGGTGTACGTACCTTCTCGTTCGGTGACAGTTATACTAGCAGTTCCACACGTCCGTGTCCAGATCGATATTGACATGGTGCCCTGACAATATAGGCATGCTTACAAACAGCTTCACTGCTCATGCAGGGACATCTTGGAGAGGCCGAGAGACTTCGCAGGCGAAACCAGACATTAGACTGATCACTGAACCGTATGAACAACATCCGCGCAACTAAGATAGTTCATCCAATTAGCGGTCATGCCGAGTCCGAGAGAAGGGTATACAGAGAGCCCGTAGCATCATCCAAGATATCTCCAAATTAGGTAGAAACAGATGAACGTGAATACTGCACCGCCGAAGAAGATGTACATATCTTGAGTACTGGTGATAAAGGGCGTCAGCATGTACCTCCAGGCTCGCGAAGATCGCGTACCTCCTTCTCTCGATCCACCCAATCACATCCCTGCTGAGGCCGAGCGTATTTGCAGCATCCAGTAGCCGCCTTTGGGTCCCTTTCAGTACGTTCCGCTGGTCCACGAGGTCATCTAGCACCGCACGGCCTTGGGCGAGGAAGTCGTCTAGCCTTGCTTCCGTACTCTGAATAAATGTGTGCTCGTTTAAAGCATGTTGCTCCCGTAAAGATGACGTTGGGAGAGGGTTTGCACGGAAAGGAGACTCTGAGACCTCGGAAGAAGGTTGTGGTTGACCTGGCATAAACCGCCGTCGTGTATCGCCGACTGCTGGCGATAATGGCGTTGTGGAAGAAGACGATGCGGACAGGAGCTCAGAACGTGCTGCTGCCTCGTTCTGGTTGAACGTTACAATGACCGTAAGTTCAAAGAAGCTGTATGAGACACAGAGTCTCGAGGAGACTCACGTCGTTCTTTATCCGCTCAAACTGACCACGTAGCTCTGCATAATCCGCTCGAAACTTTTGTACGCGCCTGGTTTCAACATGTAGTGATCAGCTTGAAGTGCTCATTCATTACAAGGCTTTCCGGGTCAAAGACAGGGGAGTACATACATGATGGCTTTCTCCTGCTTCGCCTTAATAATCTCTCTCTTGGCCATCGAGTCGTAGTCATCAATTGTCCGATGCATTGCTGCTAACGATGCTGATATCTGCCCTGTCGAATGTTAGGACCACTCGTCGTACATCAATGCTTCTACTGCTAGAAGCGTTAAGGCCAAGGTAAAGTTTCGACAGACCTAACAGAGCTGCGGACTTGTCGCCATTGCGCAATCGTTCCAAGTCTGCTTGAATGGAATTCGTTTGGCGCACTCCAAGGGTATACAGCGAGTTCATATTTCGGGACTATGCAGGCAGATAGAAGACGAGAAACCAGAAATCATGCACAACCCAGGCTATAACTGACGTGGAGGACAATGTCAAGAGAGGGGGAACACTGCGCACGCCGCCGCAGACACCCCACACCAGGGATGCCAGTCGCAGTTGCGGTCCAATATTCTGCACGTGACTTACACGAGCGCGCAGACCCCGGCCGATCAACTCTCCCAATTGCAAGTTAACGTTCTTGCCTTGTATCATGAAAGGATGGTGAGTCCGCGACACCGTTTTCGTCTTCACGCTAACAGATTCACTTAGGAGAGTATATCGGACGCTGTCCCCCACGAAGAAGACACCCATCCCATGATAGATCCATGCGGACCCGTACGAGGTTCTTCCAAGCTAACTCGCGTGACGGACGCAGACGAAGAGGTCAGTGAAGTTCATATGCTAAGGTACAGCTAAGTCCCTCCCTGACATGTCTAAATCCTAATCACTTGCTCAGGTATTCTTGCTGTACACCCGCTTGGCAGCGCGAGGACCTGTGGACGGATCGACCCCCTTTCGCGGACTCGGACATGTCAATTCGCACAAGGATACACTGACAATCGAATTAACCATCGAGATGCCAAATGAATTTGCTGGGTCCGGATCATCCGTTGGAACAGCGAAGAAGTCAAAAAAAGCTCGGCAGGAACGGACATTCTCAGTCGAGCTGGCCCAAGACAAGACCGCACTCCGAAGTCGCAAAGGGGATACCGGCAGCGTCCTCTGGCATGCAAGGTGGGTTTTCCCAAGGCTGTCACATAGTCTATGTGTCACGTCAGGTCACTGACACTGACGCTCTGCTAGTGTTGATTTCGCACAGACAGTCCTCCGAGAACTCTACACACGAGCGCCGGATGCCCTCCTGGATCCTGCCTTACTCCAAGACTCTCACGTGTTGGAGCTAGGGTGAGGCTCTTCTGGTTTACCTGGTGTATTCTGAGCTTATCGCTAAGACGATGATCAAATTGTGGTACCGCATGGTGCGCGGACGAACTTACAATCTGGCAAGGGCTGGTACAGGATTGCTCAGTATCGTCTTATCGCCTCTGGTATCGCGCTACACCGTGACGGACGTCAACGATCTCGTCCCTCTCATACGGAAGAATTTGGCGCTGAACCTACCGAAGTTCTTCCTTGCTCCTCATCCAAGTCGGCGTCCTACCTTCACACATGCAGATTCTGCACGACATAATAATGTGACCGCTGAAGCGCTGGACTGGTCGATCCTGCACACTGCCTCGCCATCTTCCCGCCAGAGACTCTTCACATACCCTCCAGTCGACTTGCTCTTGGTCGTAGATTGCATCTATCACCCGTCATTGCTACCCGCCTTGCTATCGACGATTGACTATCTTTCTGTGCCTGGCAAGACCGCGGTCCTTGTGGTCGTCGAACTCAGAGCGGAAGGTGTAGTCAGAGAGTTCTTGGAGAGCTGGTTGAGCCTATCGTCCGAAGGGGAGTGGCACATTTGGAGCATCGGCGATTTTTTGGAGGGACCGTACGCAGTCTGGATCGGGTGGAAAAACGCAAGTCTAACGTCGTAGCACATGTTAGGTACCCGTGTTGGCAGTTTGTACGGATCTTGCTGAACATCGTCTTGATATGATGTGACATACCGAGCAAATATGGCAAAGCCAGTCGACAATCGAATCAAGGGGAATAACCACCATTAATCGAGAGCAAAAACAGATCTAAGCAATTGTCACAGAAATCCTATCGCCGTTTCCTCCGTTCTGCTCCCCCTTTCCTCGACGCCTTGCCCCCGGCTCTCTCAGCCTTCTCCGTTTTCCTCCGACGCTGTTTCATCCTGTCCGCCTTTCTAGCTGCGTTCGTTTGATATTTGACATCTTTGACCTTCGCCCCAGTTTTTGCTTTCAACTTGTTGCGGTCAACAGCGGTCTTGTCTTTCAGCTTAGCTCCCGGAAGCGCATTGCCTGATGGTGGAGCCCTTTTGCTGCGGGAACTATTATACAGCTCCTGGACCGCGACATCAGAGCCAGTTGTTGGCCGCGGATGGCTTGCGCCGTGTATGAGTTCGTCAGGATCGAAGTCTTCGACGACCGTCACTGTCGCTACCTGCTCCTCGTATTCGTACTCGTCTTCTTGCTCCTTTCTCTTTCCCTTGTCAGGAGAGCCGGCACCTACGATGCCGGACCATTCCGTCTCACTATCCTGCTCATCTGCATATCGAGAACTTAAGTACACGACCACACGCGGATGGGATAGTCCAGACGCACCAGCGTAGCCTCCATATGCCCTCTCTGTCTCCTCGGCATTTTGAACGGCGCGTTCTGCGAGTAGTTGCCGTTTCTATGGGTAGTGTAAATCAGTCCTCTGCGACAAACAGAAGCGGACAAGGAACGCACTTCTCTTCGAGCCTCTAACCGCTCTTGTTTCTCCTCTCTCTTGAGCCTTCTTTTTGGCTGCCTCCTTCTTCTGTACCTTCCGCTTGTGAAACCCTGTCAGGAATTCCCTGCCGAGATGGAGGCAACCTCAGCAATAACGGTGGCGGGCTGTTCGACCGGTTACTAACCTGCGAGCATCATCGTCAAATACGACCTCTTTGATTTGCTCCTTCTTTGCCCGCTTCTTCGCGGCGATAATGTTGTGTGATTTCGTTAAGACGGCTAGATTGGACGAGGCCATGGATCCGAGGCAGCTTGTGGTTGAATAATGCGCGAGCACCGAGCTGCCGGCGGCGACCCCTTGGAGAGATCTCAGCGAACCACGTGGTCTCAGGAAACACCGCCAAGCTGCAGCTTCCGATCGTTCAGTATGTGACTGCGCACTGCGCAGTAAGTTCGCGTTCAATAAACACTCACATTATTCTGTGACCGTCCAGCGCTGTCCACTGGCTCGGCGACCGCAACTGGGAGACGACAAGCACGTACTGACAAGTCGACAATGGGGCAGACTGTCTCTGAGAGAGATCTGCCACGGTGACTAAGGTATATGTCTGAGTTGCTTAGATATCGATACGCGCAGGTGAGCACATGCTACCAGACCTTGTTCAAAGCTGCCACTCGCTTTGCAGGATCTGCTTCCGAGTCTCACGGGTCGGATTCCTCTCAAACGTTTTTCCTGTTTTGCCGTCTATACCAGTCGCTATCGGCGCTCCTGGAGGCTTGTCAGGTCTGGCGGTATCACATTGTGCCTACCCTAGTACTGTTATGCAAAATATCTCACATTCTTCAGGCACTCTCTGTTCAAACTCCTCCTCGCTTTACGCCTGTAGACGGGTCTGGTCGTATCGAGATTTGTACTCGCGAGGTGCCACGAAGCGTAGAGCGTCGACGTCGTAAGCAGCGTTTGTGTCTCCTGTTTGTCAAACGTTGGGATGGTGTGTAAGCTTCTTTGTACAGGACGCGAATAGTCTGGGCGATTAGATAGCAATTCTGCGTTCTGTCCTGCCGGCTCTTGCTAAGAGTGGTGCCGACGGAATATCGTATATGGAAGCATCTCCATATGCAACGGCCACGTCTATCTCGTGTGACCAATGGCCTGCTGCTTGCCGTTGCCGAAGTGGGGAAGCTATGTATGTCGTATCGTTTCATTTGCGGGTCCATGATTTCTCGATTTGTGCCTTTCAGTCTCCCGCATTCTCGAAGCGACCAGATTAGTCCAGTGGGACGAAAACCCGTGTCTCACGCTATCATACCATGGTGCCCGAGAACTTTCCGTGCAGGGGACACAGTCCATATGGATTTCATAGATATGGGAGCCTGCAAATTCACGAGTGGGCGCCCTCGTCTAACGCGGATATTTATCTCACTACGTACACGGTAGTGCCACCAGCGCCGAGGCGTCGTATCTTCTGTGACCACGATAGACGACATTAGTGTCCGATCGGAGAGTATAACACACATATTCAGTCGTGATTCTGTTTGGCCTGTCTCGCACGCGTCAATAACAAGTCCTTAAAGTTGCAGATGCTACGAGATTTTGCTCGCTAACATGACATTGCTCAAACAGGTCCGGTACATTATCATATTTCAAACGCGCAGACGCTAGGCATGAAATCGACCACATGTTTTGAATCCTCAGCGAACACGGCGTTTTTGAAGTAGGCCCGTCGTGTGATCAGGCGAAGGGTGACACTCGCCGGACCAGGTCTGTCAAACTCCTCCTCGTAAACGATCGGGCGAGCTTGGCGCATCTTTGCCACTTTCGCCGATTCATCTGGATCCTGGTCGCGTGTTCTTCGTACCTGGAGGTGGAACTCCCGCGATAAGACGTACGGCGACATACGGCGCCGTGCTTCCAATGAGCAAATGAAGTCCTTATCGCATGGGCGGACCAGTGTGAATAAGAAGCAAGCATTCGGGACTCTAACGGATCCTCAACTCCTTCTCCCCTCGTCTCGTCATGTCAAGCGTCCCCGGCGACCACGAGAGCGCCAGCGTCAGCTCCCTTTCAGGGAACGACAAGCTGGACGCCGAGAAGGGTGGTATGTAACCCTGATTTATGTGGTGTTGCGGGAATGGCTGACGCTAGCACCAGCTGTCCATGAGGCCGTCCCCGTTGTCGACTTCGACGACCCGAATCTCGACAAGGATGCCATCGAATTCGGTAGGTGCACTCAGCGTATGACCGGGAAGTTGCTCTAATGCAGGTGGTATTCCAGAGGACGACTCGCCTTACCCAGAAGTTCGTTCAGCTGTGGCCAACACCGATGATTTTGATATGCCCGTGACGACTCTGCGCGCATGGGTCATTGGTATCATCTGGGCCATGATCATTCCCGGCATGAACCAGTTCTTCTTTTTCCGTTACCCGTCCGTCAGCGTTGGAAGCGTAAGGCCTTCCTGCATCTGTGCTCTGCACTTTCTAAATCTATCCCTGTAGTTCGTATCCCTGCTGATTTCCTTCCCAATTGGTCGAGCATGGGCGAAGTTCATGCCGAAAGTGAAGATCTTTGGTGTATCTCTCAATCCGGGGCCCTTTACTATTAAGGAGCACGTCTTGATCACCATTATGGCGAACGTCGGCTCTGGCTCTGCATATGCGGTGGGTTTCTTCTATAGGTATCGCTGGTCTACAAGTTCTGATTAGAAAACATAGACGGATATCGTTGCGGTCCAGCGAGTGTATTACAACCAGGACTACAATTTCGGATGTGAGTTCCGGTTGCCTGCATAAATGCATGTTGATGCGAGCGTTGTGGCTTCTAGACCAATGGATGGTTGTTATGAGTACACAACTGGTGTGTAGCCCCAAACGGTTATGTCATTGTGCAGCATCTAAGTGTGAATTTTTCAGATCGGGTTCTCCATCGGTGGTATTCTTCGACGCTTCCTGGTGCAACCTTCCTCCATGAGTTCGTCGACATCATTGTGCTTTACGGTTCGCGTCGTCTAATTCCCACTTCTGCAGTTTGGCCCTCAAATTTGGTCACCTGCGCTCTGTTCAACACGTTGCACCACCAACAGTATGCAGGTATGGGTAAGCGAGGTGGTATCAGCCGTGAACGCTTCTTCTGCTATGTGTTCATCGGCTCGGCCTGCTGGTACTGGTTCCCGGACTACATTTTCCAAGCGTTGTCGTACTTCAACTGGGTTTGCTGGATCGTGCCAGATAACGTGGTTGTTAACCAGCTCTTCGGTTATTCGAGTGGTTTGGTGCGTGCTTGTTTATCGAATTCGGGCCTTTTTACTAAGCCTATTGCGTTTTAGGGAATGTCTTTGATCACTTTTGATTGGGCGCAAGTAAGTCGATCTCCTCCGATCATGATGAGAACCTTTTGACAGACTGCGGTCAGATCTCCTACATTGGATCTCCTCTTCCTACTCCATGGTGGGCAGAGGCAAACATCTTTGTGGGATTCGTGTTCTTCTTCTGTAAGTTTCCGATCGGATATGGCTAGAGATTACAGGCTCAGTCAAAATGCAGGGATCCTTACGCCGATTCTGTACTACACGAACACCTGGTACAGCGCATGGTTACCGTAAGTCCTACCACAGCAATTACCCCTGCGAATACTTGTTGATGTTTGGCTTCGCACGCAGAATGTCATCCCGGACATCATTCGACCGATGGGGCAATACTTACGACATCAGTAACATTACAAATGCCGACGCTTCATTCAATGAGGAGAAATACAAGGCGTACAGCCCGTTGTTCTTGTCGACAACGTTTGCGATGTCATATGGTCTCTCTTTCGCGTCGATCACCTCTATCATCACGCATACTATTCTCTACTTCCGGAAGCAGATCTGGGTGCAATCCCGCCGCTCGATGCAGGAGCAGCCGGATATTCACGCCAGACTGATGTCAAAGTATCGCCAGGTGCCTGAGTGGTGGTATGCGTCTCTGATGGGTGCGTTGATTTAAAGCTTACCGGTTGTATGATGCTGACGATCATCGACCACCAGTCCTGATGTTTGTTTTCGGAGTCGTATCGATCGAGGTTTGGCACACGGAGTTCCCAGTCTGGGCCTTCGTACTGAGTCTGTTGATTGGTACGCTTTTGCACAACTAGTTGCGTGATACTTTTGATTTACTGATTATGCCAATATATAGCATTCTTCTACTGTGTCCCAGTAGGAATGATTCAGGCCATTACGAACCAGCAGCTCGGTCTTAAGTCAGTGTTTGTGGTTTATTGCTAGAGGCCATGTTCTGATCTGTTTCGCTTTTAGTGTCATTACGGAGTTGATCATTGGTTATGCGTTGCCCGGAAGGCCGATCGCCATGATGATGTTCAAGACCTGGGGCTACATTACCATGGCCCAAGCGCTGCAGTTCACGTCCGACTTCAAGTTGGGCCACTATATGAAGATCGCCCCTCGCCCAATGTTCTGGTGCCAAGTTGTTGCAACTGTCATTGCTGGCACCGTCCAGCTTGGTGTACAATCTTGGATGTTTACCAACATTCCTGATATGTGCTCGTCGAGCCAGTCGAACCACTTCATTGTGAGTTTGAAACGCACACCATCCGCGCATTGATTCTTAAGTTTTGTTCTTCGCAGTGCCCCTCCACAGAGGTGTTTGGAACGGCGTCCTTCATTTGGGGAGTCATTGGTCCTAGGCGCCAGTTCTCTGCAGGGGAGATCTACTAGTAAGCTTGTCATGAATGTCATTTGCGCACGCGACTGAAGACCCATTTCTCTAATAGCGGTTTAGTGTGGTTCTTCCTGGTCGGAGCCTTGTGCCCATTGGCCGCCTATCTCATCTCGTTGAAGTGGCCAAACTCCTTTATGAAATACGTGAACTTCCCTGTCATCTTCAGCGGTACTGGCGCTATTCCCCCGGCCAGTGCTGTCAACTACGTCCCTTGGGCTATTGTTGGGTTCATCTTCAACTACGTCATTCGCAGGCGTCACTTTGCATGGTGGACGAAATACAACTGTCAGTTTTGCGACATGCATGATCTGTACATCAGAGCTGACTTAGACTGCTAGATGTCCTATCTGCGGGCCTTGACTCGGGTGTCGCTGTGATGATTATTATTATATTCTTCTGCGTTCAGTATCCTAGGGACGGGACGATCGGCGCCAGCACCATTCTGAACTGGTGGGGTAACACGGTCTCTTTCGATAATGCGGACGGCCGATCTGCCAGCTACAAAGTTCTGGGTCCCGGGCAAACCTTTGGGTATGTCACATCTGCAATCGAATTCACTTTAGTCAGAATAGTTGACATTTCTCACAGACCCACTACCTGGTAACGACATAAGTATTTTTTCTCTGGTTTTGTACTTTAGCAGATTTGTAGTAGGTACACAACAACTGTACGAAGATATGATTACTTTAGAATTTAGAATGCGAGCGACGTCGTGCCTGGTCGGTGCGGCGATTAGTTTGGACTGAAGGCAAACGTAATGCGCCGGATGATAATGATCGCGCTACCTAGTAGCACTACTTAACTGCTTCTGAAACTAGAGATAAGGAATTACACACAAATATAGGCCGATCGCTCTACTCCCAGGTACGCAGCACACGAGTCAGTCTGCAGATTACTCGAGGTATAAAGGGGAAAGCAGTAGTCTCGTAAGTGTCAGCTCGCATTCCAACCCTTTACCTGACCCAGTCGCCGGTAAGCGTCTATCCCAAGAACCATTTCAAAGCGAATACTGATGTCGACAACGAAGCCAACATGAGCCTCCCTCTCCCAGCTAAAAATCAAGCGTACTACACTATCTCTGCATTAGAAGCGGGCCAGGTGGACGTACCGCTTGCGCAGATTGTGGATACAGCGAAAGAAGACGATATCGCACGTTTTCCCTGCCTCGCGTTCCTCCTGCGCCACTCCACGAAAGGGAGTACTTTCGTATTCGACCTTGGCACGCGCAAAGATTGGGAAGAGGCACTGCCACCGGTCCTCGTCAACGCTGTTAAACGCTGGTATCACGTCGAAGTGCCCCAAGATGCGATAGAATCGCTGCAGAAAGGCGGATACGAGCCATCGCAGATCGATTACGTCTGCCTCTCCCATGTCCACTTTGACCACCAAGGCGACACTAGACCCTTCACCAAAGCGACATTCGTCACCGGTGAAGGCACACGTCCCCTCGTGTCTCCCGGCTATCCTGCGGACCCAGGCGCCATGTTTCTGAGTTCTCTGCTTCCACCCGAGAGAACAAGATACATATCGCACGATGAGATGTCGCCGGTGGGCCCGTTCCCACACGGACTCGATTTCTTCGGCGATGGGAGCCTGTACATCGTGGACACTCCAGGACACCTGCCGGGCCACCTTGGTGTCCTTGCGAGAACATCTCCGGACGGAGGCTGGGTGTTCCTTGCAGGAGACGCAGCGCACGATTGGCGTCTGATCACCGGAGAGGCGCAGATTGCCGACACGGAGCGTTTTGGCTGCTCGCATCGGGACAAGAAGACAGCAGCGGAGACCATCGAGCAAATTCGAGCGGTATCGCAGCTGCCAAGAGTGAGGGTACTCATAGCTCACGACGTGCCTTGGTACAAGAGCAACAAGGATGGACCAGGGTTTCTACCGGGGAATATTGAGTCGTTGTGATGTAGGCTTCTGTGAGGTGCGTATGCGTATTCTGCATTAAATGTGACGTCGTGACGTACGGATTTTCACACCTCATTATACTCAGTTGTATTTTTTCTGTTGAAGGGAATTGAGGGCTACTCTCCCGATCTGTGCGTTTACCACTAGCAGCTCTCTAGACCGATGGCGAAGGAACAGCGACACGGAGAACAGACTCACTGAAAAATCCAGCCCTCACTCCTCTATTAGATCCCAGAACTGTACATTCTGCATACATTATCTTTTTTGATTGGGAATATAAGCCAATACAGCGTAATTTCAGATTCGGCCAACCAGTCGAACCTCGGCGTGGGCCGAATGATCATCGAAGGACTTATCACTCCAGGAAGACCCGCACTGCCTCCTCTATGAGGTCGGCACTGGCGGTAAATTGACCTTATAACGGAGTCGCCCAAATCTATCAAAGGTGTCGAACAGGCCTTTGTGAGCAGCCAGCAGGGGAAGAGAGTCTGACACTCAGATTCCGGTGGCGCGTGCGTGGGCGCGGCAGTCATGTGATGAGCACCTTCAGACAAATATGGGAACTTTGTCTGCCTATTATGGAAGCCGGCCAAGTTCAACAGCGCATCATCTCAGTCACCCACAATCTCAGTCACCCACACCCGAACACTTGAGGCGAATAAGTAGTCTTCTTTCATTAATCCTCTTTGATTGAAGATGGTAATAAAGTGAGCAACGGAAGCAGCATACATATCCTAGTTTCTCCTTATTCAAGACATTCACGAGATCAGGTCCCGCTCAGCACAATTCGCATTTGCAGTTTCGAATTATAAGCAATACTTCAACACTGATTTATAGTTGCAATGGAGATGTGCTTAGCTTGTGAGCTGTAGCCTCAGGCATAGGCAGAATACCGGCACTCCCAATGGCGTATCCCAATCTAGATTCAGATACGACCCTGATCGGCAATGCCGCCTAATTCAAACGCAGCGTTATAGGTTCGTTTCTCCAGCGAATACACAGACAAGCTCACATAAATTTCGCCGATCTGTCATTGGTCCCCGTGCATCAGCATCTATTACTTTCAGCGCAGTTTATTCGGGAATGAACTCGAGTGCGACAATCCTGGAATACTCAAACTGAGATCACAACTCCTCGAGTCGCTTCAGTCTTCATGCATGGCATGCGATTTCAAAAATATGACCCAATCCTTCATTTCGATTTAGCCGAGTTGGGAGGACGCACATGGTCGCAGCGACCAGCCGTCGCGTATGGCTGGTGGACAGGAACGGTGGCACTGTAAACTTTCTGAAGTATAAGTTTGGATATTGGAAATTACCTTGACGTAGCGTTCGTACTAGCAAGTGCAGCAACATGCTGCCACATGAATGACAGCTTTCAAAGGGCATAGCATATTCAGAATGAGCAGGTCCGGTTAGCGCCAGCCAAGCGCTTGAAAAGTATACTTAGATCGATTAGATAGACTGGTTCGCTTAGAATGATCTCAATTATGTCAAGAGGGACGGACATCAACGGTTCGGCAGACTCAACAGCGATGTCTTCGCCAGTAAAGCAAGTGTAACCCGGCCAACAATTTCCCTCTCGCTTCCGGGCGCGCGGTCGCCTCAAAACTCCCGCGCCAGCGGCCATTCCCTCTTTTCTTCTCAGCGAACCTCTCGCCATCTCTAGTCGCCGGCGTAGACGATGCCTGCACGTACGCTGCCAACGTCCGATCGAGTGTCTGTGCCGAGCCAGGCTCACCCCTACCGCCCGCGTCCATCGTTCTCCTCTTCCAGCAACCGCGATTATAGAACCAGTGCACACGACAGCACGTTTGCACCGGTACCTCCCTTCCCATCCGTACCGTTCTCCGCTGTACCGGTGGACAGTGCGGAGCAAGTTCTCGCCCGCCCGCCCTTCTCGACCATGGATCGTTTATACCCCCTGGCTACGATACCCCACCCTGGTCAGTCTCAGCCGTATGCCTTCTCACCATACAGAAGCGGCCACGTACTCGTACCCGCCAATGCTGCACCGCATTACCTCCACGGCAGCGTTCCCGGGGCACTGAACCAACCCCCATGGCATCCGCACGTTCAGGTTCGTCCAGTCCCGCCCCTGCCACCGCCGATCGCACACAAGGTGTGGATCTTGGACTGCAAGTCGTGCGGGATGTTTCTCACAAATCGAGGCATGAAAGTAAGTGTTGGACTCTAGTTCTTCCTCAGTGTGTGCTTTCGACTGTATTACCTGCGTATCCCGCACGCCGAACCGCTGTTGAACCGCTGTGAAAGCTCTCCATGGGGCTTGTCTGCAGAGAGAAGTTACCTGATATAGACGCGCAGCTAGGGGACTTCTATTGAGGCCGTGTCATCCAGTCCTGCTGTCTTCTGCAGATGTTGTGTTCATGTTGCAACGGTGTGCCTGTAAGTACATCGGCACTGAATCATAGATCGACCTGAAGGTACATAAGGACGCGCATAGGATAGGGTAAATCTACATTAAAATGTATATCAATAATGCGGCGCCCAAGCGGGTCACTTCGCACTAGTATGAGGACTGGGCCTCTTGTGTTTCCCTCAGCGCTCCACGGCAAATTTTATTATCTATTGTGGTGCATTTTAAACTCTATTTGCTGATCATCCAACGTCGTGTCTAGGCTGTCTTACTCCTGCGGCCCAACGTCCCCCTTTACTCCACCGATGCACTGCCGGTGAACTGCTCCGCCTACTCGCCTACCCTCGAATCCAACTCGTCCACTGCCAGCTCCTCCCACACTTCCTCCTCGGTATCAGTCTTTCCCACTCCCTCACAGTCCGATGGTCCCCCCTGCCCTGAGCCGGCTCCCGCACCCGAGCGCACAAGCTCGCGGGCCTGCGAGTGTCTCACGCAGACGATGTGTTGCCACGGATGCGGGGGCGCTGTGGGATATATGATTGTAAGTCCGTGCCGGAGGTGCACCTCATCGATCTCGGCGAGCAACCGCACGACGAACGGGCACCGGTTCGTGTTCTACTCGGCGGGGGTGTGCGCCGGCGAGCGGCACTATGTCCCCGGCGAGCGCGGCGTCATGCCGTTTCAGCCGTCGACGTCGCCGCCCAGCGAGCCGCTGGCGCAGATGCAGCAGATGGCGAACGTGCGGGCGGCGCAGAGTGCGGGCAGGTGGGGGATCAGTCCGGAGGTGTTCCGTGCGTATGCGCTGGGCGTATCAGCTGTGGGTGATGAACATGGCCGGCAATTTCCCGCTGCGAGATCGAGCATGCGTCCGGCCGTGAGCCCTTCGCTGTCGTCGACGAGCTCCGACTCCGACTCGCTGCCATCGCTCTTAGAACCCGACCTACTTGACAGCCCTGATGAAGGAAGCCCCTCTGCGAACTCACCGCCTCATATCCCGTCGCCACCGCCTCCATCCCGCACGGACATGTCGCATGCGACAGATGTGGGAGTTTCGCCATTCCACGAGCTGTCAGGCGCTGCAATACACCGGTCGAGCGGAACGGGCGCGCCTGGCCTGACGGCGCAATCTCAGGCGACTCCGCAGCCAGAGAGGCTGAAAGCAGGCGAGGTGCTGCATTGGCACAACCTGGTGAGCAGCGGAGAAATCCCGGCGGTGTCCGACGACCCGCGTTCGAGGGGCAGGCACGCTACCTTTGACGGCGCGAAACGCTGTTCGCATGAGGCGGGAGAGGCTAGGAGAGCTGAGGTGAGTACGACGCGCACCGTCTTTGCGGGGCGGTAACGGTGGTGGCATTCCGACAAAGACCACGATGACGGATACGATTACGATTCTCGACGACAACGCCATACCCTCATTCCCTTTGTCATTATTCATATTTCTTGGACTTCGGCTCGTACACTTGCACGTTCGTCTGTTGGAGCCTCTGCCATTCATTTCTGTCTTTATTCATTGCCAACATGCATCATGGTGTATACCTCGGCTGTACTTGTGTGTATGTTCTTGTGTATATGTATCCGGTCATCCCTTCAGCGAGGTATCCTGCCATTCAAGTGTACCCGTTTAGCTCTTTATGTATACGTAGTCTCTTACGGAATCAATCTTGCATGGTTGTGGTTCATGTGCAGCTGCACAGCTAAGTTATATCGCTTTAAATTGCACTCAAGTCTTGTTGTCCTGTAAGGATGCTCCGAGGCTGGCACTGGGAAGGAACGTGCTAAATGAAAGGAGGAGTGGGAAGGTGCTTACAGATCCAAATCATCGCTGCACTTCGCTGAGTGGCCGGAGGAGGACTGGCTGGGAATCGAAGCGCATTGCGGAACGCGCGTGCGACTGTCCGCGTCGAAGAGATTCCGAGCTACGCTCGCCTTCGCCCGAGATGCCATCTGCACGCCCTTCATCCGAGCGTAACATGGGCTGCGTTCCGTTCCCCAGTCCCTCATCACGCTACGACCATCCGGATTGATTCCGGGCAGCAGTTACCAGTCGCTGGCAACCGGTAGCGCTGATTTCTGGCTTGCTGACCGACTGCGCACTGCAATTGCTCCTCCGACCTCCCATACTCACTGCGCCGAGCTGTACTTCTAACTGACTGTAATTCGGCGGTCGAGATGTTCGCGTCTCAGAGATTCGTGCTCGCTGCGCTGCTTCTTCCATCATTGGCTCTCGGCAACCTCGGAGGCGAGGTCGAGCGGGCTCTCACTAACATTGTGGACTGTGCTACATGTCACTCTGCGCTCCCAACCTTCAAGACCCTTGCACGACTCGGAGACGATGTATTGGTGAAAGCCATCACGAAGATATGCAACGACTGGAAGGTGAGCATACTCCGCGATCTGGTATTCCGTCCGATCTTGACAATGCACGTCAGATTGAAGACCCCGACGTTTGTGAGGGCGCTATCCGCACGCAGGGGCCCATACTCGCTCATGATCTCCGACATTTCTCGCTATGGGGGCAGACGGCAACCAAATTCTGTGAGGCGGTCTTCGGGATGTGTGAGCCACCGCCGGTGAATGAGTATGAGGTACCGTTTCCGAAGCGCACACCGGAGAACCCGAAGATCTTTACGTCCACGGGGAAGCCGCCTTTCCAAATGATGCATTTTAGCGATGTCCACATTGATCGACAGTACACTGTAAGTGCTTCTACCAAACACTTTCAGAATCCATCGTCTATACTAGCTTGGACATGGGCATCATGCCCTGCTATTTTGGGAAAAGGTCGACCATTGAATTGCTGGTCAGCAGTGACAGCTCCGCAGACAAGAGCGTTCTGCGGGCGCTTATCATCACTCTGGCAATTCGGGTAATAGCAATGACGGCGACGACCTTCTGAGCTCTCAGTTGCAAAGACTATATCTGTACCATATATTCTAACTTCGACCCTTCTTTCAACTTTATTGTGTCTCTGCCCAATGCTCACCCTATTTGTAGGTCGGCGCAGAAGCAAATTGCACAAAGCCCATATGCTGCAGAAACTTCGACGAAGCCCCGAAGCATGTCAAGGCGCCCGCTATGCCACATGGGAGCAGGCATTGTGACTCTCCATCAAGGCTAGTGGACTCGATGCTTCAGGCAGCGGGCCACTTTGGCGAGTCGGCAAAATTCTCCGTATTTACTGGAGATGTCATTGATCGTAAGCTGCATTGCTTTAGCAGTATGTTTCTGGAGCTGATAGACCAATTTTGTTTGTAGACGCCGTTTGGGAAGTGAACGAAGAGTGAGGGTGTCCGTCCGCTCGGAATAGGAGGCATGGCACTGATGGGGAATTGTGATAGTGGTGTTTCGCGAGATATGCAGACGTTCAGCGACCAGATGGCTGCCAAGCTGAGCGCTCCTCTGTACCCTGCTCTCGGTAACTTTCTGCCTCGTGGTCATGCGTGATATCTCATTGACGCCCTTTCGTTTTAGGCAACCAGTGAGTTCGACAGTCGCCGCTGCGAGGCTAACGTGGGACGCTGACTCCCATATCTAGTGAATCGGCGCCGACAAATAGTTTCCCGCGGAACACAACCGAGCATGAGATCAACGCTGAATGGGTTTTCAATGCGCAACAGGAAGGCTGGAGTGTAAGTGAAGCTTTGTTTGAACGCAGGCAGCAATTTGAAAATTTGAATTGAAACGCCTGATTTATATTCAGCAATGGATTGGCGAGGAAGCTACAGCTCAAATTCAGCATTATTCCGGCAGCTATTCGACGGTAGTCCCAGACATGGATCTACGGTAAAGCTGACACGGCATCCATTCAGCTGTGAGCGCAAGTAGCTGATGTCCTTATCTAGGATCATCTCCGTGAACACGCAGTACTGGTACAAGCAGAAGTATGTCAACTTCGTGAAATTCAAGTCATGTCTAGTCTGATGGTTTATCTATTTCATAGCTTCTGGCTGTACGACAGTGACGTCCATCAGTATGTTGACACCCAGACTAGCTGCGATAGCATGTCAGCTGACCCTTCAATTCGACAGACCCGACCCGAATGGCATCCTTGCCTTCCTCGTGCACGAACTACAAGCGGCAGAAGATGCTGGGCAGCGGGCGTATATCATCGCACATATGCCACCCGGGAGAGGGGACGTCATGCGAGATCAGGTAAATTAATTGTGCACAATATCTGCTTGCGCATTCTGAGCATATTCCTTGACGCAGTCTTCCTACTTCGATCAAGTCATCCAGCGGTACAAGAATACTATCGCGGGACAATTTTATGGGCACACACATGCTGTTCGTCTGACTCAACATCAACCAGATGAAGTTACTGACGCGAGGAGATGGTGCAGGATGAATTTGCGATCGGCTACTCGAATTACAGCGAACAGACAGCCGCCAATGCCATGAGTGTTGCGATGATTGGTCCTGCGTTGACACCCATGAGTACGTTGTTTCGTCGTGATCTCTCGCTGTTCATGCGATCGATATTCGTCTAGGTGGTAACCCGGCGTTCAAGGTCTATGATATCGATCCCGACACCTTCGAGATCATGGATGTGCGCACGTACATGAGTAGGTTGTCATCCTCGCAGCACGATTGCAAACTGACATCAGTCATTGCTCAGCTAATTTCAGCGATCCAAACTATCATCTATATCGTCAGTCTCAAATGAAGTGTTCTAATCGATTCATACGGTGCTCATACGTTTTTGGTGAATAGCTACATGGGAGTTGCTTTACAGCGCACGCCAGACATATGGCCCACTTGTCCCATCCCTCACAGCAAACGCTTCGCTGAGCCCCGCATTCTGGCACAATTTGACGGAGGTGTTTTACGCGAACGACACTGCATTCCAGACGTATATTGCGAACAAGCCCCGCGGACGCGAGTTCATCAGGAGACCATGTGTTGGCGACTGTAAGAATGGGACGTTATGTGAGATGCGGACGCTGCGTTCAGACGTCTGCGTAAGTCTTCAGTGCTGTTCCTAAGCGAGATAGCTGACTTGGGGATGCGTGTGGCAGGGTAAGATGTCTGGCCCGGTATTCGACCTGCCCGACGGTCATGGACATCTCGAAGTACACCTCGATTCGTGCGAGGGTCCAGGGATTGGTCATATCCTGAGAAAGCTGATCGCGAAGGTGTCCTCTCAGTCTGTGCGTGTAGGCCTGTGCGGCATCCTGTGTGTCATGAATACTGAAGGTGCATTATTTGCAGACTCCGCTGGAGGAGCAATCGGTCCTTCACGGGCATTATGATCAAGTCGTGTTCGAATCATGAGATACGCCATTCGAGTCCGTAACGATTTTGTCTGCAGGCCTCGTTGGCCGTTTTATATACTGTTGTTCTCACCCATTGTTGTACATCATGATATTGTATCGCTCGGACTGACGGCTAGCACTCTGCAGCTATGCACGGACTATTTTGTAGATTGACTTTGATATATGTATGAACATCTTCCAGTTCACAGACTAGTGGTCAGCACCTATGTAGAGATGAGATTCTATATAGACAATTTCAATGAGTTTTCGAACATGGTGCAATCTTCTCCGGCGTCTCTCTTAAACGTTTGCAGTAGTCATTTTTCTAACCAGGCCGTTCACGTTTCGTCATCTTCTTGCTATCGCGTTCGACCGGCCGAATCATGAGTGAGTCTTCTGCTAGTGTCAGCATCGTAATAGAGAAAAGATCTAATATTAAGCAAATTACTAAACCGTAAAGAGAGTACATTGTTAACATATGGTATCTTTCCTACGCCGCTGCAAGTACGCATCCACAGCGACGGCAGGCAGTCAGTCCATCAACATCGACAAATGGTATCGTACAGATCAAACATTCATTCGCGCCTCTGGGAGAGTATCACAATGGGGGACTCAGATGTTGTACCTGTAACATCCAATCGTGAGCATCAGCGAATGTCAGAACACTGCTGAAGCAAAGATAACTCACGCATCACTCCTCCACTCCTCTCCGGTCCGCGCATCGTCCAACCGCTCGCCCGCACGCTTGACCCAGCCGTCAGGGTGTCCCTGCTGCGGCAACAGTTCCGAGCCCGGCTGCGCAACGACCTTGAACTGGCCGCTCTTCTCCTGGGTCTTCCCTTGCGCCTTCTCCTTCTTCTGCAGCAGCTGCTCCTTCAGCACCTGCGTCCTGCTACCGTCCTCGCTCGCTTTCGCCTCGCGCATCTGGTCGCGCACGCCCACAAGCTGCCCATCGACGTACTCCAGCGCAGTCTGCACCGCACCCCCGAGCGCACGCTGCAGCTGCTTCTTGACGAGGCCCGTGACGAGCGGCGCCAGCGTCTTGTACAGCGCGTCGTGCTTCGAGTCGCGCACGGAGAACTTGAGCGTGTCGACCTTTACCTGCACGTCGCGTACGGCAAACACGGATGTCGGGTCGTGCGCGGTCGCGAGGCGCGCGGTGATCGTGAGCCCCGTGCCGCCAAGCAGCACATCGGCGATGCCCGAGTCGGACATCTTAGGCACGCCTGTCTTCTTGCGGTAGTAGAAAGCGACGTCGCGCAAGTCTGCTTGGATATGACCCAGCGTGAGCGTAAACTCATGGTGCTGCTCGTCGCTGCAAGGCTTCGCGTCAGCCTGGTACACAAATAACGAAAACACAGCGCTGATACTCACGGGATCGCGTTGTAGGGGCTGAATTTGACGTGGTTCTGCATATCCATGCTGACGATGTTCGGGAACACGTTCCGGCCTGATAGCGCGAGGTTCTCCAACACCAAGTCCAGCGAGTCGTCCGTGTATTCCACGCGCGGGATGGGGATGTAGCCGATGTAGTCGATGAGGCTCGGCAGGAAGACTTTGCGGATGTCCAGCCACAAGTCCGACTTGAACTTGAGACTGCCCTCGCTATCGAATAGCAGATCTTTCGTGAGCCGAGCCCAGTCATTGCCGAAGCGACGGTTGAGCGGGTCGTTGTCCCACGCAGAGAACCAGTCACCCGCGGAGTTGAAGAGGTTGTCGAAATGACCCTTGTACTTCTCGTCGTAGTACTGCCGGCCAGACTCGCGTAGTTGGTTGCCGCGGTCGTTGCACGAGTCTTCGAGCACATAGCCGGGCTGCATTAGGCACTGTGGGGAGAAAAGAGTTAATAAGTGTTCGCTGAGACAGATGAACGATGACGTACATCGCGTGCGAACTGGTTGACATCAGTGAACCAGTTGCGAAGACCCTCGTCGTTACGCGAATCCTCGTACAGCGCGCGCATGGCATCACCAATGACATCGATGCTCACGCCGTCAGCGAAGCGTTCCAGCAGGGTGCGCAGCTCCGACATCGCCAGCTGGAGGTTGTCGTCAGAGACGAGCTGCTGGTGAGAGTCCTTGCCTGCACCCATCATCAATACACGCATCCAACCGAATCAATCAATAAAATTATTCACCTTGGTCGGCGATGGTCCGCCCATGGCTGACATACTCCGCGCCCGTGTCCATGAGCCATCGGATGCTTTCCTGGTAGTCCTTGTGGTTCTGACACTCAATAATGACCTTCTTGAAGCGGTAGATGAGCTGGTCCCTCCGCTCAGGCGGGAAGTACTCGTCGCTCAAGAAATTCTTCGCCCGGTTGACATGCTCATTCGCCTTGTCTTTGTGCTCCTGTGGGACGCGGCCAGCGAGCGAGTCCTGCAGATTCGAAGACGTCCATCAGCACTCGACATACCCAACCGCAACGGCGCACACTCCCGACACACCTTGAGATCAGCGACCTTGCTCTGCAGCCGGCCTTTCTTCGTGCTGAGGTCAGCATCGTCGCCCTGAACGCCCTGCTGGACGTCCTCAGCATGGCGCTGCGCCTCCTGCTTCGTGACGTCGGTGAGCTCGCTCTGGCGGCGCTGCGCTTCGTCCGCAACCTCGTCGCCCCTACGCACGTCGCCCCCTGGTGTCTTAACGCGGGTGCCCGTGCCGATTTCGCTGTGAGGGTCTTGTGCGACGCGGTGACCTGTAATGGGGACCCGGGCTTCGAAGACCTACGCGAAGATCAGTAATGATCGCCGCAGCGCCAAGATTCACCACTCACCGGAGTCTCGTCAGGGCCAACCTCACGGCCGTCTTCAGAGATGAACTTGTGATCGGGTCCGGGCTCGTCGACCTGGCGGAGGCGCTCCTGGTCTGGACGCGCGAGCTCAGCAGCCTTGCCCGCGCCACG
Source organism: Amyloporia xantha (assembly GCA_036971615.1). Classification (NCBI taxonomy): domain Eukaryota; kingdom Fungi; phylum Basidiomycota; class Agaricomycetes; order Polyporales; family Adustoporiaceae; genus Amyloporia; species Amyloporia xantha. Next base: position 1,493,632 of record JAYKKR010000005.1, read on the forward strand.
GGCGAGGAGGTCGCGTCCGATGACGCCAAAGTCACCGACGAGCTTGCGGACCTCGGCGTTGGTGAGTACAAGGGACGCAAGGGTGCGGAGGTGCTCTGCGGCTTGGTTCGCGTCCGCGCGCGCCTTGTCCTGGTCGACGGGGACGATGTCGGCAGGGTCCTTCTTCGCGCGGGTCGTGTCGGTGTTGCGCGTGTGCCAGACAAAGTTCTGGAGGAGCTCGTCTGCGTTCTTCTCGCGGACGAGGACGCGGCTGGTGTCGACGATCTCGCGTAGGTCCTCGATGAAGGTGCGGCCCGAGGCGGAGAGTTGGTCGGTGGGCAGAGCGGAGCTGGTAAGGAGGGAGGCGAGGCCAGCGTCGATTTGGGCATTGGTGGGGAGGCGGGAGTCGCGGAGGGCGGTGGCGATGCCGTAGAGGTGGAGTTTACGGTCGACATCCGCGTTTTTCTTGTCGCGGTTGATAGGGTCTGTCACGGCGCCGGCGGCGGGGTGGTCACCGACGTCCTTCTGTGCTTGTGGGAGAGACATGATGATACTCAGAATAAAAGGTCGTAAGAGCTAGTTAGATGAGATGGTATTCGTGAGGCGGTCGTGAGTCGTAAGATGAGGATGAAAGTTGATTGAGGAAGTCAGGACGTGCCCGAAGATGATATATAGGTTGGCTCTGGCGTATTTTCGTCATAGGCGGGAGTGCGGATACTGGATGGGACAGCGCCACCTGATACCATAGAGTCGGGCATGGCAGCTGCGGTGCGTCACTGGGGTCCACTCAAGGGGGCAGCTCTGTGGAGAGACACCAACAACACACCCTTTATGTCATCGCTACCGAGGAATGTCACAGGTACGCGCCCTCTCGTATTCACCCAGAAAGGCTCCGCCAAGGCCCCAGGAGATGGCTGGGTCCAACAAGAAGCAACATAGACCAGCAGTCGTACGGACAAGCTCAAGACGGACAGTCGACTTCTCCTTAGCCGTCGTACAGAGCCCCACACTTATGTCATCACGTCCCCGCTGCATTGCGACTACCGCACTCACCACCCACAACACCACTTGCCTCTCTTGCACATCCATCCATCACAGGAACGTACTTGAACGTGCGAGAAATGCCCATGATGATGCCGTCCGTTTAGATTCTGAGCAACCAGGACGACCATGTCCATGATCATGTCCTTGTAAACTGTCCAAAACCACCCCAGCAGCTGCCAGATGATGCGGTCCATTCAGTTGTCTTCGACATTGGAGAGACAGCACACGCCGTGCGAAGCGTTCCTCTGTCGAAACTGTGAAATAAGCCTGCAGAAAGCTCCAGGCTGATGACCGTTCGGTGGTGCGAAGTGTCGGCGTCTGTTACCGACGATCGTGTGCCCGATTTAGCCGCGGCGCGCGACACGCGGGCGGGTCGAGTGGCCCTGCCGTCGCGACCCGCTGGCAGATCCGACTGAAGGATGGTCCAACAAATATACGGAGGCTTATAACTGCATTTTTCTGCAACTTCGTTATCAGTCTTGCTGTTTCTCGTCTCGACACTGCTGGCGCTTTCCATTTTTTCCATCGGTGAGTAAATTTCGTTGCGATGATCACTGTGTTGCTGAAACTCACGACTTGTTAATAGTATGGCATCGGCGTGCAAGCATAAACGGTCATCATATCTATCAAGGTGTGCACATCGTACAGGAAAGCTTTTGTGCAATCAAAATATACTTCCTAATGATCCAACGAACCGTGCGATACGAGGCCACATCAGGATTTCTGACAACCTCCTTCCAGATACATTTCCTATACGATGCAATAAATACATGTACGCGCTGATCTGCTGGAAACTGATAACTGTCAGCAATTATACTTAAAGTGACCGACTCCTGCCCTCGGTTACTTGCTGAATAACACCAGTTTTGGCTCCCATCGCCCGGCGCACGGTAATGATAACATTCTAAGTTAATTATCTCTGGCATTAAAACCTTACCAATGAATACTCTGACATGTATAGGCAGGGAATGGTCTCGCATTACCCAGATCGCGCCCTGTCAACCGCCTCTCTGAATGTTGAGCGCTGATCACGAGAGTCGTATGCGCGTGTAACACTGAGTAGCAAGCACAGTATTTGAACAATCCAAGGTGTGTTGACCTGTCAAATGAATCCAGGAGACTGATACATAGGATGATCATCCCTATGCTTTGAAGATCAGCGTAGGTTGCTCAACAACTGACACGTCCACGTACGCATGTAGGGTTCGCTGCTCCTTTGAAATGCAGTGCGACCCAATCTGAAGTATTCCATTGTTACGGCATCTACCACTCCACTTGAAGTTGGCACTACCGTCAGACGATAGGGAATTCTGCCCATGTCGGGGATTCTGACTGGAATGATTGCGTTGAGAGCGCATATACTGACCGTGATATGTATCTACTGACCGTTGAACTACCGCAAGGACTCTACGGAGACGTGCACTGCTGATAGGTGGACGGGAAACTCGTCGTGAGTGCCACTCATGTCGCGATCACGTGTCGTCGTGTTTTGCATTGTTCCCCTTCCATGCTCAAGGCCACACTTTCACGATTACTCTTTATGGCTTAAAAAGGTTGCCTTCATCAGGAGTGGCGCAACTCCATCTTCCTTCCCTCCACACTCTTCCAACCCAAGTCACGTTAGCGATTGCGAAGCGTCATGTCGGATACCTCCTCAAGCTCCCGTATATCGATGACAAGCACTTTCGAAGCATTATATCCTAGGCGTGCGCCCCTCCCAACCGACTCTGCCAAAGACGCGACAAAGCCGCAGACTCCACATGAGCAAAGTGATAGCACAGGTGCGGCGCTCTGCGTCCATGGATTTGCCCACACATGCTCATCGCACGTTCAACTCGCAGGTTCGGCCTCCGGCTCCTCTGTTGAAGACACCGAAAGCACCGTTTTCCTAGAGAAGAAAGATGTGAAGTACGAGACAACCCAGTTAGTCAGAAAAGACTTTCATGGCAAAATACACCGGGAGATGCCTGTCGTTGAATTCGTCCGGGCAGTATGGGACATGTGTCCAGAAATGATACCACGGTTGCCTGGTTCTAGCCCATACACGATCCCCCATGCACTGATCAACGCGTATAGCACAGGAAGTGAGCGCGAATCATACACCCACCTTGCGGCCATCATGGAGGCTCTACTCGAACAGTTATTCTCGAGAGATGACTCGCGCATCAAGACGCGGTCCATGACTGTCCTTCCCGACCGTAAAGTCCGCGCGCATGTCGTCAACGCACGGGCGCAGAAAGACAAAGAATTGGCTCAGGACCACGCGGTCAAGCCTGACGTGAGCTGGAGCACTGTTCCCGACGCGCACGACCTGCCGTGGAGAATGGTCTGGAAATCGTGTCTCGCGTTCGGCGAGGTCCAGAGGTGCGACATGGAGCCTCTGACCCTCTCTGAAGACCTGGTGATCGACTTGAGCCTGTTGCCCCGGAAGGAGAAAACCCGCTCGACGGCTTCTTCCCAGGCCAAAAATCGCAAGTATGCTGCACAATCCTCGCCATGGAAGCGCAAACGGTCAGCAGAAGACGGTGATGAGGAAGAACGAGATCATAAGCGCCGCTGCACTTTACCAGGGAGCAGTCAATGGGCCATGCTGCGTCCAACGGAAGACTCCTATCCCTTGGATGACGGCGAGGAACAAGCGGCCCGCTACATTATGGAGATGATGTCCCGGACACTCCGATCCTTCGCGTCTGGTTTTTCACTGGTTGACACAACGATGACGCTGTGGTACGCGGACCGGATGGGCATTGTTCAGTCCGAGCCTTTCGACATCCTGAAGCAGAGCCACTATCTGCTCCTTGTGGCGGCTGCGCTGGGTGCGGCTGATCTGGACAACTTCGGCTTGCTGCCCATGTTCAAGTCCGACAACGACTTTCTGCAAGCGACGCACATGTCGCTGAGTGCAGGTCGCTCCGCGACATCGACGACCGGGTGGTGAAAGACGACTTGACCTTCGACGTCGGGCAGAATGGCGGCCTGCGGATTCTATGGTCTACGGTCGGACAGTGCACGTCGATCGTGCCCATTTCGCCAACGGGGAAAGCAAAGAAGATCTTCGGCAGCGAGGACTTGGTGGCGAAGATTGTCTGGCGATCGGTCCACGATGAAACGGAAGAGCACTACGTCAGAGCTGTGCGATCTGGGCTCCGCGAGAAGGCTCCCCGATATCTGAGGTACGTGACAGACTTGAAGGGCTACATGACGCAAACAATGCGCGAGCATAACCTGCCACGGGCTTTCATGAGCAAGCTTCCTCCGTATAGGCCGCGTGACTTCAATCTGATGGTGCTCAAGAAATATGAGCCCCTCGAAAACGTCAGTAGCGTCGAGGAGTTCAAGGGTGTCTACATCGACGCTGTCAGAGGTACGCCTCAGGCTGCTTATGAGCAATTCCGTATCTGACGTGACTATTTACTAGCTCATCGCTGGACGTATGAAGCCGCAGGCGTCCTGCACTGCGACATCAGTAGCGGAAATGTAATGTTTTACAGGGAAGGCGGCCGCACATACGGCGTCTTGTCAGACTGGGACCGAGCTTTGTCAAGAAATGCCCAGGATGAAGACGACGATGATCTGTTTGATGGCGAAGAACCTAATACACCCGCCAGTTCACAGCCCACGAACGGCCGCGAACGATCGGTCGACTCAGATATTTCAGCCGCGGAGAAGGCGAGGAGCCCACGGAAACTCTGGCGCCGGGTCGTGCCGGCCTGTGCTTGGGGGACACCCATGTTCATGGCGCTCGAACTGCAGCAACGATACTGGACTCCCCTCCATCGTTACCATCACGATCTGGAGTCTTTCTTCTTCCTCCTTGTCTGGTTCTGCGTCGCCTTCCTGCCAGCTGAACACAAGCTTGAGGAACCACCAGAGTGGCAGCCCTCTGATGCTGATTTCATTGTGGCAAACAAAAAGCGGCTTCTAGATGATGACGAGCACTGGGACCGGATGATGTCGCAGGCCCATCCCGATTACAAGCAGCTGCTCGATGAATGGGCGAAGCCAATGCGAGCATCAGTTGCTTGTGCTAATGCCCTAGCGTTGAGCGTCCACTCCTTGCGTGATTGCCTCGACGATGCTCAAAACTATCGCATCTATGATTGGCAGAGGCAGCTTGTGAGAGATTTACGAGTTAAGATCGCGAAACGCAAGGAGTTCATTTCATACGAGAAGTTCATGGCGGTTCTAGGCGCAGAGCTCGATATTTCAGACTGAGCGGATCCACTGGATATGGTAATATGCTGTTTAATTATATCTTATTGCTTCTGCTCTTACGTGCTAACTTCTGTACACTCTGTCATGATATCACCACTTTGATACCATTTAATACAACGCTCATCTCTGTGGGATTGGACTTTCTGACAACTAAGACGACTTCTCTGATGCCTAATACGAAAACAGATGTAATATAATATGTATCAACCTCGATACCAATCGACGCTCGGAGCATACTATACGTAGGATTTAGATGGGGCGTCGCCCTTGCAAACAAGATTGAGTCTCTGAATGAAGAGAGAAAGTATCTGTTTCCATGTATTGTTTGGGCCGTCTGTCACACCGCCATGCTTCGTTAGAACAAGGCCACGTCCATAAAAATGCGCACTATCGACGATTCCTCGGTCTGCAGGGATTTCTCCATAATCCCTGATGTTAGGGCGCTGCCCTCGCGGACAATAAATGGGGACATGATCAATCGCTGTCACGCTGATCATGATGTCTTTGCCAGTACACGTTCGTGGCTTACATCCCTCATTCTGGTCGAATTTATCGCGAAATGGGACGAAGATCATCCTGGATTCAGGTGTAACATAGAGAGTATGAAACATCATCAGTCATAGAAGACGAGCAACCTCAGCTCGATCGATTCTCTGTGCTGAGCATCTTTCGGAGTCGTGGGGTCCGCAAATGCAGTATGGGGAGTAAGCACAGCGGTGCCATCGTCTGTCTTCGAATCGAAGCTATGCCACCAATGAACGACCGACCTCAGAGCACGAAGTGGATATCAGACGACGTACCACTTGATCAAAACAAATTCATCCGTCTCCATGCCCTTCAAGTACTTCCACCTGTGGTTTGGGTTGTACCGGACGCCCATGACTTCCCCGACTCTGTCAGGGTATCGCACTGTGGTCGCAACCAAATCCGCCTTCTCGTCAACGGAGCGGTAATCGCAGAGCGCGAGCGGCCAATCATAAGCCGCGTGCGAGATCGGTCGCCAGAGGTTGATGATCTGAAAGCGACGGCGCAGAAGAGCAGGAGTATCAGAGGGCGGGAGGTGTCGGTGCACTTGTGCGATCGCGGACGCAGAGGTTTGATCGACGTGCACCAGCGTGACAGGCTGGCGTTTCTGCGGTATATCAGCTTCGCCGGGGCGGCGACGGCGAATAGCTAGTAAGGGAAGCTTCGTTCAGATCGAATTGAATAAAGATCACAAATGGTGCGCACTGTGATCAAAGGGAACGATCCGACTCGCCCCCGTCAGCTCCTTGATGAGCTCGATGCTCTCCGGGTAATATTCTTTCTCGATTGCATCGTTGTCTGTAAACGCCTTGTGCACCGACGGGCGGCGGAAGAATTGGAAGCCTGCCTTGTCGAGTGTCACTGAGTCCTCCTTTCCGCGGAGGTTCTCGATCTCCACAACGTGCGGCTCGTTCGACCAATTGCTCGCACGCTCACCACTCGTTGGGTCTGGACTGACGATAGTATAGGGTTTGGACCCGTCAGAAGGTGGTGCAACATAAACAAGCTCGGCCGACACAGTGGTTTGTGTGGTTTCGGATACGGGCATGTCTTTGCAATAAGGTATGCGTGAGGGATGATCGCTGGCGGTCAGATAATGTGAATATTCGATGTCCTGGCAAGAACACTGTTCGCTGTTCAAGTTGTTATAAGCGATCCCAGCTGGCGATGGAGACCTTAGAAATGGCGTGCGCTAGGAATTCTGCTGCCGGTGTTGGTCAACCTGCGTATGGCCCGATAAGACATATTCCTGTTCGACGCTCCCAAGTCAAAGACCAGCTGAGCAGATTGATAAACGCTCGTTCCTAGCGCCTTCCACCGCACACCATTGCTGTCAAGAATGACACTTCTCAGGCGCCGGAAATCTGCCAAGGTCTGAGCCTCTAGTTTCTTCAGTACTATCCACGACGTTGGATTTGTAACAGCATGGAGGATACGCATGTCGTTTTTAAGTAGGACACGGGGCTTTCCAAAGACGTACCCAAATGGGCTCAGGGCGGTGCAGTTCACACGATTCGGTATCACGTCGCCAGCTTCCCTAATCACCCAATGTCGCATGTCAGCATGCTTTGCGGTGAGTATTCATATAGGTGAAGATGGCTGACCTGAATGAAATCAATATACCTTGTCACCTGGAGGTCACCCCGAGACTGCCAGAACCCTGAGAGAGAGAATCTATGTCTCTTAGAGTTTGACAGGTCGAATATGACCTACATTGAAAACATTTAGTCAGACACCACGAAGTAAGACGACAATAGACTTCACCGTTTTTACAATGCTCTTGATACCATCAATGGCAGCTTGTGTACACATGATTCTACAATGCGACAGTCATGATTCTTCTCGTCGGAATTATTTATTCCTCGAAGGTTGAAATCTGCTCCGGGAGGGTTTGATTGAGTATTCACGTAGTGCAAACCACATATCAGCGATGACTGGCACAGTGGGACTCGTTTTTGTTCAGTCAAAGCGCAAATTCTTTCTAATGTCTTCTGACAACCGATTGTGAGTCACATTTTAGAACAGGACAACTCCGGGATTAGAGGGCGACCGGGTTGAGAGGCAGCTACTTACTCAAACAGCTTTGCCAGCGCCGTAAGCCTGAGGACTCAATTGCTTGTGAAAAAGGGCCCATGTTATCAAGCCATCTCTCCGGGCTGGAAGTATGCTGAGATCTAGCGTATGTTGTTTGAGTACTCATGTTCGTTAGACGTATTGCGGGATCTTTCCAAACGTATGATTACCTGGCAGCGATCAACTAATTGGCCCAGCACCTGTGTAGGTGGAAATATCTTTATATTTACCTCCTAACACATGAACCGCAGTACAAGAAAGGTTTAGTCATACCCGTGAAAGAAATGCAATCAGGGAGATACTTACCATGAGGGGTGATTAGAATGCCTGGCAGAAGATGTTTGCTGGTTTGGACATATTATGATGATATTACTCGCTTCAACAACCTGATTACTGTATGCGGTCTTGCGTTCGCAATGTATATCTCATATCATCATTTTCTTACACAGCACGACATGCGCCAAAAGGTTGGTGACGATAACCGCTCCAACACACTGCATAGTAAATCGAATCAAGCGCTGCAGAGTCAATCGCAAGAAGAACAGTGCAACCAGATATGTATTGGTCTATTGATCTAACCGGACACCAGATTACGCCGATCTGCGGTATCAGCGCGAAGCCCTCAAGAGGTATGTGTAGACAAACGGAAACCTGTACAACCGGGTAGATGGCTACAGGGTGTGATATTACATAGAATTCAAGGAAGGCACTAGTCATAAAAGACGAGCAACCTCAGCTCGATCGACTCTCGGTATTTGGCATCCTCCGGAGTTGTCGGGTCCTGGAACGCAGTGTGCGGAGTGAGGAGAGCAGTATCGTTGTCCCTCTTTGAATCGAAGCTGTACGTTCAGCCCACAATGAGTAACCTGCTAACCATCATGTGGAGAATCAGTCACATACCATTTGATTAAAACGAGCTCATCTGGCTCCATGCCCTTCAAATACTTCCACTTGTGGTTTGGGTTGTACCTGACACTCATCGTCTCGCCGTCTCTGTCAGGATACCGCAGTGTCGTCGGCACCAGATCCGCCTTCTCGTCGACAGAGCGGTAATCGCACAGCGCGAGCGGCCAATCGTAAGCCGCGTGCGAGATGGGCCGCCAGAGGTTGATGATCTGGAAGCGACGGCGGAGGAGAGCGGGAGCATCAGAGGGCGGGAGGTGTCTGTGCACACGTGCGATCGCGGACGCGGTCGTCTGGTCGACATGCACTTGCGGGACAGGCTGGCGCTTCTGGGGAGAGTCGTCAATCTCGCCAGGGCGGCGGCGACGGATGGCTGGCAACGCCAAATCAGATGAGTTCAAGCAGGTCGTCCCAGTCGAAAGCGACTCACTATGATCAAAGGGAACAACCCGGCTCGCACCAGTCAGCTCCTTCACGAGCTCAATGCTCTCGGGGTAGTACTCGTTCTCAATAGCGTTATCATCCGTGAATGCCTTGTGCGCTGAGGGGCGACGGTAGAACTGGAATCCTGCGGTGTCGAGCGTGACCGAATCCTCCTTCCCTCGGAGGTTCTCGATCTCAACCGTATGCGGTTCGCTCGACCAGTTGCTCCTGGGCCGACCAGTCGTCGGATCTGCATTGACATGTGTGTATGGTTTGGATCCATCAGTTGGGGGAGCGAAGTAGATGAGCTCGGTGGAGACGGTAGATTCAGGGGTAGACATGTTCGGAGAATGATCAATGAGGTTGCGTGAGGAAGGATTGCGGGCCGTGTAGCAGGGTATTCTACGGTCTAGGAGGAATGTGCGTCATCCTTATATACTTCCGGCTGATGACTGGGAACCCTCGGAATATTAATGGCGTGCTTAGAGTCCGCAGGCTGCAGCTGACAAATCGCAGGAAAGCTCAGTAAGACTCCCCGCTGACTGATCAAGAGCTCAGATTCCGGTCCTTCGGAGCAAAGAGTGTAGCTGGACGAGATAGAAACAGCTACAACTAGACTTCAGCTTTTCGCCTTGGACAATTGTTCTTCTTAATTCATTGTCGGCCGCCGTACATAAGCCGCCGGGCACCGGATTCGATCGGTCTGAGGAATGCACGTCCAGGCCTGTATACGCAAAGAATCTCCTTGCAGAGAAAGATGCTCCATGCTCTTCTCGAAACAAAAGTCATAGATCTCGAAATACATGCAGTGAACTTCCAACGTACACATAGACAACCTGTATCCAACATAACGCTAGATAATAGCTCCCAAGTGAGGTCCTAAATTGCTGTCGCAATATTGAGAGAAAATCCATTGTCCAACCGACATGGATGCAGGTAATGAGAGTAGCGGAATGATATGGGATTAAAGAACAATAAGTACAGTCTGCAGGAGCACTGGTGGGAGACGGTGATACGATGAATTTGGTCGTCACTCTCTCGTCAGACATGGCGCTCAGCCATCGGGAATGTCCGGGCCGCTTGATAAGGTCGTTCGTTGCCCCGCAGTGCCCTTCTTCTCAACCACCACCATCTCCTCAATCCTTCCTCACACCTAGTTCCTATCATCAATGTCAGTGGTATTGCTCGCGCCTCGGACATGCTCAGTTTGCTTATCGCTTCTTGTGTGTAGCATGCAGATTTTCGTGAAGACCCTCACAGGCAAGACCATCACCCTCGAGGTTGAGTCCTCGGATACCATCGACAACGTCAAGGCCAAGATCCAGGACAAGGAGGGGTAAGTAGACACCTGTCGTGGTCCTTGATACCATAAGGAGGTCGCCGTCCGACACTCATCGACTTACTATCACTCAGGATCCCGCCCGATCAGCAGCGCCTTATCTTCGCTGGTAAGCAGCTGGAGGATGGCCGTACGCTCTCCGACTACAACATCCAGAAGGAGAGCACCCTCCACCTTGGTGAGCTAGCTCATCTGCACCCTTTATGGTTGTAAAATGGCTCATGTTGTGGATAGTATTACGTCTGCGTGGCGGCATGCAGATCTTCGTCAAAACCCTCACGGGTAAGACGATTACGTTGGAGGTTGAGTCTTCGGACACAATCGACAACGTGAAGGCCAAGATCCAGGACAAGGAGGGGATCCCCCCAGACCAACAGCGCCTTATCTTCGCTGGTAAGCAGCTGGAGGATGGCCGCACACTCTCCGATTACAATATCCAGAAGGAGAGCACTCTTCACCTTGGTACGACGCGGCACCATACTCATACACTGTGTTATACTGATCATTGCTGGTACAGTCCTGCGCCTCCGTGGTGGGATGCAGATCTTCGTCAAGACCCTCACCGGGAAGACGATCACGTTGGAGGTGGAGTCTTCGGACACCATTGACAATGTGAAGGCCAAGATTCAGGACAAGGAGGGCATCCCTCCCGACCAACAGCGTCTTATCTTTGCCGGCAAGCAGCTCGAGGACGGTCGTACACTTTCTGACTACAACATTCAGAAAGAGAGCACTCTCCATCTGGGTGAGTGCGCATATGCTAGGATGTACTAGAGTGGAAACTGATATCTCGTGGCAGTTCTCCGTCTTCGGGGTGGAATGCAGATCTTCGTCAAGACACTGACGGGAAAGACGATCACTCTTGAGGTAGAATCGTCTGATACCATTGACAATGTCAAGGCGAAAATCCAGGATAAGGAAGGCATTCCTCCGGACCAGCAACGGTTGATCTTCGCCGGCAAGCAGCTCGAGGATGGCCGCACTCTTTCTGATTACAACATCCAGAAGGAGAGTACGCTCCACCTTGGTACGCTTAATATTCAGTACGTTATCACGTCGGAATCTAACTTATCTGTGCATGTAGTGCTTCGTCTCCGTGGTGGGATGCAAATCTTCGTAAAGACATTGACCGGCAAGACGATTACTCTTGAGGTTGAGTCGTCGGACACTATCGACAACGTCAAAGCGAAGATCCAAGACAAGGAAGGCATTCCTCCTGACCAACAGCGCTTGATTTTCGCCGGCAAGCAGCTCGAGGACGGTCGTACCCTTTCCGACTACAATATCCAGAAGGAGAGCACCTTGCATCTTGGTATGTCTGATCGTTGTATAGTGTATGTCATATTTCTGATGACGTCTTCAGTCCTCCGTCTGCGTGGTGGAATGCAGATTTTCGTAAAGACGTTGACTGGTAAGACGATCACCCTTGAGGTGGAGTCGTCGGACACCATCGACAACGTCAAGGCGAAGATCCAAGACAAGGAAGGCATCCCGCCAGACCAGCAGCGTCTTATCTTCGCTGGGAAGCAGTTGGAGGATGGCCGCACTCTTTCGGATTATAACATTCAGAAAGAGAGTACGCTGCATTTGGTCCTACGTCTTCGCGGTGGTTTGTGAGCGCAGCTGGTTATTTGTCGGAATGTTGTCGCTTGTGAGGCTTCTTCACGGTCGTGTACTACTATTGTAATGTCCTATCCCTCGCAGATGTCATGATTTTTACGGTGAAGGAGTAGTGTGAGTCCAGACGAGAGGCTGAGAGCATGTTCGCTGGTATAATGTCATAAGTGGGTGCTGTACGTGGGCAATTGCTTGGGTAACGAGGGGCCTATTTTCGTAGCGCCTTGCGTTTAGCAAGACGCTAGTATTGGACATTGGGTCTGGAACCCACGACGAGCGCGCAGAGTCGTGTCATGAGGCGCTTGCGTGCGCGTGCTACACGGTCGGATGCAGACGCCACATGATATGCCCCTCGGTGCTTGTTGTGACCTGACGAGAAGCTTAACCTCGTTAAGGTCATTTCCGCGCGGGAGTCGAAGTCTCCTCCGGTAATCACATGCGAGGCTCATTAAAGAGCCAGGACAAATCTCGATTCACCGGAGCTAAATTGCTAATGAATTTAGAATTGGACATGAGGCTCAGGAGCGCGCAGAGGTAACCGAGGGTGCTTCTTCTGCTGGCGTACGGCGCATGGCTGTACCTATGATAGTCGCTCCGTTTCTCGTTCTACTGTAGGACAGTGGATCGTGGAACAGGCTGATCTGAGCTTCGCTGCAGCAATATTACCTGCCTGGGCTGAGCGGATCAGTAACGTGCAGGCACGGTCTGCTCGGGCTGCGTACCTCGAAATGGTTCCAGTTTGCGGGGAGCAGAATGGGGCCCCATCAGCTACGTCTCGTTCTTGTGGATTTTCTACGCTTCGGGCATATCAGGTTTCAGGAGATGCCAAGCGGGACTTCTCGCCCTGCATGCCACTGGATGCGCTAGATTCCAGTGAACCGCGCGAGGGGTCACGTCTGGTTGGTGACCTTGGTCTGCGTCAGCCATACATGCTGTCATGGTCAGTGTTTAACCGAGTGCGGGGCCGGTCATCAGGAGCTTGGTGACAGAATGCCGTGGTGACCGTCGACAGGACATGCCACCATCACGGCATCTGCAATCATGAGCGCTGTCCAATAGCGACGTCGCGCCGAGAAGACGACTTGCCGAAGTGAAGGGTCCAGTGTGTCTGGTTAAAATGAGACTTAGTGAGTAGAGTATTTGTCGAGCTATATGGGTGTTGTTTTGCACGGTCGTTAATTTGTGAGCATGTTATGTAGGTATACGCCGTGGAGACTGTAGTCGTGTCCACTGTCGACTACGAAGAGAATTCCTAGTCCCGCACAGGCGGGCCGAATGCTGTTGGGGGCGCAAAGAAGTGAGTCCATTTAGAGTTAGCGTCCGCTTACTGTCCGATCGAGATTGGAGATGTACTTGATCTGTCCCTTAACGGGCGGCCAGCGGACGGCAGCCTCTTTAAATATTTACCTAGACCATCTCCTATGGACCCCTGTCGAATTCCCCGTGCTACGTCCTCCTTCAGATCTCACCGTTCTCTCTGTTGCATGTAGGTTCGTCCAGGCGACCGCTGACAAGATGGTGGTCGTGAGTAGTACCAATTTGTATACGAGCCTGGGGGCTCTCGTTATGGGCGGTCTGGTATCCACAGCGTAAGCTGAGCTTCTCATGCGTCACTAATATCAACGCTGACGTTTTCTTTTCAATCAGCCTGTCGGGCATTGTCATGATGCAAACAGTTCTGTATTACCGCCTGTACGAAACCGACCAGACAGTCCTCAAGGCCGTGGTACCGTCCTTTCTTTTGGCTGCGTATGATCTATAAGCTGACGCATAATCAGGTTGGACTCATTGCGTGAGTAAAATGGACTGTGCATCCGAACCTCCGCCTGATGAAGATTAGATTCTTGGATGTTTTCCACACCTGTATGGTATGGGCAGCCGATTGGATGTACTTGGTGGAGTCATTCGGAAACATGAATATTACGGATCATGTCTACTGGTGCGTTGATGTCCTCTATTTTTTGTCCTGTATTTATATCTAGTGTATAGGACTGCTGGGGTGCGTTACGTGTTCCTATTGTACGATGTGCATAGCTCATCTTCCAGCCACTTTTAGCTGACCATTGCGTTGACGGTGCGTGCTGGCATGAAATATTACTTTGGTGACTTACGGCGATTGATTTCCAGGCAATTACAACTTACGCCGTGCATCTGTGAGTTAACATGGGTATCCTGCTCCTTGGAAAGCCAACGTGCTGATATGGACTCCTCCAGGTTTTTCTCGTATCGACTGTTTAGACGTAAGTCGTTTCAACTTGGTACATGCGTAAGACTCAGTCCCATATTTGATAAAAGTCAGCAAGAGCAATTATTTCGTCACCGTGCCTCTAGTGAGTCATCTGATCTCGTTCTTCAATGCATGAGGAAATGGCCTGAGTGCTCTTACGGTTTAGGTCGTTCTGGCTACGGGTCGTGTCGGTGAGTGTTAAGCGATAGTTCGTCAGCCTCTAGGTTAACTAGAGATTGGTCGATCTTTCCTAGTGTCGGCTATTGGTGAGCGTAGGTCTTATGCGGATGTAGAGCAGGTGTTGACCTTGTTTTGCATCTCAAGCTACGTCATGCGAACTGTTCGTCTTCTATTATCATCAAAAGTTTTCTTTATTTGACTCGTTGGTCGTAGTATCCGTCTTGGGAGTTATTTTGAGTTCTACACTCATTATCGCGTGAGTCTTCAGAATCCCTTTTTCATGGTATACGTTAATCACCCGTCTTCATCTGTAGTGGCTCTTCACGTTGGGTTTGGTCTTGTCGACCGCTGTGGATGTCATGATTACCTCAGGGCTCTGCCTCTATCTTCGGAAGAGTCGACATGGGGGCACAGGAAGGTCCGTGCATTATCTGATCAAGGCCGAGAAGCACGACTGACATTACTCTTTTGAAGGCTCGATCACGTCCTCAACTCTGTAACGCTATATACGGTGGAGAATGGCTTGTTGACGTCGTACGTTTTGTCCGCTTTCTCACAAATGGTCAACCAGCTGACGTATTTTCAAGGATCACTACGGCACTATCTTTGGTTTTCGTGAGTTCCTGACTCATTCTGATATTCTATGGTGCTCATCACAATGTATACTTCAGTGGTTGGTCAAACCACATGCACTCATCTATCTTGCTCTCCATTTTGCCATCAGCAAGTGTATGTTGTCCATTACCCTCTTGTATCCCTTCATTACTAACCGTAATGTCGCATCAGTATACGCCAATTCATTCTTAGCTTCGTACGTATCGAATTAAACTCTTCCGTGCCTCTTATTCACTGCTCCGATTTCCCAGTATGAATGCGCGCAAGTTGCTGAGAGTGCAAAACGCTTCGAGCTCGGGATCTGGACACCGGCTTCCTGTCATTTTCGCGCACCATCTCTCAAATCGAGATAGGCGGTCATCGGTAAGGACTTCTTTCGCGCCCGTCCGCCCTTCCCTCATGAGCATGTGCGGCTCTGACAGAGAATCATACAGCCAGACGAGGTTGATCTCACTGGTACCAAGGCGTGTGGCTTGCGGTGCTTTCTGCTGTCTTCCTGCTGACGCTGCTTTTACAGCTTCAAATCACTGTTGACAAGACGGTTGACTATGCTTCGGACGATCCCATCCCATCGCCTAGTATGCATCGGCCCGATGGCCCTAAGGTGGCTTGAATGACTTCATACACGTATATGTGTTTAGTCGTTCGGACTCGCCTTGTAGATACCGTCGGGTCAATTAATTCTACTATTTGTACACCCAGTGCCTACATACAGCCCCTCGTTCATTCGATGCATATCAAAACAAGGTATGGGTGCTGTGCAAGAATGGACAGGGCACTAGTAATCCATCTCTGAATATGTTCCGGCCAGTACGTTTTGAAGTTATTCTGGAGCTTCCACAACGTGTATGGGGAAGCTGTATTATGATCGCGAGCCATGCCTACGGCCGTGTGTCATGCTCGTGTCTTTCATTCACAAAGTGTCAATGATAACAGCCATGCACCGTCCCGCTGCGGCATGCCTGCTACATTATCAGACATAATGCTTCGCATTTGGGTTACACCATGTCAGCCGTGAGTTTAGGACGCTATCTCCCGATATGGATCACCAAAATCGCGCAAAACTGTATCACGGCGTCAGCGCAGTTCGCCAAATTCCGAATAGCTCAATAATGGAAGGCGGACATTCCATTGTCAGTATACTATGGATGTCTACTATCAATGTTCACCCGAAACATGCAGCTATCTCAACGCCGAAAGGTGCACGAGACTCTGGACGGAACTGCAGGAGATAACGCAGCGTGAAGTGAGCATGGCTGGAGTACCTCGAAGGAAGGCCACCATATCCGGCACGAGGGGACAAGGAGGCGAGATGTTGAAAAAGAGTGCGAACGACACACCCCTATCGTGAAGTCTAATTGAGTCCGAGCCTGCAGAGTACATTAGGACTTCCCAGTTCAACGAATCTTCATCTGACCTTCCTGCGTGGTACCGCCGTGGTTGATTCAAACTGTTACGGAATCTCTCTTAAAGCATCTTCATCTATGAAGCGAACTACGCCCATCCCCGAGCCTGTATACCAATTCCCGCAATATTTCCAGCCCAGTCATCCCCACGACTGGTATCGTCATTTTCCGCGGAGATCGCCTTCAAGATTGACTAGCCGACGCTTCACACCGTCTAGTTCGAAGAGGTCATACACGATGGACTCCTATGACCAAATACGAAGACAGCCATGGGAGCATATGGCACAGACCTATGCGTGGGTCGTCGAGCAGGAGTTCGCAGACATGGCGCTTAAGAACGAAGAAACCGTGCAATGGGTGCTGAAGCAGCAGGAGCGCGACATGCTGCGCGAAGAAGCCCTACGGATGATCGGAGCGGGTAGTGGGGCGCGAGGCTTTATGGAATTTGTGGATGGGTTCGTCATCGAGGAGGATGGAGATATACGATGCGAGGAGATGTGGAAGACAGCTATGCGATGGCAGAGAGATGCGGAGAAGGTGCTGCATGACGAGCTCAGACGACTGCAGGACGCAAGGTTGGAGGCTGAGAGGTGTAGGACGGCATACCAAAGGCGCAAGGCAGAGGACCAGGCGAGAGAACAGCGACGGAAAGAGAAGGAACGCGAGAGACTCAGGACCATCCGCGACGAAAGTGAGAGGAAGGCTTGGAGAGGGTACGAGGAACAATGGGCGGCGATAAACTCCACTGTGGGTTCGTCATCACAAGAGCGACTGACTTTCCAATCGATTCCTTGGCCGATGTTCTGTTCGCCGCGCAGGGTCGAGGACATCACGCCTGCCCGAGTAGCCATGTTTGTGCTGTCGCCTCTGCATTCAGAAGGACAGTCGCGGAAGGACAGAATCAAATCCGCACTGCGGCGATGGCATCCCGATCGATTTGGGCGAGTTCTCGCAAGAGTGGACGAGCGCGACAGGGGTGTGGTAGAGGAGGGTGTCGGTATCATCGCTCGCTGTCTCAACAATCTACTGGGGAGGGAAGATTAGGGAGACGTGAGAGGTAGGTTGGAAGTTCGTCACTTGTGCAGCATCATAAATCTAACTAGAGAACGAAGCAGTGTGTCCGGGTGAGATGGCGAGTAGCAATGTAGCAAGGTGATACTTACATATACGATCCGCATGTAACATTCAAGTATTCAGATTATCCATCTAATCGGTATCAAGGCAGTATGTTTCAAACATTCGGATGCCCATCGGTGGCTGCGAACCTCAAAGTAGATCCACCTTCGACTATTCGAATCATAGTAAATGCAACACAGGAGATGTTCATGAAGTGGGAACTTGAGGGTAACCTAGGGAGGAGTATTTCTCAGCACCGACTGCGAATGTGTTCGATGATCTAGATTGACAACGTTTCAACATTCCAGCGCGACACTTTGGAGACTCACCTCACAGGACGGTCAAGCTGAAGGCTGAGCGCTGAGCGCTGAGTACTTGAGTACTGACCATATTTGTCATGAGAGATCGATTGTTCCAAATGACCTGTCATTTGGTTATCAATTGATGTACGGTGAGTGGTGATTACATAAGGGCTCCACCCATTGGAACCTAAACGTTTAAGCGATCACGTTCTCTTTCGTCTCGGTGCAATGTTCTTAGTCTCGCATTGTAGCTTTTGGTTTTAAAATTCCAAATTTTTGCGCTATTGTTGCCCATGTTGCTCCGCATGTCTGTACCAATTTTTGAATGGGATTTATTTGCTGTCGGATGCGCTAGACGCGTCCATGTTGCATATCACGTGGTTTACTAGACTCCACTCACGTGAAAATGCACGTGAGTCTTGGTCTCTGCACAGTGGCCACTAAGTCTGCATCAAGTCTTCGTTGTTGTAGAGAACAGTCTCATCACGATGAAGAAGAGAAGGGAGGAGAGGACTCTTGTTTGCGCTTGCCTCGTGATCATGCTTCAAATTAGATGCTCCATACATATGGCCAATACTGGCACGCTTTTACTTCAATGAATCTTTCCCCAGAAATTGTAGACAGACTGAAATACGTGTTACAGTGAGAACAGGCCCATGCATAGGTCATTTGGGTTCGGGCGTGCGGAGCATCGCCGTCTCAAACCAAGTGATAGATCGTGACAGAATTGAGAAATGTGCTCGAATCTGTTATCTGACAGGCCGAACGTCCTCGTGATCAATGCCTTCTGACCAGCATCCAATTTGCTATAATGAGCTCCCAACCCTTGGCCAAGGCCATGGCATTTCGTGAACTTCAACTAAGTACTACTGTTCTACAACATTGCTCTAGGAGCGGTCCTAAGAGTTTCCAAGATTCCCCCTAATCCAACTCGTCCAAAATGCTACGCTTCGACGTTCCACAAAGTTCCTGGAAGGCCGGAGGGAGGCGAACAGCCTGAGGACCTGGGCCCTCATAGAAAGGTGCACGAGCCATAATCTCGTCCGAAATGCTACGCTTCGACGTTCCACAAAGTTCCTGGAAGGCCGGAGGGAGGCGAACAGCCTGAGGACCTGGGCCCTCATAGAAAGGTGCACGAGCCATAATCTCGTCCGAAATGCTACGCTTCGACGTTCCACAGAGTTCCTGGAAGGTCGGAGAGAGGCGAACAGGACCTGGGCCCTCATAAAGTGACCGGCGCATGTGAGTAGAAGAATCACGAGCCATGAGCTCGTCCTCGAATGCTCGAGCAAGCAGCTCATTCGCAAACTCACGCTTGTTCTCAAGCTCACGCCTGAAAAAGAATGGCAAGATCTTCGAGGCAACGCTGGCGACGTCGCCTACCACAGAGCCGACTTTCTTTATGTTGATTGCCTCGCTACCAGGGGCACCGGGTCTACAACGTCAAATGCATGTTAAAGGTCCGTGGCCTACGTCACAATGAAATCAACGACATACATAGCGGTTTCGGAGGGAGCGAAGCGAGCATTGAGCGCGGCATGCATGTTCATCAGCCTGGGAATTGTCGTGTAGTCATCGCCGAAGCCGCGCGCCAGGAGCTCGCCCT
Source organism: Amyloporia xantha (assembly GCA_036971615.1). NCBI lineage: Eukaryota > Fungi > Basidiomycota > Agaricomycetes > Polyporales > Adustoporiaceae > Amyloporia > Amyloporia xantha. The sequence continues at coordinate 1,513,202 of JAYKKR010000005.1, forward strand.
CGAGCTCACGCCTGAAAAAGAACGGCAAGATCTTCGAGGCGACGCTGGCAACGTCGCCTACCACAGAGCCGACTTTCTTGATGTTTATTGCCTCGCTACCAGGCTCACTTGTTACACAGTAACAAACGGCAGGTTAGCATCTACAGTCATGTTGCGATAAATTGGACGACACACGTATCGGTTCCGGAGGGAACAGCGCGTGCTGTGAACTCCTGCTTGAGCCAGGATGGCATTTCCACCGGCCTGGGAATTGTCGTGTAATCAACGCCGAGGCCACGCGCCAAGAGCTCATTCTCGAGCTCACGCCTGAAAAAGAACGGCAAAATCTTCTCGGCAACGCTGGCAACGTCGCCCACCACCGAGCCGACTTTCTTGATGTTTATCGCCTCGCTACCAGGTGCACTAGTTCTACAACAACAAACGGCACGTTAGCATCCATGACCGCATCACAACAAAACAGACGACATACGGAGCAACGGGGGCAGCAAATGCGGGTGTGACGGACGCAACAGCGATGATGACGGGGATGGCAATCGTAGAACGCATGGTGGTAACTGGACGTGAGGAATGAGAGATGTCGTAAAAAGGTTGAAGTAGTAATGTAGTCGTGAAGTTGAACGTAAGTCGTGAAAAATGCGATTAGGAAATAAAAAAGCAAGGCTGAGACAAGGAAAAGGAAGAACAAGTCGTTAGATAACAATCTATCAGGAATCGACGAAGGGCTGAACTCACCAACCAGTACCTATGCTAAGAAGTCTTGGGCTCTGAAAACGAAGGGCTGAGAGCTGGGGTGTTCAGGACCAGGTGTACCACTTTTATACCATAAACGGGCGCTTGTGACTCAGGATCAATTTATGTCCTTGGGTTCTATCTTTGACTGTGGTCTCACGCAGGCGACGGAAGTTTGAACCATCGCTCGAAGGCGCACATTGATCGTTTCAGCGTTGGTCATCATGAGATACAACGATGACCACACATCCGTATCACAAGGGACTGGTTCCACGATACGGTCAGGTACGAGACACATAAGACTTGATGAGCATCCTGCAGTCTGTCCGGGAGCAGAGTATGTAAGTTAAGACAAATTGACAGGATGCGATGTTGAAATGGAACACACCTCGTTCGATTCACCGACGAGCGAAAAGCTGAGATTGTATGACGCTCATTCCAGCTTGTGGATCCCAACAATGTCCTGACAAGTTGCGTTCTTCATCACAAAGAGAACATTAAAAGATGATGGTCGTGGAATGCATCGCCTTCTATTTAGATCATATAGATGTGACCCGTACGTAGGGCGAGAGATGGAGAGAGAGATAATCATGTCTCGCCCATATCGCCAGGTAGATACTGACGGATAGATTCCAGACACGGAAGACCGTATACTTTTGTGTATGCATGATGAGGGGGCACACGCAGGACAAATACGGGATAATGATGATGGTAGTGACAAACAAACCTAGTGTACGCGGTCATGCTGGCTAGTTGAACTTACACAGGAAGCTCTCGCAGAGATATATGGGTCCCTCGAATCGGGCTTTGGAGTGAATACAATCCCCCCACCAAAAGTTACGACGGTGGTCACGTGCCTGCCGCGTCGCGCTTAGCGCTAAGTCCCGCGGACTCCCGCCTCTGAGAACGAGATATCGTGTTTGGAGACTTCATTTGCTTCATATTTTCTGGCATAGTTCATAGGACTAAGAATACAATGAAGGTAGGTAAGAATCAGCAATAGAATAGTGTAATTTATTTAGAGAAGTTGATGAGAATACAAATATGGCTCAAACTATAATTATAAGTATTGTTTAGTTTACTTGCCCTTATTTTTTCTTCATAGTGCCACAGCTATTGCGAGCACTGTGAGGTGTCCAAAGTTGAGACAAGACATAGACTAAAATAGAGTGACTGATTCTTATAAACTCGGGAGGGACCAAAAACATGTTTCAAATGAAAAAAAAACTAATCAGTTGGAGGGATTGAACCCACAACGATCACAAGCAGACATACAACCAAACCACTATACTACAACGTACATACCATATGTGCCTTTATAAATATAATATTCTTATGGGAGCGCAGCCCTCCCTCCACGAGCCAGCGCAACGGAATGCACGTGACCACCGTCGTAACTTTTGGTGGGGGGATTGCATTAGTGTCGCGTATACAACTCGACGTAAGAAACATGGATGTATATTACATGTTTAAAACATGTTTTTTACAAGTAAAAAACACGGGCCAAAACCATTCATGTATATAATGTCATTAAGTCAGGACACGTGACGCTTCCCGTGAAGCAGCGACTCTATGCATAGATAGAGGCCCACCGCACTGAAATAGGCAATTGGTTTAGATATGTTCACAATCGTGGAGGATGCAATGCGCCTTGGAATACCTCTATGCCTAAAGTTCTGCTATGCTGGACATTGGCAAGTCCAGGCGCGAGACGATGCGCATCCGGCAGATGCCGAAGTGTGTGAGATCTCGACGATCGTGTCTCGAATCTTGGCAATAACTCACTCAAATTCACATTTCTTCCTCTAATACCGGCTCAGAGCACAACTTTGTATGCTCCAAGGCATTCTGAAACCTCTGGTCCACCCAGTGCGTCTCCACAGCCCTTTGCGCCGCAGGCAGAGAAATAGCACGTGACGTGTGTTTAAAACGAAAAAAACACCTGTATATAACTAACATAAAACCAGGACTTACTTACATACCGTTTCAAACAGCCAATTAGTTTCATACGCAACACTAGATTGTATTCACTCGGGCTTTGGTGCTATGTTTCAAGAGTTGTAATTTAGCGCTGGAGGATGTGCCCGCTGTTACGCTGTTACGCTGTTACGCCTTGTAACACTCCATGTCACGGTCGCTGTGTCTTTGGGAAAAGGCTTGACGGTGTCAGTTGACCAAACCAGCGTTCACCACGGCCTTCCTCGGGCCCCTCGACGGTGTATCACAGATATAATGGCACGTCAACGGCTGGTATCCTTGTACTGCACTCGTCATCTGTCCTGCAATTCACTGCCTCCCAGCAAGCTGTGGCTTGTTCAATATAGATATGCGATCATCAGTTTCGCCGGCGACTTCGTCAGACGGTTTCGTCTCAGATCAGAAGTATCAGGCTGCAGGAGAGTCTCAGTATGCGCTGAAATTTATTGGCGCAGCCGTAAGCAGTGAGTGCAGCCGGATCTGAGGCCCCATCACCGACAGAGACAGTTGGCCCCAGATATGGCAGCTTCCGCGGTCAGCAATCCATTGGACATGTAAGTCGTCTAGATGGACGCAATGTGTAAATACCGCTTATATTAGCCTGCAGAATTAAGGTAACTTGAATGTAAATCCAACAGAACGGAGTATTCACCCCTTGCATAGGTTCGGCAGCAATTACGGACGCAAAGTGAGTGATATAAGCTGTAGTCGTGCGTCCGCTCCTATGGTCTGCCCATGACCAGCTCCGGGAGCGCGTTCCAATGCGTTCTGGGCCATCGGCGTGGAGATGGCGCGTTCGGAAGGCGTGTCTAGTCTTATGAACGGCTTTTCCGCAAGCATGCTTCGAGAGGTCGTCTACTCTGGGTTACGATTAGGTTCGTATGAGTACTTCAAGGACTCGTACGTGTCTATGTGAAAACAAAGCAAGAGGAATTGTCCCACTGATGCCACCAGAATACACAATACCTCCAAGGGCTTATTACCTCGTGATGGTCTTGGATTGAAGGTTGCCGCAGCAATGGTGGCATCGACTCTCGGATCGTAAGTAGATTGCGTACAGTTAACGGTTTCGTTATTGAACGATGTTTGTGGCTTGAAGGGCACTGGCCAACCCCGCAGACCTCGTAAAAGGTCTCATAACAGAGAAATTTCATCGTGTCAATTCTGATGTCATTTGTGTTAGTTCGGATGCAAGCGTACTATCCGAAAGGTAGTCCTTACAGGAATATGCGTCACGCATTTGCTACTATTTGGCGAGAGGGTGCTCTAAGCGGCGGTAACTCAAGTGCAATATCTGCTGCAGGTGGTCTTCAAGCGTTATACCGGGGAGTCAGCCCGACCACGATCAGAGGGATTGTGCTGTCGGTGTCGCAAATATGCTCGTATGACCAAGTGAAGCAAACCTTGAAAAAGAAGGAGATGATGCAAGAAGGCCTTGCGCTGCATTTTGTTGCGAGCATGTTCGCGGGGTATGTTACGGAAAACACATATCTATCTGTGGTGGCTCCCTCAGACTCCGCTTGCTAGGTTGATTTGTTCCATAACGTCAAATCCCGTAGGTGCGTGGATGAGCTACGGTAGCTATGGCAGCGCATTTCATAATTTGGATTATCCTTAGATGTTGTCAAAGTACGCCTTATGAATGATAAGGCGCGGCAATTCCGTGGCGTCTCGGACTGTGTCAAAAGTATCATGACAAGAGAGGGACCGCTCGCGTTTTACAAGGGCTTTGGAATGTGTTGGGCCCGGGTACGTCGTTTCTTCAACTGTTTAATCTACTATTCAAGACCTCTGTGACTCGTTTGTTATATGCAGCTCGGCACTCACACTATCCTCACTTTCGTTATCTTCGAGCGGATACGACTGTTGTTTGGGGTGGCCGCGATGTGAAAAGATGTCTCACAGGTCGGGTGATTGTTAGTAAACTCTGCTGCACATGTGCAGGCATACCAAGGCAGTGTAATGAGAAGTAGAGTCTTCAAAAAATCGTGGCGTAGGCTCGGGTAGAGACGGTGCAACTGCGAAAGGTTTGGTGGCGAATAGACGACTTACCTTAAGCGGTAATCAGGGTTCCTTCAATATGGCTGTAAGGTTTTTCACGTGACCGCGACACGATCACTGTATTGTTCGACTTTTCCGGCTGAGCCTGCCCATTGCCATTGCTCCCATATATTGCCTACATTGCTCTTGACTGGACTATACCCCTCGTCTTCGCACATGTTCTGCTGCCTGCCGCTAGAAGTATCTTTATTGCAAGTATCATTATTGCGCTCGAATTGCGGTCTCGAGCGTTGCTTGCAGCCGTCACTGTGACTCTCGCAACCTTCTCAAGTTCATCTAGATTATTCACCTTCGTCCTTTCCTTACTTCGTATCAAGCAGGACCCTCGGCGAGGAACGGGGAGAAAAGCATAATGAGCAGTAGTGATTCATCGTAAGGCTTCACTTTGATTATCGAACATGTGACCCTGGAGTCTTCGTCTCCGGAGCGTCCACCACGGTGTGGTGTTGCGAACTGCTTCATACCTTGACGCGATTTCATCGCCTGTGTGCGGAGGGTGGCTCGAGGATGGGTGACTTTTGACTTATGGATCCAGTGTCAGCCCTTATTCAGCGGCATCTAGCATATGTTGGTCTGGCCAAAATGCTTGCTCGCAACGGATCGCGCTTGTCCTCACCAGTTTTGACATTTGCTATGACGTTTCATAAGTCTGATACGCATGTCATCGTTGCGTTTATGTTACAGGGATGGTGATCTCATGTTTACGGTTTTACGATTCTGGTTACATTCAATCCATTTTGGGGGTATAGATTCCTCCTTGTCCACCAGGGCACATGGACAAGCTGGATTCTGTATCCTTTATTTACGATTCATCGACGCATAGGGTGGACATAAGACGGTTTCACTTCTCAACGTTGTTTCCCCGATGTCATTGCTCTCAATTCGAAAGGGGAGAGGGGAGCGCCTACTTATTCTTAATCTCGCTTTATATGCTCGAATGGAGACTGATTAATGGCCGAAAACAGGAGTCGGGAGGGATCTCCTGTGAGTATTTCTTTCTTATTCATCTCAGTTTGCTCAGTGAGTGTAGCAGAGACCTTTTCGTTCCGCTTCCCCTGGGTCAGATTATGACACATCACCCCCAGCAAACTACTTTCCACCAGCATTCCAGTCTTATTCGTCACCTTTCCAACCGACACCGGCAGCGGCTCCAGTCCTCCGTCAACCTGTTGGATTCTCATGGAACGCTCCTGGCTTCAGTACCTACCAGGCTGGTGCTCCTCCTTCTCAACCAGGCCAGTTTCTTCCTGGGCAGGGTGCGCCAGCTCCTCTTGAAGCCGAAAAGCCCACAAAGAAGAAATCATCAAGGGGGAAGGAGAAGGAGAAAGACAGGAGCAAGTCTTCCTCGTCGCGCAAGCATAAAGACAAGAATCCTGCACAACCTCAGCATCCCCATCCAACTTCGATTGCTCCTACCGCTCTTCCTAGTACTTCCATAGGACTAGGGAGGCCATCGAGTCAGACGGCATTCCGCGTGAGGAGCTACGTAAATGATCCAAGCGCGAGTGGTAGTCCCTTTCCGCAAGCAACTGGTCCATATACGGCAGATTTCAGAGCAAATAGCGCTGCATCTTCTGCACATAGCGTAGAATCTTCACATCGTTCCCAAAGTCACCCTCCGCATGTGCCTGCAGGCCATCCTACCGCAAACCATGGTCAAGGTAAATCTTCACGAAATAGTCTTATTTATGCACAGCCTCATTTTATACATCGCACAGCTCCTCAAGAACAATCTCAGCGTTCGCATTATCGCCATGATTATGAGAGACAACGCGACAACGCACCTGCCCGCCGTGCTCAAGCACATGCTACTACCAGTAGCGCCGCATCTAATAACAGCATACCACCATCTAATGTCTATCCACCTGCATCTAGTCACATGCCCAATCCCTATAGTAATGATACCCAGTTCAATTATACCAATCCGTATCCTCAAGGCTATACCCCTGCACCAATGCCCGAATATTCATCTTTCGATCAACCAGATTCTCAACATTTTGGCACCTTCACAACCCCTTCTCCTGCACCTGTGCCCCCTGCCAAGAGCAAGCATAAATCTGGGGATCGCTCTCGCCGTTCCCGCAAGCACGAGCATCGATCGGAGTCATACCAATCGAGCCCCACTGTTCCTCATCCTGTTGTGACGCCTGTCCCATCTGCCCCAGTTCTACCTGCACCTCCGACTTCAAACTCAGGCCCAGCACCACCGATGGGTGCCCGTGTTTTGAGAACGTTAACACTCCTCATTGAGGATAAACGGATGACAGAGCCCGAAAACTTGCTAGTTGAGGTTCGCGTGCCGCTTAAGCAAGCGGATAACCCAGAGGACGGATTCTGGGCTGATGCAAAAGAGGTATGCGATGAATTGCAGATTGGACCATCTCGTATCGATGGTAGGCATTTCCTCCAATTACATTTGTATCATCCGACTCACTGTGTGCTCTGGTGACCTAGGCAGGGCAAAGTTATACGTCATGCGAGGAAAATACCGCCAGTATTTTCTTCGCGTCACTCCTGAGGGCGGGAACGAATGTTCTTCTGCTAACCTTAAGGTGACCAGAGAACGGACGTTGGAGATATTCGTAGACAACGTAAGTTTGACTGCACTGCATTGCGTGTATTCCTATGTACATATCTCTGAACCTAGTAATGTTTCATTTTACAGCTTCCCTTGCCCATTGGAGCGTCAACGCAGAGTACACAAAATGCGCAAGACTCTCGATATTCTTCGCCACGCTACGATAGGGATCTATTGACACCCATCACAGACTCGATGGCATCACCGTCGCCGATGAATGGACCTCGACTTACGACACCATTCCCATCTGATTTACTTGACAACTCAAATCATGACGAGAGGCGTAGTCGCCGAAAGCGGCGACATTCCACAAGTTCACGATCTTCAGTGTCAGATAAGCGCAGTCAGCCTTCGCCCCACCTCCACGAATCTCCTGCTTCGCAGACTTCGCCAGCCCCCCAAACTTCACCGACCTTTCAGGCGTCACCAGTCTGCGAACCATCCCCACTTTCTCGACAATCCCCTGTGCGTTACTCACCTACTCCTGCTCCCACACCAACTCCTGCACCCACAACACCTCGTGCGCCCACACCACCTCCTGCTGCCTCTTACCCGGCCTCAAATTCATATACGGTCCTGTCGACCATATCACAACCATCGCTGTCTCAGCAGGAACAAGCGACGACAACGCACAGCACTTTGCCGGAACTTCCAGGTCCTTCAGTGCCCAAGAAGACCAAGCGAAGTTCAGTCGATCCTCAGTCGGCACCACCAGACGAAAGGATGACATTTGCCTGGAGTCATTCCCGAACTGGGTCTACATCAGGACAATCGACGTCTGTTCCCTCCGTGCCTGTACCGTTTCCGCAGCCTAGCACTGCGTTCTCCGTGTCGGCACCGCAATCGAACACGATGGGTAGCACACCCGTCAAGGAGGCCCGTCGATTCCCACAGATGCTTCCGACCTCATCCACAGCGTCGAATGAGGTCGATAATGTCGTCGGCACGTACTTGCGATCAATCATATGCCAAGGTCCCGCGTGGGATGCATTCGTGGAAGGTCGACGAAGCGTCCTACGAATGTCCGAGCAGCTGAAGCAGTACCAGTATATGAAGAGCAACTTCGACCAATTTGTGAACACGTTGACACCTACAAATCTTGATGGTGCCCCCAACACATCCATCACTCGAGTAAGTCACATATATCTGTTTCATGATCTATTATTATAGTATTGATCGTCTCAACAGACTCAAGTCTTGCGCGCCTTCAACCTACCCCCTTCGTGGGGAGATGAGTGCATGGAGACATTAGGCTTAACGGGACTGTATGGGCCTACTGGCAAACGCTGCCAAGACCCTCGTGTCATTGCTATGCTGGATGAAGTCCCTCCCATATCCACCGGGATGCAGGTCAAGAAGTATCTAGCTCTGCTACGAGAGATACATAGCCGGTGGACAATCGACCATCCAGACTTCTAGTGCACTCCGTCATCCACTAGTCTTTCGATATCGTAGTATGTGTCCATGTGGCTTTCATGAGTCGCAACCTGGCATACTGGTCTCAGAAGATCGTCATGAAGACGGATGACTCTGCACTGCGGGAGATACGGACAGCCGCCACGCTGTACGCTAGGAGCGTTGCCTTCCATGTACGAGTTTACAATCAGCTGTCCACGTCTACTGACGACTCACATGCCCAGTGAGCACACCTCTTCCGAGGTGAAGGGCTTCGGACTTTCTGCTGCGCCATATGCCCAGGGCGACGGACAAACGGCTAGTCATGGGGAATCTGGATTCTACTTCTTCCCAGGATGCTCGGTAGCTGGTAGAGCCCTCAACGTCGTGATTCCGCAGGCCTTCGCCATATTGACCCCAGTGTAATATGTCGACATATTTAGCTAGTCGTGTTGCAGTGTGTCTGCCCGAAAGGCGACTTCGTATCTCCTCTACGCATTTAACCTCTGCTACTCGACGGGCATCCAAGAATATAAACTCCTAACTGCAGAGCAACGAGCTCACTTTCTGGAACATGGCTGGATTCGGATATCTAAGGCGGTGCCACTCAACATCATCGCACGCTTCAGGAGAACGTCTGGGTAAGGCTTGGACATGATCCTGACAAAACATCGACCTGGACCAAGGAGAAGGTTAGTCACCGTATTCGCGATGTCTTCAGCTCTAAGGTTTGACGGACAATGATCTAAACTCATATGCCCAGGCATTGTGAGATTCTAACTAAAGACTTCATGCCATAGGCATGGGACGCCATGTGTATGCTGGGTTTCTCTCTTAAGGAAGGCTCTCTTGGTTGGCCGCAGGTGAACTTCAGGGAGAAGATCGTCTTGACACCACCTTATTTGAGAGCTGTGGCGACAGCTTAATTACCAACCTGAATTCCGACGAATGGGGGCACGTTCGTACATAGTCATGCTTTTAGTAAGATACTAGTTCCGCGCGATGCTGAATGCCTTGGGAACAGCGCGACATCGCCCCAAAGGGCTTGGGAAACGTAAGCACTGTCAAACTGCTCGTTGGAACCGAGCTCACGACATGCACGCAGAGATGGAGACTGGTACCACTGATCCAGCGAGGAGTAGCAGCGCTCGCTCAGCCCGTGAGGGCTGCAGTGGATTTTTTTGGTGTCGGAGGTCAGTGGAGTAATTTTGAAGATATTGGATTGAGTCGTGAAAGCTCAGCCAACTATCGTCGGCATACGCCAGCATTCATTCTAGATCTCTCAGCATCGGGCGTCGCAGGCTGTGCACGGTACGTCCACAATTTGGCCAGGGTGTACATTTGATTCACGTTTGACTACCCAACCACAGTGTTCCATTCTGACGGAATGTTAGTGCTGGAGTACTCAGGTAAAACACGTTTACGCATTTTGCACTGGTATCGCATATTGGTCTTGCGTCTGCCCCGAACCGAATCGATTTCAATCAGGGGACTGCGTTTGGTTCAGTCACTCTGTGATGACGATTAGTGATGGAGGTACGTGCAGAGAAGGCACTTTTTTCTAAAACCTTCAGTATTCACCCAATTCATCCACTTTGAATGACGACACATTATCCCCGGGCCCTTTTACAAGCAACTGGGTGATTTTGCTGTCCTTAATTTTGCCTGAAGACACCCGACACGCATATACGGTCCAACATATGGATTTCTTGCACAATATCCTGAGAGCTCGAGCCTAGACATATTCATCGACAGCAAGGATGTTCCCCACGACTGGGTAGCATGAGTTTCCTCGCAGTTCTCTGGGGGGCGCATTTCCAGAAGTTATCCTTCAAAGAGGAACACTGCACCCGCATCTCGAATCATGCCTGTGGCATCAAATCCTCAGTCGAAATCTCACAATGCATGGATGTAAGGTGGACGATTCCTTGTTAAACCTTGACATTATGAATGCAGCGATTCATCAACTGGATGATGGCCAAGTCTTACCCTCAGTGAAGCATGTTGTCCGGGACAGCTTTAGGGATTCGCGTCCAACCATGTTTCATAGCACACTCTACGCTATTATCCTACGGTGAACCTCTGTGTGCTGCTTCTGGTCCCTTATTGAAGTCAGAACTGCAAAGATGCTGAATGCCCCCTCTCCCGGGGCGAACGGTCAGCATACACGCGGATCACAATGTGTGCTATGACTATATAGGTAAAAATACGGAAAGCGAGCTTTTCCACAACCGTGGATGTCATTTAATACTTGATAGCAGTAGTATGATGCACGCGAGTCGGGCGGTCCTGTTCTCCAGATACGAGTCCCCACTGAATTTGCAGCAGTCCCAATTATTTTTACTGTTTTAAAATACGACTCAGGTGAGTAGACGAGTGAAAAGCCTTGTATGCGGTATTTTATCGACAATATAAATGGGTGCTCTAGTAGTTTTCACGACGACTGCAGTCTAAGTCGGCGATCGATCGCGTACCGCGTTTATCACGTGAATGTGCACCGCATCACTGACGGTAATAGGTCACTCTGCGGTCCAACCCTTTGAAGACTATAGCACCGTGACTCTGGCGGTCATTTACTCTGGGTCTCTACGATTTTCTTACTCGAGCTCGCCTGCTTGGTGCCGACATCTTATTACTCGACTCACGGAGCAGACACCACTCAAAGCTGGTGTAGAAGATGTCGCGGCTATATGACAGTCATGCTTCAAGCCTTCGTGCGTGAAAGCGTGTTTTAGTTATTCCTAGAAATCCCTCTTAACACCCGTCCACGACAGTGGCGGATTACCCTTACCTTGGCTTAGTGTTTGCTACACTGGGCCTTGTCACATTCGCGAAGTTCGCGGTCAAGGCATCCGGGGTCTTGCTGCAGACCTTCGTTTTGCCTGGGAATAGTGTGCGTCTAATCGTGTAGTCTCTTAATATGGGAAACATATACAATTACGGGTGCTGGCATCTCGCCATGTTTAGCTCAAAAAGTACGGCGCTAGCAAAGGTTCCTGGGCAGGTGAGTGTTCCTCAGGTTTACCAATATTCTGGACCCACCCTATCTTCGAAATCCTAACCTTTGCCCTATTGGAAATGTAGTGATCACCGGTGCTTCTGAGGGCATCGGAAGAGAATTTGCTCTTCAATTGGCCAAGAAGGGGTTCAATGTTCTTGTCGCTGCTAGGAACGCAGTTGCGCTCGATGCGCTCGTGACTGAAATTGGTAATGCTTTATGCCAGCACTCAATACTGTTCCATGTTGACGTAGGTTTCTCTGCTGTGCTTGCAGTGTCTAGCTGCCCGCCAAACCGCAAGGTCCAGGCCAAAGCGGTGACAATGGACTTTTCGAAGTTATCAGACGAAAACTCGTGGAAGCAATTCGCCGCAGAGCTAGATGGCCTGGACATTGGCGTACTAGGTGAGTTGTGAATCTCATACGTCACCTACTTTTGGAGCCTCCTGTCTGACCTCCTGGTCGACGACTTCGAACGTGGCTCATATCTTGTTGCTAGTTAACAATGTCGGCAAGTCGCACGTGGCGCCCGTCTATTTTGCAGATGTGTCTTCTCAAGAGGTGGAGGATATTCTTAATATCAACGTGAACGCAACTGTTAGAGTCACGAAATTAGTGCTTCCGGGCATGGTGGCCAGGTACACCAACATATTTTCAGGCGGTCCATACGATCTTATCATGACAAATACCTACCTAGGAAGAGCGGCTTGATTCTAAACATGGGCTCCTTCTCTGGAACGGGTATTCCGTCGCCCATGCTTGCCACTTATGCGGGCACGAAGTCATTCCTCTCAGCGTTCACCGCGTCTCTCGCTGAGGAAGTCAAAGACAAGGGCGTCGACGTTCAGTGTCTGAATACATACTTCGTGGTATGTGCAGCTTGCTGTAGCCATCCCGTATTCGCTTCTGACGCTGATACTGATAACTGTCCCAAGGTGTCCAATATGTCAAAAATCCGTCGTGCGAACGTCACCACACCTACACCTAGGGACTACGTGCGCTCTGCGCTGCAGAAGGTCCGTACACACGAGAGCGCAGTTTCCCGAGCTAACACATTCCACGCCAGGTCGGGCTGTCGTGCGGTGCGCTTTGGACGGGACGCCCATATGTCAACACTCCGTACTGGAGCCATGCGTTGCTGGACTACCTCATGGTGAGCTTACCATTGCCACATATTTCCAGTGGCGATGCATGTGATGTGATTTGCTCACGCCGAGATTATCTGTACAGAATCTTGTCGGCTGGAAGGCGTTGTTCATGCACTACACACACAACCTGCATCGCAGTATCCGCAAGCGATACCTGAGGAAGCTGGAGAGGGAGGCGAAAAAGCAATAGGCCCCTATATGGGCATCTCGGGCGACGGGCCCTCAACCTGCAAGTGTCGGAGGCTTTCCTTGTTCAGATTATAGTTTGCCCTGCAAATCCATTCCTCCCGCGTGCAGTCGCCCGAGCAACGTCCGCTCTCACAGTGTATTCATCCAACCCACGTCTTTCCTTGTTCAGATTTCCTTGTTCAGATTATAGTTTATTCTGTTGTTTGTAACAGACGGTTCAAGCAAAAGCGGGGTGCCTTGCTGCATCAACTGCGGTTACCTGTTCAGAGAGATAGAAGTATATGATATGGACGATTGCAGAAGAGTTGGAGTTCCTCGAGGGTAAGGCATTAACAGAAAAAACGAGCACCATAGCGTGATTCAGATTGATGCTGCCCATGCCATGCAGCCGGTGCAGGAATAAGATGGTACAAGTTGAGATACCTTTTAGTAAGATTGATGAGCTTTGTTTCTGTGAACGGGGTCTACGCATTTGCCATAGGACATCAGTAGATGTATTTCAGTCATATCATATATCTAGTCAGACTGTATCATCATAGGGACGCGGGTGGACATCAGAAGGATCAATTGCCAGTACACAAACCCTCAAACAACGGAAGTTAACTACGCGTTACTTGTTACTTCGACCCTCACATCATGAAGGATCATAGTGAATCTTATATTCATACAAGATACATTATGCTACGGCTCTTGTGATCACAAATAGTACAGAAAATCTTGGTCATCGGGTCCTAGAATGACCCATTAAATTAAACAAAAATGATGCAAAATGATGGACATCTGGAACGGCTGATAGACAGACAAAAGATAAAATCCGAGGAGCATCCTCTTCATGATGAACTATATACGAGCTTCGCATTACCACTGAAGACTGCGTCAATGGCATCTTGCTCGACGCCCAACTCGGCGAAGGACTCGCGAGCCAGCTCGTACCAGTCACCCGCGCTCGACGTAGTTTGCGAAGCCGGCGAGGGAGAAGAGCCGAAGATGATACGCTGGAAGCCGAATGCTTCCACCACTGGACTGACTGCTCCAACCAAAACATCAAACATTGTTAGGAGGCAAATACCCCAAGCGCCATGAACGACACGCACTGTACATCTTGATCCTGCGTTTCCATTCGTTTCGCTCTTTCTGGTTGTCCGCCGAGGCTGACGGGACCGGCACACCCCAGGTGGGAGGGAGATAGTTGACGAAAACGTTGCCGAACAGCGAGAGCGCTGCGGTGTGAGATTGGTAATTGCGATATGACGGATGCGACAGGAGCTTGACAATAGGCAGGGAAAGGTCGTCCGGAGGGGGCAGGATGTTCGCTGTGGAGGGAACATATGCCCTCAGTAACAATTCTAGCAGATCTCGACCAGTAAAGCCGCACATATGATGATCTTGCCCTTCAGCTCCTTCGCATCGTGTGGACTTGTCATGCTTGTGAGCATCTCCTCGAGAGCATCCCATCCGCCCTCAGTCGCCCTAAAGTCGCATTGCACGTCGATGTTGATCGAGAGCCCTTCCTTTAGTGCCCAGTGCAGCGCATCCCGAACTCTAGGCTCATTCTTAGTGAAGATTGCGGATGGCACGAGCGGGGGCTTGGACGTGCTTGCTGATTCGAGATACGATGGCAGTGTGAAAGCAGCGTCGTCGTCAACGTTGATTATGGGCACAAGGACTGCCAACACAGGTATATCGAATGTCCCTGATCTGACGCTGTAAGAACACGATCAGTATATCATAGAAGCGAGATCCCGCTTCCCAGGTGAAACGACAGGCCACAGTTGATGCGCATCAGTCGGGACACGTACTCTTTGAGGATCTTCTCGATTTGTGACGGCTCCTTGCCATGCAGAGACAACACGACGCCCTTGGTCTTGCCGTTGAATGTCTGACCTGACTGTTCCTTCCAGAGGCTCAGGTCATCATCCGGAGCGATCACGTATGCATCGACGATCTCTTCGGGCTGCAACGTGCTCGGACTCGGGGGTAAGGGGAACGCATCGGACGACCCGGTGTTGGGAGGAGTGAATGCGGAGAGCGGCAGACGGGGCAGTGTCTTCGCGCCCTTACGGCGCGCACCAACGCTGGGTGAGAGGGGAGTCGGAGGAATGATGGCACTCATTCCGTGAATATACTGACAGGGGTTGGTGTGATGGTTGGGGAAAGGGCAAGGCGGTGAGCTGGGTTGACGAACTGGATGCTATGTTCTTATACTGTACCGCCGGGTCAGTGGCACTCTGGCAGATGATGAAACGCCTGGGCAGGCCGAACGCTGAAAGCGCTCGATTCTCGCTCTCATCCGATCAAGATCACATCTTTCACCGCCATCGACTTCTGTGATCTCGAAGAATAATCTACGAACCAGTCGAACCGCACCAGCTTGCAATATCTTTTACTACATCATCTACAATTGTGTCTGAGCTCTTGATTCATTTGATCGCACTCGTATTATGCCGCGCACTGCTGTTAAATTCAACTCCATATACTAACACCACATTAATCTGCCATCAGGTCAGAGTCGACATCAAACGTTCTCACACAGCTCGAGCTGTTTTGGAGGTCCTCCTGTTGCCTCCGCTCCCGTTGTCATCGCTATCACTGTAGGTTTCTGCGCGACCGTCGCTGTTTTCCAGTGAACGTGATATCTCAGTCAAATATTAATGCCATACAGTCGCAGGATGACCCTTCAGATCTCCAACATACATCGTGACATTTGGTGATCGCGCAGGAATCAATTTCAGCGGGAAGCCTTGTCACAATGTAGGGCCATCGGCCCCACTGATGCTGACTTTCGCCTATATTTACAGTAAAGAAGGCAATCCTGGCGAGCGAGGCTTGTTCGTTGCTAGTGAATTCTGGCCATGTCAATCCTGCGCATCGTCCTCTATAAGGCCTGAAGTTTTTTCAAGAGCGTAGCGTGTATGGCAACGACGCACGTATTTTCATACTGCCTTTCGTTCATCATATATATTTGTAACCCATAATCCAGACCGCATACACACCCAGAGCGGTTAGTTGACATTTTCCTTAACGACATCGAGCACTGGCCTGACAGACTTCTGTTCTCCGCGAAGGCTTACATTAAGTATCTCAGCCCGCGGATATGAGGCGCAGCAGGAGTACCACGTCGGTGATAGCCCTGGTTGGTTACTGCATGCTGCATGTAGGTCAACGCGGTAATTTGCGCTGAAGGGGGTCTGGAACTAGGCGGGGCAGATCACTACTTTTCTCTAGGTCTGCTGCGTTGTTACCGAATACCCTCTTCAGGCCTAGGGTGGTGCTCAGGCAAATTCCAGCATCACGACATGCTTTACCTAGCTACATGCCTAGTTTCATTTGCGATGGCCCCAAGGATTTGATATGGAGGATGACAACGGTAGCAGCAATAGTCTTGTGCTGTCGCTGGTCTTCCCACAGGGACGCTAAAGAAATCTGTGCAACGTTTATTAGATATCTAGGTGTGTCGTCCTCACGCTGATACCAGTCAGCATTCACTCATGTACTATACTTGTGTCTACAGAATATACATAAACTAAATAATACAGCAGGAGCTTTGCCATAAATTTGACATTACCTACAGAATACATAGCGCATCGTATCACGCGTATAAACGGGGTAGTGGAGGAAGGCCTGTGACAGATCCTGATCCTGATGCAGTCCCGACATTGGCGTCCTGTGGTATGTTGAGCCGGCGATGAAGCCATACTGGGATGGGTGTTGGCGAAGGCACTCTAACAGGCTGTGGTGAGGGTTCTCGAATTGGTTCAGGAGAAGGCGCCCGCATCTGCTCGGTCGATGGAGGACGAATGGGAACCGGTGGGGATGCCGTCATTTGACTAGTAGCTTCTACCCACCGCTGAGTGCGCTCGTCATCCTGTAGCAAGCAATCTTCAGCGAAAGCACAAAACACGCAGGAAAAGGGAAGCCTACGCACAGTAGTGGCGGTGAGAATACTCTGACGACGCTCTTCTGAGTCCATGAATTTATCGAATGCCTCGATGGCATGTACACGCTCCTGTTTCCGTCCTTCACTAAGACCCTCCGTATAACCCTCAGACCAGCCAACTTTTCTACCCTCTTCAAATCCGGTCAACCGGCCAGCGTTGTATCCCTCGGAACGACCAGCTGCAAAGCCTTCATCGCGTCCGGTCTCGAAGCCTTCGGCATGCCCGGCTTCGTATCCCTCTGCTCGCCCGTCTTCAAAGCCATCCTCTCGTCCATCATTGTACCTCCTCCGGATTTCAAGCCTGCGTCCCTCTTCCCTCCCTTCCTCTCTAGCTTGATATTCACGCAGCGCCTGTTGTGCTTTCCGAGCAGCATCCCGAGCGTCAGCAGCGCTCTGTTCCGCCTCCTTTCTCATCCGGTCGAGTCGCTGCAGATCCGTCTCCACGCGCCGAGCTTCTCTCTCTGACGCCTCTGAGAGAAGCTGGTAGCGCTTGGTCTCCTCGCGTGCCCGGGCCGCATCGATCTCGGCTTGATGTCGCCCGGTCTCCGCGGTAGCGATGCGCAAAGCGACTTCGCGCGCGTGGTCTTCCGCGGTGCGCGCACGCTGCTCTGCCTGATCAGCGCGCCGCGTCTCATAGTCAAGCCGTTCTCCCGTATTGCGCAAGACAGCTTTGAGATGATGGGCCTGGCGCTCTTCCTCAGCGAGCACGAGCGTGAGGATGCTAGAGGTGTCCGAGGTGTCCTTGGCCTTTCTCCGGGAGTCTTTACGGCTGTGTTCCCGCTCACGACTGTGATCACGCTCGCGATCGCGATGCGAAGAACTTGCAGAACCCCGACGGACCTTCTTGTTCTGTCCGATGAGAGACGTGAGCACGGCGGGATCACGAAGGAACTCGCCAAGTGGGGTGGACGAGGATGCTGCCTCTCGGAGCTCGTGCATCACGTCGTACCTACCGGGGGTCGGCGTAACCAGTAGCACGTAGGTTTGTGAGTCGGTGGTGCACAAAACGTGAGGAAACACTCACTCCATCTCGGCGTTGTGTGCAGGCGAAGGGGAGTACGCACTGGAGGTCACGAATGTTGCAGCTGACACTGAGTGGGCAGTTGCTGGAAAGCTGGCAGTGCTCATGGCGTACTACAGCAAGGTCGTGGGGATGACTGCGCACCAAAAAGTCGTGCGGTAGCTTGTGGGGACTAATACTCAAGCTTTAGTCGCCGCATTAGCGATGGAGGGACACCGCGAAGCTGGTGCTTCCAACGTGTTCGGCAGTGACACATGTATGCAATGATTTTTGTACCAGAGGGTGGAAACTTGAAAGGCCAGGTGGTCGGAACACCGAGCCGAGGATGCGTCCTGCTTGGATATAAGAGCTGTCTCCGATAGTAGGACAATCCATAGTCCTCAAGATAGGATGCATAGCAAATCGGAGTCCAGGTCATAGAGTTACGATATTTAGAGGATGCCGTTCCAAGAACAGGCTGAGTTATAGCAAAGCGACAAACCAGAAGACTCGCGCAGAGAAACGAGGAGTTCGACGACCTCTTTGCTCTCTTATGCAACGAACAACCGTCGTGTTCGAAACCAGCACTGGAAGATATGTTCCAGCTGCATTGGTGTAGGGAGAATTATTTTCTTCACCGCAAATCAAGAAAATGTCCAGCTGTGGGTTTAACGCGATCCTTCTTGACTCAAGCAGAGAGCGGCAGCGAGTTGTTGTGGCGAGGCTCAAAGTGGTCGCGCTCGGATGCGGTGCTTGACTGCAGTTGACTGTGGACACATCTGCCACGGTCCGCTGATGTCAACTGCTCCTTATTCTTGACTCTCATCTACTTGCGCTGTCCATACTCTTATTATCCCCAAACAGAGAAGTACATTCATTTCGATTACTGTACGACGCGATGTCAGACGCAGCCCCGAGTGAGACTGCGCCACCCAAGGCCGACGAGGAGCAAGGCCGACGTCTGAGAAGAGTAGCATTAAAAGAACTTAACTTGAAACAGGCGGGTCAGCGTGCGTAAAAGAAATCCTTGGAGCCTTTTTCTTGAAATAACGCGTCGACTCCATATCGTGCAGACACAACGAAGACGTTAGACTCGTCCTTGAAACGGCATACTGCCCTAATCAAACGGATTCGCCAGTCGCTGAGCGTTGAGCATCGCGACCAAATTATTAAAGAGATTGAGACGTTGTCTCTGGAGAAGTATGTAGACGAACTAGCCGGAGCGGTACCAGAAGGAATTGGGCGCTGCAAGACGGAGAAGGATGTCTGGAGTGCTGCGGAGGTACGGTTTTGCGAATTGTCTTGACCAATGCTCAAACATGCGCATATATGCTGCACATTAGATTATATCCTTGCTTCATCGTCGGTTTCCGAAGTCGTTCACGCCTGCTCTAATAGCCTCGTTAACTTTGGCATTGGCACCGCCGTCCCGCACCGCTCTGGCCGCCCTCACTCCAGAACAACGCGAGAAGGAGGATACCATCCGCATATCTCGTCAGCGTCCCGTACTGCGTGTGTGTGCCGAATTGGCGCTGGTTGGAATCATTAAGGATGCACCTGATAGAAGCGGCGGCGAATGGATCATGAAGATTATGAAGGATCTGGTAAGTACTCACAAGCACAGCTTCCCGTTTATCTGAGTGTTGAATATGGGATGTAGTTGTCAAACGATCCTACTCTATCTTCATTGCCTCTCCTTTCTACGTTTTTGAAATCGTTCGCCCGGCCCTATCTCGGAATTGTCCCGACTTCTTTGAAGCAGATACCGTCGTCATCAGAGCCTGGAACACTCTCGTCTGTGGCTACCAACGAGGCGAATGAAAACGGGAACGCGAATGGAGGTTTCCCTCCACTAGTCAAGGAGGAGGACGAGCTCGTCGAGAAGGAAATCAGGGACAGATTTAAGAAGATGTGCGAAGGTTACTTCGAAAACGTCTCGAGGAAATTGGTAACCGAGCACAATGTGAGCATTGTAACATTGCTCTATATGGTCCTTGAGCTCAATTTACCCTGCCAGCGTCTGCAAGAGCAGGACAGAAGGAATCACGAGGCATATATTCGGTCAGGCGAGATATTTGAGGATAGGCAACAAGCATATGAGAAGATGACGAAGAGCTACGAGAAGCTCCTCGCTAGTTGTCAGACGTGAGCCCTTGTCTACACCACTATCTTCCGTTTTGGTGGTTCTGATTGCATAAATATGTAAGCCTATCCGAACTTCTCTATCTTCCCATGCCGACCCTCAAGACCAACACCCAGAAGTCTGAATCAATCCTGATCGGCGCCAATACTGGTCTCAATCTTCCCGGCACAGATGATGAGTCTATATCGGGTGGGAAGTGGGA
This sequence comes from Amyloporia xantha, assembly GCA_036971615.1. Classification (NCBI taxonomy): domain Eukaryota; kingdom Fungi; phylum Basidiomycota; class Agaricomycetes; order Polyporales; family Adustoporiaceae; genus Amyloporia; species Amyloporia xantha. The sequence goes on from JAYKKR010000005.1 coordinate 1,533,558, forward strand.
AGATGAGGAAGAGCGGCGGTTCTTTGAGGACATACCTGATTTGAAAGACTATGTCCCCAGAAGTGTACTCGGGGTCGAGAGCGAGGGTGAAGAGGGAGTGGAAGACGGCAGCAGAGAGAAGGACAAGAAGGACAAAGAGAGGGTCCAGGAAGACTTGCGGAAGCTGGAGGAGGAGCTAGCAGGGTTGAAGCTGAACGGGGATGGGCAAGCAGGTGGAGGTGCTCGCGAAGACGGAGGGGTATCAGATGTTCAGACTGCACCAGAGGATGAGAAGCACAAAGGGGAAGAAGACGATGAGTCAGTGCGAGGCTTCTCAGCCAACTTTGATTCCTTGCTAAGTTTTGTCATGCTAATTTTGTATGCCTTGCGGATAGCGCGCCCACTCCGACACCTGGTACGCCAAGGACATCGCCGCCTACCACACCGCAGTTGGCACCTCAGGGACCTTCTCAATTACTCACCGCGCTCCTTGCACGTCTTCCTGATGCAACAAATCGCACGCTGATCGACCAAGCAGCTGTCGACTTCGCCTTCCTAAACTCGAAGGCTGCAAGGAAGAGATTGATCAGGGTACGCACGTGTTTCCTTCAGCTTTTCAACTGCGTAACATAGTCACGTCTTGATCCAAAAGTTTATGGGCCAAACTCCGAAGAGCCGAACGGACTTGCTACCTCATTATTCGAGACTGGTAGCGATTCTTAACAGATATATGCCTGATATCGGGTCCGAGGTTGTTGCTATTGTGAGTGTCTTGCATAACTAGTTTTATCGCTGGGCCTGACAAAGAGCGCGTAGTTGGACGAGGAGTTTCGGTATCTGCAGCGCAAGAAGAAAGTAGTCAACGAGCTGGCTGAGGTCAGGCGGAAGGTGTGTACCGTGTGCTTACCGCGAAATTGATGCTCGTCTTTCATTAGACGATTCTGATCGTGACGCTTGTTAGAATATCACCTTCCTTTCCAACCTCACCAAGTTCCGTGTCGTGCCGTCCCACCTTATATTGCACATGTTCAAGGTGTGCTTGGACGACTTTTCGGGTACCAACGTAGACAACCTTGCTCTACTCCTGGAAGGCTGCGGACGATTCTTACTGAGGAGTGAGGAAACGAGGGAGCCGTTTAGTAAGATGGTCGGTCATCGTATCCGGCTAGCCCCGCTGGCTTTTGCTGACTTTCTATGATTGAAGCTCGAACTGATGCGCAGGAAACAAAGTCTGCAGCACTTCGATCAGAGGCAACAGTTACTACTGGAGAACGCATATTATCAGGTATGCGCATGCCGTCGAGCATATATTTTGTGTTGATTTATCATGTTCTGTCAGTGCAATCCGCCGGAACGAACGGCGCGGCAGGAGAAGGAACGCACTCCAATGGAACTGTTCATCCGCCATCTTATCTACGATGTCCTAACGAAGAAGACCATTGATAAAGTCCTTAAGCTAATACGCAAACTCGATTGGAATGACCCAAGCGTTGTACGCACCTTGCACAAAGTATTTACTAAACCCTGGAAGGTCAAGTATGGGAATATTGCCTTGTTGGCGATGCTCACATATGATCTGCAACGATACCATCCTGCATTTGCAATTGCTGTTGTGGATCAAGTACTCGAAGACATCAGAGGAGGCTTGGAGCAGAACGTTTACAATATCAACCAGCAGCGAGTGGCCACTGTGAAATATCTTGGCGAGCTGTATATTTATCGATTAGTTGGATCGGGGATCATCTTCGATACTTTGTGGACGCTGGTGACTTTTGGGCATCGTGAGTACTTCAGTAGATGCATTTCTGCCACAGCTGATGGGTTATGTTCACAGCGGAGGGGCGACCTCTACCTGGCCAGCCCTGTCCCATTGACATGCCAGATGACTATTTCCGGATTCGTCTCGTTTGCGTGGTTATTGATACGTGCGGAATGTGCTTCGATCGTGGCACGCAACAGAAGAAGTTGGATAACTTCTTGACCTTCTTCCAGGTATGCAATTCGCATTCATTTTGTCCTTCTGCATGCCTCACGAGCCGGGTCACTTTCTGGCAGTTGTATGCTCTGTGCAAAGCACCTCTTCCTATGGATGTAGAATTCATGTTGACCGACTCCCTTGAGGTAGGGTCCTTCTATGCGTTTCTGCATGATCATAATTTAGTTCGTATTATAGGCTGTCAGACCAAAGATGGCTACGTTCAAAACGTTTGAGGAAGCTGCGTTGGCTGTAGACGAGATGTTCAATTCGGTCTTCCAGAATGCTGGCAGTACGTCCCACCGTCGACTTATGATCCGAACAAAACTGATCAGTCGGTTGCAGTCACAGCCAGTGAAGATAGTGGTGATGACAGCGGCGAGGAAGACGAAAGGCGCGAAGCTGAGGATGACGATGAGGATGAACAGACACAACCAGAATCGCCAGTAAGTTTGAATCGATATTCTCGTCCCACTTCTGCTCACCGCTGTCATCCAGGTTGATGAGCGTGCACCATCGCCCGAAGCCGTGGTGCTCAAATCTGCTCAGGAGGTATTTGGACCTTCAGAAGAAGACGAGCAAGAATTTGCTAAGGAATTCGCGAAGATGGTAACTGACACTTCTGCGGAGTCGAGGAAGGTTGACAAGAAGACTGCACTGGCGCTGTGGGAAGCAACTGTCCCTCCGCCCGTACTGCGCAAAAAACGCAACGAGGAGGCCGAAGATGACAGCGATGCCGCTACTTCGGGCGGCGCTGATGAGGCTGGCTTGATGACATTTACCCTATTCACTAAGCGAGGAAACAAGCCCCAGGTGCGTAATGTTCATTGCGTCAATTGAGGTATTACTCTTGCTCACCTTGTAGCAGACACGTCAAATCGCAATTCCTGCCGAATCTGCGCTGGCCGTGCAGACCCGCACTGCTCAGATGCAGGACAAGGTCGAGCAACAACACCTGAAGAAACTCGTTCTTGACTATGAACAACGTGAAGAAGCCGAGGAATGGAAAGGTGAGCTCGATGCATGGCGCTGGTACTTCACCAATTGAGCGTATTTCGCAGCTCTCGAGGCACGTAACCGAAATGGCGCAATCAAGATACGCTACGTCGGCTAAGAGCACGGTGACCTTACCCTACTAGGCCTCACTTGGCTTTCTGAAGCTTCTTAGCTTTGATGCCCGACCTCGCCCTGGTGGTACCATGCGGCAGACGTGCCTGCTAGGGAGGTCATATTACCTTGCTTGATGACTGAGTTAGCTCCTTCTTGGCGTGGTGCAGTGTCCTGCGAATCCTGCTGTCTGCATGTGTGGGTGGTTGATGCCGGTCATTCTGCAGACTCGCGAGCACGTCCGCTTCTTCCTGCGTGTTCTAGTGTGGCTCGCGGTGACTACCGTTATCATAACACGCCCGTCCTGTCTCAGGTTAAAGTATTCAGCAGTATCCTTGCAGTGTAGAGTATTGGGATGTAGGACAAGCAGTTCGCTATGATGTACGAATCGATGACACAAGCAATTCAATATGATTCAATATCATGCACGTCTGGGATTTGGCACGTGATCGTGACGGCGTGGTACAATGTATTGATGCTACGCGTAGGACGTGCACGCGTATGCACTTTGTCGTCGATCCTCTTTATGCTTCAATCGTAACATATGCAGGACTCGGACGACAATCTTTTCGAAGCATTTGACGAAATTGATGAGTCGGTTATCGCTGCAGTAGACAAGGAGGAGAGCAAGTTTATCGAATCGCAGCGTCTCGCACAATCAGGACGTGCCCTCTCAGATTCCCCGTCGCCTCCACCACCTAAACGCCAGAAGCTAAGCTATGACCGGAATGTCCAGCCTATGCGAACGGCGTCCTTGAATAATTTGGACGATCTGCCTGAAATATCTGTGTGCGACGGCGGTATCTATGATCTCGAGACCACTGGACGGCATGTTTTGACAAGCTACGCTAATGGCGGTCTCGCTGGTGCACCTCGACTAGACCTTGCGGAAGTCAGTAAACGCCTTCCAAATCTGCCGGCGCATTGCTATAAGCTTTGTTAACAGTTTTTGATAGCCGCGACATGTGTCCAGCCACAATGCAAACGTTATAAATGGCCAACATTTGAGACTTGCTGGATCTCCCGCTGGTCAATCTCTTCCTCCACAAAGGCCTCAAAATGAATCAGCCCGCGAAATCCTGGTTGACGTTGCTGCTCACGCTCAAGCCCCTCAGCAGGAACAAGCAGCGGAGGCAGACAATGCACTTGAGGAAGAACTTGAGAAATTACGGGCCGAATTTCTGAAGGTTCGTGCTGTGACTATCACTACAGCTGACCTGACTATTTATGTTTTCACAGCTCAAGGAAGAGCAGGAGCAAATACAGCAATCCCTCAAGGCTGCGGAAGATGCACGTTTGGCAAAGGAAGGGGAAGTGAGTATTTTGCGCAAGGGCATCGAGAAGGCATGTTATCTAGAACCATTCTGGCTCGATAATCTCTTGACATACCAATGTGGTAGACCGCTCAAGAACACGCAGCGGAGGTCGCGAGGATCAAAGCAGCAAAGAATACAGCGGAGGCTATGCAGACCCAGCTTCGGAAAGAGATGAAGGAAGAGATCGATCGCCTGAAAACCCAATTCACTTTCAGGGCGAGTCGCTACCGAATTCTTGTTGATTCTGTAGCTCTTACTTCCTTCTTGTTCAGCAACATGAGCTTGAGACGTCTAGTCGTGGCACGCCCTGGACTACGCGATCCAAGAAGATCAGCAAGCAAGCTCCGCCGACCCCTGTGCAGATGCCCGCGCAAATGCGCCAGTGGAACGTCAGAGATGACGAACCAGGCCCGAGTGCTCTCAGTCAGAGCCCAAATCGCCCTCGATCCAATCCATTCAGTACTCAAGGGTACGAGGAGCCCCGGACGAGAGCGCATAATGTGGTCGAAAGGTCCAGGAAGACGGCATCTCTGCCTGGATTTGAGAACGCTTTTACTGAGTCGCCTTCGAGATCCCAGGCGCACGAGAGGGTGAAGGGCAAAAAGAAAGAACCCACCGTACTTGAACGCGAGGCCTCCATGGCCACATGGTTCTCCCGTCCCTTTTCGCCTCGCCGTGCATCACCAGTCCAACATTCGTCTCCTCCGAGCAGCCCGCCGAGTAGCCCTATTCGGATGAAGAGGCCCATGGAGAATTTACCTGGGATCAACGAAGAAAGTTGTATCGATGCTGCGAGGAGCGTTGGAGAAGATAGTCCCACTGGGGCTGACATGGATATTGAAATGGTCGATCAAGCTAAAGGCGACATGGAGTCGCCCGCAGATGAAGCTGAAGACATCCCTACTCCAGATTGGAGAGCTGAGGTAAGTAGGCGGTCCGGCTACGTGGGTATCATGACTGACAACGCACCCTGTGTTTCCCATTAAGGTTCATCGAATTGTGCTGACCCATGAACTTCCTCAGTCGAGTATGTTGACGATGCACTTGCTCATGAGCACGTCTCTAGACTCTTCTGCATCTATGGAGCAACAGCAGGCATACAGCAATATGAACAAGCAGTTACTGGAGAATCTAGGAATCAATATTGCTGGCCTAGACGACCCAGATCCACTCAATCGTACCTTGATTTCGACGTTAATAGCGATGGCGGGTATCTTATGCGCAGCTGCTGTTTTAGTTCCTTTGATTGCTTTGCTTCACTTGTTGCGTGTTCTTGCGCTCTCTTTGCCGTCGTTCCCTCACCTGGTAATGACGCCGCTTGAACAATGGGACGACGTGGGCGAGGATGTCCATCCACCCATTTTCGTTACACTATGTGATATTATTCGAGTGCATCTTGCTGCCAACAGAGAGACTGGGGAGGATGAGCTTGATAACTTGGCGAAAGAGACACTTGCGCTTCTGGAGGTCTTGGCTTGGAACATACCAGTAGAGTTAGTACCTAGGTGAGAGAAACGTTCTTTCTAGACGCATGATTTCGTATCTTGCTGAATGCGATTCTCAGATTGGCTTTCTTCGCGCGAAGTCCCGAGCTACTGTCCACGCTGATAGCACCTGTTCATCCGACTTGGTTTTTGTACCGCTCTGTGCGCTTACTGGCACTACTTGCGTCCCGTATGTCTCTATCATTTGGCGTAACTTACATGAGCTGAAACGCTCTTCAGATCATGATCTTTTCAGGCGTCTGCTATCAATACCACAAGATCCCGAAGCAGCTAGGGAGAAGGATGGGTCAGGGAGTGTATCTAAAATCCCCCAACTAGAGCAACTCGCGTCTTATCTAATGGATCCAAATAGGCAAGACACTGAGGTATGTCGAAAGAGGGAACTGTTCGCGTATACTCATTGGGCTTTCAGGCGTACGCCCTCAAAGAGGCCATCCTTATCTTTGTGGCCAATCTCACTCTTGCGCATACCGATGCCATGACGATCCTTGTTCAATCTCAAACCCTCATTCCCTCCATGGTGGTATTCTTGACGCAGCTGACCACCCCATTCTTTGAAGAAGACGAGGCTTTGATGGGTTGTCCAGCGCTTACCGAGTCGTATGCCTTCTCATTGCAGTCTTGGCAGCAACATTGTTAACATCTATGATCTGCAGAACTGTGACACTAACAGTGCGCACGGTATCCCTACTATATAGCATTGTCTTCGGAGGCAGCTCCACGTTTAGCCTGCGACATAAGATCCTCCACGCACCGTACCGCCAGTTTCATGGCATCCAACACATGCTCATCGTCACTCTGGGTAGGCTGAGTTATGCAGACCCGCCTCATGATCTTTCGACTAGACTCAGGAACGATCTTGATCAAATCATTGGTGAGTGTACACTCATTCTCGGGAGGCAACAGTGCTCGTTAACACTGGTAAATATCGAAGATATGGCCAAAGCGTTACTTGAGCTACTTGTGGACGGACCTGAACATGAGCTTGTATGGGCAGCATTCCAGGTTGACCAGGACATCAATATCAAAGCAGAGGAAGACGACGAGGAGCAAGAGGCGCAAATGCGACATCCCATCGAAGCAGAACAAGAATGAAACCCTCTGTATACTAACTACTATTGTACAAGCTGATCAAGTGTAGCCTCTATCATGTATTCTACCGGTACTCTACTGATGAAGTGTCCAATAACACCATGGCAATGACACCTTGGCTGATACGTATGTTCCGATTCATGTCCTAAGACTGACCAGCGCTATTCGTCCAAACGCGACACACTCGCTTCAGCCACCTGGCCTTCTTTGCGTCTAGAGCCTTGTCTGCACTCCTAAGAGCGGTAAGCTGTCTTGTTGCAAGGACACATGTTTCACTGCGGTATTTCGCAACAAGCCGACGGCGTAGTTTTGTCTTCTCCGCGTCAGCGATACATCTCACAGTTTCAGCAATAGACTCACCAGAGCCGCGGAGTCAGATGATGAAGACATGTCAGAGGCTAATGCCGATGTGTCGTGCAGCCAGCCACGCGTTTGTCTCACTTCAACATCGCCGAAGTTTTCCAACCAGACCTGCCATAGACATTCCTCCCAGTCAGCTGCACGAGCAACCGACCCTCCATCTGGCGAGGCGAAGGTCACAAAAAAGCGTTCCGTACACCAGAGAGGGTCATCGCGTGCGATCACAACAGGCGCCAGCGGGGCGAAGGGGAAGCCTGTCTGTCCGCGGGAGGTCAGTACAGTCGGACGACGCGTTGTCGGCTTGGGTTCTGTAATGGCCAGGGACGATGCCGGAGCCGCAGTCAGGAGCGAACGATAGAGCGTCCTTGGCGGAGCTGTCGAGAGGTTGGCAGGAAAGAGTGCAACGCGGGATGTCTGCGCGAAGAGGCGCGCGAGATTCAAGAGCGCGTTAGGGTTGGAGGGAACTGTATTGCGGGAATGCCCAGCGCCGTGGGCAAGGTGTAGTATATGCACAGAGAGTGACATATTCAAGAGGGGACTGTGAGCCTGAAGAGCGGCGAGTCTCCGCAATAAGGCTGTATGTGGTACGGACGAAGCATCAGCGGTCGTGGTGAGCAGGAGCGAGATAGGACCTGTCCATCGAGCCGCCCACGTAGATATTAGATGGAGGTCTTGGTCTGTCGCCCAGAGACATGCTGTTACTGCCAGTGGATCTACGGAAGCCCTAATAACATATGGATCCAGTGCCTTCGGTTTAGGATAGATTGAGGTAACTTTTGACAGAAGGTGGTCCATAGGCAGAGTTCCAAGAGGAGCCAGTTCCGGAACTTCGCGCAACGCTTATCAACGACTGACAAGACTGACATGATCAATGCAAAAAATACCTTTAGCGCTAACATAGTTGGAAGTGTAGGCTGCTACTTGACCGCGGTATGCAGAGAAGACGGTGGAAGAAAAGACGAGACAGCACAGAGTACAGTACAGCAGAAGTGACCACTGGGTCCAAGAAGAGCGTTGACGAAAAGGCTGCACATCCAGGGGCAGACACCTATAAAGCATGCGTACAAAACGTGTAACCCAAGGGGATATTTCTGCTGGTAGAGGGTCGCCAAGAAACGAATCCATCTTTTCTCCCGAATCAAGAGCCTGAGTAGGTAGACGCAGGCGGTGACCGAGCTGAGAGGTAGGCATTGAAATATGGTTTCGCATACTGGCAACTGATACCCTGCTAGCTGAGTTAGGCGGAACGGAAGAGCTTTCCATGCTCGAGATTACTAGTACGACCAATTTCTTGAGCAAGGGAGACTCAAGGGCCAAGACGTACTTGAATAGTAGGATATACACCGTTCAAATACTACTCAAGGACAACTGGCTGCCGAGTACTAGGTAAGTTGCTGAGCAGAGACCAATGTCACCAAAATGATTCTCACCGACCGTAGAACGTTGGCGGGGTCACGTGAACAGCGCCCTTATGGACGCGATCGGGTTCAACTTGTGCACCGCGAAGGATCACCTCCACTTACTTCCGCTGCTCTGCAACACACCGCGGTCGTCACCCCATAAAAGCTCTTGATATATTTTCCTTTACATGTCTAAAATCCCATCGCCATACGAGCAATATCTTTTTGCGATTCGAGAGGACGTTGTACACCATGCCTTCAGCGTAGACGGTGAAACATGGCCGCTTGGTGCGAAGTCTTGCGGGGTGCTGCTCGATGAGTCAACTAGACTCCCGACGTGGCTGAAAGATGTGCGTATGTGTGTTCTGTGTAAATATCTGTCCAGGTGTCCACAGCCTTGAGTTAGAATCCCCCTTCCTATATGGACCCGCGGTCAAAGCCACTGCTGCATGAACTACAGTCATTGGTGGACGCGTCGACCCATCTCAGGTCGGATGACGAGGCATCACCGCGATTGAGAGAGATCTTGAACATTGTCCTTTTGGACTGCGCCACACTGAGGGCAGTGCTCGAGTCTGAAGATCTATACCCGGCTCGAAACCCTAAGGAATCGTTTCTAGCTATCATGGCGCGGACACCTCTTTGTTTTGGTCGTAGAAATATATTCATTCAGTGAGTAGTTTGGTGACACCCGTAAGACGATATTCTCAATTCGGTTCGTAGAGACAATGCTTTCGTTGCGCTCCCCTTGCATTCCAGTGGAGAACCGAGCCCTCTGGTAAGATACATGCAGAAGAATATTCGGGTACCTATGATGGTTTCTGTGGGAAAATCGATCACCAGAATGCCCTCTTCCACCGATAAGGGATCGCATGAGTCCAGGACATCAGACGAGGAGGACGCCCCAACCGCCTCGAGCTGCCAGGACCTTGCTGTCGACGAAGGCTGCCATGGATCATTATCCCATCGCAAGGCTGCGTCAGTTGATGAAGATTGTGAAGAATCAGTTTCTGACGAGGACTTGGACGGATCGTCGGACTCAGCAGGCAGTTCGAGCACACCTGCGACAGAGGAAGAATCGGATGGGTCCTCTTCCGAGGTCTCTCGAAAGCTACCGAGACGGACCGTATCCGAATTCCTAGCGAACTGCTTCAAGATCGATGAGGAGGAAGTCGATTCCGATGAAGTTGAGCCGGAGGAGGACCACCGGGATTCAGCTGCGCTCGACGCTCACGTCCTGGACCATTCGCCATCGGAACCGTTGCCCGACGTCTGCTCTCTTCCATTTGTATGCATGGCCGAAGAAGCGTCGCTCCCGATTGTGATGTCGAGCATACTGCGTCAGAGACAAGTGTGGCGCATATCGGAGCCTTTGATTGGGATGGCGTTCTCGAAGTACGCGACGACTGTGACATTCTATTTCGGCTGGATTGACTCAGATACGTTACCCGGAAATGCTCTGGTGAGTGACTGCTGATCCTGCGATGGCACGCCTTTTGTGATGATTGGTCGAATCACAGCCGCAAGTGCATCTCGGCCATGTCGAGCGCTTGGAGAGACTTGATATGGCGTCGCCTTTGTCTGCTTTTATTGTTGCCCAGTTCTTGCTCAGCCTCGAGGATCATATTTCGAAACTCCGCGAAGCTGCGCATAAGGGACAGGCTTCCGTTGCAATGGAGGTGCGTCAGGGTTCCATCCGGCGATGGCGGCTCGATTCGTCCATGCCGCATGAAGGCCCTAGGACGATTGAGGATCTTCGTGAGAGAATCCATGTATGGCTGGAAGGGGTGAGTGATAAAGACGACGGAACGTGAGCTCTCCCACTGCCTTGCATCGTTTCTTCCTTAGTGACTCACTGCTCGTCAACTGGAAATCATGGCCCCCAGAAAGAAGGCCGAGGCTTCTGCCAAAAAGGGCGACAAGGTCGCAGTGCCGTCCAATGCACTACAATCATCAGCACGCCGGAGTGGAGGGTGAGCTTCATTGCTGCATGTGGAAACGGAACTTGACAGGCATATCGTCGCTCTAGTCCTCCTTCTACGGAGGATTCCTCCAGTGCCACCAATATTCCGTGCGTATCACCCATTTCGACGTGGAGCTGCTATTGATCTGGGTTCTTAGTAATGTTGTTACACCAGATGGCGACGGAAGGTACGTCGAAATTGATGCTCCTGACGATGTATAGTGGTATGCTGACATGAATTCTACTCTGCAGCGAAGGCATGGAATCAAAACCGTGCGAATTGGCGTCAAAACCGATGTCGTGTTCTGAGTCAGTCGCATATGCTATTCATTAGTTTTCATGTACATGATGGTGTCCATGCAGTTTCGCAGGAAAGGGTGGTGCGGAGAAAATCGACAAGCAAGTAATGGAATGGCTTTTTGATCATAAAGCATTCCTCGAATCAACACTGTCGAACGAGACGATGCGAAAGAAGTACGAGGACATCGCGTGTTTTATGTGGCCTTCGGCTTGGAAAACGATTGTGAGTAGTCGCTGGTAGTGCATTTGCTACCGCTCCCTTTTCATCGTGTTCCAATCTGCCATAGGAAGACATGCCTATCGTCGATGACTGCTTGAAGCCGCTGGCAGCAGAGCTATTGACGCAAGTTGAATTACGACGGAAGGACAAGTCCCATAACTTTCCGCCGGCACAAAAGGTGCCAGATCCAATTGTCGCTGAATTGGTGTCGAAATTCTCCGAGATTCTCCGGGCATGCCTCCATGCCCAAGAAAAGGCTGTCTCGCCGTACAAAATTTCCGAGATGGAGTGGCGTCATGATTTTGATCGTCTCTTCTTCGACTTCGTCACACATTCCATCAACAAGAACCCAGGTGCTGCTGCCAGTAATTCCCTGTCTGAAAATTCTACTCTGCATAGAAGGTGTGTATTGCTGCGTAAGGTTTCTACTGTTTTTAATGTCTCAACTAGATTGGAGAGGACTCTACGCATGCCTCGGAGCTGTTTTGTCGACATCGAGCAGACTAAGCTTGCAAGGGAGATACGCAAATTGCGGGGTGCGTTGCCACAAGTCTTGAGTCCCGAAATTCTGGAGCCATGGGCAGAAAACGAACGGGAATTATTACGCCTCGAGCGCCAGGAATTTGGCGACATTATCCACATCGAGACCAGATGGGCTAATTGGTGGGATGGCACCACAACTCCATCGGCATGCCTATCTCGTCTCGGCGATGCGCCTATGACTGGCACATGCGACGCCCTGGCTACCGTCCGGATTCCTTTACCCATCAGTCATGACCTTCTCAATGATATCCGACTGGTTGTGCTTCCATCTACTGATAAACATGAATCCTACGAGTCAAAGGCATCGACACTGGGACCTAGTCTCGACCCTAGACTTGGTCAGACTGCACATGCAAGTAAAGCACCGCCCAAGCAGCCTCCAGAATCCCATGAAACTGCTCCGCATCTGACAGTGCCCACTGCCAATCCACCGCCAGACAACTCGAAGACACGACCTATTGATATTATGGCCAGCACACGCTGTGAGTCCCGATTCCTGCATAATAAGTCGATGTATGGGATCCAAGGGACCAAGAAGAGCTCGAAAAAGACCGAGAACCCTCCAGCGGAGAATGAGGACGATGATTCCTCAGCAAAGAGGAAGGACGAGGATACCCTTCGAGAGAGTGAAGAAGTGTCAGATTTGGCCGAGAAATTGAAGAATTCAGGGCTCGATGAGGGAGCGTCGAACATGTTCGATACGCGATCGGGCCCAGCGGCAGAGCAATTTCCTGCAGAAAAGGGTGGGTTCCTCGAATTGCCCCTGCTCATCGTTGAATACAAGAGAATTTCCACCGAAGGCGATGTAACAACGGCACCGAAGGGAATGAATCAACATCGGATGTACTGTACAGCCATTGCCAGATTTTTGGAGGCTGTAGGGATCATCAAGCACCCAATCTATAGCATTGTAGGTGATGGTCCAGTTGCTGTGCTGGCAAGCACATGGGTTGATGAGAAGGTAATGGTCCTATTTTACTACAAGTTTGTTTATTTGGAATTGACTGGGAAACTCCAGGGATTGGTGCACTTGTGTGAAAGGCACACAAACTCATTTGATATTTCAACAGTAATAGGTGCCTGGCATTATGCCACAGTTCTCTGTCGCATTGCCAAATGGGAAGCTGAGAAATTGGTGCAACAGTTCAGGGAACAAGAAGATTCCCTGTTGCATCAACTGCAGTTACCAGTTTTGAAGAGGAAGAAGAGCATGCAGTGGACGATGGCAGACCAGTTGAACTTCTTGGAGTCAGTAGGCATCAAGAGAAAACCTAAGGAGTCAACAACTAATGCTGCCCATGATGCAAAGAAGTAGTTTATTGTGTTGCTCCAACAAAGATCTATTTCATTTATTATGTAATTGTCAGGAATACATATGAATTATCAGTGGTTATAAGCATGAGTTTCAGGTGCATGAACTTTCAGTTTTCAAATCATTGACAATGCTCTAGTACATCTCTCCTTTTTGAGGAAAATATATATACCACAGTATATTTGTCTTTGCTCAGTCAATACATGTTGTATTGTCTTGAATATTGGAGTGATGAAATGGCATTGTGAATTCAGAGGGGATGATCAGCTCAAAATATTAAAGCAATGGCTCTGAACAGGACTCCAGAAAACAGCCATCATGAAAACTGAATATATCTGGATTTTTGTGATTCCTGGGTTGTAAGGTACCCCTATGGGTACCCTACAACATCTTATCTATACTGTACATATTCGTCTTCACTATTACCTAATACGATCCTGTGGATCGCGGCGTTGGGCAACTGTACAGTACATTGACGTATGCACGTGTCTCGCGCGCGTGTGCCCTTTTAAGGACACGCGCGTAGGGAAGAAAAGTACCTTTCTTACTTACACCTGTACATCGCACTCTTCTAATAGAAGTTGGTGCAACGTACTTCCGTCTGAGTAAGAGCCAGGTCTTACACTTTTTTACGTTCCAATCGGAATCTCCGAAATCGTCTATATAGACGAGTGCGGATCTGACACGGAAATAGAAGCATCGCTTCTTTTTCACATCGCATACAATCCCGGACATCCCCATTAGGATGACCAAACGCAAAACTCGGAGCATCACCGCTCGAGAAATGCGTGAAGCGACGGGCGAACCGACTGCACCAGTCGGTGTACCCTCACCCGCTTCACGAATAATGTCATGGAGGGCCCGCGTAAGTGACGCAGGATCGGACAGGGGACCAGGACCATCCGAGCCAATAACGCCCGGGCAGAGTGGTCCCCGAGCAGTGGTGCACCCTTCGGGTGGACCCACAGAAGCACAGGATTCACCGAATCCGGTGAATCGACTCCCATCGGCCTCACAAGTGGGCGATGGAGACGATGCGCTGTCATACGTAGCGCCCGCCGTAAACGACGAGATAAGGGAGAATGAGCCACCACCAGGTGATGCTCGCTCATCCCCCTCTCTCCCATCCCCAGCCCTATGGCTGGAGTGACGTTGGAGAGAGCGAGGGCACCCTCGAGGACGTCCGCGCGTAGCGTTCGCAGTGAAACGCTACGCAGTCGGATACAAGAGGCGTTTGATCGCAGCCGAAGGGAGCTCGATACAGCGACCCAGCGCGCGAATCACGAACTCGTCGTGATGCGCGCCCGGATCGCAGCCATCGAGCACGAAGCCCTCCAGCTACTACTAGATGAGCCAGAGGGAACCCCCTCGAGCACACGCCAGGGTGACGAGTCGTCGTCGGGACCTGGAACAGCGCACGCTGAAGGTGATGGCCCCCCCGATAGGAACGGGGCCATCCCCCAAGCCGACCGCCCAAGGAATGGTGCGAACAGCCTCAACATGGGCTCACCAAGGGATCCGGCGATCGAGGCGGCGATCGAAGGCATCACGGCCCCCCAGCAATTTGGAGAGTCGGACATATCGTATGAACGAAGAATCGCCGCTCAACGACGAATCCGTCGCTACGGTGCCACTGCAGAAGCCCGGCTGCGCGAATCGCAGGAGCGATCGCGGTCAGGCCGGTCTCCACCCCCACCAGGGTATCCACCACCGTCGAGCGAGCCGAGTGACGACTCAAGCAACAACGGTAATGGAGGTGGACCACCAATGGGAGGACCACTAGGCGGGGGAGGCCCACCTTTAGGAGGTGGACCCCCTAGTTCCAACGGCCCACCTATGGGCCCTCCCGGAGGACCACCCGGGGGACCACCAGGAGGTCCCCCCGGCGGTAATCCACCTGGACCACCTTCGTCCTCTCAGAGCAACGCGTCCTCACGGACGGGCCACCCTCCAATGTTACCGTCAAGGGCAACGAGAGGATCATCTAGTGATCCTCGTCGAAGCCACGGAGGATCACCCGCTTTGGGTGCTCTCCGTAACGTGTCCTTTGGACATACCCCGGGGCCGGCCAACCTGGGTCCCAGGTTCGGCAGTGTTGCCCCCTCTCAACCGGTCCGAGCGGGGAGCGCAATGCCCGAGGAGCAGGTTGCGTACGAGGCCGCTATAGAGCGGACTCGTCGAATGATACACGAATCGGTAGCGGAGGAACCGACATCGGGTCCTCCGGAGTACCTTCGTATGGCAAAACCGCCGTTCCCGTCATCTTATGACGGAACGGACGATCTCGACGCCTTTGAAGTTTGGCTGCAGAAGTTGCTGGACTATTTCAGCACCCTTCGCATCACCGGCCCAAGCTTGGACCAGGATCGGTTACAGATCCTGGGCCGAGCATTGGACAAAACCGCGGCGTCGTGGTTTTTCATCAATGTCCAATCCCCCCAACGGGAGATTAGACATTGGACGTTTGAAGAAGCCATTGTGCAGCTTCACCGTCGATTCCTCCATAAAAACGAGGAGCAAATCGCGTCCGAACGATTCGAACGCGCGACGTATAGCTCATCTACGGGAGGAGCATCGGATCTCGCCGATCGCCTCAATTCATACGGTAACCGTATGGTAGAGCGACCGTCGACATACCAATTCCGCAAACGCTTCCTAGATGCATTACCGGACGAAATATATCGTACGGTGATCACTGGGTACCGGCTTTCCGCCGAGCACAATACGCTCAACCAGCTGGTAGATGCGGTGCGGGATTGGGAGACTGGCCAGGAAGGCGAAGCCTCCCGGCGGCGCGCTAGGCGCGCCATGCAGCCTACGACTGCCAACTCGAAAAACCCGCCAACTACGATGACGTCGGTGGGAAGGACTACCGCCCCAGGGGGGCGGAGCCATCGCTCGAGGAATCAACCTCGAGTCGATCGCCCCACGACCCGGGGCGAAACGTCCCCGGGTACCGTACCGGCGCGCACACACGAACCTCGTGGCGCGCGCGACGCGGTCCCGACGCATGATCACGCTAACTTGACATGCTACGGGTGTGGCGAGAAGGGCCACATATCGACTAACTGCCCGCATCCTGCGGGTAAGGCAAAGCCTGCCCCACGGATGTTCGCGCAAAGAGTAATGGACGACGAGCCCAGTAATGATCAGCCGAGTACGCCTGGCGTACTCGAGACGGTGCAGGAGCACACCGAGGAGGACGCCCAACTGCACGCTGAGGACGAGGGGGACGAGGTGTACCCAGTGTCCGACTACGGGTACGGGGGCTCCCAGTACTCCTCCCACGGCGAACGAGACCAGTCGTACGACGACGACCTCCAGTTTGGAGCCATGCGTTTCGCGGGTATGCGCATCGAGTCCAGCGAGGCGCATACCTCCGAGACGGAGGCGGTGGCGCCCCAATGCTATGCAATGGGGGTAGCCCCATCAGCCCGTACACTAAAGGAAGCATGGCTGTATGACCCCCGAGTGCGCCGGATTACCGACCCCATGGGTCAGCCGAGGCGCACGCCAGAACTACAGCACACTCTGTGTGCCGAAGTTGACATCAACGGTGTGAAAGCGTATACGCTATTCGACACGGGATGTACGACGGACTCAATATCGCCTGAAATGGCGTATCTGAGTCACGCCGACCGCATCGATCTGCGGGAACAGATGGGGCTGCAATTGGGGACCAAGGGCAGCCGTACACGCATTAATTATGGCGCGCGCCCGACCCTACGGGTCGGCCCAGTGCACTGCAAGCACTACATGGATGTGGTCGATATCGACCGCTACGATGCCATATTGGGCACGGTGTTCTGCAACACCTATGGTGTGGTGCTTGACTTCAAACACCACACCATCCAGATCAATGGTGTCCGTGTGCCAGCATATACGGCGGTCGAAGAGGCGGCCGTATTAGCAGCACGCAAGGACGGCAACCCACGCCGGAACCCGCGACTGCATGTAGCAGTCGTCGGATCGGATGCGGGTCTATAGGAACCCGCGGCGAGTTCTACTACGGCAGAACCCTCGTTCTCGCTACGCGGGCGATTCTGCGGTGTTTCCGAGGGGGAGGGGGACGGCATTTCCGTCATTCCTCCCAGAAGTGGGAAACACCCAGTAAGAACTATTCCGCCCCGGAAGGGACGGAATCACCGGGAACAAGCACCTGTACTCGCGGAGCGATCGGTGCCGAGCCTGCACTCGTCCAACGAGCAAGCGGGACAAGTTCGGTCGATCAGACCCATGGGGTCTGAACGAAGTCATGGACCAGGCGGCCAAGAATCTCATCATTGATGAAGAGATCCGGGCGACCTTACGTCCCGACTACACTTCATTGCAAGATAAGTGGAATAAGGAATTTGAGGACATAATGTGCCCTCCTCCGCCAGGATTACCCCCCCTACGGGAGGTAAACCATCGGATCCCACTTATCGACCAGGATAAACGATACAAGTATCATTTACCCCGATGTCCTGACGCCATGAAGCCGCAACTGCTCGAAAAGATCGAGCGGTATACGGCGAATGGCTGGTGGGAATCCAAAATGGCTACACAAGCGGCTCCACTTCTTTGCATAGTAAAGAAGTCGGGCAAACTTCGCAGTGTCGTCGATGCACGACAGCGCAACGACAACACCATAAAAGATGTGACGCCATTTCCCGATCAAGACCAAATCCGAATGGATGTGGCCCGGGCGAAGTTTCGCTCGAAGATCGACCTGTCCGACGCCTACGAGCAGATACGAATAGCTGCCGACGACGTCTGGAAGACGGCGTTTTCAACGCCGTACGGCACGTTCGTGAGCCATGTCATGCAACAAGGAGACTGCAACGCCCCAGCGACGTTCCAGTCCCTCATGACAGCAATCTTTCGAGATTGCATAGGCCGATTCGTCCATGTTTACCTCGACGACATCTTCGTGTTCTCCGACTCGGTCGAAGACCACGAGGAACATCTCGCGGTAGTACTTAAGAAGCTTCGCCAGGCGAAGCTATACTTGAGTCAAACTAAATGCGACTTCTTTTCGCAACGCATGGATTGCCTGGGTCATCTTATAGATGACCGAGGGTTACATGCCGACTCAGATAAGATGGCGAGGATTCGCGAATGGCGAATCCCGCGATCCTATCACGAGGTACAGCGATTTTTGGGACTAGTTAATTATCTGGCACATTTCATGCCAGATGTATCGGCCTACACGTCGCCTCTAGCGGACATGGCACACAACGGCAGACCGTTCGTGTGGCGCCCGCTGCACTCCAAGTGCCTTGAATCCATCAAGGCATTGGCTTGCAAGGCCCCGATATTGAAGCCAATTGACCCATCCAATCCTGAACCCATATGGGTCATCAGCGACGCATCCATACATGGAGTCGGCGCTGTCTATGGACAAGGGCCAGATTGGCGTACTTGCCGACCGGCGGGATTCATGTCTAAAAAATTCACTAGTGCCCAGCGAGCGTACAAAACGTACGAACACGAGGCACTAGGAATCCTAGAAGCTCTCCTCAAATGGGAGGACAAGCTATTGGGCCGCCGGATCCGCATTATTACGGATCATAAGGCGTTGACGTTCTTTGAGGGCGTCTCGAACCCAACGAACCGACAGGTTCGCTGGTACGAATACCTCTCACGATTCCAGTACGAAATTTCGTACGTGGAAGGACGTGAGAATAAGGTCGCCGATTGCCTGTCTCGTTATTACGAGAACGACAATTCCGACGATTTTACACCCCCACAGGACTATGCCAATGCGGATGTGCGCCTGGACCCGGAACACGATGACCTACCGGTCAATCGCGTCCTGGAACTCAGGGCAGGACGTCTGACATCCCCTACACCGGCATTAGCAGAAGTCCGTGAAGCGCGGGACGTGGAGGCGGCTGAGTTGGCCACAGCCAATCAAACCAGCCCCCAACCACCCGTCCCGGACGACTCAAGCGACCCCACGGTCGCTGAAGCCCTCCAGTCAGGACCGCCCCTAAGGGAGCGCGTCGAACGGGAGATAGACTTTACCCGCACGGTACGAGGGGGATACGCCCATGACCCACTGTTCAGTAAGGTCAAGGACGCCCGAGCGAGTACCCAGCCTTCGTAATACGCGAAGGACTGATTTACTCAAAAAATCGCCAAGGCGATGAAGTACTGTGCATCCCTAGGGTGCCGCTCAAAAGGCGACTACTGCCCGAGGTCGTTATCGACCACGGGCACACGACTATCGGGCACTTCGGGCCACAGAAGACGTCTGAGTACATCAGACGCTCCTTCTGGTGGCCGAAGATTGGCCGAGACATTGACAAGTTCTGCATTACTTGCGGAACTTGTCAAACGGCAAAGCCGCGCAACCAGTTGCAAGCAGGCCTATTGCACTCATTACCGATTCCACGGTTCCCGTGGAATTCGATAGCGATGGACTTTGTAGGTCCATTCCCCGGGTCCAACGGGTACGACTACCTATGGGTGGTAGTATGCCGGTTGACGAATATGGTACACCTGGTGCCCATAACTACCACCAGTACTGCCTCGCAATTGGCGATGCAGTACCTGAGGGAGATAGTCCGCCTTCACGGGCTACCCGAATCGATCGTTTCGGACCGAGACTCGAAGTTCACGTCGAAGTTTTGGCGTGAACTCCATCGTCTCCTAGGGGCGAAACTACTGATGTCGACATCCTTTCACCCCCAGACGGACGGATTGTCTGAACGGACAATCCGCTCGATTTCACAAATACTGCGATCGGTGGTATCCCCGGACCAGCTCGACTGGTACGAGAAGATCCCCATGGTGGAATTCGCCTTGAATTCCGCCACAAGCAGCACAACGGGATTCGCACCCTTCGAGTTGAACTACGGGTATCTGCCTCGCACGCTGAACGGGATCAGCACGGAATCCTCGTACGCAGGAGTACGCGAGTTCGCCGAGCGAGCTCGCAGTAATCTCGAGATGGCGCATGACGCCATCATCGAGAGCAGAGTGCAGCAGGCCCACCAAGCGAATAAACATCGCCAGCAGGAACCCGCCTTTACGGTTGGGTCCCTGGTGTACCTGTCCACTCAGAACCTCGCGCTTCCGAAGGGACGCGCGAGGAAACTGATGCCGAAATATATCGGCCCCTACAAGGTGATGCGTGCCCATCCGGAATCGTCCAACTATACGTTGGAACTACCGGAAGCACTGAAGGAACGCAGGATTCACCCCACGTTCCACGCATCCCTGCTACGGAAACACGAGCCTAACGACGACACGATGTTTCCGCATCGTGAAGCGCAGTCGTACTACGACTTTGGGCAGAACGAAGACCAGGAATGGCTGGTCGACGAGATCGTCGGTCACCGCTGGGACGGCAACCGAGTGGAATTCCATGTACGGTGGACCCTAGGGGACCACACGTGGGAACCATACTCGCATTGCAAGGAGTTGGCCGCCTTGGAGGACTACCTAACACTCCACGGAGTGAAAGGCTATCGTTCACTTCCGCGCAAGGCGCGGAAGTGAAGTACGACCCTAAGGGTCGTACACTGGCAGGACGGACAATGGGACTTAGCGTCGAAATCCCTCGACGCGACCACATGACGCGCACGTGAAGGGTGGCGCGCCGGCGAACTCCGGCGGCGATTCAACCTTGTTGACCATACTCTACGAGCGCGTGGGGCACCTACCCGCTCTTCATCCCGCCCCAGTTGGCGTCAAACAACTGACAAAAAAAAAGAAAAATGGACGCGAACAAGGGCGGCCCACCAGCTGGTGGCCCGACCTTGGACGAAGACGAGCTCATGGCTCCCTTCTCCCCGCTGCGTTCCTACCCGTCCTCGCCGCAACCCACCACCGCCGCCGACCCGACCACCGAGCCCCCGCCAGCGACACTCCCCGCCGCCGCCGTGCCCCTGCCACCTTCGCCCGAATCTGCCCCGGTGTCGACGTCTGACGTCGACCTGGAGGTAGCGGTGCGACGGTTCGCGATGACGCCCCGTCCGCGAGCCGACCCTCCCGCCCCGTTCCTGCTGCCACCACCGGTGAACCCGTGGGTGGGACAGGGACAACACCTCCTCTTGTTGCACGGCGGACCGTGCAACATTTGCGACGCGTTCCGCGCGCACTTTTACGGTGCGCTCATGAACGATGATCAGTGCCAGCAGGCGAACGACGGTGCGCAAGCTGCCTTGCAGGACATCCTGTTCCAACACTGGAGCGATGGAGGTTTCCTGAAGGGGAAGGACCTGGATCGCCGCATGCGCGAGATCCAGCATGCCTACGATGACGCCTGCCGGGAACGCGAAGCGTTCTCCAGCGACCGCGACGACCTCCTTCGGGTGAACGCGCAGTTGCGACAGGAGCGGGAGGACCTGGCTCGAGAGAACCAGCTCCTCCTGGAACGAGTCACCTCGTACCCGGACGCCCCAACGTCCGCGGCAGCGACCATCGGTCAGCTGCAACGAGAGCTGGGACTGGCGCGCACACAGCGCGACGCAGCGCAAGGGCGCACGCAACTCCTAGAGGAGGAGCTGCGCCGGAACGCTGCCCAGAGTGTCGTCCACGAAAGGACGTACGCCGCCGCCGTGGCCGCTCCGGCACCTGCGACGACGCCAGTAGCGTCGTCCTCGAGAGTGGACCCCACCACCGGTGACCCCACGGCCTCGTTCATCGACGAGGTCGCAAGAGCACCGGGCCCAGAGAGCCCGGCCCCCAAGGGCAAGGGAAAGGCGAAGGTATCGTCGGCCGGGGCCCCCAAGGGACTTCGTGGCGACATGGACTGGGACGAAATGTCCTCTTCATCCTCACTGGATCAAGAGGACAAGGAGGCCCGGGCGGACAAGGAGGCCCGTAAGGCTCACCTCGCCCGCAATCGCCAAATCATGCGTGGATGGCGACGGCCATCGACTCGCCCCGCTGCTGCCGGCGAACCACCCGCACCGCCACCATCGGGAATGCCCAGGGCATCCGACAGGTCGTTCGGTGTACCCGTCCCCCAACGGACTGGCCAAAGGGTGTGCCCGTGCCGGCCAACACCAACTACTACCTGGCTGGTAGTTGGGCAGCATTCATCCCGCGCGAACGGCGCGACGCAGACCGTATCCTTGAAGAGGCTACGGCTGCCGCTGGTGAGGCCCGCACGCGAGTGCTGGACCTCATCACGCAGATGAATCGGAACTCGGCCCTTCGAGGAGTCGAAGGGATGCAGTCCCTACTCGACCACTGGCGTAACCCCGACAAGGGAGTACGACCGGCTGGTCCTCCCGCTGGTCCTGCAGGGAACGCGGGCCCGTCCACCAGTACTGGCGGAGGGAACAAACGTAAGTTGGTGTCGTATGACGACCTCCAACCCCCTCACGGCACCTCCGCGAGCGCGGCGCACCCGACGGTTGCCGCAGCCCACGCGCCACTCCACCAACCAGGAGTGGTACGCGTGGTACTTGCAAAACCCCACGCAGGTGCCCCCTAGCATCCGGCGCGAGGCGACTGGCAACCCTAGGTTGCAGGACGTCATCGCGTTCGTCGAACTAAGGAACCTGGCACCGCCCGTGTCCTCAGGTGCGACGTCACGCAATGCGTGGCTCGCGACAGCCATCCGGCTGTTCTCGATCCGAGACCTGTACATGTTCATATTGCAGGTCAGCAATTATCCCATAGGGACAATTGTTCGAGCTGCTCCCTATCCACTGCCGGGCGAGAACGCTACGATCTACGACGTAGCGCGCTGGGTAGCCGCCCGAGGGTACACGGCCCAGACGGTACGTGTATTCGAGGACTATGCGCGGGTCGAGCGCAACCGGACCGAAGGACGTCCCCTGGACGCGCCCGAGCCGTTCGCCTCAGCACCGGCGTCGTATAACGACGCGATCAGTACACTCGTCCCGGCTGCGGACCAACTGCCGGCGTTGCCCGCCACCGCGATCACGTCGCTCGCGTCGGTACCCACCGCACCCGGCATGGCAGTGCCCCCGCCTGCTGTGGCCGTACCTCCGCCGGTGCATGGTGCTGTCGCGCCGCCGCCTCCTGACCAGGCCGGCCAGGTTCAGGGAGACCCCCCTGCTCCTGGGCCGGGAGACCAAATGCAGACGGATTGACCCCTGGGGGCCGACTGCTCTGCAATTGTCTCCACGCCAAGGAACGCCGCGCGGCCGGGGTGATGGAATTCCTGACGAGGAGATCCCCTAGGGATCCCGTAGAGTAATAAACTCTCGTCAACTCTACGACGGACACACCGTGTCCGTCATTATCTTTCGCATTTTCTGTGGACTCGTGAGACGAGTCCAGTGGGGGAGGATGTAAGGTACCCCTACGGGTACCCTACAACATCTTATCTATACTGTACATATTCGTCTTCACTATTACCTAATACGATCCTGTGGATCGCGGCGTTGGGCAACTGTACAGTACATTGACGTATGCACGTGTCTCGCGCGCGTGTGCCCTTTTAAGGACACGCGCGTAGGGAAGAAAAGTACCTTTCTTACTTACACCTGTACATCGCACTCTTCTAATAGAAGTTGGTGCAACGTACTTCCGTCTGAGTAAGAGCCAGGTCTTACATGGGTCTTCCTGGGCTTATCCCTGAGAATAAATTCTTTGTTGTTGTCATGTTGAGGGAACTATCAATTCATTTTGATTCTCTGTAGTCTATTCATGTGATTGATGATTCTTGCACTATTTCATATCAGAAACTGACAGTTGCAGAAACCAGCAGAAATATTGTGCAGAAAAAACAACATGGCAGTTTTGATGTACCCCCAGGAATAAGCCCAGGAAGACCCAGGAATCACAAAAATCCAGATATATTCAGTTTTCATGATGGCTGTTTTCTGGAGTCCTGTTCAGAGCCATTGCTTTAATATTTTGAGCTGATCATCCCCTCTGGATTCACAATGCCATTTCATCACTCCAATATTCAAGACAATACAACATGTATTGACTGAGCGAAGACAAATATACTGTGGTATATATATATGTGTGTTTAAAAAAATTTAATTATGCACCATATGTTCTGCCACTCATACCCAGGCATTGGCAACTCTACCAGCACTGAGCATCCTCAGAAGCAGAAGCTAGATGACCCATAATCAGCCATTTGAGCTGTTCGTGTTAGTCACCCTGTGTTTGACACAGCAGAATGCCCAAAGGTCTTCTGTTAGGGAAATGGGACTTTTTAGTCCCAAGAGGTATTATCTTCTATTTCTAATTTCGGACTTCTCTATTGATCCTCAAGACCGAAGTATAGACTCATTTCTATGCTATTTATCCTTGCTACTTATCCATTTACTCTTATTTTCACTTTAGAAGTACCGCTTTTGCCCTATTTCTTTTATAATGCTTACTATGCTTACTGCGGTCTAGGTAAGTATTAAGACCGAAGCTACCTCAATTAGGTCTGTCTTAATACACCTATAGGATCACTGAGCTTCGCTCTCAAGGTCCTATCCAAGTCTCTGACTTGAAACCATGTCCAAACCCGCTCACAGCATCACCAACCGCAGTGCCTCCCTCACAGTTGCACTAGGAGTGGCACTAAGACCGAGGCCACTCCGAGGCTCACCAAGGCCTCATGTAGGCTACATAGCCTCGGTCTTGTTGCGCTGTATAGCCCCAGTCATAGCCTCGCTTATTGTTCTCGTTTGAGGCTATACAAAGGCTATACTGTGCCACTTGAAGGGCAGTGACTAGGACAATAGGAAAAAGCTTCGGACTTGATGTGCATGGTTAAAGCATGGTTAAAGCGAGGTAAAGGAATAGGTTAGAAGCCTCTGGTACTTAGAAGGAACATTTGAGTAGGTTCTATTTTGCTTATTTAATCTTGTCTCAGGAAATATATATAAGACCGCTCTCATGTACACTACAAAAAAGCATCTTTCCACCCAATCCATTTGTAAGCCTCAGCGCTACCTTGAGACCTTGTCTCCTTCTCGGTTTTGTAGGACTTGCCATAGCTACGCGCTGGTATCAGACCTATCCCAGACTCGACAAACTACTTATAGCTTCGCGCTAAGTAGCGGTCTTCGGTATTGCTTCGCGCTACCTAAAGACCTTAGTCTGGCAACAATACTTGAGAAGGATTTGAGTATCATTGTATCGTTAGAAGTCCTACTTTGAAACCTTCTATTCATATCTTAAGACCTATCTGATAATACTCCAAGTCTATTCAATCTCTTCTACTTAAGTCTCTGTAGCCGGTATACAGAACTTCACTGTGTCTCGGAATTGAAGACCTATTGCATTTGAGTTCAGTACAAGTAAGTAAGCCTGGCTCAAAGGTATTGACTTGTAACTCGTTGTGTGATCTGGTACAATCCCACTACCACACCTTTGCCCTTCGGTCTTCAGTTAACTCTGAAACCTTCCTTCATTCTATTCAAGTCTGGACTTGAATCCATTTGTATTTGTCATTAGAAAGGCTAAAAAGCGGTCTTACTCCGGTCTCATTAGACTCAGACTAAGTACCCTTTGAGACCTCTATAGTGGAGTCTATTACTTCATTTCCTTATCAAAGCGGTCTTACTACAGTCTTACTAGACTTGTAATCAATACCCTTTGATACCATTATAGTGGTCTTAGCTCCTTCTTGAAGTCTGGCACTTCATTTCCTCAATAAGGCGGTCTTACTTCAGCCTTATTAGGCTCGGACTAAAGCCCTTTTTATACCATTAACAGGGTGTTAGCCTTATTTTGAAGTTCAGTGCTTCATTTCACATAACCTTTCTAGCTCGGTTTCAGCAGACCTTAGACCTATCCTAAGGGTCTCGCTGCAAAAAGTCACCAGATCCATAACATCTTCACTCCAGAAGAGGGTGTGCTCACTGCATGCCACTAAAGCGGCAATGACAACCCACCCGTACGTCTGAATTGTTGCCTAATATGTACATCCAGTATACTTCCACCTGCTTCTTGTCCTGCAGAGTCACGATATGTCAGTTGGTAGACAACAACAGTTGACTGCAAACTCGTACAAGAGAGGCAATGATTACAGAGGACAGCATGGAGACTCACCATGTCTCCCAAATGCAGGCATCGATCTTCTGGACAATCTTCTGAGACCAGTGTATCACTTGCGACTCATAAAGGCAAGGTGGACAAATTTTGCGCTATCAAAAAACCAGACGACGAGGAAGTGTATCAGAAGTCTGGATAGTCGATGGTCCACCAACTATGTATCTCTCGTAGCAGAGCGGCATTCTCCTCGACTGCATCGCTGCGGATATAGAAGAAATGGCAGTAACACGGGGTCCTGGCAGCGTTTGCCAGTCGGCCCATACAATGCCGTTAATACCGGCCTTCCAGCTGACAACATGCTGCACAGATAGTCGAACCCCGGCGTGAGCATGTCATACACATTGCCACTGAATATATGTGGCGATGGTAAGCTCACAATGAGGTAGTCCAGCAACGCATGGCTCCAGTGTGGAGTGTTGACATATGGGCGTCCCGTCCAAAGTGCACCGCACGACAGCCCGACCTGGCGTGGAACGTGTTAGCACAGGACACTGCGATTTCGTATGTACGAATCTTTTGCAGCGCAGAGCGCACATAATCTCTAGGCGTAGGTGTGGTGACGTTCGCACGGCGGATTTTTGACATATTGGACACCTTGAGACAGTCATCAGTATCAGCGTCTCAAGCCAATACCGGGTGGCCACAGCAAACTGCACACACCACGAAGTATGTATTCAGACACTGCACGTCGACGCCCTTGTCTTTGACTTCCTCAGCGAGAGACACAGTAAACGCTGAGAGGAATGACTTCGTGCCTGCATAGGTAGCAAGCATGGGCGACGGAATGCCAGTTCCAGAGAAGGAGCCCATGTTCAGAATCAAGCCACTCTTCCTAGGTAGGTATTTGTCATGATTAGATCGTGTATGGACCACCTGAAAAATATGTTGGTGTACCTGGCCACCATACCCGGAAGCACTAATTTCGTGACTCTGACAGTTGCGTTCACGTTGATATTAAGAATATCCTCCACCTCTTGAGAAGACGCATCTGCAAAATAGACGGGGCCATGTGGGACTTGCTGACATTGTTAACTAAGATAGGCCCAAGTCATTCTCGACTACTTCACGTGACCTGTGGCTGTCACGCTTACACCAGTTTGGCAGAGAGAAAGTACGAAAGAATCAAAATGTGAAGTCAAAGGACATTAAATAAAATTCGGGTACCATCAGACTGGGTGGAAATGTGTTCCCTAAAGATTGATGGTGACCGAATTGCGAATAAGGGCCTCCATCCAACGCAATAGGATCGCGAGCTGTCCGACCTTGCTGCTTATGTAAGCTGCATATATGAGAATAAGCCCTTTGTTGCGACTCAAAATCAGCTTTTTACCACCATAACTACTGCATAACTACCCGTTATCATGTAAATAGGCACGAGACAAATAGTTATCTGGGCCATGCACGTGATTGTCACATCGTGACCATAGTAGTCGAGAATGACTTGGGCCTATCTTAGCAACAAGATTTGAGCCGCGTTCGAAGTTGCTGACCAGGAGGTCAGACAGGAGGCTAAAAAGTAGGTGACGTATGAGATTCACAACTCACCTAGTACGCCAATGTCCAGGCCATCTAGCTCTGCGGCAAATTACTTCCAGGAGTTCTCGTCTGACAACTTCGAGAAGTCCACTGTTCTGCGGCTGGGTCTGCAGTAAGACCCCGCATGCCTTGGGCGCGAACTTCGCGAATATGAAAAGGCTCAGCACGACCAAGACTAGTCCAAGGTAACTTTAATCCGCCAATATGATCTGCCACTGGCGTGGAAGATTGTTAAGTGAGATTCCAGGAATGAGAACACGCCTTCACGCATCGGAAGACTGGTAGGACGTTCACATGATATAGCCACGACATCTTTTACATCAACTTTGAGCGATGTTCTTCAGGTGAGTACGTGATAAGACGTCGCAGCAAAGAATACGAGCTTGAGTAACGAGGTCGCAGAAGCTGTCATAGAGACCCAGAGTAAACGACCGACAGAGTACTATTGAACCTCCATGGCAGCCATCACCAAACTGCGAGCAGCGTTATAACGCGTTATACTAGTTGGCAACTTATCTGTACGATACTCCAAATGTAAGGCCATATAATTAGAGAATAAATGATTTATGAGATATACTTGTGCAAACATATCGTCAGAAATTTGAAAACGTTCACATATAATCTACCGGTTATAAGCTATTATAACCTGTTAGAATAGAATATAGCACGAATGCCAAATGAACTATTTTGTATGCATGCTAGATGTCTGGCGGAATTTATGGGTGAAATTTAAAAAGACAAAAATATAATTTTTGACTGGATCCTCTTTGTCGGGAGATAAGCGCCAATATTCACATCACTAAAATGGATATTCATGACTCTCGGCTCATGGTCTCGTTTTGCTGAGACCGTGCTAGAATGCAAAGCCTGGTCTATTGTGAAATTAAGCCGTGCCCAGCTTCAATCTAGGCAATTTTGTGGTTATGCCGGACCGGACGCTCTTGACTATCACATAAATACAGAGGTCATCTTGAGGATACTCACGCGTGGCCGCCTAAGCTCGCGCCCTGCCAGTGAGTGCTACTATAGGAGTTTCTCTGACAAGACCAGTAAGTGTCCGAGCCCGTCCTCGTCACTATCAACCACAACTGCAATTGAAGTTATGGCACTGGTATGTTGGGAGTAGTTCAGGTATTAACCTTTGGGTTGACTGCTAATGAACTTCATCAACGCTCACGACTACTGTAGTACTGTAACAGAATAACATGGTGGGGACCTCCACATCTATTGCGAGTTGACTAGCACACACGCTGACCACAGTTTTGATAGATCGCGGCTTCAATCTGACTTGCAGTTGCTGAAGCACTGGTCTGCTCTCTCGTTTCAAATGATAGCATCGATTGATATACTTGACTTCTGTCTAGACATTGGAATAATTCAGTATCCAACGGCGCGGCCAGATGACGGATGATATACTGGATAATGATCGACTACTGCCGTTGTCTACCTATGGTCTATGGTCAGCAACGGAGACAGGCGACGAACGTTAATGTAGAATAATGAGTGAGATTATTGGTAGTATTCTTGTAGATAATTGAATATATGTACCGCGCTAGGATTTAACATATAAAAATGTTAATCTCTGGTCCCTGAGATTGCAAATTGCGCACAAACGATACGGAATTGCAGCGCACCGGTTCATCTGGATCATCCGTCGCTCGCTTATGATTGGGTCCAGAATAAATCCAGAACAGATCTATATTTAGAGTGACCATATTTTTTCGACATCTCATAACAGCATATAACAAGCAGAAGAATTTCACCTTTTGGACCTGTTGGCAATCGCTCTCAGCCATATAATTCAATATATGGGTGGTTATAATTTTCGTACATGTTCTATTGATTTTGCCTTATATCTCGACATCATATAGCTATATGAAGAATCTCGAGGTTTGGTGATGGCAGTCGCGACGTGTTATCACGTGCTGAGCGAATGCTCAGATCGCGTCAGGGGACTTGTTATGCCAGTGGTTTTTACAGAATCGAACATACACTCCGCAAGAACTCACTAAGTAGCTATTGGCTTGGTTCTTGTGTGAATTTCGCTAACGACCTTTCTGCCGTTACTCCAGTTAGAGGATTGCGTCGTTGACACGGGTCCGGAGTTTTCATGTCTAACGCGGTAGACATTCGTCGCGTCCCGCTCGACCTCACTTATGTCTCATGTGCGTAAGCATGTTATATCGCCGTGTGTGGTATTGTATGACGAGGCCCAGCGGTTTTGAACAGACTATGAATCATCCCCGCTATCCCTCTTGCTGGCTCTGCTCACTTTGAGCCCCATTCTTATAAATGTGAGTTTCGTTTCATTATGTGCCGGTGACTTGCTTCTATAGCTCTCATTAAACACTGCATGTCGGGATAGCCAGCCTATGCCGTTCTTTCAGTCCAAACGCGCGAGTTGCTCTTCCTTGAAATGTGGGCTGGTCAGATGCTGTGCGAGACCTTTAATTGGGTGTTAAAGAACATCATCCAAGAGGAACGCCCAAATCGTGAGTCTATTCTCTACAGATATCGGAACATCCAGACTGCAGATACAGTCTGGGTATCGTAGAAAGGTCAATGTTAGGCGTACGTCACAACTTGATTTGGTGAACTATCTTGCCAATACACTCGAAACATACCTGACTCTGCTATACCCTCTAAAAAGTCTGAACGCTGACGCTGTCGCGCCTTCAATGCAGATGATCAAGGTGAAGGCTTTGGGTTTCCCTCATCGCATAGTCAGTGGATGGGCTACTTCGCGACGTTCTTGATATGCCATATTACGCTCCGCCATCGGTTCGTGTCGACTGGTTCAAGGCTGCTGGATATTGTATGGAAGACCACAGTTTACCTATTCATAGTGACGTGGGCAGCTGCAGTGGCGTTTTCTCGGTACGTCTTATGCCAGCATGATTGTCTCGCTGAGCAGTTGTTGATATATACCACTCACTACGACGACCACGCCGACCAAGCAGCTATTATCTATTGTACCACAGTGCCCGTCAAGTCCTCTGGGGTTACGTTATCGGCGTTATGTTCGGCGGCTGTTACTACGCCGTAATTGAACTTATACCTGTGCGAAAACCAGACAGTCTTCTAGGAAGGGCCCGCGCAGCCATCATCTCAAATCCTCTATGTACTTGGTTCAGAATTCGAGATGGATGGGCGGTATGGGGAGATGGAGGCACGGAGGTACAGTGGCAGCGTTGGAGAGATGAGTGGGACAGGCGCAGGTCGACGAGAACGCAGTCTGCACAGACGCACAAAAGCGATTGAACGTTTCGTCCTCCGAATCTCAATATTGTAGCCATGAAATTTACCAGATGAGCTGCAAAAGGGATCATGCTTCATGAGAACGATTTTTAACGAACTGTCCACTGTTTGGACATCTGAGGTTATGCAAGAGGCTGTTCTGCGCTCTGACATAGAACACTGCAGGAACGCGAAGACCTCACGCGGCACGCCACTGCAAGGGAATGTTTTTGAATAGATATTCACACAGACACATACATATTTTGCCGACTGTCGGAGATCAGGCTCACTGCAGTAGGTGGAGGGGTCCTTTAACGGTTTTCAATAGAACGTCAAACGACTCAAACGGCGGAACGTTGCCACTAGTGCCAAAATCACGTGATCTCAGCGCGTCGCGACCGCCGCATCAAGTTGTGGACCGCGTTCAACTCTTCCGCCACTCTCCGACATACAGTGTAGCGGCGTTCCTTTTCACACCACCGTTCCTTTTCACACCAACGGATAAACTCCGTAAATCATGTTGGATTTCCCTGAAACTTTGCATATATACTCTTGTAGTACTAAGCTATAATTGTACCAACTTTGAGAGTGGTCCGTTGAGTTGAATTGAACAGGCAGTGTTTTTAAGGTCGAAAATCAGGTGAGATCAAGTACAGATCACTTTTACGATAGCTTTCGTTCTTAATCTCTTGATATTCAAACAATTTTGTACACATTACTTGGAACTATATATCCATGGGTGCAAACTCCTCTCACAGACTAAGAGAATCAGACATGATATGACAGAGATATTCAAGATATTCAAGATATTTGAGTCTGACCCGAGAAAGTGTGACAGACGCGCGACTGTCTTTCGGCATGTCCTGTGTCACGCTACCTGCTAAACTCACCGCGCGGCAGGCCACTGTCACACCTAGTCACGCTGTGAAAAGGAGTGCTTTTGCGTGACTCCAAACCGCTGCGAACATTTTCAGGTCGAAAGTGAGATAGGCATTGAATACTCAGAAACCATTGACACAGAAAGTATGTTTAGTCAATTCTGAATTGATCTGTCTCTTCAGAATTTTGTCGAATCTGGTTTTAGGCTAGCGAGACTGAAATTTCACTTTGGTGTGAAAAGGAACGCCACTACACTGTACGGGAAACATCGCCCAATCCTAGTTCTCAAGGTCGATATTTCAAATGTCCACAACCGTTCACATGTCGCCACATGAGCAATATCTACTCATCGTCCGAGAGAACGTTGTACACCATGATTTCAACGTGGACGGCGAGACATGGCCGCTTGCAGTAAAGGCATGCGGTACGCTCCTCCATGAATCGTCAATATTTCCGGGGTGGATGAAAGAGGTTCGTGGAGGATTCAGGTTTGATGACTTCAAACTCATATATTTGAACCAGGATTCACCTACCTATATCGATCCGCGGACAAGACCTCTGTTCCATGAAATACAGTCATCAATGTGCACATCGCCACATCTCACGTCCGAAGATCGCGTGTCTCGGAGATTGAAGGAGATCTTGAGCAGTGTTCTTGTGGATTGCGCGACCCTCCGGAAGGTTGTCGAGTCTGAACGCTCATCTGCGACGCCGAGTCCTAAAGAATCATTGCTCGCGGTCATGACACGAACTTCGATGTGTTTCGGTCGCTCCGATATATTTCTTCAGTGAGTATGCTAACAGTCGGCTGATTTCATGGGATTTTTATTTTATTTATTGCCAGGGAGAACGTCTTCATTGCCCTCCCCAAACATCCGAGTGGGAACTCGAGTCCCCTGTTCAATTACATGCGGAACAGTCTTCGAGTACCTATGCTCATATCTGTTGGAGAATCGCTCTCCAGCTCGACCTTTTCTCTCCCTGGGCAAGCACATGATTCTAGGACGCTGGCCGATGAAGACCCCTCACCTGCCAACAATGCTGGCATGTTGGCTCCTGATGACGGTCGTAAAGTACCTGCAGAGAAGCGCCAGTCTTTTATTGACGAAGATCATGAAGAATTGATGTCGGACAAGAATCTGGAGGGACACTCAGATTCGGACGACGACTCAAACACCTCTGAGACAGACGAGGTTTCCGACGGGTCCCCTTCAGGACTGTTCCTGACAATACCAAAACGTACAGTCTCAGAGTTTCTGGCCAACTGCTACAAGATTCAACCGGAAGTTGAGTCTGACGAAGAGGAGGAGGTAGAGAAGGACCAGCGAAATCTTGCCGAGCTCGACGCGCATGTCCTTGATCATTCCCACTCGAAACCACTTCCAGAGATCTGTTCTCTTCCGGTTGTCTGCATGGCCGAAGAGGCGTCGCTCCCAATCGTAATGTCAAGCATCCTGCACCAGAGGCGAGTGTGGCGCATATCCGAACCGCTCATCGGCATAGCATTCTCTAAATACGACACGACCATCACTTTCTACTTTGGGTGGATTGACTCAGATACGCTCCCTGGAAATATACTCGTGAGTAATTGATGTTCCTGCCGGGTGGTGCCTTCAATATTGATTGGACGAGTCACAGCCGCAAGTGCATCTTGGCCATATTGAGCGCTTTGACAATCTTGATATGGCAATGCCATTGTCCGCTGTTATGGTTTCTCAATTCTTGCTAAGCCTGGATGATCATTTTTCGAAACTCCGCGAAGCTGCACATGAGGGGAAGGCTTCGATTCTGAGGGCCATTGATCAAAATTCCATTAGCCGATGGCGACTCGACTCATCCCTTCCTATTGAGGACACTATAACTGTGGCTGATCTGCGTGAGAGAATTTGTTTGTGGCTGAAAGGGTCGAGTTATAAGGGTGACAGGCTGTGAGTCCATGTCTTGTTGTCGACCACATCCTGACCTTCCATCGTCTTCAGTCCGGACTGTATGCCTCCTATCACAAGAAGCGCGAAGTCTGCTGCAGCCGTCGGTGTCCCATCACATACAGAGCCCATCGCACAGTCCCCGATTGTGGCGCCACAGCCATCGGGAGCTCTCGACCAATGGTGCGTTCCTCTCCTACCGTCTGCTTCATCGCGACAATCTCATTGTGATCGCTCGATATAGTCCGCAAGATGATTCATCCGGGCCAGGAATCTCAAGGTACGTGCATTGCATTTTGTGAATCCTAATGATTGACGGAGGCGTTTGTTCAGTGGAGATGCTGATATTACTGATAGGTAACGTAGTTACTTACGGATATACTGCCTCATGATCTGACGCAA
This sequence comes from Amyloporia xantha, assembly GCA_036971615.1. Classification (NCBI taxonomy): domain Eukaryota; kingdom Fungi; phylum Basidiomycota; class Agaricomycetes; order Polyporales; family Adustoporiaceae; genus Amyloporia; species Amyloporia xantha. Next base: position 1,567,584 of record JAYKKR010000005.1, read on the forward strand.
AGTCTCAACCTCGTTCGCAGCGAGGCAGCTCCTGCAACACTGTTCAAATTAGCCTCAAAGGCAATGTCCTGTTCTCAGTCAGTAGTCTATTGTTCCGTCGCGGTGGAAATTAACCCTAGCAATTGCTATAGATTCGCTAATGGCGGAGGCCCTGAAGTATGCGAGAAACAAGTCATGGCGTGGCTTTTTGATCGCAAGGCTACCTTAACGACCTTGCTTAATGACCCGCATATGCGTGATGAATATCAGAGATTTACGCAATTTATGTGGCCCGAGGCGTGGACAGAATTTGTCAGTGTTCACCTTGATTGCCTATACTCATCGCTCAAGGTGCAATGATTCACAGGAGCATCTGCCGATCGTAGATGCTGCCATAAGACCCCACGCGGAAGAATTACTGCGACAAGTAAAGCTACGGCAAGTTTCAGATGAACGCCGATATCCTGCGGCGAAGAATATCAAGGATGACATCCTACCCATCATGAAGGACAACTTTTCTATTCTCCTGCGGGCTTGTGCCCATGCTAAAGCAAAAGCAGCATCACCATACCGAGTACCTGAAGTTGAATGGCGACATGATCATGATACTCTTTTTCTCAACTTTTTCGTGGATGCATCGATGAAGGTGAACTATTTATCTCCCAGCCTTTCAGGTAATACGCCTGCTGCAGATTCTACGGCTGATACATACGTGCATCGGGCGTGAGTGCATGGCTATGAATTGTTTGTAATCATGACTGATTCTCAGACCAGGCTAGAGCAGAAGCTTCAGATGCCCCGCAGCTACTTTGTCGATATTGAAGATACGCTCGTGTTACAACAAGCGACGCTATATCTCACCGACGAGCTCCGTGAAGCTCGGAGGCAAGACCTGCAGACTTGGGCTCCATCGCCCGCGGACTTCATGGGCGTGTGGATGCAAGAAAGGGCAGATACTCGACACATGAATGCACGTTTGGACGAGTGGTGTAAGAACACTACTGACAGGAACGATTGTTATGAGCGTGCCGGACATGCACCCGTTACCGGGACATGTGATGCTTTAGGAACTCTGCGAATACCGGTGCCTCTGAACCGTGCTCAACTAGACGATTTCCGATTTGCTCGCTTTCCGACTACCACCCAATCATACGAATCAAAAAAGTCGAAACAAGTTCTTGACGATGATACTAGCCAAGCGGCAGAGGAAAGCAGCGGGAAACAGGCTGAAGACTCCAATGACCAGGTGAATGCTAGCCCATTGGCACAGGAGACAATTACAGGAACCCTCGATGTCATGGCTAGTTCGCGGTGCGAATCCCGGGAGCTCCACAATATGTCGGCTGTACGTAATGTCGTTGCCCCGGACACTGTTTCGAGTTTGAGTGACACTCTGAAGGAGCTGCATCTAAAGTACAAGTCGGGTACTCAGATCGAATCCCAACGGCAACACAAAGTCAATATTCTCGAATTACCTCTGCTCATGATCGAGTACAAGACGGACACCGCTGATGAGGAGAAACATAAGTCCCCCCAAGGTATTAACCAGCATCGCATGTATTCTTCAGCCGCCGCGCGCTTTCTCGAAGCTATTGGGATCACTCTTCATCCAATTTTCAGCGTTGTGGGCGATGGCCCTCTTGCAATGCTGATGTGCAGCTCGGCTGATGAACAGGTAATAGTACACACTTCATGTATTGTGTATCACAGGAAGCTGACAGGCTGATCAGGGCAATATACACATTTTTGAGCGACATACACAATCTTTCGACATATCGACTGTAATCGGGGCTTGGCACTACGCGACAGTGCTGTGCAGGATCGCTGTATGGCAATCAGAGGAACTGCTTCGCCGATTTGCACCACACGAAAGTGACTTAGTGGAGCAATTGCGGTTGCCTATTGCCCAAAGAGAAGAGCGCATGCGGTGGACTATGGCTCAGCAACTGAATTCCTTGAGGAACATGGGGATCAAGCGATCTGATGGAGAGCCCAAGAGAAGCAGGAAAACTGATGACAAGGCGGATGCTACAAATTGACGACAGCGATGGATACCAATTGTAAGAATTGCGGACGATGTACTCATAGCTGTACTAGCCTACAGTCGTAGGTTTTGACATGCCCCGTGGATATAATATGATGTGCTATGATGTTTTCTATCTGGGAGGCTGTCTCGTGCGTAGCTCCGACGTTGTCAATGGCCGCTGCGCAAGAGGGCCATATGAAGCTGCAACTTGAGCTTGTACGGTCAGATCAAGGTCAGACTCTACGCAGCCACTCTTACCAGGTTAGTCAGGCATTTACCGGACACGACGTTCTTATACCGAGACATCCACTTCCGAGCACGCCAAAATTCGGAGGTTGTTCATACTACAGTACCACAGTGTACAGTAATATCGCATCGGCAACGCCCTCCACGAGTTGGATCCCGAAGAGTCTATGATCAGCTCGAGCTCTACTTGGCCTCTACTGCGTTTGCAGAATTAGAGGACCCGCTCAGCCGTTACTTCTTTGTCGGGTGTGACGACCAGTCCATCTTACCTCATGTTGTCCGACCATGATGGATCCATTGTCATGCTACCCTTCGCGGAGGGCTTTGGTGATGATAGTCTGGTCCTTAGCTGTTCAGTGTCTCCCCCGTACATCGGGCTCGGACCAGATCATCTTGAATTGACGTCCGAGACATGGCCATCTCTGCTGTATCTCTAATCATTGCCGTTTGCTGAACCAATTGAGTTAGGTGAATACGGAGCCTACTATACATGTATTGCAGACGATATGGAACGAACATACATGCACTCCAGGTTATACAATACTCGAACAACCAGAATGGAAGAAACATTTGGATACTCATACAGCGGTAAATCGTACATATTGGCACGACTAGCCCATCTCGCCTGTCTTCGGCTACATGCATCATAATTTATAATGCTTTCTCCGCCAAAGCCTTTAGTCCAAAAGTCTCCAGCGCAGGTCCGTACATTTGCACAAACAAAGGTGTACCTCCACCAAGTAGACTCGTCGTAACTGCTTTCGATTAGAAAACGTGATCTCTCGCACAATTAGACGACTCACCCCATCGTGCAGCCAGAAGCCATTGTACGGCCTTAGAGACATCAGATAGCCCACAGTGGTATGTAAATGCGAGTTTAAGCATGCCGATCACAGGCTCGCGGGAGCGGAGAACCGTTGGTATCACGCTGGTGTCAATAGGCAGCTGGAGCCCTTTCGATCTCTTCGAGCGCTGCGCAGTCCTCCCGTCTATGATGACAAAACCAATGCATCTCAGCGCCTTTAAGTCGTACTCGATAGCTTGTCTGAACGATGCAGGAGTACGTTGATACCTCATGTTCAGAGCCAAAGAGTTGTACACAGACAGCATGTCCGGCCTGATGGCTCCCCGGGACGGTGAATACGTCGCTAGAACATCTCTTTCCCACCGGTGAAGCTCCTCCTGCGGCAAGGTGTGGACGGTGCGTCGACTGTCGCCGAACCTGGCGAGAATTCTCCCTCTGGTCTCTCGTGCTTCATCGTCGTCCTTCCGATCGTCCTGACATAGTTGACAGTCACAGCCACTTGGCACCAGATGTCGTAGCGTCTTGAAGCGCTCTTCATACGAACGGCCGGTGACATAGGGATGTGTTATCTCTTCCCCCGCTGCGATATTCTTCGTCGCTCTGACTACTAGAACATCGCCTATAGAGTGCCACACTGCGTTGGCTTGACATGCGTGATTGATCAACGATTGTGCTGGATACAGACCCGTAGCCATCCAGAGCTTGTCTGTCGAGGTGGAGTCGATGTGCTGAGGACCCAACACTCTTGCCATGAAGTCGTTATAGTAAATAATTGCCTCTACGCGTGCCACGTCAATGTCAACCGCGGGTACCAACGCGTTCACAGCCACAGAGTCCCGAGATACAGAAGGAGGGTAAGATTGGGGCGGAGTAGGATAGTCAGGACCGGCATACAGATCGAAAACAATGTCGCGCAGTTCCGGGTTGCCGTAGAGCTTGTGTATCGCATTCGCGACAAGAGCACGCTGCGTCCGGCCCAGCTGTATAGAGGAGCGCGGGTAGTAGACAGGATAAGAATGCTCTTCTGATTGGCGGCTCATCACAGCAGCGCATGCAAATGGTTTGCTAACAAGCTGCACGCACATGAATGACAACAGCACAAACGGAGGAATCGAAAAAGGTACATACAAGCAACTGGCCTACTTTGATCTCTTCTTTCGCGACAACGCCACGACCGCCACCGCGATCGGCCATAGCGCGCACCTGTATCGGACCTTGGTACTCGGCGATATCGGGATGCGGATCATCTTGCACTGAGGAGAACAAAGCATCCCAATCGTATTCGCCACTCTTACGTTCCTTCTCTCGCTTCCGTGAGCGAGAGATCCAATTGGCAATTTCCTCGTCTTTGGGATGTGAGCGCTGGAGCTCTACGAACCTCGCCTTTGCAACCACAAAATTGCCTCTCCAATATTCCGCCTTGGCCTCACGGAGCAACGCTTTATCACGGATTGTGCCAGCAGTTCCGGAGGTAGAGCGGACCCGTTTCGCATCTGCAGAGGCGCCTGAATACCATCCAAGGCGAAGATAAGCTTCCGCACGATTCGAACGTAAGACGACAGCTTCTGGGTCCACCTCCAGCCCGCGAGAGTACGCGATAGCTGCGGGAAGCCAGCGGGAAGCCTTGAACAAAGCATTGCCTTCCGCTTTCCATGTTTCAACGCTGGAGTGCATCGCTAGTCCTCGTGAAATTGTGGACTCGTTTCGCCATACAATGCCATTGAGGGCATCATCAAGGGGACCCAAAAGTATCATGTCGGAGGGCGAGTCTACATTGACTGCAAAGAGTGATCCCGACGCAGGAACCAGGCCCGAGGGTTCACGGATGGCCATGATCGTTCCTACTGGAAACAAAGAGTTTAGGTACTCCAGAGAGTGATCGGAAGCTGTTGGGAAATCATGAAGCCACAATCCATGAGCAGTGCCCTCGGGATCTTCGACGGTGGTCTCGACCGGGGTCGTGCGCACTGTCCCACATACAGATCATGATGATCATGAGATTGGACATCATAAAGATGGGAACTAACCGCAAGGAGTTATTGTACGACATAGTAAAAATCCACCCTACAGCCGGGAAACGTCGTAAGACTGGTAGTGACGGTCTGCGACGATCCGAACGTACTGGGTAGTATAGTTCGCCAGGGCGCATTTGCGAGAAAGAGACTGTGCTTCCTGATCACCACGGATGTCAACTGCTACACAACGGCTCAGACGCACTGCGCTCTAGCTTCTCCAAGGGAACACTGCTTGAAGAACTTCGGGAATGTGTAGACATCCGAGTCGTCATGGCCGGCTTCAAGCTTGGGTAGCTATAGCTTGCCACTGCAGTGTGACCCGATTTGACTGGTATGGCCACAATTCAGCACCATTGACAGCACCTGATCTGCCAGAACGCATTCATTTCATGGGGCGAAATGTTTCATAAGTTTTAAATATTAATATTCATGTTGTTTCCTTTCTCGAGCCTGACCGCTCTACAACCATCATGATTTATACCAGCTCTAGCCATGGTGACAACCCGAAAACGCAAACGTTCTTGGTACTGCTCCATGGCAGTCCACTCTGCGAGCGAAATGAGAGGGGGCACGGTAAAATCGGATCCAGAGTGGGTCATGGGTAGCTGCACTAGTAGTACAAATTGGAAACATCGCAACCATATCACTCTCGCCGCTTTGTATCGTCCAACTACATGATACAGCATTGACGATACTGGAATAAAATCTACAATACATCTTCTACATTTCGACAGAGACACAGTCCTTGGGAAAAGCTGGTGGTGATCCAGAGCGACGACGTGATATCAGTAACAACAAACAACAGACAGGCAACAGCAACATGATAGCTTCAGCAAGTGCGACAGATGCTAGGTGACGAATAGAACAGCAGGTATAGCTTTCTATGAATATCGAGAGAGATGGAACAGTTGGGTGAGTCCGCAGTGAGTATGAGTAGAGTAATAATTGGGAGCGCAGTGGATTTGCGACTCGGACGAGGTGAGTAACGAGGGCAGACATGCGAGGATATTTCTGGGTAAGTGGAACAGAACAGCATAGCAGACGAGAGCGTCACAGTAAGGAGGACATCGGCGCCGAGACGCTCGCGTAGAGATCCATCTAGGACTGTCATAGCCAGATGGTGGACTCGACTGCTGAGGCGTGTGACATCGAACGAGAGGCCGGAGGCAACTAGTTTTTGATGCGAGTCAGATATGTGAAAGGGAGACTGCTGCTACCTCAACGGGGTGATAAGCGCGGAGGGTGAGAACGTTGGTGGTACATAGCAGGGTTCCCACTCGTGTCACGACGCTGGTAGTGTGCACCGGGCACAAACAAGGCGCCGCGATTGTGCGAGCTTCGCTCCTTCCTCCGCAGATGCGTCGGCGGCGGGAATGCTTCAGGAAGGCCCTGATTCGGCCCGTCAGAATAAAATATTTTCGGACGCCACGACTCGCGCTCATCCATAATGCAGGAATTTTTGAACTTTTCAACGAGGGCCTCTTTGCCTCTGTGGAAGGCAGGATGAGAAAACGAAAAGCCCTCAAGTATCTCGGACGCACTGATAGGTGGCATAGCACATTTGCAAGACTTTCTCGCTCGAATACATGTTCCTGATTCGGAAGAAGATAATTAAAACTGACCGAACCTCGAAAGCATAAGGTTAAGATTTACCATTTGACACCAAGCTGAGTCTTTGCAAAATGCAGCAGATCGCCGACGGTAATAAAATTGACAAAGGCATAGCCGACATTGCAGCCTGCAGAAAAAAGTCGTCAGCGCCGACGTAAACCCCGAAATCCAACAACCAACTCGCCATTCTGGAAGTCCATTCGGAGATACAAGAAGTCGATCTTCCGCGGGCACACGTTCCAGATGAACGTGAGTAAGTCCTTGTCGCTCATCTTGTTCGGAATGTTCTTGATCATCGCCGTCGTGCGCATGTCCTTGCCTTGCTCGATCGCCACCACGTTCAACTGATTTCGCTCGCTGATGTTGTGCCCCGCCGCACCGTCGCAATTCGCGTGGAAGCGGGCATCTACTGTGTCCGTGATATCGAGCGACTCGTGCTGAGGAACATGCTGACGGAAAGCACTGGAAGCGTCCGCGGAACCAATTTGTCCATACTTGTCCACAGCAGCTGGGCTCCGACCTTGGCGCTGATTTTCACGCTGATGAACGGTGTGCAAAGATTTCTTAGGGGTCACCGGCATCGGCTGCGGTTGATGGTACATCGTTCTTGGAGACGAAGGGATGCAATACTCAATGCTCGGCACAGGGGGGGCGGCGAATGTCCAGTTGTGGTTGATCACAGGTTCCACGTAGCCATCAGAGTACGGAGCCGGCCCTGATCCATATGCAGCCTGTGTGAAATAAGTTTCCTGTGGCGCACAAGCGTAAGAGTACGGATTCTCGGGGTAGTGGAACGTGGGAGATGGAGCCGCATATGGATTATCAGAGCACTGCAGCCGCGCCGTTCCAGCCAAGTCATCAGGACCAATGCTGATACTCCGAGGACGAGCAGGCGTCTGGGATGCCGTTGTGACCTGCGTAATTCCATCTCAGAAGGCACCACTTACGCGATGCGACGACCGAGATGATCTCACCTTGCCAACAGCGTCAAAGAAGAGATCATTAGAGCAACGTCTGCTATGCTCCTGAGGTGACACTCTTCCTTTCCAAAGCCGCCTCATCGCATCGGACGCGCCGGTGCTTTCACTAGCGCTCACACTGCGCGGACGCACACGGCCTACATAGCAATCAACAACTCGTCATCAAAGGAGCGATATGAAGATAACGTATGCACACAAACCTTGACTGCATCGCATTTCCCTCTCGGTCTGCTGCTGCTGCTCAAAGCTTTCCTGGGTTTCTATAGTAGGCGCAGTAGAGCTGAAGCACGTGAATGATGTATCGGTCGTTTCCTGGCTGGGATCTTTCAACTTCGGGGACTGCGCGAGCTGGAGATCCCTCTTGGTGAAGAGCCGCAGACGGACACCGAGGAATGTACGGTTGTGGAAAGCCCTGCGGGCGTTAGCGGCATCTCGAACGTCGAAATATTCTACGCGCCACGTCTACCATACGTATCCGGTCATCAAGCGGTGTTCGGAAGACTATTCAAATGCAAAACTTACATGATCATGTGGGTCGTCCATTTCAAAAGACATCAGTTCGCCAAAGGACGAGAGCAATGTCTGCAACGCTGGGCCCTGGAAGCGATGGTCGTTTTCAATAGAAACGAGGAGCATTCCGTCCGTTGCATCCACGAAATCTGACTTGCCAGTAATCTGTCACGCAGCAAACCGAACCAGGAGTAAATCAGTCAACAGCCCATGAAGCTAGCCACTCGTACCATAATGTACCGCCACAAGCAATAGAACGAAGGCTTACCAATTCGAGCTGCTCCGCGCTTACGAATCCTGCCTCTAACCGACAGTCTTCCAGGCCAGGCAGCGGCTGGCTACCTATCTGCCTCTGAGCGCGTAAGGCGTGCCGCACGTCAAAGAAGGCGAGAACAACGACGCCGTGCGACTCCTGGAAGCGCATCCAGATACCTTTGATCTCGCCAATGGCGGAGAAGGCGTCTGTCGGCTTGAAATTGGATGCAGGAGTGTGTACATTGCGGACCTAGCATAAAAGGTTAGTATGTGCGAGGCAAACCTTATCCGCAGAGAAGACAGGTAGATAAGAACAATACCGACCAGCAAAAAGTGACTCGGCTCGGCATCGCTCGCGCTTCTACCAAAGTTAATGTTCGCGAGCATGGAAGGACCAGTGTCGCCCGGCTGTCCCTGTGCATAGAAGCTCGCCTTACGTTCGTCCCTGGGCGTAATATCGGTGCTCGACAAGCCCGCGGCCAGCGCAGACACGGCATCGATGCTTGTGCTCGATGCGGACGGCGCGTACCCAGAGTCCGTATCAGACGAGATCGAGTGCGAACGGCCACTAGAAGGCGTCAAGTATCCGCCATGCGGGAGGGGCGCGTGACCCTTCAGCGCCGTCGGTGAATCAGGAACAGCCGTGCTGCCAGGAAACGCCCTGCCGGTGGGCTGGAGCCAGCGCAGGGGCGTGGTGACTTCGGGTGGGGTTGAGGGCCCGTCATGCGTAGTGGAATTGAAGGATGAGGAAGGAGTGAGCGGAGGCGTGAGGAGGAGGGTAGGTCGGCAGGGGGAGTCAGAGGCGCTGCGTTTGCTGGGGGTATACTTGGACTTTGGCTGCATGGAGGCGGGAGGTGCGGCGAGGTCTAGAGGGCGGAGATGGGGCCGGTAGCGGGCCTGGAAGCGCTGTGCGAGGTGTGGGGGTGCGGATCCGGGAAGGGAGGAGAGCCTGTAAGCAGACAAACGGTTAAGTATGGTTGCGTAAGCGGGAGCCGCAGGGCATATTTGATATATGCGCGTATCTGGGAGTCAAATTACAACACGTACCAAAGAGTTGGGAGGGAGGGTGACGAGTGGACGCGTGAGGAGAGCGAAGGGCGGGTGTGCGCGCTTTGAGCCTGGATATATGCGCAGATAGAAGTAGGGTTAGCCGAAGAGCCCGAGAGGAGCCCCACGGATCGATAGGGAGTCGAAAGAACAGACCTCGTCTGCCTGAAGAGGCAACGTGGGGAAAGGAACGGGCGAGGGATCCATTGAAGCAAGCAGGAGGCGAGACGGCGTGCAAAGCTTCGGCGACGAAGACAAGAGCAGAAAACAAAGGCAGCACGCGAAAACAAAGTAAGGTACAGGGTCGGACAGGCACGCGGCAGGTACGCGCCCGACAAGGAGAATAGATGGAGAGCAACGGACAGCGGGCAGAGCCAAGAGGACAAGAGAGATGGCAGGGGCGGACAGGACGTACGGCGAGGAGGAAGGGATATATATATGGGGACGATTCTGGATGGTGCGGTCATGAGCATTACGCCGGGGCAGGACGTGCACCGAAAGAGGATCGAAGCATCAAATCTGGCGAGAGATCGCGGACAGATTCACCAGACGCCGCGACGCTGCCCACCCCTCTGTCCACCCGCGGATCCCTCAACGACCTGCCGTGCGACCGTCCCATCGCCCACCGCGGTAGTCCCACTCCCACCCCGGCCTCTTCTTCGGCCTGCCTGACAGGAGGCCCGCACGACGCGTGCTCCCCCTCCTAGCAATGATAACCTCTCCCTCCGCCGTCCGCTATTCAGGCTCCTGTGTTCATTCCCCCGTCCGGCGATACAGCACGGGACCCACCGTGGTCGTTACCAGGGGGGCTCCGCGCCTGGTCAACGCGGACGGCCACACCTCCACACGCTCCTGAATAGAGGAAATGTTCCGTGATGGCATCGCCCGGTGTGTCCGTGCATGCATCAGCCCACCTCCCCAGCACTCGCCTTGACCCCGGATCCCCCGGCGCTGCCCACCTCCCTGCGGCCCAGTAGAGCTGCCACCGTGACCTCAGAGAAGCCGCCAGTGGAGCCTATCAGCCTCCTCGGCACGGGGCGCTGGTGGTCCATCGATTCATCGGACGAATACATGGCTCTGCGAACGTGAATTCCCCGTCACCGCCAACGGACATACGAACGCACAGCGACACGCGCCATGACCCACTAACCTCATCCAGTGCCAGCACACGCGCGCTAGCCGCCATCGTGCGCAAGGCATCGCCGGGGGTACGTTGTACGTTTTAGGCTTCATGCGTGTCTGTGTCCATTTCAAAGTTCAGTGCTTCCGCGGCCGTTTGACAGAACCTTCCTTATATGCAGGCACTGATCCCATCCGCCATTCCCACGCCACACACGCGTTCGATCTCGACGTCGGACGCCCCCCACGGCCAGCTGCAATCGCGACGGGCACCCACCTCATCGCGCGCTCTGTGTTCGAGGTCATATAAGTCTCCTGCCGGTCCATGCCGTCCCATGCCTGTCTCAGTATCTGCCGCACATTCCACCCTGCGCATCAGCGCGTTTCACGCGAAACCACAGTGGCACAGACCGGCGGGACGCGTGGGCACGTGCGTCTCCAGACCCACACCGTGACCACTGCACCTCATCGCTTTGAATGCAATCGAAGCCCGTGGCGTCTTCGAAAATTCCACCGACCCATTCCTCGCTCGCCTTCGCTCTGAGAAGCTCTCCCGCCGTCGCCCCGGACGTCGTCCCACCTGCGCACCATCGAACCAGTCAAAGAAACAAATATATTGCCAACCCGCCATCCCGCCGACGCCCGAAAGCTCCGTGCCCGATCCCATCGTCCATCCTCCCATCGGCGGCGGGCCAATCGCGATCGATTTATTGTCGCAGCACCCTACCAGTCGTGTCGTGCTCGTCTCCATTCTCGCCGCCTTGCAGAGCGCGCGGCCGTCTCACCACTTTGAGCTCACGTTGTTCTTAATTAATTTGCTCGTCATCACAGTCTGCGTAGGAATTGACGTACTCCGGCTGACGTACTCCTGCGTGACGGTGTAACTCTAATCGCAGAATTCGAAAATCATACGGTGACCGTGCGCTGCTACGAATCGAAGATGGCATCCATCCGGCTCGTGACGTTCGACGCGCTGCACACGCTCCTGACGCCCCGTCTCCCGATCTACGTCCAGTATGCGCAGACGTTCGAGCCCTTCCTCGGCGTGCTCGACCCTGGCGCGCTCAAGGCCTCCTTCAAAGTCGGTGCGTCTCTCCTCCCTCTCTTCATGCTATCCCAGCCCTTCCCTCCTCTTCCCCCCCCCCCCTTGGGCTCTTCTGCTCCTTTCTCCTCCCTCTCGAACGCCGCCTCGAGCCTTCACCCACCCGCTCGACGTCCCTGCAGACTTGTCATACGTCCTATACATGTACATATAAAACCCGACGCTAATGACACATATGCGGCATGACGAGCAGCGCTGAAGCAGCTGCAGGCAGAGAAGCCTGTGTACCAGACCGGCGCTGACGAATGGTGGGGCGAGGTCATCCGGCGCACAGCCGTGGGCGCCGGCGCAAATCCGCACGGTGAGCACACACGGATGTCGTCTGCTGCTAGCACGAGCTGCGTTCACTTAGCACAGCCGATCGCCCGTTCCATTATTAAATCATATCCACGATCGTATCGACCCCGGCATCCATCCTGTCTGCACCACCCGCGATGCGTGCGCGGACCGCCATGGCCAGCCGTGGGCGCGTCCCTGGGCGCGATCGTCCCGCGCCTCCTGCACCGCTTCGCCTCGCGGGAAGGATACAAGCTGTTCGACGATACTCTCCCCGCGCGTGCGTCTCCTCTCCTCCTCTGCGCGATATCGAGCCCGGTCGCTGAGATGCGCGTCGGTCCGCCCCGGCAGTCCGCCAGCTGAGGGAAGCGAACGTGTATACGGCCGTCGTGAGCAACACCGACGCGCGCATGCGTGGGTCCTGATCCCCCGTCTTGAGCTGCACGCCCGTCCTGACGGTGCTTCGTCCTATCTCGTTTCTTCTCGCGCAGGCGCGGTCCTAGAAGACCTCGGAGTGATGCCGCACCTCGACGCGGTGCTCCTGAGCGAGGAAGAGGGCGTCGAGAAGCCCGCCCGCGCGATCTTTGCGCGCGCGTGTGCGAGGGTGGGCGCGCGCCCGGAGGAAGCGGTGCATGTGGGAGACGAGCTCGTCGCGTGAGTCGAGTTGCCGTTCGTCTTGTCTTGTCCTGTCCGTCGTGAGCTGAGCTGTGTTCCCGTGGACATCGATGGGTTCTTGGCTCTGTGTCGTGTTTTATTATCTGCGAATTGGTGTGTGTGCGCGGCGGGATAGGGACTATGGCGGGGCGAGAGAGAGCGGGCTCGCGGCGCTGCTGCTGAGGCGCACAGGGAAGGAGGGCGAGGGGGAGATGAAGGAGGCGGGGGAAGATCTGCGTGCGGTTGAGGTTGTGTCTGGTCTGGGGGACGTCGTAGAGTGGGTGCGTCGGCGGAACACTGCGTGAGACACGGCTCGCCAAGGTATGGGTGCTGATGTGCACAACGCTCGTGTACGGTCAGTGGAAATGGAATCAGTAGTTACCTTCATGATGCCGGGAACGTATTCCGTTAGCAAGGCAATATTACTGTAACATGACGACGATATTTGATATCCTGGTTTACACTGATTGAAGTTGTGGATATATAGTTTTGGAAATGATATATATTTGCACGTCGTGCGAATTTGCTTGACACCGACGTGCATGAGCACAATCGTTCACATGTCGTAGACGTGTAGAATTCGACGCCCTGTGGGGTAGAACATTGGCGCAGATCTCAGAACACTCCTCGCAGAAGGGACCAACGTGAATTCGAATGGAGGACAGGTACTGTACGTACCGTCCTTTCTCGAATTCTGAAATTCCAGAAGCACCGCCGATCCCTCTCCATTTCTTCTCGGAATTCCTTCAGCTTAATTTTTCGTTGAGCAGGTACGGTACCCGGAACATCCGCCGAGCCTTCGAAGCGGCTGACATCCGTCTGCATACACCTGCGCGTTTGGGTTCGATGTGAAGTCCACTCCTTCCCAGAATACCGAAGAGTCTGCGAAGCAAGACTGGCTGGGACTCGAGGAGATCTAATATCCGTCTTCTGGCTAGTGTTGACAGAAGTTAATGTGTATTGGATTTGAGCTCAGAATAACATCTTCTAATCAACGAGAAACGTTCATCTATCTCGAGAGCATATGGGAGCTGATGCAAATGTTGACGTCGACGGGCCTATTGCTAACCGTAGATATAGAAATGACACGGATCTGGTAGTGTCAGAAGTGATCAGCGCGGATCCGGAGAGAACTAAGCCTGGAAGGTTGAGTACCGTTGATCACATTCTATTTCTCTCAATCGTGCGTACCTTGGAACTGGCCAATAGTGTCTCCATGGAAGCCACTTAGAGCCCTCGGACCGGCTTGATGAGCCTGTTGCGAGATATCCACCGGAGACCACGCATATGACAGCCCTCTTCCCCACGGCTAGCACTCTGCATCAAGACTGGCTTTCACTCAAGTCCTCAGGGTGCCTATGACGGCTGTTCCACGTCCACATCGTCGACAGAACACGAAATATAGGATATACCCCCATCCAAATGACGGCTGTTCCTGCGTTCATGCACATACCGTACGTCCGGCATGATTAGACGACGACGAAGCAACAAGGATAAGACATTAAGAGAGAAGGTATAAATACATGAAACGGGCACGCCCCACACCACACCGCGCGCATCTATTGCGTTGTAGGATAGCGGGTTGTCGTCTTCGCTTTCGGCTTAACGACGTCCTCTACTCTGTCGCCGAGCTTCAATGTTGTCCACCGAATGACTCGTGGGTCGCGCCGTATCAGGGAGTTCAGGGCGTTCAGCGTTCGTGGTGACGCGTCGAAGTGCATCGTCCAGTAGCTGTTGACCGTCCGTGCGTTAGCCCCTCGAGCCTCCCAAAGTGATAGCTAGCAAGACGTAGGAAGAGACTCACTCGCCGATCTGGTGGTACTGCTTGTGTCGGTGCATCCGCTGTGGGAGCGACAGCGTCCCCAGTGAATATAGTCTTCGCACCACCCCTCCGTTGTTCATGACGTGCATAGCCGTCTGATGCACGAGGTCCTTGATGTGTTTCTGGTCACATAAAAAGACGAACCCAATGTCAAGATGGGATAGTACACCGAACCGGTCGTCGAGAAAGACGTACATAGTCGGGGTAGTGGGCCGTGATGCATAGCATCTGGTAGAACGGCATCGTTGCGGAAAGACGACGTCGGAGGTCGAGCTCGCAGTGCGCTCGTCGTCGGTGATCGTGACAGCGACCTAAATTTCGGTTTACCATAAATGGCCGCGAGAGTTTCCGGACACGTGGCGCCAATCAAAAAGTGCTCGGCGACACACGACCACCTACAACTCATCACCGGTGCAAGAAATTCTGTGCTTTGCTCTCTCCCTCATCCATCTCTCTTTACTTTAAATCTCTGCCTTACACCACCCTTTAGCAGCTATGGCTATGAAGGCGGTGAGTCTGATGTGTCTGCACCTCCGATCCAGCGACGTCTCGTGCATACTGATTCAATTCATTCCAGATCGTAAAATGTATGAATTCCGAGATCCCTCTCCCTTTCTGAGATGTCCTGAACATTGTGGAGTATCCAGCCGTGATCTCTGGTGACTCGCTCGTCTTGCGGGGTAACCCAGGCCCTCAAGGTCAGATTCCTAAGGAGCGGTATGTGTATTCGCGGCAGGATGCAGGCTGCTCCACCGACTCATGCGTGTCATAGCGTCCTCCACCTTGGCGACATCTCGGCCCCCCGGATGGGAACATCTACAAGGGATGATGAGGTACGTTGTGCACATTCCGAGATGAATGCATGCAAACGTAACATATACACGCATGCACACAGCCATGGGCATTTGAGTCACGAGAGTTCCTGCGCGCCTTCGCCGTAGGCAAGCCCATCACGTTTACCGTGACGCATTCGCTCCCGCCAAACGACGATGTCACCCGTGATATCGGCAATGCGGAGATTGGCGGCGTGGACGTCGCGTCAGAGCTGGTAAGGCAGGGCTGGGCCAAGCTGAAGGAACTCAAGCGGGACCCGACCGAAGAGGACCTCAAAAGGCGGGAGATAGAGAGCGAAGCAAAGTCGGCTGGGAAGGGACTCTGGAATCCGCATGGTCCGAAGGTAAGTCAAGTGAGAGTGAGTACAGGTATGTGGAGATGCTCATGGGAGGTAGGCTCGCATGGTACACCATATGATGCCCACGGACTCTCAAGGGTTTATTACGGAATGGAAGGGCCGCCAGCTAGACGGTAAGACCTGGCACTCCGTGGCATGCTCAGACACTGACGAGAGCGTGACCACAGCTATCGTCGAGCAGGTTAAAGACGGCTCAACTCTGCGCGTCCGACTTCTCATGCCAGAGGGCGATCATCAGTTTATCAACCTCGCGCTTGCCGGAGTCCGCTGTGCGCGCACGGCGAGCAAGCAAGGCGAGCCCTCTGAGCCCTGGGGCGATGAAGTGAGTGTCTCAATTGGCTAATCCCTGATGCAGAACGTATCTGTTTATATTTACGAAGAAAAACGCGTTCTAGGCTAGGTTTTTCACCGAGATGCGTTTGCTCCAGCGACCTGTGCGCGTGCAGCTGCTGTCCTTACCGACATCGACTGCAACGCCTTTCCAAGCGGGCGCAAACACGGCAGCTCCACCACCTGCGACCATCTTCATCGGTACCGGTGAGTGCCTCATGAACCCTTGCCGACACTTTTGCTATAAGAAATTTAACCTGTCGTATCTAGTACTCCATCCTGCAGGTAACATCGCAGAACTTCTAGTCGCTTCATGTCTCGCGCGAGTCATAGACTGGCATGCCGGCATGCTTGCAAGCAATGGTCAGATGGAGCGCCTCCGTGCAGCAGAGAAAGCAGCAAAGGAGAAGCGTCTCTATCTGTACGCGAATGCGCCAGCGCCCTCGGTCAAGACGAACGGTGCAACGGTAAATGGTAGTGCACGGACGTTCGACGCCACGGTCGTCCGTGTCTGGAGCGGGGACCAGATCTCCGTTGTGGACAGGGACATCGGCAAGGAGCGTAGGCTGCAGCTGAGCTCGACAAGAGGGCCCAAGTGGGTTAGATCCAGTCCCCCGTCGCGCTAATACTGATCGCGTTTTCTTCTAACAGACTTTCAGACCCAAAACAGGCGTATTACGCTCAAGAAGCCCGGGAATTCCTGCGTAAACGCTTGATAGGGAAACACGTCAAGGTCCACATTGACTTCGTACGGCCAAGAGAGGGTGAATACGAAGAGCGGGAATGCGCAACAGTCCGTCACGGTAACCAGAACTCGTACGTCTCGAGTGGGCTTTATCTTCTTTATGTCTGATAGAGTCGCCCGTGTAATTCAGAAATATTGCTGAGCAACTCGTCGAGAAGGGACTGGCAAGCGTTGTTCGTCACAAACGAGACGACGAAGATCGCTCGCCGGATTACGACAAGTTGATGGCCGCAGAGCAAGTGTGAGGATGTAGCACTACGTGTTCTATGCAGATGTTGACCGAAATGCAGTGCAGTCGCAGAAGCGCGCGGTATTCATTCCGGTAAAGACCATCCTTCTCCCAAACAGCCGCTCAACATTTCAGAAGTACGCATGCACACATCAGTATCACTCCATCTAATGTGCTAACCCTCTCATTTTTCGTCCAGTCTCACAATCGTGCCGCGCCATTCATAAACGGATTCAAGCGGTTAGGCAGGATTCCAGGAGTCGTCGAATACGTGGCTGCTGGATCGCGATTTAAGTGAGCTGGAAGTCGTTGGTGCCCATTGCTTCCCCTCACGCTCGATTATAGAGTCTTCCTGCCTAAAGACAACCAAGTCCTTACGTTAGTACTCAGTGGTCAGTAGCACATTGCTCTCTATCTTCTATTTTACTTCTAATCAACGCTCCTGCAGGTATTCGCGCACCCCGTACTGCCCGCAATCCCTCAGAAAAGAGCGAGCCTTATGGACCTGAGGCATCCGACTTTGCCATGAGGCGGTATATGCAGCGCGACGTCGAGATCGAGATACACGATGTCGATAAATCCGGTGGCTTCATTGGAGCGCTATACCTGAGCAAGACCGAGAACGCTGCAACCACCCTCGTGCGCGAAGGTCTTGCGACCGTACATCCGTATTCCGCAGATGGTCTGTCATGGGCCCGTCAGCTGTACGACGCGGAGGTTCGTCAGCAGACTTTCTGATATCTTTTGCTATTTATATTGATGTCGAATTTTTTCCAGGCCGACGCGAAGCGCGAGAATCGCAACGTGAGTTTTACCTCAGGCAGGTCCGGAACTGCAACTTACACTCTAAGTAGATCTGGAAAGATTACGATGAAAGCGCAGAGCAGGCCCAGGAAGCACCTGAAGAAGTTGACGGCGGCGCATTAAAGCCTGAATATCTGGACGTTATCATCAGCGATGTCCGGGACAAAAATGATTTCAGCTTCTCCGTGCAAATTCTCAACACGGAAGGTGTGCCACATGAATTCCATCAGACCTACAATATGGCTAACCTTTTGCGTAGGTATTGCTTCATTGGAGAAGCTCATGCGCGATTTCTCTCTGCACCACAAGGGCGCTATTGCAGCTCCTGGGTTCGTCCCAAAGAATGGTGACCTTGTATCTGCGAAGTTCTCGGATGGCTCTTGGTACCGTGCTAAAGTGCGGCGTGCATCACCCATCAAGAAAGAGGCGGAGGTAACTTTTATTGACTACGGCAACCAAGACACCGTCAGCTTTGCGAACATCCGGCCATTGGATCCCAAATTCCGATCATTGCCAGGGCAAGCACATGACGCTCGCCTCAGGTCAGTCGCTCTGTTTGTTAAATCGTGAAGATGACCCTGACATCTCTCGCAGCTTCATCAAACTGGTAGGACCGGAGAGTGAATACCACGCAGAAGCGGTAGAACGCTTCCGCGCATTATGCGAAGGAAGGAAACTCGTCGCGAACATTGACCATCGCGAAGGGTCCCTTTTGCATCTGCGCTTGATTGACCCCACCGACCCCGCAGCTGAGCAAGATCCTCTAGCTTCTATCAACGCTGATCTCTCCCGCGAGGGATTGGCCACGGTAGATCGCAAGAACTGCAGATATCTTGCAGCGTACCCTAACGTGGTGAAGCATATTCAAACGGCGGTTTCCGCAGCGAAGAAGGAACGGTTGGGCATCTTCGAGTTTGGGGATGTGGAGGAGGATGATTGACAATGAGCAATAGTCCATTTGATTAGACACTGCTTTTGTCCAAAATATTTGTAGTCTCCCTGCGAAGGGGCTATCCTGCTAATCAGTCAGTGCGATTTCACCATTCCATCGTTGTCGAGTGTGCAGAGTCTTGGATGGCGTTGCCCGGTTGCCGCGACGCGTTCACGCAGCGCACGTGATGTTACCATGCTACCAGTGTTTGAGGATTCCAATTTTTGTGCCGACTGACACTCCCTTCACCTTACCTGGAGGCTTCAGGTGTCCACTCCTGGCTGATTGGCTTGGCTTGGATTTCTACTCGGTCTCAAATCAACAGAGGAGCCAACTGCTTATATCTCGCTTCGAATTGTTTACTCGAGAGATACCCACAATTCCAGAATTGCAAGATATCAGGGCCACCTCTATTTCATTCTCTAGTGCTTACATTTATGCTCAAGTCAGCCATGGGTGGAATGGCTTCGTGTCGGAATTGTGTCTTTTCCACTCGAACGAGTCTTCTTCGAACTTGTGAGTGTAGATATTTCATCTGCGATCATTCGTCTTACTGACATTCCCCCATTTCTATTGGATGGTTACGTGATCTTTCCTTGTGACTGGTGAGTTGCATCCAAGAAATTAAACACATCATCAAAGGGCTGGCATTGTTGCTATTCCACACATGCCATGTCCGTGCTACAATCGCAGGCGCCGCAAGCTTTGCAGTCCAGAGTGCGGGAGCCGTCGAACAGTCTCGGTTTGTCCGCGGACGATCTCAGGGCAGAGCATGCATTGAGAGAGGCTGTCCAGATGTTGAAGACCCCTCACCAACTCCGGCTATTTTTCGTCCACCTCCTTGTCAATGACCACGTCCGCTCTCCATTATCGACATGGCGTACCTTCCAAGACACGTTTGCACAAGACTTCATCTTGCAGAGTGATAATGTCAACATTGGTATGAATCAGGCTCTGGAAGAGATTGGACGTTTGCTGGAGGAACACAAGAAATCTCTCGGCGTATACGGACTACCGGAACCGGAGTTCCATAGCCGTGAAGTCGAGCACGAGCTTGCACAGTGGGGAGACAGCGAGCTACTCGCTGCACGAGCGGCAAAAGCAGCGTCGAGATTAAATGCGGAGCAATATCACGTTTATTCGGAGATCCTCGATGCTGTTTCTGAAGGACGACCGCTCTGCGCATTCGTCGATGGGAAGGCAGGACGAGGAAAGACGTATCTCGTTCATGCTATGTGCAATAAATTAAGGTCTCTGGGCCGGATCGTCTTGCCAACTGCAACATCAGGTTTTGCAGCGCAATTGTATCCTGGAGGCAAGACCACTCATTCAACTTTTCAAAGTAGGCATCAGATTATACGTGGGGTTACTATGCTCATACCTCTCCATCAGGTTCCAATACAAGAGGACGATGGCATCTTGGAGTCACCTATCGAAGCCCATGATCCTCGTGGAGAGCTCATCCGTGAAGCGGCCGTCATCATATGGGACGAGGCACCAATGGCCAAAAGCACTGTACTCAAGTGCGTCGAAGAGACGTGTCGGCGAGTCATGAGAAACGACCTTCCTTTTGGCGGCAAAGTGGTCGTGCTGCTGGGTGACTTCCGGCAGACATGTCCTGTCATTCGTCACGGCACGCGGCGCCAAATTGTCGATGCATCTATCAGATCGTCGCCTCTCTGGCAGCGTTTCTCGGTGTACCGACTGACGCAGCCAATCCGTAATGCGGAAGATCTGCCCTTCGCGGATTTCGTCGATTCCATTGGTGATGGCGCCGGACCTAATGTTTCCTTGGATCTGTTACACAAAGTCGACAGTAGAGACGAGCTGATAGATTTTGTCTATCCGGAAGACATCTTGGAAGATCCTGTCAAGTGTTTAAAACGCGCCATCCTCGCTCCCACTAATGAGCAAGTGGACGAATACAACAAGGAGATCCTCAGTCGCATTGAAGGCGTCAAGCGCACTTATCAGAGTCTTGATTCTTTGAAGGAAGAGCGCGAGGTGGACATTGCAAACCCTGAGACTATTCTCAAGGACGTAGCTCGGATACCGCCGCCTGGGCTGCCCGCTCATGCTCTCGCTGTTAAAGTGAACGGGGTATACCGATTGATGTGCAACTACTCCCCGGATCGAGGCCTGGTCAAGAATGCTCGTGTTGTCATCCGCGCTCTCGGCAAGCGCATCATCACGGTGCGTATCCTTCGTGGAGTGGGAGGGGTCAGCGTACTTGATGCGGAGGACATCGTCATATCTCGCATCTCTTTCACCACCCTTCTCGAGTCCGGCCACACCCTCATCCGTCGCCAATTTCCCTTAGCGCCTGCATATGCAACGACGTTCAACAGCTGCCAAGGTCTCACGCTGGACATCGTCGGAGTTGACCTCACTCGACCTGTATTCTCCCATGGTCAGCTCTATACAGCACTATCACGAATCCGGCATCGGACTCATGCAAGGATTCGCTTGAGGACTGGGCATTCGTCCACCAGGAATGTTACGTACCAGGAGATTTTCCCCTAATCTCTGACATGTTTTCCTGCAAGGATTGCTGTTAGACTTGTGTTATTCCCTACCTTGTCGCTATGTGTGGGGTGGACCGTGTCGTCCACTTGAATCCTCATGCAAATTTTCCTATCGATTGCAGGATACAAATTCACCTCGAGGCGCTCAGTTAATATGACATCGCTCTGTGCTATCCCCAGTGGGAAATTGGCGTAACTGCTAATATAAACCTCCCTGCTGTGCAAGGCGGCGCAGCATCATCGCGATTGTCGTATACTGTCCGACTCAGCACAGTGTCAAGCTCCAGTGGCAGTCGATACAACGTTGCGTATGGCGCTCAAAGAGATGTACACTGCCCTAGCAATTCTATCAGTGCGTTCTACCCAATGACGCTGGAATTGCGCTATTTCCTCTCGTTAGCCCAGGTACTTAGCTTTAATCTACGGAAAAGGACCATTAATCATGATGCTGGCAATTGGATGAAGAGTAATCGCTACCGCTTCCAGAAAGTGGGTCGCCGCCGTGCATGCTTTGTTGGTATTACAGCCGTTTGCAGAACATACGGCGCTAGTCTTCATCAGTTGGCCACCGGGAATAGGCCTTCGGCTTTACGAATCACGTGGGTGACCAAGCCTGCGCAAATAATGCGTCTCTCTGAGTACGCGACAATGCGATTCCATCCATGTTCACCGTGTACCTGTTCCTATCATGATTGGAAAGGCCTCAAGAATGAATATTTGAGTAGTAAATTCATTTTATTGTGAAGTATGAACACCTCAAGCTACTCTACGGCAATAGCCGGGACGTCTGAGAGGCAGTCAGTATGTGTGTCTCCTTCCAAATTGGGCGTAAGGTCGAAGGCCTACTGGGCGACGCGACTTGATGCAGACTATTACTGAAATGGATCGATTGTCATCCATTTCTGATTAGTCAGCAACGGAGACTAATACGGCGCGTGATCGAAATTTCTTTTTTTGGACAAATATATACATTCTACAGTATATCTGTATTAGCTCAGTCAATACATGTTGGATTGTCTTGAAAATTGGAGCAATGAAATGGCATTGAAAATCCCGAGGGGATGGTCAGCTCAGAATTTTAAAATAATAAGTTTGAACACTTCACAAGAGAGGCATCATGTAAACTCAATATATCTGAATTTCTGTGGCTCCTGGGTCTTTCTGGGATTATCCCTGAATATACATTGTCCATACCACTCATATAAAGGGGACTGCCAATTTATTTTGGCTTTTTGTAGCCTGCCCATATGACCTGTGGTTCTTGCACCATTTCATGCCAGATTTCCATCTTTCCAGAAACCAACAGAAATATTGTACACACAAAATAAATTGGCAGTCCTCTTTATATGAGTGGTATGGACAATGTATATTCAGGGATAATCCCAGAAAGACCCAGGAGCCACAGAAATTCAGATATATTGAGTTTACATGATGCCTCTCTTGTGAAGTGTTCAAACTTATTATTTTAAAATTCTGAGCTGACCATCCCCTCGGGATTTTCAATGCCATTTCATTGCTCCAATTTTCAAGACAATCCAACATGTATTGACTGAGCTAATACAGATATACTGTAGAATGTATATATTTGTCCAAAAAAAGAAATTTCGATCACGCGCCGTATGTTCTGCAAACGGCTGTAATAGGGTCCATGAAAGCAGTCCATCATGTGTCATCTGTGTTGGCGCTACATTCGATTATGAAGAAAGCAGTTCGGGGCCATTATGACCATATATTCTCGTCGCGTCTCGGCCGATGTGTTTGCCTGACTCTTCGAATAAGACTTACTCGGCTTTTTGGAGACCATGCAGGACCTTCGCGTATTCTGCATTCACCAGATGGTGAGTAGAGAATCGTATTGCGAGCTAACCGTGCGCAGATGTTGACTGAACGCATCGTGTTCGCCTTCTCATTTGGTTGTTGACGTGGTCTATTAGTTTTAGACGAAAGTATGGCACAAATTTCGCGTAGCGGGTCGAGCATTTGAACTCCTCGTTGCAGCTTCATACTGCGACGTCAAGCGAGAGTCGGCCTACCATTTGTCCACAAACCTATAGTAGTATTTTCAATCAGGAAAGATCGCACAGATCATATCATATCGAGGGAGCACGTCAAACCCGATGATTATCAGCCGTACAATAGAAGCATAGTATGCACATCGTCCGCGAATTCTATAGTCGGTCGCCTGTACTGCCGTCCCGGTAGTGTTCTGCACCTCGTTCCGTTTTGTAGCATCGACCGTATGGCCCACATTCGTTGGGATCTCCTTCGGATCGCTTGATCCCGTTGTTCCTCAAGGAATTCAACTGATCTGTCATCGTCCACCGTGTGCGCTCTTCTCTTTGGAAAACAGGCAAACGCAATTGCTCTAATAAGCCACTTTCGTGTTGTGCAAATCGGCGAAGTAATTCACGCGATTGCCACACAGCGATTCTGCATAGCACTGTTGCGTAGTGCCAAGCTCCGATCACAGTTGATATGTCGAAAGACTCTGTATGACGCTCGAAGATATGTACATTGCCCTAATGAACATGTTAGGTTCCTGTGATACAATACATGAATTATTACATTAATGTCACCTGTTCATCAGCCCAGCTGCTCATCAGCGAGGCAAGGGGCCCATCGCCCACGACACTAAAAATTGGATGAAGAGTGATCCCTATAGCTTCGAGAAAGCGCGCAGCGGCCGTAGAGCACATGCGTTGTTGGTTGGTTCCTTGAGGGGACTTGTGTTTCTTCTCATCGGCGATGGTGATTTTATACTCGATTATGAGCAGAGGCAATTCGAGAGTATTACATTCACGCCGCAGCCGCGGGTCGGCCTGTAAATCTGACTTGTCCCTTGAATGCAGCTTCTTCAGATTGACGTTTAGTCCTGAGATGGTGTCTGAAACCTCTGCAGTCCCTATGTTCGGCAATTCCTGGACCTCCCGGGATTGACATTGCGAACTGGCTGTGAATATCCCTGTAGTGATCGTCTTCCTTTTCGTCTGTTCGTGTGGCGTATTTTGATGAACAGATGAGATGGCCTTCGCCTGGTCATCAGAATCATCAGGCTCTTCTCCGTCGCTTTCTTCTTTCGTGTAGCTAGCACCGTCTTCATGAACGTGTCTTAACTTTTGTGACTTGTGTGGTTGGCTTGTAGTTGGGAAGTGGGCAAATCGGAAACCGTCCAGTTGAGCATGATTCAGAAGTATCGGTATTCGCAGAGTTCCCAAAGCAGCGCATGTCCCTTTAATGGGGTCATGTCCGAAACGGTCATAACAATCCTGTCTTTTAGTAGTGTTGTCAACCCATTCTTGCCAATGTGCATCAATGTGTCGGGCATCTGCCTTCTCTTGCTTCCGCACAGCAAAGAAATCTCCATTCAAATCAGCCCAAGTTTGCAGGTCTTGCTTCTCCACTTCACGGAACTGGTCGGTAAGATCTAGTGTCGCATGTTTGAAGACGAGCTCATCCTCAATATCGACAAAATGGCTGCGGGGCATCCGCAGCTTTTGCTCCAGCCTAGTCCGGAGATCAGGCACTTTCACAATCAAGTTATAGTCATGTACTCACGCTCGATGTGTGTATGTGTCCGCCGCGGAACCTGCAGCAGACGTATTTGCAGCCGCACTTTCAGCTAAAGAGTTAAGAGACGAATCATCTTTTCCGGCCCACGCATCCACGAAAAAGTTCAGGAACAGGCTATCATGATCATATCGCCATTCCACTTCAGGGACTCGGTATGGAGATGCTGCTTTCACTTCGGCATGAGCACACACCCGCAAGAGAGTAGAGAAGTTGTCCTTCATTATTTGTAGAATATCCTCCGGGATGTCGACCTCTTCAGGGGACCGTGATTTGTCTGAAACTTGTCGTAGCTTCACCTGTCGTAACAACTCTTCTGCAGTGGGCCTCATGGCTTCATCCGTGATCGGCAGATCCTCCTGTGAATCGTCGCATCTTGAACAATAAGTACAGGCATCGGAGGCCAACACCTACAAATTCTGTCCACGACCGAGGCCACATAAATTGCGTAAATCTCTGATATTCATCACGCATGTGTGGGTCAATAAGCATGGACTGTAAGGTAGCCTTGCGATCAAATAGCCATGCCATCACTTGTTTCTCGCATACTTCGTGGTTTCCTCCATTAGCGAATCTATAGCAATTGCTGGGATCAATCTCCACTGCGGCGGTACAAATTCACTGACCGAGAGCATGGCATTGCGTTTGAGGCCAATTGAACTAGTGTTGCAGGAGATGCCCCGCTGTGAATGCGGTGGAGATTCCGCGTCAGATTATAGGGCAGTGCATCAATAATTGACTGGTTTACCTGTCGGTATTATTGGGGAGAGCATTGTCACTGGTGAAACACCTATGTAACCGGTAATATTCACAATATGTAATGCACGTACCAGATTATTCCTAGTACGGGTGTAGTCGAATCATCTTGCGGACTATGTCGAGAGGTTGCAATCAAATTGCCGCAACGGAGCAATGGAGCAGAGAGAAACACACTATTCATTGAAAACTCTCGATGGCTGGGAGTTCTCAATCGGGGACCGTGAGACGGGCACTGTATGTGATGCCATATCGACAGCCTTTGCGCTTCTCACGTAGGAGGAATATCGAAGACAACGGAAGGTAAGGACGTGTTCAGCAATAGAACATAGACTCACAGCTCATCGCCTTTATAAATCAACCCTTCAAGCCACAAACAAACCCTCTCACGCAAACCAGTCATAGTGATATTATCCTCAATAGGTAGGGTCCACTCGTCGAGTCGCCATCTGGTAATAGAACCTTGATCAATAGCCTCCTGAATAGAAGCCTTCCCCTCATGTGCGGCTGTGCGGAGTTTCGTAAAATGACCATCCAGGCTTAGCAAGAATTGAGAAACCACGATAGCGGAAAATGGCATCGCCATATCAAGATTGTCAAAGCGCTCGATATGGCCGAGATGCACTTGCGGCTGTGACGCATCGAATGAACACTAAGAACATGACCAGGCAGAAACAGCAATTGCTCACCAGTATATTCCCAGGTAGTATATTTGAGTCAATCCACCCAAAGTAGAAAGTGATGGTCGTGTCGTATTTCGAGAACGCAATACCGATGAGCGGTTCGGATATGCGCCACACTCGCCTTTGGTGCAGGATGCTTGACATTACAATCGGGAGCGACGCCTCTTCGGCCATGCAGACGACCGGAAGAGAACAGATCTCTGGAAGTGGCTTCGGGCGAGGATGATCAAGGACATGCGCGTCGAGCTCGGCGAGATTTCGCTGGTCCTTCTCTACCTCCTCTTCGTCAGACTCGACTTCCGGTTGAATCTTGTAGCAGTTGGCCAGAAACTCTGAGACTGTACGTTTTGGTATTGTCATAAACTGTCCTGAAGGGAGCTCGTAGAGCTCTTCGGCTGTCTCAGAGGTGTTTGAGTCGTCTTCCGAATCCGAATGTGCCTCCGGATTCTTGTCCGACATCAATTCTTCACGATATTTGTCAATGAAAGACTGGCGTTTCTCTGCAAGTACTTTACAACTGTCATCAGGGGCCAACATGCAAGCATTGTTGGCAGGTGAGGTGTCTTCGTCGGCCAGCGTCCTAGAATCATGTGCTTGCCTAGGGAGAGGAAAGGTCGAGTTGGAGAGCGACTCTCCAACAGATATGAGCATAGGTACTCGAATATTGTTCCGCATGTGATTCAACAGAGGACTCGAGTTCCCACTCGGATGTTTGGGGAGGGCAATGAAGACGTTCTCCCTGGCAATAAATAATATAAGAATCCCATGAAATCAGCCAACTGTTAACATACTCACTGAAGAAATATATCGGAGCGACCGAAACACAGCGAAGTTCGTGTCATGACCGCGAGTAGTGATTCTTTAGGACTCGGCGTCGCAGATGAGCGTTCAGACTTGACAACCTTCCGGAGGGTCGCGCAGTCCACAAGGACACTACCAAAAATCTCCTTCAATCTCCGAGACGCGCAATCTTCGGACCTGAGATGTGTCGATGTGCACATAGATGATTGTAATTCATGGAACAGAGGTCTTGCCCGGGGATCCATATAGGAAGGAGGATCCTAGTTCAGATGTGTGAGTTTTAGGTCATCATATGCAAATCCTCCACGAACCTCCTTCAGCCATCCCGGCAGTAATAGCGATTCATGAAGGAGCATACCGCATTCCTTTACTGCAAGCGGCCACGTCTCGCCGTCTACCCTGAAATTGTGGTTTACAACGTCCTCTCGTACGGCAAAGAGATATTGATCGTAAGGCGACATTTGAAGCGTTATCAATATACAAAAACTATCAACCTCGAGGAAAGTTATGGGGCGATGTCTGCTGTATATTGCGGAGCAGCGGGAGTAGAGGTGAACGCAGCCACAACCCGTTAGACCTAGTCTCCCGTAGGCAGACCTTAAATAGTGACCTTTGAGGGGGAGGGGAGGACGGTCACTCTATAGCGTTAGACCTGACGCGGCGGTCGCGACGCGTTGAAATCACGTGGGCGCCACTTACACCGTACTCTGACTGCCAGGATTCAGGAACGTCCGCACATTCAGCAGATACTAATGAGGTCTACGGGGAAATGCGAGCTACTCTTCCATAGACGTTGAGTGTACGCATCGTTCCCGCCTTCTTCTTTGATAATTAGCGGAGTACTTATTTCAGAGAAACGAACCTGCCTAACGAGTCGAGCGTTTTGACCTGTACGATGCGCCATTGGACCGTTCTGTACCCTTATTTCAGATGAGACTATGTAGATATACATTCTGCAGGGATGCGAATAATTTTTATACAGACAGAATATCAAGTAAGTGAAAGAATTCTAAATAGTTTTGATAGTTGGGTTTCCAACGGATGGTCTCGAACGGCAGACATGGCTTCCCTAAAGTTCTGAGCACGCTCACAACTCACTGAACTTCTCCGCCAAATCGGCTGAACCACAGCAGCCAATTCGGTCGTTCTTCACATGGCGCGTCAACGCATCCCGGCGGCTAAAACTCTGCCGACATCCGCCCACCATCGCGTGCCCCCTGTACACATACGCCTCGCGTGGGTCCTCGACGCGGATGCCATATGCACTCGCCTCCTTCAGAGGCACTCCACAGCAGACCCACTTCTCATGATTGACATCCGCGCGGTGCGTGTCCATATGTCGTCGTAGGTCGGGCACACGCCTGCTGGCGGGGACAAAGCCGCACATTGTGCATGAGCCGTCACGCAACGCCTGTTCGACCTGCTCAGGGAGGACGTTGGCTTGTGCATTCCGAGGGCGCGTGCGGCCACCAGTGCGAGCGGGAGACGGGCAACTCGGGACAGGGGAGGGTAGAGTCCCAATTCGCGAGGCGACCCGCTTCGGACGCTCGCCGACCGCATAAGGACTGTAACGCCGCTTGCGTGCTGTAGTGGAAGGAGAGGGGCAAAAGCCGGAGTCCGAGTTGTCGTCGGTTTCACCTTCTGCATCCCCGTCGGAGCATAGTGAAGGACCTGCGCGGGAACTCGCAGAGTACGATCGAGGGATCGTGGGCCCTCCGACCCTTGAGGGACCAGAGGCAGGTTCGGAAAGACAGAGCTGCTCGAACGATAGAGCGACTGCTTGTGAATGTGACAGTGTCACCAGGTCCGATGGGGAGACGCAAAGTGGGGGCATAGCCTTACCCTCACCCGCATGCTCTGCTCTGCTCGACATAACGGAATAAGAGTCAAGCGATAAACTAGAGATTAAGTGTATATTAGACAGCAGCTCCCTTATGTGAACTCAGCGTTCAGAGGACGTACAACGGAGATGGCCATGTCTCGGATGTCAATCCAAAATCCAGTCCGAGCCCGATACCCAGACTGCCAGTGAGGATGGAATTCGCGTCCGAGGGAGATCCTGACCAGCTAGGGACCTGACTATGACCACCGAAGTCCTCCGCGAGGGGTGGCATGATGCCGCTGACCATGGATCCATCATAGTCGACAGACCACGCATGAGGCAAGATGGACTTGTCGTCACACCCGACAAAGGAGTAACAGAGTGGCCCCTCTGGTTCTGCAAACACAGTAGAGGTAGAGTACAACTGATCATAGACTCGTTGGGAACTCATGGAGGGCGTAGGATGTGTTGCCGGTGCGATGCCACTGCGCAGTGTGTTGCATGTAGGCCATAATCACGGCCTTTTATACTCGGAGGAGACCCGGCCATTGTGCAGGAGAGCAATATGGACGACTCTGAAGTTTGGCGGGCTGGGAAGTGGACGTCTCAGTATAAGAACGTCGTGTCCGGCAAGTGCGAGACTAACCTTGTAAGGGAATTGTGAAGAGTGATGGCCATCCAATCGCAGTGGCGTGCCGCGTGAGGTCATCGCGGTCCTGCAGCCGATCAACACTGCTCAGTACTCATGACCTTCGAGCTCGCACCACGAAATGGAGGGGGAAGATGAGATGATATTTGGGCCTACTGGCAGGGCTTCCGAGCCTAGTACTAGCCTTTATATCCCGTAGGTATAGGATAGGGGCCATACTACAAGATAGGAGACAAAAATTGCCTACAGTCAATGTCAAAGTGAGCACGGGCCAACGCTGAGGCTCTCGCACTGATCCAAGTACGACGATAGTCTGAGTAAGTTGACTCAGTGATCAGAGCGAAGTGGCGTTGTCGTGGCTGATGGCATACGTGATGTACAAGTACTGCTGCGCAACAAGCAGTACCTGGGTCAAACCTCGTTCAAATATATGTGTTTCCCGCAGCTGGGCAGGGTTCGAGAGAGAAGGAAAAGTCAGTATGCAGCACTCAGTGCTCACTGCTACGAAACTGTTCAACGTCGACACGACCCACGTGATCGTGACAACACGCGGATCGCGCGCGTTCCATTGGCCGCCACTTCCGCAGTGGGGACTTCAAAGAAGTTTCACTACGAGTCTGCACTCGTGGTAATCAACGGCGGTTTTCTATGAACCTACCTCTTTCAAACTCACAACATTCATGCTACTGATGACGTAACCGTCGCCGTTGCGTGAGCCTCGAGTGATCGAAGGAAACGAGAGCAAGAAAAGACACGTTACGACAGCGGTTCGTCCTCGGAGCGGGAGGCAAACGCGCAAGGTACGTACATGCCAGCTACACGACCTATATACAACCCGGCGCACGCCGCAATCAGGTACAGTAAGGTACGACGCAGTGGCGTCGTCGAACGACCGGGCTCGGGCTCGCCGCGATGTTCCAACAGCTACTACCTACTACTGTGGCATCAAGAATACGGCGATTGCTAGTTGCTTCCAGCTTGCGTTGATTATTACTATCCATGTATTCAAGTTTGTTGTGTACAACAGGCATGCACAAAGTAGTTCTACCACCTATTATATAAGATCATTTCCGTAGAGGCATGCATGATCAAATCTTACTAATGTCTGTTATATAGGGTAGTCCAGCTTACCATAAAATACAACGTGGCAGACGAAAATCATTCTTCGTGCAGGGACACTACGCGAAGCCCTTGTCGTTGGGGGTAGCCACAGGGCAGTATCACGACGAATAATGGCGGCAACTGTATCGGAAGAACGACCCAGAAATTCATTGAGATCCGGTATTAAGACAAACAAACATCACATGCATAGTCATACCATGGCCTAGCACATCAGTTATCTGCGTCTGGACACATTTCCGACCGATATACTCATAAATGAGTATAAATAAAAGCACTGTAACATATCAGTGTAAGCACGTACAAGCTAAGCAAGCTAGAGATCGAGATCACGAAACAGCAATGAGAACTATGGGGTATATCATGCTAGAGCAGTCCATATCTCCATCGGTACTATGTACTCATTCCCTCAGAACTCGTTTCTTTTCGTCGGCAAATCGGTCCTCTTATCGTATATATCCATAGCAGGCTGCAGACCCGCGGCTTGCAGCTCGGCCGCGACGCGCTCAGCGCCAGCCATGACACGCAAGAGATTCTGGCCCGTGAGCCCTGCAAGCTCGAAGCGGTTCCATCCACGTTTGTACATTTCCGCAATCTTTGAGCTCCACTGTGAGCACACAGCGAGAAGTAGCAGAATAATGAGGGACTACTGACCAGAGCAGGATATTTGGAGACGTCCTCAAGCCCCTCTGGGACGGTCTCAATTCCATCGTAATCGCTGCCTAATCCCACACTAGGTGTCATACGGGGAGTGATCAGTTTGTATGATATACAGCAAAACACGCGGCTCCACGTACTGTTGTCTACCTGTGATTTTTGCAATATGCTCAATATGGTCTGCTACAGTTTTCACATTGGCTTTTCCGGGGTCGGCGACGAATTGCGGTGCGAAGTTCACCTTGATTGAGCGTTTAAAAGATGGCTCATGGAGATGCTCATAGGAGGGCTCACCATAATGACCGCGTCAACTTTCCCATCGGTCGTTCCCACCAGTTCTAGAATGTCATCAGGGATGTTCCGTGCGACGTTGTGCACGGCACGAGCGGATGAATGGGACCAGATTACAGGCGCCTGGGAAACACATTCGCTAGGTACGAATATATAAGATGGACGAAATCGAATGGCTCACTTTGGTATGGTTGAGAGCCTGCCTGGCAGTGTCGTCTGATGTATGACTTAAATCGACCAGCATACCGATGCGATTCATCTCCGTGACGAGAGAATAGCCAATTGGGCTGCGCAATTATGAACAAAAGCCATCAACGTGAAAGCACACAGTGAAGTCATGTCAATATTTGTCAGGCATAAGCCACTCAGAAGCGCACCTCAGTCCGCCCCACTTGGGCTCGAGCGGTACCAAGTATCCGCCAGAGTCAGCAAAGGCATTGTTGCACATGTGCGTCAGCGTCACGTAGCGTACGCCAAGCTCGTAGTATTGTCGGAGGACTGCGATAGAGTCACCGAGTTGATGTGCTCTGCGTGCAATTTATTTAGCCGAGGGCATGATGGCCGGCAGTGCGTGAACAGTCTCGTACCCTTCCACACCGAGTAAGCTGGCGATCTTAAATGTGCTTATTGCGTTCTTGACGTCATTCGTTGTAAGAGCCAGCTGGAAAGTCTGGGATGGAAAAGCAAGAACAGTGATTGGTTCATGTCTTAGAAAATGAAACGTTATGTGAATAGACACACGTTAGAATACTTGTTGATGAGAAGCTTCGCAACATCAATTTGCTCAAGTGTGTCTCTGACAAGCAGTGGGAACAAGAACCATAACTCAGGGCATATTAAGCATTCCAGTTGTAGCTACTCACCGAACGCGCCAGGTCGCATTCAAGAAGTCTTCGCCATCGTCAAGTCCAGCATGAGCCGGGCATGCTGTATAAACTGACCTAGAATCTATCTGAGCTCACAACCGCGCAAGAAAATAAGCCTGGTATACCAGAAGAATCCGCCTACTTTCCCCTCCTTGAGACGCGGGATGTCGACATGTCCAGGGGTGGCCTGATCCAGATCGAACGCCGAAATGTTGTTCGCATATACTGTCCGGGCAAATTCTGGGAGATCTGCGGGTTGATAGGCCTATTAGACGTCATTTGGAACAGGGAAAGAAGTCTAGTCAAATGAAATTGCTACAGACCGATGTGTCCATCCTATACAAGAGCGTCATAAGTGCCCGTCCATTCGGAAAATATAGGTCGTCCGACTCACAATCACAGGTGCCGCCTGGAGCACCCTCCTCGCTGCATCCTGCGGGTTCTTCGGCAGCGCCCCCGCATACTTCCCAATCTTTTCCCAAAAGAACAGCATGACGAACAGGGCGGCTAGGAAGCCGACCGCGAGCACGCCGTGCGTGACGGTGCGCACCGTCGTCGCTCGTCGCCTGTGGGCATCTTTCGCAATGTTCTCGCCCACATCCGTGTCGCGGGCGAGGTTAGGCTGACCTTGGTCCCCGAGGAGAGGTTCATGCTCGCTGTTGGAAGACATGGTCTGACGGGGAGACGTCGACGGGTCAGGCTTGGGGGACGGATAGCACTTGTGCAGCCAGGGTCAGGGGTAGTGGCAGAAGTCGCTTAATGACGCGATGAGCACGTGATTTAGACCTTGGCGGCGATCATCGTCAAGTCGCCGGCATCCGTGCGGTTGTATGCAGTATCTTGGTAGTGTCCTCGTTTATTACCCTAGAGGTGTGTTTTCAGCGGACGCTGTCGACTATACTATGTCTTCTGACTGGAATCGAATGAAACTGAGAGTGTCGGTCCACAATCTTGAAGGCTTTGTTGCATCGTGGTTACAGAATTCACGGGCTCATCATCGCTGTGCTTTCGCAGTCATGGCTGTGTCTTCGGGGCGTCGACCTTCTCTGGGTTCTGGCACAGCAAGGGCATTACATACTCGGCAGGCTCTTCGACATTATCAACTTATCCTTATACAAATGCATTCCATTGTTTGTCCAGCTTACGGATATGGGTCTTCTTGGATATCCACACCCCCGGATATCCATGCACACGTGAGGATAAGGGGTATACGCTTAATACCATGCAGTGTGCACATACAATGATATACTCTGTTAGTCGTGTACACACTCGATTGAGGTGAGTGGTCGAACAGTCCACTCTGTATGCATGCTGGTGAGTAATATCATGCGTGTACTATGTACAAAGTGGTCAAAGCCTGAACAGGATGAGATAGGGAAAGTGAGGACGTCGACATTAATGAGCATGCGCTCCCTTGTAAGTGCCTGGATTATCGTGTTGATTATATCGTTATTTTGATGTCTTCCGATGCTCATTCTGGTGAACACATCTTTCCCCACAGCGCTTCGGAAGATAGTCACTTGGTAGGACTGTTTCGTGTCACTCAAGCAGCAGCGAAGCCCGAATGAAACGGGTTGCTTGGTGCTCTGATCCCTCGATGACTGGTAGTATTTGCATGTGTTGAGGAAGGCAGGTCCATTACATCATCAAGAGCAACTTGAACAAGCTGGTCTGGCTGTACTTGTTCTCCTCGCAGCGTGCATACGGAACATGCGGATTTGAAAAATTTGCGTCGTATCTCGATGAAACCCTTGCCAGCGCACCGTTTGACATGCACTCCTGGACGGTATATTATCTGTGATATACAAACGGTAGAAAGACTAGGCCTCTCTTGCGCTCGTAACATCGGTCATCGCCCCACGTACGTATTGCAATTCGAGTGAAGGTGCTGGTGAAGGCAAGCACGTGAGCTTGTCTGCAGTTGACGTCATGAGTGAGGAGGCGGGGGCGTGTCGTCATCGGAGATCGAGAGGCCTGAAAAGGCGAGGCTAACTTCGAATTCACATCCACCAACGTTCTTATACTCACGCACGCCCTATCCACGACTTCCTCCTACCTCTATCTCATACATATCTACTACACTATCATGTCCACCACCATGTTGCGCTCCCAGGCAGCCCGCTCCCTCGCCGCATCGTCCCGCTCTGCGCGAGCAGCCTGTCCAGTGAGCACAACATCCATTTTATATCTGACTCGACGCTGACGATCTATCTTGATAGCGTGCCCGCACATACGTGACCCCACCCGACCCTACACACCCTACCGACTCACCAAAGCCCTCCGATGTCCCCACACCGCCTAGTGGCTCTAACAGCACTCTCTGGCTGCTCCTCGGCGCAACCGGCCTCGGTGTCGGCGGCTGGTACTACATGCGCGAGGGCGAGGAGGACATCCACGCTAAGCGGAAGGCAGACCAGGAGCAGGCGCTCGCGAAGGCGAGGGAGCTCGGCGATGCGGGCAAGCGCACTGCGCAAGACGCGGCGCGTGAGAGCCAGAAAGTGTACGAGGAAACTAAGGTGCGTTCTATCCCCGACTTTCCTCTACGGCCAGTACGGGGCTGACGTGCAATCGCTACAGGCTGCGGGCCAGGATAAGATCGCGGAGGCGCGTGCTCAAGCAGACGGCTACGTGAACGGCACGCGGAGCACGGTCGAGAAGCAGTACGACGCGGCGAAGGCGTCCGTCGCGAGCACGTACAACTCTGCCGCGCACGCCGTTGGGGATGCCGAGGCGCGCACGAAGGCAGCGTACGATGACGCGAAGCACAAGGCCGACGCGACGACGCAGAGCTGGGGCGCGTGGTTGGGCAGCTGGTTCGGATACGGCAAGGGCAAGGCGGACGAGGCGAAGCGTGAGGGCGCAGCACAGGTTGCGGCAGGCGCAGGGAAGGTGGAGAAGGAGGCTGAGAAGCGTGCGTGAGGAGAGGGCCGCCCATATCGGTTTAGTGGATTGAGAGAATATCGTTCGGCCGAGATGTGCGCCATGGACTATGGATGAGGCGTTGAAATGGTGCCGCGATGTAAGTTTGCTCTCGTCCATTCCTGTAACTATGGAGTACAATATTTCTGTATCATAACGATTGACGACTTACGCAATGCCGACTGTATATATTGTTGTATCCCGCCTGCATCTCCAGAAATAGCAACATGTCGCGCCCCGCAGTTGGCGGCTATCAATCGTCACGCACGGCAATTGTGTCGGAAGTTTCCTGCGTCAATTGCAATCTCGAAATATTGCGATAACATTGAGCGACATTGTGATAACATTGAGTGACATTGTGACTCATTTTGAGCACGAATTTCCATTACAATTGCCTTATAAAGTCATCACGGTCATTACAACGGCATTGCAATGGCATTGCAACGGCGTCACAGTGATTGTGATGAATTGCAATCGAGCCGAAAACGCTTAGACGTTGAGTGCCATTACAAACCATTGCAAACCGGTCTGGAAATCTCCGACATGAGGTGGCTGTTGGCAAGTTGCGCATCAATATGAATACTTAGTATCTTGTTCCCGTCGTACCTTGCAGCCCTAATGGTCGCTTCCATCAAGGTGGCGATGCGTTGATGACCTGCTATATCGGTAAGCATTCTGATTGAAAATCTTTCTCCTGCGTATCTGAGACACTGTAGGCCCTAGGGCGCGCTCCGACAGCATATACGGAACGGAGCGCCGCGTAGATCGGTTACTTGAGTGGGCGCGGCTCGAACAGGCGGCGTGTTGAACACGGTTTCAGAATGGGAAGGTTTGACCACGGTCGTAAGACCATAGCATGGCGATTCGGGCCTGAAAGTTGAAGTGCTAGCTAAGCCAGAGTGCATCGAGCATGCTCTGCACCGCCATTTGATCGCAGATCGTTGACGCTGATCACTCCGGATCGTCGTCCTCGCGGGGGACAAGCGTATGGGCACCGATGCAAGAATCCAATCCGACGACTCACGATGCATCGTATGCGACGTAACAGTGTCGCAATAGTGCAGCAAGTCAATACGTGTCTTCACTGGCCGCGGTTCACCGAGTTGGCTGAAACGCTTGAGACGTCCGTCCATCGTCGTCAACGCCGGGACGCTCTCTCAGGCTGTGTGATGGCATCGCGGTGCGACGCTACTTACGCGACAAAGTCTGAAACAAGGCACAATGCACACATCAGCTGGCGTGTATGCTGCACGAAATGGGTGAATTCTATTCCAAGCAGTGAGTATATAAGCAGGCAGAGCGTGCTTCAAGCACCCCAGCTCTCCGCCCTTCGTTCTCAGAGCCAATTTCTTCTCGCACAGGTGCTGGTTGGTGAGTCAAGTATTACCTCTCTTAGCTTGACGTCTAGCTGACGGGCTGTTTTACAGCCTTGCTTGTTTTATAAGTTATCACATCCTCTCCACGACCTCTACATTGACGACTACTTTCCTTACATTCAACTAACGACCTCTTCATCCACACCACAAAACAAATCCAAGATGCGCTCTTCCATCATCCTTCCCATTGCGCTTGCCGCAGCCTCCGTTGCACCTGCGATTGCCATGCCCACTGCTCCGTGCGTCGCGTCTTTCACTTCATATAATTCCTCTGTTCATCTCACTTGTTTTCTTAGGACGGGCAGCGAGGCGATAAACTGGCACGAAGTCGGCACAGTAGCCAAGGACGCCGCTGGCGTTGCGCTCGACGTTGCGCCCTTCTTCTTTAGGCGCGAGCTCGAGGATGCGCTCCTAGCCCGCGCAGCTACATCTAAATTCGTCGACTGGACCACGATCCCGAGACCATACGGGCCCGCACGGGGCCCCAAGTCTGGACCCATCGCATTCAGGCGCGAGCTCGAGCACGCGCTGATGGGCCGCGCGCAGCCTGCGGCTTCGGAAGCTATCAATTGGGGCACCGTCGCGAAAGACGGGCTCAAGATTGCCGGGACCGTCGCTCCGCTCTTCTTTAGGCGTGAGCTCGAAGACGCGTTGATGGCGCGCGCGGTGGAATCGGAATCGGATGCTATCAACTGGGGCACCGTCGCGAAGGACGGCCTCAAGGTTGCAGGCACCGTCGCGCCACTCTTCTTCAGGCGTGAGCTGGAGGATGCGATCCTTGCCCGTGCGCTTGGGCTTCCTGAGTTCGCCCCGGGGGACTTTGATGTTGACCTGACCCGACGGCCTTCTACACACCGCCCTTACAGGCGCAGCATCTTTGATGATTTGGATTGAAAAGAGCAGGTTTCTTAGGTGGAAATATGACGAGGAGGGCTGATGTAGTCTGATTTTGGATTGGACGAAATGTGATGACTTTGACTTGGGGTCGAGAGCTCACATAGATCGCGTGAACGTTTGAACAATCGTCCTGGCTACATCCAAAAGGTTCCTCTCAGCATGATACATGTGAAGATAACACTAAAATATTCTTGCTGTGGGATCGGTATCAGGGTATACACGGGTATAATCGCATCTCAGAAATTGTCCATATTCGATGTGAGTGCTCATCGTAATCATTGTAAGAGTAGGGTAACCAAGTAAGATGATGTGCAACTAAAATGTCAACGGCAAGAATGTCCGCCTGGTCCACTGGTATAGAAAGGAAGGCCCTCCGAAACAGGCGAAAGTCACCTCAAATTCCCCAAGAGGAAAGGTGAGCGATTTTGAACTTGTAGCACATGCCGGCTGAGGAGGTCAGGAAATCGCCATTCCAGAGTCGAGATCGTGGACTTCATATCCAGGTCACCCCGATGAATGAACACGACCTCCTGCACGGATTTGAACGCGTTGCGAGACAGGAGTCCTTCGACTTCATTCCATACCGGGCTCTCAAGCTGGCGGTAATCATGGAGCCACATTTCGAATGTGATGCGAACCAGAGGAGCCTGGGCGACTTGGAAGAGTAGTGCTGGCACCCATGGCGTCAAGTAATCTTGCAGATCGGAAACTACCAGGTGGATGGAGCGCAATCCCGTATTCAGCGAGAGGTCGATGTATTCGTTGAGTGCTGGAAGGTATTTCAGCCCAATTGCTAAGTGAATAATGCCAATATACTCACAATTCGCTATTGCCGGGTTCTGATCAAATTTGCAGCCGACTCGTACGTGCTTGAGTGCTGGTCCCAGGGATTCCAATAAACGTCCTACATGCTTCGCATCTGAGGCGAATACCCAATCGAACGCCACCGACTCCAACGAAGCGGGGACGGGCATTCTCAGTAGCCATTCTGAGAACCCAGCGGGATCGGAGTATCTATGAAATTCCACGTTGGACAGAGGCAATTTGGGCGGTTTCTCCATTTGCGAATCTATACAATGCTTGGACTCCCTCATCTTCCAGGATATCAAGTCGATGGAGAGTTTCGAGACGGAAGGAACCGCCGACACGATTTCTTCGAACTGGAAGAATGTGCTGAAGCTACACCCGGAGAAGTGTAGCTCGGTCAGCTTTGCAAGCCGCTTGAAACCGACGAGTATTGCCTCGAACTTTGCTTTGTCGTAGACTCGGTCCCATTCCACTTTCTCAAAGCGGAGACTTCGAAGGCGGACGAGCTTGTCGATGGGAATAGTGAAGAATCGATCGATCCATAGCTTTAGGTCGGGATTGCGGTAGTTAGCATAGGTGTTGAAGCAGATTTCTCGAACGAGCCTCGCAAGGTGAGGTGAGCGGTTGACAAGTCGGGTAAAGCGTGACAAGGTAGTGGCGTTCGTGATGATGACGGTATGGAAGAGATGATGTTGGCTGGGCGAACGCCACGAGTGAGAAATTGTAGAACAGGTCTTGAGAGTATTCGGGTCGTCATGATTGTAGTCAACAATTTGATCAATAAGTTCTTGAGGAAAGGGTGTCGTCATTATGGGCAAGAATGGGCGTTCCAAACGGATTTGATCTGAACGGATGGGGACGATGAGTACCGTCGCAGAGGGGCAGCAAATAAACTCACAGGTCATGCTTTGACAGTGTTAGGTTGCCTTTGTATAGAGGATCGCTTGTTTCGAATGGTGAATGGATGTGAGGCGATCATGCTCAGGCTGGCTACGTTATTTATAAAATGGATTGTGAACAGCCCCAGTCAATGCTCAGTTGAAAGCCTTCAATAATGCACAGGATCCCAAGAACCACCTACCTGCGCCATGTACTATCTTGTAGAGGTGGATTTCCAAATAATCAGCACAAGAGATGTCAAACACATCTACAGTCATTTCCTGCCTTCTATGCAGGGCGTGAACCATTGTTAGGCGTAAAGCCCAATTGTGCCCCTCTTTAAGTGCTCGGTATCAAGGAGCTGCGATGTGACAATGCGGCACGGACTCAATCACTCATCTCG
Organism: Amyloporia xantha; assembly: GCA_036971615.1. Taxonomy (NCBI): domain Eukaryota; kingdom Fungi; phylum Basidiomycota; class Agaricomycetes; order Polyporales; family Adustoporiaceae; genus Amyloporia; species Amyloporia xantha. Next base: position 1,607,279 of record JAYKKR010000005.1, read on the forward strand.
ATCGGTTGTAACGCGCGTCTTACATAAGCGTGCATTCCGTAGTCTTGGTACTTGGATATCCACGGGGTTTTCCCGCTCAAGTGGCAGTGACAAGCACGGTTCATGATTATAGCCATCACGAATGTAGAAACCACGCTCTGCCAGTGGTATACAGACAACTTCCTTTGAGTCAGATTACATGCTGTGCAGTATATACAGGTTACGAAACCAACAAGGATGTCAACCAACAAGACATTAGCTCTCGATCTGGGGCAATGCCATGCTATACAACATAAAGGAGACGAAGTTATCTACTTCTTCAGATTGCCAATGACGGAGTCCGGAGCATATCTTGGGATAACCTGAGGCAAGAAAAGATCGTTAGAGAGTATCCTTGAGACAAAGAAGCTGTTCTCAATAACCTTGGGGTCATGTAGCATGTTGAATTCCTCCGTCGCGTCACGGCCAGCAAACAGGATGATGGCCTTTTCGCCTCCCGGGTGGTCAGGTAGGAAGCTCGTGACGTCCAGCACTTGGTTGTCAATGATAACCCAGATGTCGTCCTTCTTGTTATGCTTTGCCACCTCCTCGGCGGTGAACACGTTACCCGACCCTGAGCTCTTTGAGCCAGCGTCGGCTTTCGTCTCCGCCACAGCACTCTACGATTGCCGATTAGTTACCGAAGTCGCATTCAAGCATACTCGCTTACCTTTGAACTTGACTCTGCGCCAAGATGCCCAGCGACCGCACCCAAACGTCCAGCTGCCTTCTCTGCCAATGGGCCGACGCGCTGCAACAGATATGATGCTGCCGAGTCACCGCTGACACGCCCAAAGACAACACATCCCAGTAGTGAACTGCCTCCCAATCGGTTGGCACCGTGAACACCACCGGCGACCTCACCAGCAGCGAACAATCCAGGGATAGGCTTGCCAGATTGAGACAACACCCGAGACTCTGGGTCGATTTCGAGACCACCCATTGTGTAGTGTAGAACCGGTGTCATGATAGCAACATTGAAGATGTCGTCCATCTTCCACTCCCCAGTTGTGAAGAACTGCCCGCATTGGTGTTACATGATAGTTGGAATGCAAGACTAGATATCACGAACCTTCTTGCCAAATGGATCCTTCTTTGTCTTCACAACGTTGTTGTAGTCGTCAAAGGTCTTCTTGAGAACCTCGGGCTTGAGCCCCATGTCCTTCGCAAGAGCTGCACCACTCTCATAGCGCTTCATGAGACCACGGCCGACATAGTGCTTACAGTGCCACTCGATCTCCTTGGACGCATCACCGTTGAGAATAAGGCGGATAGGATACTAAGATCATAGACCGATGTCAGTCGAAAAGCACACTGAAACAATCACTTTAGTTCTCACTTTGCCGTTCTCCCAGATCTTGCCGGTAACATAGTCACGATGCTGCAACTCATCGACGAAACGCTGACCCTCGTTGTCCAGGAGCAACCCTCCCACACCACGAAGAGCCTCTGCGGCCAGGAACTTCACCTTTGCCTCCTGATCATTGGGGTCGACCAAGCCTGTTGGGTGCACCTGGACCTTCTCGAGATCGATTGCGCTCGCGCCGATGGCAAGAGCCATCTTCTGTCCGTCACCAGTGCAGTGGTCGCCGTTCGTGGTTGGTAGTTCGTAGTACTCGGGTCGGTACTTCTTCAACAGAGAATCAGAGGTAAAGTCCGCAGCGTAACCACCGGTAGCAAGGATGACGGGGCCATACGCAGTCTCCGTCTTGCCATTGTGGATGTACTCAACACCGATGACAGCATCACCGTCCCGGACGAGCTTCGCGACGCGTGCCTTCTTCTTGATCGTGACTCGGTCCGGCTGCGCCTGTGCCAGGTCCTCAAGACGCTCCATTTGGGCGTAGGTGATGACCTACAGGCAAGATCAGTCTACGGCAGGCCCAGTTACGATTTGTACAGACCATTCCAGGGAACTGGGCGTTGCCTCGGTGTGTACGGGGGTGTGTGTGACCACCCAGACGAGCAACCTTGGATAGGTCCAGACCGAATTTGTCCTGCAGCCAGTTGACAGCATCACCCGAGCGGCCGGTGAGCACTCTGATGAGGTCGTCCCGCGCAAGATCACGAGCCTGTAAGCGATTATGAACACCCACAAGAATCATGTACAAAAGTTCAACGTACAGAGCGTTTAGTGTCATCGAAGAAAGTTTTGGCGTTGTCTGGGATGCCCAACTCCTGCTGTGTTTGTGTCCCCGCACCGTTGATACCCGACGTGGCCTTCGTCGAGTTCCCACCCATGAAGCTGCATGTCGGACAGGTAAGCTATGAGGTATCGGACATCGACTAACACGATGAAGATGTCAAGACTCGCTCATACAGCACACCTCCCCGTCGAGGACTACGGCCGAGACCTCGCGGGGAGCCGTCTCCGAGCCAACACACCACCACTACCTCTAATAATGATTGAGAAATAGGGACTTACGGTTGCTTGTCAAGCATGAGCACATTGGCTCCCCGCTCCAGAAGAGTGTGAGCGGCCGACAGGCCTGCGAGACCACCACCGACAACGATAACTTGAGCCATGATGTGAGGAAAGAGGTAGAGCGGGATTGGATGGGGACTCTGGGGAAGCACGGACTGAGAGCGTGATGAGCTCTTATACAGAGACGCCGTCACGAGGGGGTCCCGATGGCATGTGAATCTTTCCGCTGAGTCCGCTCTGCTTCCGGGCATCCACCGGACCTTGAACGGACCCCGCACTCTACTACAAATGATCAATCTCTACACACAATTACATAACATTTATAAAACATACATCAAGACCGAGCGCAACCCGAGGCCTCCACAGATACATATTTTAAAGATACTAGTAGAGAAATTTACAGAGCACCTTTAACTCTATTCGTCAACAATGGTCTCCGCGACAGAGACTGCTTCCATCCACAAGATCATTACTTCGCTTCGCCGCCCTGCACCTCCTGTTCTAGGCGAGCACAGACCTTGTCAACCATGTCCCCCATCTTCATCTCCAGCCCTTCGATCAGAATCAGCCCCAGCACTACTCCGTTCGGCCGCCCGTGCTCGACGTCTCCCCCTTCCACCATCCGGGAGTGCGCCGCAACGTACGCGGGCCACACGATCTGTTCCCAGTAGTGCGGGGGATCTCGCCACAACGTACCCTCTGGGTCGGATTGCACTCCGGAGGACGAACGGTGCGTTGTCAACGTAGGCGGAGACGGCCAGGTGGCGAAAAAGCGGCGTTAGGGGAAGTGCACATAGAATATGGGGAAGAGTGTCAGTATCGGCCGAAACGTCATATCCACAGAATATATTGAGACCAGAAAGAAGCACAGTAGAGAAGCTACCACGCGCCAATGAACATGGGAACTGTGGGTCCAAGGAGAGCCGCTTGTAGATGAGCTCCTGGACGAGCTCTCGAACGAGGTAACATCGTAGGTGTGCCCGAAACTACCGCGTGGGCTGGTTTTAAATGGGCCCAGAACAAGCTAACAACAAGGCCCGATGGATCCAAAAACCCGTGTCCATGTATAGGGGTGGAGATTTCGGCAAGCGCTGACGGCCAGGAAAGACAATCCTTTGCAAATGGTGCGATATCCGCCGCAACAGTACAACGTCGCAGCATTCCTGTTTCCGGGAATACCGCACATGATACTATCTTGAACACATACTCAAGCGCAAGGAACATTGTAGTGAGAAGACTTCGTGTCCCGCAATCTTAAAAATTCACCGTTACAGCTGGCATACGATTTGTGCCACCAGAGAGAACCTTCCTTGGACCCTCCGTTCGACAGGCTCCCGGACGAGACAGCACCGGGCTGCGCCCGCATTCCAATGTCTGAGCCAGCGTCACCCATATGAAAGCTACGCTGGCGAGCTTTGAAGGTGACCAAACCAGTCGCCTAGCACGCAGCTAGCAGATCCAGGACGGCCGATAAAACCTGTAAACAACTGTATATCCGCCATATGTTCAAGAAGCAGACACGCGCTAACGACCGCGGGAGACGATCCTCGTGACGAGTTCACAGCGATCACCCTCAATCCTGCTAGACAAGCAATACGTGTAGCGATCAACATGCCGTCGTAGCCCTCGAAGGCAAGGGCTACACGACACTAACGTCTGGGTCGGCCTCCATCACCCACAAGTAGCGAAGTGAACGTGGGAGAACGGACCAAATAGACCGAGTAGCACACACGCAAGGAGCTCCGAGACTGTGCCGCTCCCTGCAAGAATAGAAAAAAAGACGGATGTCCTACCTGCTGTATGATACCCATTTCTGTCATTGCGCCGTTGTTTCAGGGTATCGTGAGGAACTCTGAGGAAGATTCGGACGTCGAGGAGATTCACAACGTCCTGTACATGAACCCGTTAGCGTAAAAAGAACGTCAGTAAAATGCAACAATCGCGTACCGGATGCCAATACAGCAGGAAACCATCGACGAGGACCCATACAATCTTCTCCCCCTGCTTCTCCCGCTCTTCTTGCAGTCGAGTGAATGCATCCCGCCACTGCTGGAACACGGTGCCCTCGACAGGCACATCCCTCTGCTCGTTCAAGTGGTCGTGGGAGTAGTGCTCGGGGGGTATCACTCCTGTCCGCTTGACCTGACAAGAAGCGAGTGAGCAGCAGTGTTTCCCGAAGAAAACGTCGATCCATAGGCAGGGCACCTGGGCTTGGTGGCGCTGGAGAGCGTACGCACCTCTGCTAGCGTCTTGATCATCTTCGGCCAGTCTATCGCGCCCTCCGGACTGTCCCAGTCTTGCACATTGTGCTCGGGATGCATGGGGATCAACTCTTGCGGCTAATGGCGCGTTCTCTCAGTACAAGCGCAGCACGGCGCGGCACCTAGAGTCAACACTCACTGGAGCGAAGTCCTAGCATTGTAGGGTCAAATCAGCGTCCTCCGGTCAAAGATACACAGGAGGACACCGATCCTGCCAAGGAGATGAACGTACATCTTGGTGAAGGATCATGCTCCCGGGGAGTATCCTGCGCAGATGCTTCGCGAGAGTCGTTTTCCCCGAGCATGTCGCTCCTCTAGTGCCGATTCATCAGTACTGACTTCAGATCCTGCACGATTCCTGTGAGAGAGCTCACCCAATTCCGACGAAAATGACACGGCTCTGCATGTCCTGCTCGTGCGACTATGCTCAGGATGGACTCGCGAGTCAAATCGTAGACACCAATCCAAGATGTCTTGCTTTTGGGAATTACGAAATGACAGAGCACAAACAGCAGCGAAGTGATCACAGTAGTTGGATAAGATGCTGCGGTTGCATTCTTCAGGACTCGGTACCCAAGGTTCAACGTTCAACGCCCAAGGCACGAATGCTGCAATAGACTAATAGATGAACTCGTTATCAGATAAGGAAATTGACTCGATTCATGAGCGGATCAGCTAATAGACGCCCATAAAGAGTCTGGACTAACGGTGAACCTTGGTGAACGCTCAAGAGTAGGGAATTCGAAGTGGCGGGCTGCAGTAGGCTTTGGCGATAGCGAGCAACACATGATAGATTTTATCAATATAATAATGGATGTAGATATGCAGTTAGAAACGGCACATGACGATGTCCCAAAGTTCGAAATAGATTAGACCCTATCCAAATTATCCTTCTCCTACGATATCTCAGCGCACCTACAGATCCAGAAAATACAACACATCACAGCAGATGTTTGAAGCCAGCTTCCTTGCACTTCTTCACAAGCCTCTTTACTTCCTGCGACCGGGCTCGCGTAGTGACTAGCAGCGTGTCGGGCATGTCAACAATGACCAGATCGTCCACCCCCAGCAGAGACACCAGTCTTCCAGAGCCGGGGACCACGATGCCCCCGGCAGCTTGTTCGGTTAGCACTGCAAGATGACCATGTTAGTGTGTGATACTGCTCACGGGTTAAGATACCCCATACCAAGCGAATTGTCCCCAAGAATGCGCGGCTGGTTAGATTCAGCAGGCAGGAGATCAGCCAGAGAAGAGAAGTCTCCAACGTCGTCCCAACCTATACGATAGGAAAGGAGTCAGTGAAAACACAATCGAGATGACCGCATCACTGACCGAAGGTAGCAGGAACGACTGCGACTCTCCGGTCCATAGCGGCAGGCTCCGCGACGGCGTTATCAATGGCAATCTTCTCCAGCCCTGGCCAAACCTCATTCAAGGTCTTCTGTCTCATTCTCTCATCATCCCAATTAGCCGCTATCTTCTGCAAGCCGTCGTGTAACTCAGGCTTGTACTCCTTCAACAGCTGCATCAGGAACGCCGCCTTCGTCACGAACATACCCGCATTCCAGCGGTAGCTACCAGTCTTGATGTACGCGGCAGCCGTACGAGCATCGGGTTTCTCCTTGAAGCTGGATACGAGACGCGCATTGGGGGCATCCACGAGCCCAAGTTTCTCCCCTAACCGGACATACCCAAAGCCAGTAGACGGATGCGATGGAGCGATACCGATCGTAACAAGATAATCCTTCTTGGCGACCTCGACGGCCTCTGCGACCGCCGATAGGAAAGCGTCATCACCGGAAATCATGTGGTCGGCCGCGAACGAACCAATGACGGCGTTGGGATCACGTCTGGAGAGTACAGCCGCCGCGAGACCAATAGCGGCCATGGAGTCCTTCGCACTCGGTTCGCAGAACAGGTTGTTTAGTTGAAGGTCCGGGAGCTGTTCGGTGATGCCCTTGACGTGGGCGGGACCTGCGACGATAGTTGTGCGCGTTGCGGAAGAGAGGGGGAGTAGACGATCCCAAGTAGCTTGAATGAGTGAACGACCCTTCAAGGTGAGATCTAGCAGGAACTTCGGGTGCTCCTCGCGAGAGAGAGGCCACAGACGTGTCCCGGCGCCACCGGCGGGAATCACGACATAGAACCCGGGGATCTCGCGCACTCCAAAGGGGAAGTTGATGAGCGAGTTATCGCTCAAGGGAGATGGGGTATAAGCACTGGGGGCAACAGTCAAGGAAGGGATGGCGTTGGGGCTTAGGAAAGGTGACTTTGCACGCAGTTGGGGACTGCCTGGGGCGGGCGTCGTGAATCCAGGGGTGCCCATCCTCGATCCGCTGTTGTACTACCGGAGCGCCACGGGAGGAATGCACGAGTAAGCTACTCGCCAGAGAACGAGACGACAGAGCACCCACTTGTATTCCATCTCTTATGAGACGTTCGAGCGTGGCATTCGCCTGCCTGAGCTCATGGCACTCGGAGCGCAACTCTCCGATTTCGATTTGCTTTTGTCCCGATGGTACTCAATATCGACGACGCCGGGGACACGTCAGAGACACTCACCGACTGCTGCACCGCATCCATGATTTGCTTGAACATGACTTCGACGGGTAGGCCATTTGCCTGCGCAGCAGGATTTGGGCTAAAAGCCTGGTAAGACATGGCGACAGGGGCGGGTAAGCCTTACAGGGAAGTGGAAGTGGAATGAAAGTGAACGAAAGACTGGTGCGTATAAAAATTGCGGACTGCAGGTGCCGCCCTGAGTGACATTCCAAGGCTGGCTTGGTCTGTATTCATATGCGTCTAGATCGGCGATTGCCGCCACAACGTTTGTCGCTCAAGCGCTCATATTTTCATCCCATCATTCAGTCTCCTGCGGAGGAATACCTCGAAAATAGTAATCTACAGCAATGCCAGTACAATAAACAGTAGTTTATTCAGGTAAAATTCCGCTGCTAAGACACATAATTTGCTCCTAGAGCTTGGGCCTTCGATGAGTGCTGTCCGAGCAGTGTCAGCCCGGTCATGAAATTAACAGCTTCCCGGATGCTATGCACTGAAACGTCACGTTGCTATGCATCCTCATGCGCCCCTTCAAACCGGCACAGTCACATCTAGACTCACCACACGTGAGGTACATTGACTGACTATGTTCCGGCCGCTACGGAAGACATGCAAGCCGACAAGCATCTATGCTCGCGATGAAATTGCACGGGTCTCAATCGTCGTCACTGCCAAACTCTAGAGCTTCGTACTTGCGTGCCTTCTTAGTCGGGTTCGCGAGCGAGGCGCCTCTAGGAGCTGCTGTGGCAGGACCGCGACTTGTCTCTGCAGAACGTTGAGACGGGTTGTTAGAACTGCAGTAATGAGCTGTAGGGATTGAGCTTACTCGCGATTGACTGTAGTTTAGATGTTTCTGACGAAACCTTTTGGAGCGGCCTAGCAATCTTCCCTGACCGTGTACCGACGGGATCGCCTTCGTCTTCCCCTCTCCGCTTTCCTTTGACACGAGAAATGCCAGTACTTGGGGGCTTATTCTGTGCTTCCGCCAGTTGTGCTTTCAGATTCTTAATTTCCGCCTCTGCCTTATGATCAGTGGAAGTAGGGTCTGAAGCTGTAGCAGCATCTCGAGAGCCTATAAAGTTATCATTAAACGCCACTCAAATGGTTATCAAATGCATGGGAGCACCTGAGGGTCTATGAGGGAGACTAGTCAGGACGCTTGGTTGTTCGAAGGGTGACGGGTGCAACCGACTCTTCCTCGATTGTGCTTGAATAGCAATCTGATCTACGTCGTATATTATCTCGACCCAGCTTCAGAGAAGACTTACCTCTGTGAACATTTTTGTCGCAAAAGCTGCGGCTTCTTCAGGCGGCAGTTCAACTAATGGCATAGTTACAGGTGATTCGATGTTCGTGCCGAGAACAAACTATTCACCCGATCGACCGCACAAGCCAGTGAAGCAGGCAGACATAGCACAATAAAACAGACATACATTTATCTGGGCACCTTTCTGTGAACTCCAATTACCGATGTATAGTTCTCCTTGTGTAAACGCCTCTCCGAGCCGGTCAATATATGTCTCTACAGTTCTTGAAGAGGATTTAGTGCCCTAAACGGATAACAAGATGCACGGTTAAAATGTTGTCAGCAGAATGAATGGAAGATGAGATCTGAGAGAGCACAAAGATGAGAAGCGAGAGGGCACGAGATAGCGCAGACACCGACACCGACACCTAAGGCTCACGAGAAGTCGCGGAAGCAAGCGATGTATACGAAGGAGGCCGTCGCAGATCGCGCTGGCCGTGTATGTACATGTTTGTACTACGGCGCTTAGCGCGCGAGCGTCTACTCTAACAAATGTCCCAAAACTCGCAGGAGCCAATGCGCCCTACAACAGCCATTCGGATATCTTTCTCTGTCCACCGCCCTTTCCACCACCGCCCCTCCGGGCCACCGAGACCAACGTGGACGGTCCAACTCGCATCGTCCACACCGGATATGACCACAAACCGCGAGGAGCCTTGGTATATAACTTGGATAAGCTCGTCCAGAGACAAGAAGTGGCTCAAGATGTCCGAGTCCGATCCCATTGTCAATGTCAATACTAAGATAGAGGCAGGCACAAGTGAATATCGAGATAGCCTTTATCAGTCTCTTGTTGTTACTAGACTTCAGAGCAAGTAGACCAGTTCGAATCTTCGAGAAGACAGGCAACAAAGACAGGCTATGTGGTCGTGCAGAATGATGTCCGGAAACACATGTGGCGGCGGCTGACAGTGGCGCGATTGACACTCATTGATAGCGCAAGAAGACCGTGACCACGGCCTTCGACTGACCTTGCTCGTGGAATGTAAATGCCGTACCATGAACATCGGTCTACCAGTCGTCTCGACACACGCACACTACAGCAGCACATCCTCTAAGTCCTGCGGCTTGCACGTACGCTGCGCATCGGGAAACAGCTTCGTTTAAGTACTCCATCGCACGGCGTACTAAAGGATGAGCACACGCCGGGAGTCTTCAGTCAATTCGTATGGGGGAACAAGAGACGGAACCGGGAACGAACGCTTGTCTCCCGAGGAGTCTGAAGAGCTCCCTGTTGGGGCCCTACCTGCTCCTCCAATTGACAAGCGTAATAGAGGCCTTCAACGTGGCCTTTCAGCCCGACAGGTGTCCATGATTGCCATCGCTGGTACTATCGGCACTGGACTCTTCCTTGGTACAGGGAAGTCACTGGCCCAGGGTGGACCAGCTAGCATGCTGATATGGTACGTAACACAGTGTGTTCTGGGTTGGCAAATTCTTGCTGGTCGTTATTCATGTCTTATTCTCGCTAGCTATGGGATTGTGGGCATGATCGTCTACGTGACCTTGTTATTACTAGGGGAGATGGCGACGCAATATCCTGTTGCGGGTACGTGATTTTTGGATTTAAATTTGCCACGAACCGGGTCGCAACCCGTACCGATTCGGTTCCAAATATTCTTCTATGAGAGAATGTTGACCGAAGCCATATCAATGGCTTGTTCTGCATGATATTCCAAGTTTCATACCATGCTCAGTTGACTGGTACAAGTGTTTCGTGTCATACGTGACGATAAACACAGTATGATCACCCAAGGATAAGTACTAGAAGTTGCATGTTTTGACTTTGGCCTGGTCATGCCCAGACGTTGCGTGCACGGATACAGTATCCAGAGATTCGCAACAGGGATGAAAGAGGCAGCTCAAGAGCTATTCAATCGCAAATGCTGTCAGTCATATACATGTGACCATCCGTATAGGAGAAGAATCGAACGTTCTAAGACTTTTCATCATGGTGCTCTTTTGAGAAGCATTCTTACCCATCGTATATAGGTTCCTTCAACGCGTACGCAACCCGTTTCTTTTCTCCCGCGTACGGTTTTGCCCTATCTTGGAATTATTGGTTCAATGATGCTGTCTCTGTCGCCTCCGATCTGACCGCTGCACAGCTTGTGCTTCAATTTTGGACTACATGGCACCCATGGGTTATCAGCCTCGTTTTCTGGGTATTCCTAGTCGGCATCAATGCAACACATGTTAAGGCCTATGGGGAGCTTGGTATGTATCAAAGCTTAGTAGGGACCCCTCTCTCTTATACTCACGCTTTTCTGGAATCCAGAATACTGGCTGTCCTCCCTCAAAATTTTGACTGTCATCCTGTTCATTATCATCGGTATATTTGTCAACCTGGGGGTAAACCGCGAGCATGAATTCATCGGTGCCCGCAATTGGCACATACCCGGGGCCCCTTTCGTGGGAGGATTTGGTGGCTTTGCCAGAGTATTTGTCACAGCAAGCTTCGCCTGTACGTACCATAATGATAACTCCATGTAAACTACTGATGTCTAATGGCAATACTAGATGGAGGGACAGAAAGCTTAGGTATCACCGCAGGGGAAACCAGAAATCCGTCGCGGAACATGCCCAGAGTCGTGAAATTTGTCTTTTGGAGGTGCGCTCTGAGGAATTGTCATCATTGGAATGCGATGTTGAATACTTTTTTTACAGAATTTTGCTGTTTTATGTCTTGAGCATTGCTCTTATCGGCCTGAACGGTCAGTCGTTAGAGCGTCTCTTCCAAATATCATCTGACGGATTTCTTCAAGTTCCGTGGAACTACCCCGGACTATCGAATCGGACTACTACAACGTCACCTTTCACAATCGTGTTCAGGGAAGCGGGCTCCAGTGCGTAACGAATCCGTGTTTACCCTGGCCTTGTCATTCAATCAGGGTATCCTAGATATTGCTGCCTCCTTCATGAACACTGTGATCCTTACCTCAGTTTTATCCGCCGGAAACCATGCCCTTTTCGCTGGAACGCGTGTTCTGTACGGCCTTTCAGTCACAGCGCCCTCACCACAGGCTCCGAGCATCTTCTCACAGACAACTGAAAGCGGTGTTCCGCTAGCAGCCCTTCTGGCAACAAGTAGTGTGAGTGTGTTGTGCTTTGGGAGTAGCTTCATCGGAAGTGGGGCTCTGTGGGGTTGGCTACAGAACATTGTTGGCGTGTCTAATCAGGTTTGTAGTGCTCTCCGTAATTCCTTCGTCTCCTCAATTTATTCTTCTATAGATCGCGTGGCTGTCGATTGGTCTAGCCAGCTGGCGGTTCAGGCAAGCATGGCTTCGCCAGGGTAGGCCCTTGAATGAGATGAAGTTCCGAGCAGCCTGGACTTGGCCATGGGGTCCTCCCTTCGTGGTAATTTTACTTGTGCATTGATTGGGACGACTGGTACTGAAGATTTACCCTGAACAGGTGTTCTCTGTAGCTGCCTTGATACTAGGTGCGTAGTGATTCGCTGCCCTCATCAGGATTACTCAGATCACGTTGTAGTGCAAGGTTGGTCTTCCGTGATACCCGAATTTGCACCTCTCGATTTTGTGTCCTTCTACCTCGAAATTCCTGTGATGCTATTTATGTACGTAACGTGGCTGTTGATCAAGCGGCCGGCGGACGAAGCAGCGGAGAGTGATGAAGTCAGTCCTCTCCTATCGGTGACATCTTCAAGTCCTCTTCTGCTTGGATCGCGCACCCGCAGGAAGCTACGCACGAACGATCTTGTGAATACTTCGATGGTGGATCTCAGAAGGGACGAATATGAGGAGGCGGAGGAGGACAAAGTTGATGACGAAGAAAGAGAGGGGAGGCTACACGGGCGTAATGCATGGTTGTGGAAAGTTTACTATTGGATTGTCTGAAGAAATTCCCTGATCGCTTATATGGGGCCGCATGGCAACCCGAAAATACATGCATTCGCGATCTGCTCTCGCCGATGGAGAGATCGACTACTGCACACGTGCTTTCGCCGGCGATCGCGTTACACCCACAGTCACCTACAACGGCTCTACGATTCACTTCTCCCTATCTCAGACCGCATAGCTTCTGTTTTAGATCGCTCCGTCGGCGCAGATCTCAGTAGCCTGTTTTATCGGAGGTATGGCGCCTCTAGAACTTACATCTACCGTCCGTCTTTCCTCCGGTATGATAGCCTCTGAGTTGAAAATTCCAATTCAGTCTGAGACACAAAATTCTAGGCTACAATATGCCTATGCTTGGTTTCGGTGTATATCAGAACTACACTACAAGAGAGTCCGTTATCGAAGCCCTACGAGCAGGATATAGGTTGTTTTGACACTGGAAATGACCATGATCTAGTCTCTGATGAAATTGATCAGACATATTGATTCCGCACAAGCTTATCGGAACGAAGCACACGTAGGTGAAGCTTTGAAAGAGAGTGGACTGGACAGAGGAGACGTCTTTATCAGTAAAACTTCCTTCTATGCTTTCGCGTCGAGACGCATCTGCTCATCATGTCGACTCACTAGCAACCAAATGTATCAATAAGACACATGGATATGAAAGTACTCTAACCGGCGTAGATGTGTCTCTCGAACGATTTGGCGTAGGTGAGCCCCGCATTCTTCCGTGAACCTCCAGGCTCCGTGATGAACTCCAACGGCAGATTATATTGACTTATTTCTCATACATGATCCGATGTCTGGACGCGAGCGCCGGCTGCAAACGTACAAGGCTCTCCAGGAATCACTGCGGCTTGGAAAAGTCAGAAGTGTAGGTGTCTCAAACTAGTAAGTCATTACGGTCATTGCCCTGCCCTCTTCAAGCTGTCTGATCCTGACGCCGCCGATGAAGTGGTGTGAAGCATCTCGAAGAAATCAAGGATGCGGGCTATGACATGCCATCCGTAAATCAAATCGAGGTGTGTCAATGTGATGACTACGGTCCCTCTCAAACCTTGACATCGGACAACTCATATGTGACACGCAGCTACATCCACTCTGTCAGCAGAAACCGATAGTGTCGTACTGTCTTGCCCATTCGATAGTGATCCAAGCGTACTGTCCAATCTTACGGGGAAAGTTGGATCACCCTGTCATTACCGAACTTGCTGGACAGGTACGGCATTTGGCATATGCTCATCACGATCCTGTCGACGCTGTCTTACGCAATCTGCACAGTACCGTAGAGATCCAGCGCATGTGCTTCTCCGCTGGTCTCTACAGAAAGGGTATAAGTTGGCATTACGCAAGCACAAATCCTGCTAGACTGACTTCTTTGGTAGATTTGTACCGTTGCCCAAATCTGCCACACCCACGCGTATTCAATCGAACACCATGTTATATGACTTTAGCCTCAGCGATGAAGACATGGCACGGTTGGACGCTTTAGACAAGGGCAAGGATGGTGCAGTTAGTTGGAATCCTGTCGATGCACCGTAGAACCTCATGGAGTCTATTTTTGGACAATCTCTCTTTTCCTCCTGGTTGAAAACGTTCAATAGAGACGCTTCTAGATCGATCGTTGGCACTTACAGGGCACACACCTGACACTTGTCGGCAGTCTGTACTCTGCACCTGGGTGCGGTAGAGCGCTCTCAAAGTACCTGTACAAAATGCGACATCTTTCTGATAGCAAACGTGCACTCCACCGCGGTTCTCTGGAAGGATCCCAGAGTGTGGCGCCATACTTACGTCCAACCTCTGCACCCTGGTCATCACATGCGGTTGGGAAGGCGTTGATACGGCCATCAGAAACTTTAATACCAGTTCCGACTCTCCACGAATCGAGGTGGGACCAAACAGCCCCTACGCTCCCCGCCGGCATCGTCCTACATCCACCCTATCCCCGCAAATCCATTGCAATAACTCGAATCAGCCACTGCACAACCGCCCGCATACACGCCAATATACAATATATCACCGGATCACGAGATGGAAAGACAAATACATTGCCAATTGGCCCTTGGCAATATCCCGCTCCCTTGCTAACCGCCGCACAGCGGTCAGTCTCCCAAAGTGCGCAAGACACAGACGCCTGCTGAAACACAGGGCTGCACCCTGCGGCATCATAATCAATCCTCATCCATCGATGTGTCACCTTTCTCTTTTCGTTTCTCGATGCGCTCCTGCATGATTTTTTTGGCGCCCTCCTGAGCTGCCTCAAGCCTCCCGGACCTTGCGAGCGCTACCAGAAGGGCATGTATGAGGCCGACATAATTATGTCTCCGGAGACTGTTTTCAAACTGTTCCAGACAGACCGTCAACGAAGTCTGTAGCTGTGAGAATGCCGGCGGCCGCCAGACATGGGTGGCGCTCGAATAAAGAGACACTTACAGCCCAGCGCTCTCGTTTTGAATTTTCTGTCGAAAGTCTGACAATAAGATCCGCGGCGTCGGCCTGTCGTCCTGCTGCTTGGAGCTGAGAAAGTTGTGTCTGGAGTTTGGGAAGAGGATCTTCATGCAAGGCGAGTAAACTGAATTCTAGCTGTCAATTATTCGAAGGGTCAGATCCAGTCGTCAGGTTGACAAATAGAGTAGTCCCGTAGCGCTACTGACCGAGCCGGCAGGGTATGTCCCTATTCTCGCTTCGATCACGTCCCTGAGAGAATCAAACGATGCGATAGAAGACACAGAAGGACAAGTGGATGGGAGTCGAAGAATACCTGGCCTTTGCCACCCATCCCTCTCCGCTTTCTGTGAACGTCCCGTGATTTATCGGAGAAGGCTTCAAGCCATCGAACTCGTACACGCAGCCCATATAGGGCATATATACGATGAAATGATAGGCGTCTTCCGCCGTTTTTGGCAATCCGAGACCGTCCAGCGAGATCGTCGAAGGCGGCGATAGGGCATTGTGTGCTTCTCTCAGCCAATCCGAGCTGGTAATAGCCATCCCACGCGTCTGAGGATCCATGCCGGTGGTAAAATTAATGAGATCAGTGAGCTGAGATCCCATTGGAAGCCCTGGTATGTTGCCAATCGCGTTCATGACTGCGAGAGTGGCGCATGCATTGTTCACAACCTGGTGTGCAAAAAAGCCAGGGAAGTCGGAATCATACTGTCCACTTGCGGGCTCAGACGAGGAGCCAACCCATTTGAAGAGAAATATGAATGCGTGCAATGGTTGTAGGTCAGCTAGCGAAGCGGAGTCCAAGGAATACAGGTCGTCCACCACTAGTGGGACACCCAGGGACTTCAGCAATTCACTGAGGAAAACATAAGTCCAGTATGTTCGGTCAGCAAGTCTGTTCAGACATACGTAAATACACCAGGATCAGACTCCGTGAGCTGCCAACCGCTCTGTTCGTCGTCTGTTGACATTTGTGGCGAGTTTTGGTCAAAGGCAAGTACTGGCGGGACGCGCGCCAGTGACGCGTCCAAACTTTCAGGTCACGTTACCCTATTTAGCGCCACACATCCATTGTGATTACGGCTTTGCTTCTGCCAATAATGTCTCAACCTGAAGATCCCCGCATCGCTAATCGTGCGCGGTTTGAATTGGAACTCGAATTTGTCCAGTCCTTAGCAAACCCCTTTTACCTTCATTCGCTCGCACAGCAAAATATCTTGAACCAACCAGCATTTGTGAACTTTTTGAAATATCTCTTGTATTGGAAAGAAAAAGACTATGCGCGATTTATCTTGTCCGTTCATAACTGCACCTTGTCTTAACGTTGCATAGGGTTGCTGAACGGCTCATGGCTAGGTATCCTCATGCACTTCATCACTTGGAGTTGCTCCAGCACGCCCAGTTCAGGACAGAGATCGGAAAGGACGAATGGAGAGAGTATTTGAACCAGAAGCAATTTGATCATTGGCGAACCTGGTAAGCGGCTATAGGTGTCACATCTGACCTCAGATAATGTCAATTCTACAAGGCGTGAGCCACATCGCACCGTCGATACGCAAGGTTCGACCGTACAGGCAATCGAGGAGGGCCCAGAGGCGCGACCCACCATTACTACTTGAAGACACACGCGCGCCAATGTTGTGAAAACGTCTAAGAGCCGAATGCGTGTCTAGGTCCGTCCGGTTCTCCACGAAGGAATGTGGTTTGTACATAAACAGAGGCGTGTCGACTTCAGGGAGAGCCGCTGGTACCCGTAGAGAGCACACTGGGCCTACGTAATGACGCCACGGCGGTTTGCTTTATTGATATTCACTGCTCGGGAATTTGGTATGGAAAACACCGCCGAGATTGTTTAGGCGAGGAGTTCGAGAATACGAACATGAGCATGGATACTTCGTAATTTAGAATTACTGTCGGCTGATGTTGCTTGGACACTCAGCCACCGCTTTCGATCAATAGAAGATGATGCCCCAAGCTGCGGGCTCGAGCTCCTGTGCTTCTGCCGCAATGGCCATATTCCTACGCCGATACTGGAGAACTTGCACTGGCAGGATTGCGAGCCAAAGATGGGTCGTACTTGGATTACTATTTCCGGACGGAAGGTTTGATGCGATCGCAACTAGTGTACTCGGTCGAGGAACGTGATCTGGCCCACAGCCTCCACCTCTCCTCCTGTTCGATGACCTACGAGACTGGCACAGAAGGCTATGCCCTCCTGCATTCAGACCCCCACGATGAACTCGAGAGCAACAACACAGAGCAGGAGCATCGCAAGCAGCAGGTTCACCTCGCGTCGTTAACAGAAAAGAAGCGACTTTGGTGGAGGAATGCCCTCATCAACACTGCGTTCATAGCGTCCTGGTGTGTACTCGCTCATGTATAACGACTCGGTTCTTTGCAGGGGCATTGTGATAGGACACAATAACACACGCGTGTCTTACTATTGGTCTATATACAGGTTCATCTTCGCTACCGTGCTCTCAGTGTACAACAAATGGATGTTCTCACCAGACCATTTCGGCTTCCCTTCACCACTTTTTGTAACAACACTCCACATGTTTGTGCAGTTCACACTTGCTGGGCTGATACGACTCATTTGGCCACGCCATTTCCGCCCTGAACACAATCCGTCACCATCCGATTATTTGTGAGTTATTTGACACACTCTTGTTCAGTACATAGCCCTCGAGCGTCGTTTTCATGGTACCAATATGCAGTAAGTGTTATCACTGGGCGTTCGCATTGTGCGGCACGGTGCGGTCATTCCCGAATCGGTCGCACGTATTCAACCGCGTCTAGTCCAGCGATGCGACGACGTGGATTCCGTCCGTTTGAATTGAGGGGTATTAATAATGCTGTTTCTATAACTTCCCTAGGAAAAAGGCTGTTCCAACAGGCGTTACAACAGCATTCGATATCGGATTGTCGAATTTGTCACTCAAATTGATTACTTTGTCCTTCTATAGTAAGTGCTATCTGTTACTCGCCGTTTTCTTCAATAGAACGCCAATCCCGTGCTATACTTTCTCATGTGGTTGCCTTGTGCTGACTGATTCTGTTATCTAGCCATGTGCAAGTCATCGTCTCTGATCTTCGTACTCCTATTCGCATTCCTCTTTCGCCTAGAAACCTTTTCAGTTCGCCTGATCGGTGTTATACTGCTGATATTTATTGGCGTGCTCCTTATGGTAGCAACGGAGACTCATTTTGTCTTGCCCGGATTCCTACTGGTTATGAGCGGCAGTGCCCTCGGTGGCTTTCGGTGGAGCCTTACACAATTACTGCTCAGGGACAAGAAGATGGGTTTCAACAATCCCGCCGCTACATTGTATTGGCTTGCCCCTATCATGGGGATTACTCTCATTATCACTACTTTCATCGTGGATGGATGGTCCAAGGTCTTTGGCAGTCATCATTTCGCCGGCACCGCAGCGCTCCGGACGTGCTTTTTTCTCATATCACCCGGCGTCGTCGCTTTCTGCATGGTGTTGAGTGAATTTTAGTAAGTCTTTATTTTCTGACCTTCAGCGTAACCGTTGATAACTATCTAAGAGCTGACATGGCCCGTCCGTGTTATTAGCATTCTCCAACGGGCAGGCGTAGTCCCCATGTCGATTGCTGGTATAGCGAAGGAAGTGACCACGATAACCATCTCGGCATGGTTTTTCGGGGACGAGTTGACTCCCCTCAACATCACCGGCGTGGCAATTACCGCCTGCGGTGCGTAGTATCAACAGGTGTGCGGTATATATAGCCTGACCAAACCCAATCAGGTATCGCACTCTACACATATCATAAGTACAGGAAGTCGATAGACGCGAATATTCCCCTTGACGCTCACGGCAATCCGATCATTGGCGACGACACGTCTGATGCTGTGGACGGCGTTCCTTTGCAGGTCGGGTTCACCGGTGAAACGCATCAACCAGCGTCGGAGTCCAGTCTGCCGAGTCACGGAACCCATATTGTACGTAAATTTCTTACATCATTGACGCTGAAACATGCCTTCAACGTTAACTGGCCGAAATGTAGGATGCAGCTCACCACAGCGAGGAACTTTTGTTTGACGTCGGTAGCGATGATGGAGATGGTCAATTGCTAGAGGACGGCCTCGGCGTGCCACAGCGAGCGGAGGAATCGACATCCCAACATGTGACGGCCATAAATCAGGACCATTAGATGCCGCTGAGAAGTGATCGGGATGACCTTACATTATAAATATTCACAGATAGGTGTCGATGTGTCCTAGGTGATCATAATGGGAGTGTGTGTTGTGCTCAGACTCATTCACACTGCAGTGATGCTTTCTGTTAACTGATATCTGCCTAGATGCTTCTAAGGTACGCATCCAAGTTGACCAAGCGAGCTATGGGTACGATTGGGTCGGTATCAGGTATATCAACTAAAATCCGACGATGTACCAAACGCGCAAACGGCGGTACTCGTTTCCCGTCGTATCAATCTCGGATGATGGCATCCCTCTGCTAGTTTCTGAGACTACAGCACAACGGCGCGTATGGTTCGATCGACGTGTGCCATCACCCCAACTCTCCGTACTCGCAATAACAGAGTTATATCATGTTAACTCGTGGTTTCACCCCAGTCTAGTCCGTTGCGTCGACTCTGATGAGATCAAACATGACGATGAAGTGCATCTCCAAGGGTAGCTTGGAATAAATATATAACATAGGATCGTGTAACATTCCTTTGGCCTCAACTAACGCGATATTTTTACAGTCTAATGGTTCGGCCATCCGAGGTCTCGAATAAGACTTTCTGGATTATGTTGTGTATTCCATTCTATGCTGCCCAGGCGCAGCACCACTCCCCGGGGGCGCCAATTCATCATCGGTCAACACTTTCCGCATTCCGTACAGTCCGTCACTGAAAATAAACATTGGCCATCCCGTGAAGATGTAATCTCCGGTCTAATCGTCAATATTACAGCAATTCTCGTAACCCGAGGACTTGATATGCGATGCCTGATATTGAGAGAAATCGGGTCCAATGTCTTTCGGGGAGGAGAGTGTAAGCTTGAACCTCTGAGTTGTATGGGAGGCGGCCGAGTAATTACATCCGCGATGCTGTCGGTGCAAACCACGGCGCGCCCTTCGCCGCTATCAGCAATGTCGACCCGAGCTAACGCTAGTGTTGGAGCTCCTGCGAGGCCAGCTTGATGTCAGAAGTATTCGACGGACATGAGGATCCGGGGAATGCGATAACCGTGTTGCGGCCATATCCGCACGACTGCGGCAGGGTCGTGAAGGGCCCGAAACTTTATCTCCACGTATTTCTCAAACAGCGTCAGCGATTGGGGCGTCGTGACTTATCTGACTTATCTTCTAAAGTTCACCACATAAGTCTCGGCCTTCTACCATTGTAAAGCAGCTTTCAAATGCCGCATGCTCCCTGAGTGTTGGTGGCAAATACCGGTACGATCAGTTCCGGGATCAGAGTACAGGACCAAATATCCAAGAGAAGCAGGCTCCTGCCCATCCGCACTTCAGGAGTTGGGGGGCCCATCCGAGGGTGGTACTCTATGCTGTATCCTAGAATAGTGCGCACGTGAACATCATGTGACATACACGTGACCAATTCAAACTCCCCACTCTTATCCCCCTCCAACTCCCTACGGCGGCTGGCAGAAAACATGAGTAAACAACGGCGACCGGGCTGCAAATATCCTCGATCAGGAAGGAGGTATTGCCGATGAAATGCTATTTTCCTCAGTAGCATAGGGCTCAGACTGCACTGGAAGACACTAGGACTTTGCTATGTCTCTGGATTTTTTTCTGTGTCTTCTCAGATATAATATGCTTACTTATAAAGCACCAATGCATTTATTTGCCCCTTCTTCCGCACTTTCTTGACTACAACTCAAGTGTCCCCACCAGTCTGGAAGCATTGAAGAGCCTCCATTGTGGGTTTTGCCCATTATTAAAGCAGAGGTATAATCTAGACCTGCATAGAAATTTTTGTATATACTCAACAGGGCTAAAACCAATTCATTCACCATCCCATTCCGTCTCGAGCACCTGCACCCACAAGCCGCCACCAGAAATCCTGGGGCCACCACCTTCCAAATTGAGGCGACGCCCCTCCGCGCCCCGTTGTTTACTCGTGTTTTCTGCCAGCCGCTGTAGGGAGTTGGGGGCAAATAAGAGTGGGGAGTTTAAAATTGGCGGGGATCGAAATATTGTGGCTGAAGTGGCTGAAGTGGCTGAATAGGATAGAGCATTCTACTACGCCCTCGGATGAAGGCCCCCATCGACCGGAAGAAAGGGTGGGCAGGAGCCTGCAAGAGAAGTTACTTGATGCATTGCAAACTCTTGGGCGCCCCTCGAACCCTGAGTGTCACACGAAGACCACCTGTTCAGTGCTAAGGCCTCTGGATTCCATCGCTGACCAAGCAAGTGTCGACCTTACCGTTGTCATCCCAGCGTGCAATGACATGGAGGGGCGAGTGAGCATGATTAAATGGCTCCAAATTAGTCAAATCGAAATTGACAAAATCCGGCATTCTCGGGATGCACAATGTAAGACCAAGATTCGGAGGTCATAGCATTGCGTCCCCGAGGCAAGGCCGAGCCATGCTAATTGCTTTCTGTGCGCCAATCTGCAGAATATGACAGTTTCACAGTGGCGTATGTCCAACCGGCATAAAGAACCGTATAGATCACTTACGTTCAGCTGCAGGCTGTGTTGTGAACGACTTGTGCGCTCTTGAGAGAGCTGGAAGCCTGACGCAGCCCCAGTGTACGCGACCCGTTTGGAGACTGCGTAATGATCCGTGATAGATCACCCGAGGAAGATTTGATGCTGCATCAAGTGATTTAACTACTATACAAAGCGCTCTCGGGGAACGGCGGGACTTGGGAGCTTAGAGTGCTTTCCGCGCTGGTCACAGGGGTGGTTCCCGAAACCCACAGTCACTAAAGCGAGCGGTCGGTTTGGCTCTCGGCAACGGGCTGAAGGAGCTTACTCCCTAAACCGTGGCAACAGGAAAGTTCAGCTCTTTGGTCTACACCGCACAATTTGAATGGTTTGACCACGGAGACCTGGGAACGATGTGTCCTCATTCGCACTAGCTGCGCGGCCGCGCGGCGTTGCCATCGCGAGACGACTTGAAACTGCGGGAAAGGTTATTGAGATATAGTCAGAGACTCGGGGCATGGCTGGGCATGGTGTGGCAAGAAGTGTGGGTCGGCGGGACACGTAGATGATTACTACGGTATGGGCGCGCGTCGCTGCGGCTGCCCACAGTGACACTACAGTGACGCCTCCGAACATTGAGGCGTGGAAGATAAACAGCTCTCTCGGGCCGCGGCATTTTTGACTTGCCAAGCCGGCTGTGAAGCTGCGGAATCAGTGTCGTTTTCCACCCCACGAAAGGCAACATCCTCTATTTCCGACGAGCGCACAAAGGAGATTCCTCTGTCGATCTCGTTGGGCGTCATCAATTTTGATGACAACTTACAGTGACCTCTTCTTGACACTCGCCGTGTTAGATGCCGAGACCCTGTCTATAGATACCTGGCGCTTGCTCTCTTTGATGCGAAAGCCCGGGAGGAGGACAGAGTAGATTTAAATATCCATGCAATGTGCCACTTTCGTGTCACACTCCTGTTGTATCCCCTATCAATGGACGGTATTCAGATCGTCTTTGAGGCACCACAAGACAGCCAGACCAAGAAGAAACGCGCTCGTCTCGTCACATCATGCGACCACTGGTACGTTCCGGATCGACATCGCCGTTATGCTCCTCTTGTAACAATCTTGGCTGTGGGCTACAGTCGCGTCAAAAAAATCAAGTGCATCCAATCTCGAAATTCGAGCAAATGTGAAGCATGCGGGGCAGCTCGAGTCCCTTGCCGCTTTCGTGACCGAGAGCAATACTTCGCTGAACGAGGCCGGCTCATGTCTCGCAATTCCCCAGCATCCTTCGACCAGGATGCATCCACGCAGGAAGCCGGCTCTCAGATCTCTCTGTCCATCCTTGAGCCCCAACGAAGTCGCTCAAGTGCTTCACCGTCAGTTCATTCCAGTTCATCCTCCTCAACTGGCATGTCCCACAATCAACCTGACTCGCCTGAATATACTTGGCCGCCTCCGGAGTCCTTCCGTAATTCAGAGCCTCTACAAACTCAAGCTGCGCTGATGTCTCCGCAACAAACGTGGTAAGTAGTTGGGCATTTCGCTTCGAAGGCTGGCTAACTCCGGTGGCACACAAGGCAAGGCTCATATGCCATTCCAAGCGCTTCTATCTCGCCCACAAATTATATGAGTCATGGCGTCGTCAACGCCTCCTTCGGTACTTCTGCGACAGACGGAACCCAGACGCCTCTTCTGCCCTTATTCGACCCGCAGTGGCCTGACCGTCCAAATCCGACCTTGATGATGCATTTCATACAGACTTATTTTGATCATTATGGCCAATCGTTTCCCTGTCTTGCTTATGACGAGACGATTAGACAGTTTCTTGATCACTCGCTGTCACCCCTGATCGCATCTGGCATCTCAGCGCTAGCAGCCTGGTATGTGATAAGATGTACTACTCGGAGGCTCTCGTATATTCACACGCAGATCAGGTACTCTGAACTTCCTGAGGTCGTCCATCGCGGGGCAATAAATGTTGCAGGCGTTTATTGCGCGCATGCACAGGTCATGCCTCCCCCTTTTGATAGATTCGGTGATTATTCATACAGTGCATCACCAGGCATTAATTTCGCGGGGCCAGCAGTCTTATTCTGTTGAGGCGATCCATGGTTTAATCTTGCTTGCCTGGGCGGAGTATAAGCGGGCGCGCATGTCAGATTTCTCTTCTCATGTCAAAGTAAGCACTACCAGGCAGAGGTTTCTAACTCTTACTTACGGTATTTGACCCTACAGAAGGCAAAATATATATCAGAACATATCGGATTGACCGACGGGTCTCTGCTGCAGGCAGCGGGAAGCGAGTATGAAAGAAACATTCTGCGATCCACTTTGGCTCTCCTCCGACAGCTGGTTACTACAGTAGAGACATGGTCGGCATGAGATGCGCACATGACTGCCTATATCGCCTGAGATTCCCCGCA
Organism: Amyloporia xantha; assembly: GCA_036971615.1. Lineage (NCBI taxonomy): Eukaryota > Fungi > Basidiomycota > Agaricomycetes > Polyporales > Adustoporiaceae > Amyloporia > Amyloporia xantha. Next base: position 1,631,237 of record JAYKKR010000005.1, read on the forward strand.
GGAAATGCTGTACCAATAAAGCTTAGAGTTTTGCTTAGAAATATGAATCGCGGATGTTCAAACACGGATACAGCATTGAAACTGTGAAACCGATCGAAAGACCTGGGTGGTCCTCTGTATTGCAGATCAGTCAGGGCACGTTGTCAAACCTGTCCAACTGCGCACTAGCTGTATTCCAGTCGTACCTAACAAAATAGATATGAATGCGCTTCCACGCCAAGACCAACCTTCAGGGCACTGTGATTTACATAGACGCTGTCACTAACACTGATAATGTCCGCCGGTGCCATCTATGGTGAAAAGACACGGTTACAGCGCTGAAATTGCGATAGAATTCAGTCGCCCTTCCATAACTGTTGACTTTGGCGACCAGCTCTAGCATCTGTCGATGGAGTAGGCGGGGCGCCCGCCTGCCATAGAGGTTCCCAGCTGCAGGCGGGGACCGGACGGTCTCAATCGGGGACTCCCTTCTCGCGCCAAGACGATATCTCCCGATTCCGAGAGCTCTCGGGGAGTTTCGCGGGTGCGTCGAAGTCGTTAGGTTGTAGAAAGGCTTCGATTGTCCAATCACACACTGGCCGTCCGTCGCTGCGACGATACCACCGGTTCACCTCCGAGTCCGCCCTCGCCGATGCAGCACTTGCGGAGCGGCTTGACCCTCGAAGACGGGAGACGCCGTAGAGTTGCCTCCGGAGAAGCTCGATTAGAAACATTATGTGACAAGGATGAAGATTTCCTCGGTCAGTGTCAACTAGTACACCGGGGAGCCGTCAGCCTTGGAATAGCGAGTGCCTGAATCAAAACAAACAATCTTACTAGGATCGTGTCAAAGGATTAGGGGGGTCTGTCTGTCAGATTGAGCAAGGTGACCAACAACGGCCAAGCGAGCCAATAAGAGGCGAATAGACCGAGGACCACTGCCTTCAGCTAAGTGGCGGCCGCATTCGACGCTCAGGAATCTGTTACCGCTCAGAATCAGACGTCAGTAAGGAGTCGGCGACGCAGTTAATGAACGAGATCTTAAGATCTACGCATCTCTCACCAGAGCAGAGGATCTTACGAAAGCCAAGCACTTTGTCCACTATGACTGATGGCAATTGTCAAGCTGCTGGAAAGCCCTTTAATGGATAGATTACTTGGTAATTATACAAGAGCCCTAGATACAATACGTCAGATCAAACAGAACACGTAAATAGAGTAGCACAATGTACGACAGTGATGGGCGCAATTCGCTGATCCGAATATTGTCGTCCTCAATACCGACTCATACTCAGGCTGCGAGGCCTATGGTGATGATGATGATGGTGTCGCGGCTGGCGAACAATAACTGTTGCTCCCGGTGCCATTGCCCCTGGCTGCCCAGGGTATGCTCCATAGCTTGGGACGCCTAGAGATCCGTATCCTCCTAGAGATCCATATCCTCCGCCATATCCACCAATCCCGGGCTGGCCTGTGGCGTACATAGCACTGTTGGCATACGCACCGCCTAAGCCGCCACCGATCCCTCCAGAATAACCCATAGGAACGCTACTCGTGGGCATTCCAGTATAGGGATATGCGCCCGCAACACTATTCCCACCGTACATAGCCCCTGGGGCTCCTAGCGTGTATGATCCCGGGGTATTCGCCCCCATGCCTCCATACTGAGGCATTCCATATGCACCTGCAGCGCCAATAAGAGGCGTGCCAGGCAGAGGAACGGGCGTTGTTCCACCATATGGAGAGGGAGTCACGAAGCCGGGAGTTTGCTTGATGTAGGGACCACCTGCAATAGTAGACATGCCCGCTCCAATGGAGGAATAGCGACGAAGCCCTCTAGGTCTCATCGAGTAAGCATCATCATAAGAATTGTAGGATCCCGGCAGGCCATATCCAGCGCCCATGCCGCCTACAGCGCCGGCCTGGTCGTTAAAGCCGTCAACGCCTAAGACCTGATAGATTGATGGATGCACTAGTCAGATAATCCGATTGCGTGCTGGTCAGTATTTGTGAACGCACCCGCATTGCGATGTGCGACGCCGTGGCAGCAGCTGTCTCGCACGCTTCTCTGATCCCCAAATTATCGAAAGGTCGGCCAGTGTACTGCCACAGATGCGTTGCTGTATTGGTAAGAAAGTCAGAACATTTGGTCACGCCATCATGAAGTGATGATACCTTCTGCGATAGCCATTCCCATCATAGCTTCCCTTTCCCTCTCTCTACCCCCAAGAGGTTCAAAGAGCGGGTGGTGATGTTTCCAGATCCGATACGCTTCGTATGCAGCTGCGCATCCGATATCGCTCGGCAGGACTTCCCCAAGACTGATCTACGTTTTCTGTTAGCCCTCAAACAAAAAATTCGACGATAACATTTCACGCACAAAGCCACCGTAAATGCGACGATGCCAGTGTCTCGCTTCGTGATATCCCATGCCTACGGCGACGTCCATACGTCCCATGACAGACTGATAAAACGCGCTGGATTTGCATCCAATACGACGGTGACATCGATCAGAGACTATAGTCTACATACCGGCTGAACACTTACGGATCGTCACGGATGGCATGGGCACGGTAGTAGTCAAGCCCGCTCCCTGATTCGTGAACAGTGAGCTTACAAATGACCTGCGCACATTGATGAATTTCAACTCACACTGTGGCTGAGGCTGAAAGCTTGGTGCAGGAGGAGGTGTGAATTGGAACTGTAAGAAGTCAACACGGGGTGGGTAAACGCTAATCTGCTGACACTTACCTCCGGTGTGCCCCATTGGCGTGGGGCGATCGACTGATAGTACCCGTAATAGGCCATACAGAAATACTTGTGTCTCTATGACTTCGTGAGGGTGTTTTTCAGGAACGAGAGGGATGTTTTTTGGATAGGTGGTGTCTGATCTGTAATCCGGTGGATCTCATCTTTTATAGGATTACTGTTCGATGATGTTCGACGTCATGCGCTGCATGTCGACTAAGCAGCTGACTCCGACGAAACAGCAACACTCCAGCGCAGGCCGCCAAGATGACACAATAAACGCCTGGAGGCTACCAATTAGATCTATTAAGTAGGCCTCCTGCAAGTATAGTTTGCGAGATCCGGTGCGCTGTGACGAACCCGCGACCCACGGGTTAATCGGAGCTCCGACTTATCCTTCAAGCGGAAATGATGAGGATGTATCAGCCGGTTAATTCTGTGCTATGTGTATGTGGTGGAAAGAATGCAGGGCTCTTCGAGGATTTGTATCATCGCATAGTACAACTGGCCTAGTGTCGGATCATCGGTGCAATGCGAGCGCAGTGACACAGAGTGACACGGCGCGTCGATCGAGTTCAGCTAGGACCCCCGAAAATCCCCTAAGAGGTCCGATCCCGGACCCCCAAAAAAGGGCCCTCCAGGAGCGAAATGTTCGATCCAAATTTGTCCAAATCCCCAAAATTAGGCCTCGAAAACTGGAAATGTTGCATGCCTAAGTAAGACCCCCAAAAACCTGGCATCTCGAGGGAGGTTCGGTCCCGGGACCCCCAAAAATCGCGTCGTCCGATGGGTCGGCGACTCAAGCATGACTGTCCCGGAGTCTGGCCGTGCATATAATAGAACCGAACGACTATTTTCGGCCATATGGGCCACGCAATACTGGTGTAGCAGACCCCCATGGTTACCCTAAAAGGGAAAATACATCCGCGCACCAGCGAATGTCATCCATTTCTGATTAGTCAGCAACGGAGACTAGTCCGTGCTGTGGGCGCTTATTTGAAGTTCGATCCCCATAAACCCCCAAATTTGGCCCATTTTTTGGGACCTTAGATGCCAAATCCCCAAATTTGGCCCAAAGCGACCCCCAAAATTGGGCACCAGCGGGATCGGACCTCTTAGGGGATTTCCGGGGGTCCTGTTCAGCTGCGGCAGCGTACACGTGGTTCATTCAATGGGCGCCTAATCCTTATGCGTGTCCGGGCTATCCACCGGCACTGCAACCCCCACTTGCATATGCATTGTAACGATACATCCGGGATTCGTTCGCATACTCACAACAGTTGCCCAAAACATTTACAAAGGTTCATTTGCTCACTGCCCGTGGAAACTGCCAAATCATAACAAGTTTGCGACGTCTACATTTACGCTTGCATGAGTCGAAGTCCTGAATCCAGGTATTGGAATGTCTGGTATGTTTATTTACTCCCGTATATGGGGGCGCATCTCATGACTTACTAGCGCGTAGATTATGCTACATTTGCACACTCCGACTTTGATCCAAATGAGTACGCGAACGCCATCCTAGCCGGAGAACCGTACCCTCCTCAGGCAGGTAAGACAAAAGCTGCCAAGAATGCTAGCTTCGAACCCGCCAATGAGGATATATCCGTGGCTATCTCAAAACTCAACTATAGTATTGAAGACGTAGATAAGCAGCTCAAGAGCGTGGTTAGTTCTATCCACGCTTCGACATTCTCTGATTTACTTGACCATGTGTTATCAATAATACAGGTCACTGCTCATCACGAGGAACTCCTTGTGCAAGCGGCGGGAGTGACGGGACTGGAGGGCTCTCTTTCGCTGGTGCGTAACGGTGTGAATGAACTTGATTCGTACTTGGAAAAGTGAGTGAGTGGCCTCAATTTCTAGTCGCCGCTTCACTGGTCGGACTGTGCCTGCTGTCTAACGTCGTAAATGCCGTCAGGCTTCGCCTGAAAGTCCGAGTACCATACCGGTCTCTACAAGGCAATGTCACCAGACTGGAGCATATCCAACAGGCATTGGATATCCTCCGGCGCATGTCGCGCTTCGTCATTCTCACTCGCAGGTTGGAGCTCCAGCTGGTCGAGATGAACAAGGGTGAAAACGTTGATTCTGACAACGCGAAGGCTTCTGTGGAAGCAAACCGTTCGCCAAAGCACCCTGACCAAGATACGGCCGCCGCTCTCAACCTTGCAAACGTCGAAGATGAGAAAGAGCGAACGATTGCGAAGGCAGCGCTGACGGTGGCTGAGTTAAGTCAGTCGGATCACTTACGCTAGTTGGCCTCGCAGCTGATGCGTCTCATCAGCTGCCTTACTCGATGACTCTCAGTCGGAACCGTCTTCTAGTGCAGACGGCGGCGATGCCTCGAGCGAGGGTAAAACGCCTCTCAGCTCGATAAAAGCTGTGGCTACATATTTGCCATATATTGACTCGGCGCGAACGCGCATCACGGCCGATATGGAGGTGATGGTGATGACTGGCTTAGCAGACCTCGTAAGTTCCTTGCGGCAAGTCACTTGGATTGTGATGAAAGACCTGTTTTTGTAGAACCAATCTCTTCTGGCGTCATCACTTCAGACTGCACACAACCTTCGCGTACTTCCTGGTCTGGTGCAGGATTTAGTCACTGACTTAGCAGAAGCTGTGGACGGCAGGATCCGCCACGCGTTTGATATCTCGCGCATATCTAAGGAAGTGCTCGCTCAAGGTACGTCGTTTTGATGTTGTTTCGCCTTCAATCTCCTTCACTGACGACTGTTCGGTATACAGAACCAAAGTCTGCATCACACGGACTGGCGTATAAGTCACGCGTGCGAACTGAACCGACAAATGCGACGGCGCCGCAATATGCTGCCGCACTGTGGAGCAGCCTCGAGAGTCTGATCGAGGAGATGACAAGTTGCTGTATAAAGGTATGACCTTAATCGCTTTTTGCTACTCTAGCATATGAATTTATGCATTTGCAGGTGTATGCGTTGGAGAATGTCCTGAAACTCAAAAGAGACACTGTCACTCAAGTCGTCTTCCTGGACGAGGCCATGAAGGTCGGTAGATTCTAGTCACGCTTTCAGCCTCGAATGCCATCGGTGACACGACAACTTGATGATAGATCCTGGAGAATCAACCTAGTACCATCTTTTGGACTTCTCTGGGCCGATCGCTGGAAAAGCATGCACGAGACTCTGCGAAAGGTCACTGGGTTCACACAAGCGAGCCAATTCGCGCTGACTGAAATATGCAGGCTCGACTTTCTTGCAGCAAACGCTAAGCTCAGGCTATCCGAGATTACTTCGTCTCTTCCAGTCGTTCTTCGCCAAAATCGCCGTTCAGACGGACACCGTCTATACCCAGACTCAACAAAGGTGCCATCTTTAGCCATGCTTGACGATGGACATGCGTAATTTATCATGGTTTAGTCCAGAGACGATCATCGTCCTCCGTGCCCTTTCCAACTTTGAGTCACTCTATCTCTCCCGCTCCTCGAATAGGCTGAATGAAGTCGTGGGTCAAGCCTTTGCGAACGGATCGCGTTCGCCACCGGGGGTGTCAGAGGGCGTGAATATCGCGCGCACGGTTGCGAACGAGCTCGACTCGGCTAAATTCGATCCGCTGCTTGTTAGATCTGTTGCACAGCACGTGGCATCTGCGCTGGAAATGTTGCTGTCGAGAGCTGACGGAATCGTGAGCATTCCATCGTCGTCATGGGTTACGAGCTGATGCAGTCCCATAGGTTACGAGAGAGCGCTCTGCTACTATACTTGTGGGTCCCTCGGCGACGCCTGCCCAGGTAGTAAACGCGCAGCTTGCTAGTTGCCTGTACCATTGTTGGTCCCGTCTCGAAAAGCTACAAGATGAATATCCGGAGGGCGTGCTCTCCTACTTCAAGTCGAGCATTGGGGTACGTGTACTTGTCTCTGTACAGTTGAGACCAGAATCTGATGTAAATCGTGCAGAGCATCACTCGTGCCTTTGAGCGCATTGTTGACCCGTTGCTCGCGGCGATTAAACGAGACCTTAGCGCGATCATTGCAAAGCTGCATCACATGGACTTCAGCGATGCAGTCGATCCGCTGTCAGCGATGGGTGGCGGGCCGAGTTTATACATGAAAGACCTGGTGGAGAAGCTGTCGTTTGTCAAGACCGAGATCTTAGGTCAATTCAACGTACCTGACGCGAGCCGTCAATGGTGGGTATCCATCTACCGATTGTTGCCGACGAAATTCACTCATTTATCTGATACTTGTTACATATAGGGTGATCATGATCGTCAAGTACGTGATCAAGACATTTGTTCTACATGCGTCGATCGCGAAGCCATTGGGAGAGAGCGGAAAGCTGCAGCTCACAAGTGACATGACCGAACTGGAGTTTGGGCTGAGTGCTTTCATGACGGATAAATCGCAGCAGCAAGGCAAGCGAGGCACCGACTGGGAGAGCGTGGGCGATGATTACCGTGCGCTTCGGGCCATGCGGTAAGTTACCCGATACGTCTCTGCCGCTTGTTGATTCTGACGTTCCGATCCAGACAGCTGCTGTTCTTAGATGATGCGATGCTTGCTTCGCCAGAGCACACGGCCGGACTACCGCCGCTTATTGTGCTGCACCACATCCTCGTACGATCTCCGATCGCTTTGCCTCATACGTTGCATGGCTGGGCAGAAGCGGAGTACGTGCGATGGGTCAATGAACATTCAGAAGATGAAGCATGGACGCTCGTAGACGGCGACCTCACCCACTGGGAGAAAATGGCAGAGGTCGAGGGGAAGGGCTCTACAGAGGCTGCGGAGTACATACGATTGGCACGGAAGGTGCTGGCCAGCGCGATGAAAACCGGTGCATAGCACAAAGTTAGGCAGCCTTCCTATGATCAGCCGTTCATCCAGCACCCTACAAGTCGGCACTGATGACCTGTGTCTAATCTGCTGTGTGTTTTTACCTTCAAATCTACCATCAAAGAAGGCTGCTGAGTTGTGATATTTGCTCGAGTTCATGTTCCATCTGATTTATGACGGGTGATAGGAAACCTTGATTCCTCGCTTTGGAAGGACAGCTACCTTGTTCATCTTCCCGTCACCAGGCCTTCTTCTGAACGTTTCTCGGCTGCGAATCTTACGACGAAGGCGATTGTGATATTTATGAATGTTGAGCTATTAACACTGTTCTTGGTGCCGAACGTGGTCAGAAACACCGAGCGTTACACGGGTTCTCTGTTGTATCTGTGTTGGCTTAGTTCCCGGAGGAGTGTCGCTTGAAAGTTCTGACATATTTCAGGCAGTCGATATGTCATTCAGACCGAAGTACGCTCTGTTTCAGTGACAGGTGACGTTGACGTGACGGGAAGCAAGGACTCTGTTCGGTGACCGTTCCTTCATCAAATGTCTACCTCTGCATTTCACCGGGCTGTGGCAAGCTCCACGCTCTGATATATAGGCCAGTCACCCGTTCGTTGACCTTAGCCAGCCCACTTTGCTTTCCATACCCCCCGACGCCGACCCTCTCATTTTGGAGTCGACCATGATTTCTCGCACTCTCATTGCTCTCACCTTCGTTTTTTCAGTCCTTGCAGCGCCTCAAGGAAGTGGTTCTTCCCAATGCAGTGGCTCTGTCCTCTGTTGCAACTACATTTCTCCCGCTGGTTGCCCTTCCGTCAAGCCGGGGCTTCAGGCGCTCAACATCAGCGTTCCCGACGACACCCCTATCGGCGTTCAGTGCACTACGGGCGTTATCGGTGTTGGCGGTGGGAGCTCCTGGTGAGCGTCTTCCATTAAAATCTTCCCAACGACGAATATGTTAATGCTCTCATTCTTCAATCGCACAGCACGAATACTCCCGTCTGTTGTGAAGACAACCAGATTGGCGGTGCGTTTCAGGGACAGGGATTGTAAAGGAGTTACGGATGCTTACTACTCTGAGGTGCTCTCGTCTTGTCTACAGGTCTCCTCGGCATTGGCTGCACGGCCATTCCTATAAGCATCTAGATCCAAAGCAGCGTCCATGTTTTACAAGCGGTCGATATCATAGTGAGTGTCGTTTTAAAGGTTATGCGCGGAACTGCACTAACTCTAGTTCATTGCAGCCATTCGCAGACTTTCCATTCTGATTGCATGTCATATGTTTTCGGAGTCTTTATAGTGATGCCGAAGATAAAATGAATGTCGCGAGATTTCTGTCAATGGTCATTCACTTCGTCTCGATCGGTTTCTCGATCATATAACACGCATGATCGCACGACCTTCTCGATTGCTCGTCTGTGCCCGGAATGTCTGTCTCCAAAGGGCGTCAGGATTGTTCAATCTCAAACGTTGCACATAACGTGCCGTCTCATGGGTCCAGATTTATCCCCAGCCTTCAAGATCTATGGGAGATCTATTTCAAACTCCGCCAGGAAGAGTGGCTGAGGCTTGCCGCTTGAGCGTCGCAAAGAGACTCGGATCCAGTGCAGAGAGCAGTGGAGAACATCTGGAGCCGAGACTACACAGAGAGATGTATTCGCTGACTCAGGCGCTTCTGTGCTGTTTCTGATTCAGCAAACATCGTCATTTGTGCTCATAATCCGCAGACGACATCCCATGCCACCTGAGCATTCTCCATTCTCCTTTGATCTCGCGCCGGTGAACGCGTTTCCCCCAACCTGATCTATCACAGAATAATCCCCGAGGCTGGGATCCCCGAGGCTGACATACCAGGAATGCACTCGCGGATAAAAGGGCACACTCTAGGAACATGCCTTTCAGCCACTCACTTTAGCTTCCCTCCCGTCTAACACGCTCGAAACAGATCCTCAACCATTATGGTCCAGCAGAAAGCGGTCCTCCTCACAAAGGCGAAGGGCGACTTTGTCGTGGGCGCGATCCCCATTCCCAAACCGGGCCCGGGTGAGATCCTCGTCAAAGTGCAGGCCACCGCCCTAAATCCAGCGGACTGGAAGATCCAGGCGTCCGACTCCATCGTCGAAGAATTCCCTGCCGTGCTCGGCTTGGATCTGGCGGGCACCTTCGAGGAACTCGGCCAGGGTGTTACAGCATTCGCGAAGGGCGACAGAGTGTAAGTTCGACGCAACCGTACCCTTGAGCGGAACCAGATTTGCTCATTTCCATGCTAGCCTCGCTCAGGGTGATCCTACTGCCGCCTCTGAGTATGGCTCATTCCAGCAGTATGCCCTCGCCAATGCAGACGTGACAGCCAAGGTTGGAGATTTATTTGCCGTATAATCGGAACCGCTAAACTCCTTGGCCTCACTAGGTACCAAGCAACATATCTTTTGAAGAAGCGTCCACTATTCCTCTTTGCATTGTGACGGCCGCGCTAGGCCTGTACAACAAGATCCGTGGTGTTGGCTTGAGCCCTCCATGGGAGGCAGGTGGTCAAGGGAAGTATCAGGGCAAGCCATTCGTCCTCTTCGGCGGTGCGGGCTCAGTTGGACAATACAGTATGTATTTCACCCTCGTCCTCCACATCTTCTTGAGACAGCACCTCATCTCGCATGACAGCACTCCAGCTTGCGAAGCTCTCGGGCTTCAGCCCCATCATCGTCACCGCGTCTCCGCACAACGCGGCGTACCTTAAAGAGCTGGGCGCAACTCACGTCATTGACCGCAGCCTCTCCGCAGACGCCCTCCGCGCAGAGGTCGCGAAGATCACGTCAGCGCCGGTCGAGCTCGCGTATGACGCCATCTCCACAGCAGACACGCAGAATGCCGCGTACGATCTCCTAGCCTCAGGTGGTGTGCTGGTGATAGTAGACCACCAGAACATGATCGACGAGGCGAAGCGGAGTAGCGACAAGCGTATCGAGCAGGTCCACGGGGTGGTCACCGCGCCGCCGAACCTCGCCCTGGGCGTGATCCTGTACTCCAAGCTGACAACATTGTTGGCAGATGGAACGATCAAGGTTCGTGCTCACAGTGCAGATAGCGCCGAAGCGGTGAACTGATGCCTTCCGGGTGTTAATTAGCCTAACCGTGTGGAGGTGCTCCCGAACGGGTTGCAGGGCATCATCAGCGGTGTGGAGAGACTCAAGGGCGGTGTGAGCAACGTGAAGCTTGTTGCACGCCCTCAGGAGACGGTCTAAATTGCGCAAAGTTCCTGATGCATATGAAAGGTATGTGTTGAATTGTCAACATATGGCTCTCATTAACTGGGATGCTATTAGGCTGGAGGTTCCCGATGATATATCATATTGGGGTATTACCCGTTGATATAGTGTTGCGCAGCTAGAAAGATCTGTACACTAATGTATTTGTATTGTGCAAGTCGTTCATGTCCATCCCTCGCTGCCTAACAGGCGGTGACTGGAGCACTAGCGTGCAGGTCAATGCTGCAACCTCTAGCGCTGATGATCAGGATCTTCTAGCAGGCTAAGGCCGAGGCAGTCTGTTGATCTCGAGGCAACGTTTCTACAGCTAAGTCCAGAACAGAGTAGTGTTGCTACAAGCTGAGTCGCATTGAGTGGAGGTGTAATAGCCAATCAGTAATTGCGGTTCAGATTGTCAGTGAGCTGTCGAGATTTCCGAATCGATCTGTCGGTTCGACCAGGCCGAACTCGTTCGATTCTAGAGCTCGGCAGCATTGAATTCGACTCGGCAACTAACAGTGCCTGTGTATATAACTTCGACTCTTTGGGAGGCGAACCAGGGTACTGCATTCTGGACTTACCCGCATCCACTACTGCTGGTTATACCGCACACGAAGCTGGTGCGACTTTGTGCAGTCGCTTCAATCTGGTTATGAGAGTCACGTGGCCGTGTCTTTGACTCGACAATGATGATCGAGTAACGCCCATTCCAGCGTCACCTTGGTCTAAGAAAGCACAGGCCGTCCTGAGCAAAACTCACCCACTCTAGGTACGACCGTGTCCAGAATGGCGAGTCTTTGTGCCAACGCTGCCCGGGTACGTGTCCTACCCTCACATGGGCTGAGACCTCGCTGTCTGTGGTCCACTCCATGCAGACGCTACTCAGATGCAGGGAATACGCCGCCGAAACCACCCCCGTCCATTGACGATTCAACTTCTGCATTGGACTACAAAAGGAGGACGACCTTGCAGCATCGCCCTCCACCGCTTCCTGCTATGGACCTGCGCCCCAGGTCAGCAGAGGAGGCTGTGACAAACATTTTATACAATACACCGCCGCCTAGTCTGCAGCCTTTCAAAAAGTGAGTCATGAGTCCATGTGGTAGAACGTACACAGTGTACTGATGCACTGGTTTATACGCGCAGACACGTCCTGAACTGCCTTGTACAAAATGAACCGGGAGTGCTATCCCGCGTCGCTGGGATTCTGGCAGGACGAGGATTCAACATCGACTCTTTGGTCGTCTGTCGTACCGAGATCAGAGACCTGAGTCGCATGTGCATAGTCCTTAGGGGACAGGATGGTGTCATAGAGCAGGCGCGCAGGCAGCTCGAAGACCTCGTAAGTTACCTCTCCACTCTCTAGTAATTCCCTCCCTTACCAGAACACCGCAGGTGCCCGTCTGGGCCGTGCTGGATTACACAAATACCCACTGTATAGAGCGGGAACTGCTACTCGTCAAGGTCTCCATCCTCGGGCCCGAATACGTCGAAGACCAGCTCCAAGGTGGACCGACCCACGAGCCCCGCCGGAGCGACGGCACGTCCGCTGGCTCGCCCACCTCGGAAAAGACCAAGCTCCAGCGAGAAATGGCGCTCGCCCGAAACTTCGAGCGCGGGATCCGGCCGGAGCAAGACACCCACTCTCCACCGCCCCTGACACCGACGCAGGCGCTGCACCTGCGGAGCGACAACCTCAACGCGGTATCCGTACTCTCGTCGCAGTTCGGCGGCCGTATTGTGGACGTCAGCGAAAACAGCGTGATCGTGGAGATGAGCGGCAAGACGAAGAGGGTGGAGGCGTTCCTGGCCTTGTTGAAACCGTTTGGTGTCCTGGAGGCGGCTCGTACAGGTATGTCCCCACGCGCAGAGGGTTGCGAAGACGGTCTCACCTATGTTCGCAGGATTGATGGTGATGCCTCGGACGCCGATCGCTAGGTCGCCCGAAGACAGTGACGAGGGAGAGGAAGCTGCCGGCGTGGACGCTAGCCTGCTTCCTCCAGGCTGATATGCCCTATTACTCTATAGTCTACAACTAATCATACTGCCTCGCTCCATCTCAATGTCATCGTGATGGCTCGGCATGATACGGTCAGAAGTGAATACGAAACCGAACGAAATGTATGTGCACGCGCGAACGCGTAATCTACAAGTACATGTAAGTGCAACTAGAGATAACCATTACATAAATACATTGCGTGTAGCCGTGTCCAACAACAGCAACGTCCCATCCCAAGCAGTGAAAATTACTTACAGTAGACGCTGATACGAATATAAATAGTTTACGTCCGTGTTCGAGAGCCGGAAGCTGTCCGCGCCATGCCTGCCGCAGGCGTTTCTCTCTCGATAGCTTCACGAATCTTGCATATCCATGCACTGGCCATGGTTGGACTTGAAGCAAGAAAGCAATGTGACTTTGTGGGCTAAAGAATGCATTCATCATCAGCAATCTATGAAGACTCGAAAATACGCATGACTACTTACCGTCATGACCACGAACTCACGCTCGCCCTTCGGCTCAACGCCGGAGATGATATTGCGCCCATCCTTCTCCTTCTCACAGGGCTTCACAAATAGGACTGTCCTTATTTGTATAGGGCGGCCCGGCTTGCGCTTCACACACACGAGCCGATGGGTCGTAAGAACAAGCTCCCGAGTCTTGACTTTCTTCGGGGCAACCGCCATCGCCAACAACCGGCTCGCTCGCCGTTTCGGACCGCTCGACTCTACACTGGATTTGAATATGTGTTCTTCACCAGACAGCAATAACGAATCCCTGGAAGAAACGTCGGGCGCGTCAGTCGAGATGCAAAGAAGCACGTTGGTGCAGACGTACAGTTCGGTGTCAGTTGGGACAACAGGGGTACCGGACACTTGTAGTGGCGTTTGAGCGCGATTTCGGCCCCGGTTGATGCCGTTCGTCTCTGCCTGGTCTACCGGACTGCCATCGGAAGAGCTCGTCGCTGAGCCTATTGAGTAAGAATCCACGACCGCCCCCATGGGCGCTGGCACATCAATAGGTTGCGCCCTCACGACCGTCGGGATATCCACCGGGCCCCCTCCACTATTAGGCGGTGCTTTGTCCGCCACGGCAGACCCTGCCAGTGGCACATCCGCAAACCGTACTCCAGACGTCCTGCCCTCGATGTTCTGATCCCGAAGCTCTGATGACGGCCTCAAACGTCCGGAATCTTGAGTGCTAGGCCCGGCAAGCGACGGGAAGACATATGGGCGTGTCTCCCCCATGGGCCCTACGTCTTCATAATAGGCATACCCTTTCGATGCTGCAGGCTCGGAGCCGATCGTGTAAGCTGTCGAGGCATCCTCATCCGACGCCCAACTAATGTCATCGTCTGGATCCTCCCCATCGCCTACCAGCTCGTCCCACGCGGCCCCAACATCTTCCCAGTTACGAACATTGTTCGAACTCTGATTCAGTGAAGGGCCCTGCTTCTTGACCAGCCCAGGCTCAAGGGGTGGGACCGGGTCCGTCCAGAGAGTGCCCCAGTTTATAGACGAGAAGAAAGGATGCCCGCGAAGCGCCTGCATGTCAAATCCACTTCCAGCGGGACCAGCGCCCAGGCGCTGCGCCGGATCGCGGACCTGCATCCACGCAGGCTGGTTCAGCACACAGCAATGGCAAAATACGTGGGAAAACGACAAACAAGGAGCTTCTGGACCAGATCCTTCGCCTGTTCGTCGAAGCCGTCCGGGAACGAATAATCGAGCTGTTTGATCTTCTGCCAGGTGAGGTATTCAGACAGGCCCTGGAACGCAAAGCGTCCGGCGATCATCTGGTAGATAATGCAACCCAGGGCCCAGAAGTCGGAGCTGTGACATAAAGATAAGCCATCCGATGTTATCGACTGTGATAATCAAGGCGCACCTCTTGCTCGTCTCGCTATCCTCGAGCAGCTCGGGAGAGACATACTGCGCCGTGCCCACAAAGGTCTTGGTGCGTTCACCTGAGCCAATCAAACACACAGCCAATCAGCGACGGAAGAAGCCGGCCGAGAAGGCACCGAACCTCCGGAGTCTAGAATCTTGCCAGTGCCAAAGTCTGTGATCTTGATCCGGGTCGCATCGTCCAATAGCAGATTCTCGGGTTTGAGATCGCTGTGCAGGTGGCGGCAGTCTCAGCATGGCGACAGCACAGATAATGAAAAAATGACTGACCGATGGATCACGCCTTTCGAGTGCATGTAGCCTAGAGCATCCACGATTTGCGCAGCATAAAACCGCGCGCACGTGGTGGAAAGAGAACCCATGCGAGATATTCGAGACTGCAGCTCCCCGTTCCTAGCAAGGTCCAGGACAAAGTCTGGGTCAAGTCAGTGCCCCCAAAATGACAGCGTAAACAATAGTGTGTAGGCACTCACAAAGACTCCATTCGTCCTGGAAGGCCCAATGTAGACGAACAATACCCGGGTGACCCGCGCCTAGTCTTACCAATGTGTTTTTCTCTGCGAGAGCGGTCGGCAGCTTTTCGAAGCGTTTCAGATGGTTCTTATCGAGTATCTTGATGGCATATTCCTGCTGGGTTGCTTTATGTTTCGCCAGCATGACCTGGTTATGTAAAAGTCGCATAATGACGACCGGCTAGGGGAAGGACGGAAATGAACTCACGGTCGAATACGAACCCTCGCCCAGAACCCTCCCAAACTCAAAGTCGGCAGCACTAATGCCGACACGTCCGTTGACAGAGCTGTTCCGCGACTTGGACTGAGCGCGCGAGGCTTGGGGTCTCAGGTCAGATGGTCCGTCATCTGCTTCTTCAGCGAGACCCAGCTCTCGCGCAAGGTAGGCAGGTGGGCGGGAACCACGAGGGGTTGTGGGTGACTGTGGGCTCCTGGAACGGACACCGACGCGTGGAGACGAGAATGTGCGGAGAGGACGCGGGCGCAAGGGTGTTTGCAAAGTGAGGTCGGAGGTAGAGCTCGAGCTGGAGGAGGAGGAGATGACGGAAGCATTCCTGCTGAGGTCCGCTAAAGTCGGGGTGGGCTGGGGAGAGGAGTCCGAAGACGGGGGGGAGACGTGGACCTTGAGCATGCGGTGTGGAGGGCAGAAATGAGAGGAGAGGAACAGGACAGTCGAGTAGATGGAGGAATAGTTATCGAAATGTTGCGAGTAGAGTCGACGGCTCTGCAGCGGTCCAGACCCGGTTTATACTGTCGCCGACTAAATCCTACGTCAAGTCCCCAATGACCGCATACTAACCCTCCCGCCTCGCTTTCAAACTCCGAAAGTCTCACGGTAACAAGTTCTAGCTAGCGGTCTACTCGATCACCCCACGCGTGCTGTTACGATGGAGCGGCGGTCACCCCAGCCCTTATTTCACCCCCGGATCTCCCAGTGGTCAGTGGCCGTAATCGTCTCCCGTCCACGTTGTACACCCCGTCTACACGCCGCCGTCACAGCCTGTGAGAACCACTGCTATAGATACAGCCAACTCGCACGCTGAGCCATTAGACTCCGACACATCGTGTTGCTTGGTACACAGGTAACTCGTAATCGGACTAAACAAAAATCCTACGCGAGTCCCCCCGAGGTGCGCTGGGGAACAAACCACTACTCACACGATTTCTAACTTTATCGCCTCCGCACCTGTAATATTTCGAATTGCGCGGACTAAGCCTTCCCTGAGCGCGTAATGCGGCCCAGGTGATTCGCCCATGTTGGATATCCGAGTACACGTATCCCAGCGCGAGCTACGCAGACCCACGCAGACCCACGTAGACCTCATGGCAGTGTCAAGTCGCCTCAGCCCCTCCGCTTAGATCAGCAGCAGAAGCGCTGCCCAATTCATGTCATGTCAACACGGCCGTCTTCTATGCGGGGCACTCTGTGGGGCCCCGCACGCGATCGGGGTCGTCGAAGTCGGATACTCCTCCTGATTGACTCGAGCTGGCGTGTCTTGTGCGTCCCTCAGCTTCCAGTGCTTCTGGCGGCGAGTTTCTCCCGGAAATGCAGGACGGGTACAAGAAGGCCGCGACGATCCCTGCATCGCCACCGGATCTAGCATGCATATTCTCAGTCTTCTCCAGCATAGGATTGACTCGGACTCCGCGCTCATCTTCCGGCCACAGTCACCTGGTGGTCATGCGCTTCGTTTCCAATGGGGTTCATGTTTCATGTTGCCTCCATGGTTCGATTCTCGCCCTCGAATAGAAAGCTATTTCGTAGCATCAGCATTGTCACCGCCTCATAGGCACCCTGGAACGCCGGCTCCAATACATGGACATCACGGAGTCAAGTGAACAGGTGGCACGATGTATTGTGAATGGCGCGCGTTAATGGGCTTTGGATATCCGGATATCAGCTCGAGGTTCTTGGCTGCTTGTCTGCGTGACAAGGTCCATGACGTCGATGCCCGTGCGTATGCTGTCCCTGATGCTTCTTGCATAGCAGGCAAGCCCCGCGAATCCTCCGCGACCCAGATCATAACTTGCAGGTCGATAATTGGGCGGAGTCCCCATGTATATCTCGATAAGCATCCCATGACACGGATCTCAAGAGAGGTGGCGAATTCGATTTAAGATTCATTCAAGTTCGAAGGAAGAACTGACGTTCCCAAGACATCGCGTCGCGTGTATAGTAGATGAATGCGAGCACGTGCTGATCCTTGACTTCGTGCCCATCGCATTTTATTTCAGACCGGGCTTGATCCATGTATGAGGATTACAAGGTCTCTGATCAATGCAGCCGGGCCCAGCCATACAGTATCAGAAAGTCGTTATATTTACGTTTCACTTCAATCGTGTTCCAAATCGTTATGCTAACAACGCCGCTGATTCGTGCCACTAGTGATGGCCATGGTTCTCGAAATTGGTGTTGTGCAGTTGGTCTGCATCACATTGATCACCATCAAGTACTTGCTGTTCGCAGCTATCGCAGTCTCTGCTGTGCCATATTAATCCACCTTGACGAAGGGATGTCTCGTGGCATGCTATTCAGTTAGGTGCATCTGGCACGATCCGGAGGTGTTGCTCGGTCCTGGATTTGTCGAGGGCGTGTCTAGAGAAATCGCGAAGCTGGGAAGAAAAGCGATTACAAGCCCGAAGGTACGTGATATCGACGCTAGCGAACTAGCTTCGTGAGCCTGTCCTCCACACTAAACTGTCCGGGACAAGCTTGTTCGTCATGTGAGTGACTGAAGACCTGCAGGTCACGGTCTCACTGGATGCATGCGTATAACAGACAGATGCGTTCTACATATAGTGAGTAAGACCATTCGCAGACACAAGTTCTCAGTCCTGGGAAACTTTGATGACCACCTTCCCAACGTGTCTCTGAGACTCTAGATATTCATATGCTTCTCGGGCCTCTTCAAAGCTGAAAACCCTGTCGACAACGGGCTTTATATTGTTCGCAGTGATGAGACGATTCATAGCCTCAAATCTAGAAGGAAGACGATGGCTACAGATCCGGTGCGTGCAAGGACGAATGGCACTTACTGAATACGTGATCCGCCGAGGATGCCTCGCATCACGGCACCCTTTGTGAGCACGCCCATCGGCACGTTGCTCACGTCGCCATCCTGGAAGCAGTATACATCAACTCAACAAAGACTGAGGGGATGTGCAGCGTACCCCGGCGATGAACCCAATGAGATGAATCCAGCCGCAGAAGCGCACGCATCTCACAGACTTCATCAGAGTGGCAGGCCCGCCGATTTCTATGATGTGGTCCACCCCTCTACCGGCCGTCTATGCGATAGACAAGATAGTGAACGACTTTCAGGGCTACGTACGGCGGCGACCACTCACGATCTTCAGGACTTCCTCTTCCCAGTCCGGCGTTGTCTTATAGTTGATCAGGTGTTTAGCACCAAGTTTGCCTGAAATCTCCAGTTTGCTATCTGACGACGAGGTTGCGATCACAGTGGCACCGGAGGCAACGGCGAGCTGCAGCGCAAAGATCGACACTCCACCCGTGCCTTGGACAAGCACGATATCACCGCCGCGCAGAGGAGTCGGACCCATTAATGCATTGTATGCTGTCACTCCTGCACAGCTAACGACGCTGTTAGGGGAGTACGGAGTTTCGATTCAACGGACATGTTACGCACGGCAGGGCGGACGCTTCCTCGTAAGAAAGGCCATCTGGGATGCTGACCAAGGTCTGTTAAGGCATTACATGAGTGGAGGTCAATCTGGAATGATGCGTGTACAGGTAGAGTCGACCAATGAGACCTACGTGTTCAGGGAGGATCTGATATTCAGCGAGGACGCCATCAGCAGTACTTCCAAGCACATGATGCACGTCTTTTTCGGTCGTATCGCCAAAAACATGATCCAGAAAAGCATGAGCGCAGACGCGATCGCCCACATCCCATTCCACTACTTCATTGCCCAGAGCGAGGATCTCGCCTGCCATATCGCAACCTGGGACAAGATTCGGTTTTGTTTCTAGAGGGTATTGACCGTTGGCTAACAACAAGTCCCTATACTGGAGAGGGTGACAATTATGCCACCAGTAACCCGTTGTGCATAGGCACCCACATTGAGAGCCACCGCATGAACCTTGACGAGGACCTCCGATGCCTTTGGTGTAAAGACAGGCCCCTCTGTGAGAGTAAGACTGTGTATCCCATCCATCTGTCATGCACTCAGAAATGGGCTGCGAACAACGATGGTGGCATGCACACCTTCGGAAGACGGTACTCGCGACCGGTCTTTGGAATAGACATGTTGAAAATGAGCATTATTACAATGTGAGTACTCAATAATTATAGCACACGTCCAACCGCAGCAGCGGTGCTTCGTAATAGCCCGGTTTCGGGATATGACAGAGAGGGCGTCCGGACTAAACGCATCTCTGACTGCGCAGTATGTACTGCAAGCTTTTGACGCGGATTGCGCACTGTACTTAGCCCATGGGGCACCCGAAGTGATTCGAGTAAGGTAGTAGCAGTTGTGACCCGGTCCCCTGCTTTTCCTCCGTAGCGTTTAAACATATAGCAGACCCGAAAGAGCAGCTCCTGGGAGACTATTGGGAATTCAATGTCCACGGCATGAGAAGCCTGCATATTTCAGCCATGCATCATGTCACCTTTCGGTGGCCATCGTGCGCTATACATTGACCCTAAAGTGCGCCGATTGAGTTCAACCCCATGATGGAGGGCGCTCGTCGAGTGTCCGACATAGTAAGATTTGATCCTAGAGCCGGGAAGCTTCGTAGTGTTGGTAACAAAAGTTTGCGACAATCTAGAAGTACTGTGTATATTTAGCCTGGACCGTTGCGCATTTTCGAGACTACGCCTCCCAATCACCTTGGATATTAATTGTCATGCAGTGCTAGAATACAACGGCTCAGATGAACTAGCTTCTCCAGCGGGACACGAGTACTGGAGGATCTTGGCAGATGTGTTTACATGGTCATGACCGGCTTCAAGCCAGAGTGACTTGCTACAGTTCGTGTTACGACACCCTCGTGGTGTGCGCTTTGTCTGACCTTGATGGCGTTCAGTAAGATAGTACGGTGACCGTGATACTATATTCTGCGCATATCTCGGGCCTTGAAGCTTTTGAGGCGCGTAGGAATTGCTATACTCCTTATCTAGGTGAACAGACAGCAGGAGAGGCACGTAATCTGAACGCGTTCATTTCGTGAGGTGGAATTTGAGTTCTGAAAATTACTGTTCCGGGAAAAACCCTTGTATTATTGACAACGGAGTTATTGACATGTTATTAACCGTGTTATTAACCGTGTCAAAAACCGAAGGTGGTTTTAGGGGTGTTAATAACTATTTTAGCGCCCAAAATTCTGTGACTCCAACGGCTTATGTTTGGCTTGTATATCATTACTAATTGTACACTGAGCGAACACTCGCGCTTTGTATCGTTATCCAACAGCGTTACGGTTGCCGAGCGGTATCCACTGCAAAAAAGTCACCGTTTTGCAGGCAGCGAAAAGGGTAAGATGGGCATGTGAAAGGAACGGTTCCATATAAATAAACCCTTTCGCACGCCTATCTTACCCTTTTCCCTGCCAATGAAACGGTGATTTCTTTGCAGTGATCAGGTCTGATTTTGCATTTTGCATTTTCGCATTGTGCTGTCCCACGGCCCCACGGCGCCTCCCCGGATCAAATGTCTGATCCGGGAAATTAGACGCCCTCCCGCCCATCGGCACTACCACTCCATCGCTGTAGACAGTGTCCTCACGCCGTTTATTAGCTTGTAGTACTGCTTAAAAATAAAGGCTATAAGTAAAAATACATTATACACTTCGTACATAGGACAGTCTCTTTTCTTTAGTGCAGTGTCGCAAAAAATCATTCTTTGGTGGCGCCACATTCGGACTCCGAGATGAATTACTTATTTTGGTAACTTACACTGATAATCATTCGCTCACGCCTATTGGCTTCAGAATAGGTATATACAACACCTATGAAGTCTATCAAGCATCAACTTATGTAGAGGAAATGAGAAAATGGCTATACTGAACATGGTATCAATTAATTCTCAATTAACAAAAACATATAACAGGATTATATGTGCAAAAGCACGGAGATTTTTATGCCTCGCAGATATTACCAGATTTGGAAACTCATCGTCCGAATGTCGGCCACCCTAAAAAGACTAATTTTTCCCATACTTCGGTAAGAAAAGGAACTGTCCTATGTACGAAGTGTATAATGTATTTTTACTTATAGCCTTTATTTTTAAGCAGTACTACAAGCTAATAAACGGCGTGAGGACACTGTCTACAGCGATGGAGTGGTAGTGCCGATGGGCGGGAGGGCGTCTAATTTCCCGGATCAGACATTTGATCCGGGGAGGCGCCGTGGGACAGCACAATGCGAAAATGCAAAATGCAAAATCAGACCTGATACCGCTCGGCAACCGTACAGCGTGTACGCCCGTGCCAGTGGTATACTGTCGGGATGATAGCCACGCATCCTGTACATCTTTTTCGCAAGAGGTGTCTGAGCTCACGAAAAGCTTCTGTAATAAATACCTAGGTTTTTTCAATTTGCCTGAGCTTTTCTCAGGCATCCTAGTTGAGGTACATATCGCACGGGAGGTAAATAGGGAGTCCTGCGGGGACGAGCAGTGTCGCAGAGAGCCACATTTTGGCGGTGTCAAAAACTAGTTAATAACATGTCAAAAACTGTCAAAAACTGACCCTTGAGTCGGTCCTATATGTTAATAACATGTCAAAAACTCTCAGGGAGTTTTTCCCGGAACAGTACTGAAAATGTTGTTTCCTTCCTCGCTGTGGCTAATTCTGACCGAGAACGATCACGCGCGTCGATGAGGCGCTCGTGTTTATCATACGCGGGTTGGTCGAGGTTGCTTTTTGAACTTCGACTCCGCAGTTTCGCATTACGTAAGTGTGCCTGCCACCTCATTTAGTATACCGGTGGTCCTCACATTTACCCTTTCGCTGCTCAGCGGATTTCGAACAACTGTCGCATCGTTGCTTCAGGGGAGGTTGACTTTTCCCGTCTCAAGCCATTGGTTCAGTATCTATCTCCAGATCATCCAGGAAAGCTCCTCGAAGTCGGAGAAACGGGTCGGCATGCAACTGACGAGTTTCGGGCCAATGTCTGGAAGGTACATACTTTGTATGTGCACCACTGCAGAGGATTATGCACCCAGATTGCAAAATGCTCGAATGAAAAGGGGCCCGAAGCCACAGTTTGCTAATGAGTCTCCGCTTTCCATGTTTCTCGCAGACTGCGTGGTGTGCGCACGTCCCGGCCACCTCTAAGCTATGACTGCTCGTTCTGTCTGCCTTCTTTGTTTTCTACTCTTGCGCACGATCTGAGGATGACAAAGACCAAGGTGGGTCCACCAGTGACGACTGTTCAAATAGCTCAGACGGCATCAACATGACCCCCCTGAGCGTCCACCGTCATTCAGACAGTTCCTCAGACGGTCAGAGAATCTACAGTGTTATGGCAAATACGATGGCAAGTATGATCAGGGTGATGGCACTGATGCCCTTCGCGATGTATGAAAATTTTAGGTCGCAGATTTTGACAAAGTCGTGGCTGATCCAGTGGTACTGTGGTTGATGCTCAGTCAAGCAGAACTCACATCATCATAGGGCTTGACAAGATACATTTCGATGATGGTGAAGAGGGCACTCAGGCTGACGCCGACGATGAAAGCGAGCAGGAAGACATGATGCAGGCTTGGGCGCAGGCCTGTGTTGAAGATGGACAGCAGGACGAGACCTGCACCTCCAATGAAGGATCCGAGTACTGCGAGGCTGGCAAACACTCGCTCTCGGTGGCGCATGTTCAGAAGGAGACTAGGAAGTGACTTGTCAATATCACAGACGGACACAAGTGTGTCTGTAGGACGCTACTCACCGCCCAGATTGTTGCAGCCACTGCTCGACCACGAGCGTGAGGAAGAACGACACTCCTGTGATACAGCAGCATAGGATGAAGAGGGGTTCAGGTAACTTGCGTCGAAATCCGAGATGTACGCGATCTTCCCTTGCTGAGTGATATATTTTGGTCGACCGGTCGCGAGCCATGTAAGCAGCATGGCAAGGAGAGTTCCTGCACGCAATGGCTATTGTCAGATATGCAGCAGAGATCTCATTGCGCACGACACCGTTCACCGGCCCAAACGATAACGCCCCGCCATACACATAATTTATATATAGACTATTATAGTATACAAGATCACCTTTCAATTAATCATTCACTGATCGCTTTCAATGTGGCTGCAAAGCGTTCGCTGCCGGAAGACTCTTGGGGTTGGTTCGTCGGAACCGCAGCCAGCCGCGCAGTTCCAGTGTCAAACACGGGATGGATGTGTTCTGACGTCCGAAGGCGGTAAGTAGCGCTCTTCATTTGTCTCGCCTGGAGCCGGAGACACAGTAAACTGTCAGTAGTCAATGCAGCTGGAGTTCGCTCGCGGCGCGGTAATTTGGCGCTCAAGGTGGCGCGGGTGCCAAAACGCAAAACGAACCGCGACCAATCCGCCTACCATACGTGTTTCCCTTGAATTAGCGCCCACAGAACGACCTGGTCTAATCGTCGAGAGTGATGGCTCCTAAAAGGCGCTCCTCAAAGGCGACAAAAGCAACGGAAAACAAGAAAGATGCCAGGACCGTTGCTTTACCTCTAGAACTTTTTTTGCTATCTTCATTCTCTTGGATACTGTTGACCTTGTTAATTGCAGGCTGGTGAGTCAAATCAAATGTGTGGAATGTTTCCTACAGCTTACTCGTGTGTGATTTATAAGGTATGTAAACGATTCAATGAAGTCATTTGCGAGGACACCCGCTTGCTGTATGCCGTCGAGCTCGCCAAGGCCAACTGTATAGATGGGCCCCCGACCCACGAAGCCTCTGTGAGCGAGCGACTCAAACGCCTGAGGGTCCGGCAATCTGCTTGGAGATCCTTGGGATTCCATGCCAAAAAGTCTATTCAGCGGAAAGACGGTTCATGGCCTGTATTTTGGCGGTTCCGCGGCGGAGTGTTGGTGGCTGGTTGTCTGGAACGCAATCGTGGTTGGGGATCATGCTGTAGATGTTTCGATACGTTGGATATCTACTTCGTGCGCTCTCAGGACGAGGAGAACAGCTACCGCAGATATCATCTCACCGAGCTATTCTCGGATTTCGCCCTGGATCCCGCGCAGGACCTTATCGTGCTCTGGGCCGGTCACACATTTGATGAAACCACGAGGGAGGGCTTGCCGTGCGTATAATCCTGTTTTCAGCTTTTGGTCGGCGGTATCACCAGTATATATGTCTCCCTCACTAGGTTACACCTATTATCGCTCTCTGAAGGCACTCTCCATCCCCTGGCTAGGCAACCGGAGCTCGTTATACAAGCGTCTGACAGCTGGAAAGAAGACACTCTTCAAATATGTGGCGACGTTGTCGCCATCACACCGGAAGATGACACTGAGAAGATGCTATTCATCCGTTGGAAGGACGGAGAGTTGCAAGTGTGTTTGAACCTAAATATATCCCATTCTTTCCTGAACAGTTGATCGTAGGAACACGAGCTGTCTGGCTACACTGGCTGTTTCCTATCTGAATCCTGCTTCCTAGTGCCTAGGCAAGCCTCCGGCGAAAAACCGTCTCTTGACGTATACATCATCCAACGCCGACAGTCGGGCGAACTGGACTTTACCCTGGCCGCTAGATTCGAAATTCCCTGCCCCCGGGAAGATTATGCGTTGGTCATGGAGTGTGAAACATTCGGCACCAACGCGTATAATGCGCAGCCCTCGAGCCTGCTCCCAGCGCTCCCGTTCTCCGTGTCTCCTGTTCCCTCTATGGTGCTCCTGAGAATATCTATAGAGGATAAAGGGTTGACTGTCAAGACGTACGCGGTGTTCGCCTATACGCGCCCCTTCCTCTCGGCCGTGCGCGACTGGAAGCCGCCCCGTCCTCGCGTCAAACGACAATTCAATACCGTCGCCTGGAAGGACTGGGGCCCGGACGGTACCTTCTGGTTCGCGGACGGCAACTTCCACCCGCATGAAAACGAGCCTTGGGCAGACTTTTCGTGGAAACAGGCGAAGTATGGCTACCGCGTCGTGCTGCCGGAGTCCGTGCTGGACTTCAACCCCGCGGGCCTGCCGGCCGACGATGAACAAAAGTTCTATTCCGTCAGTAGAAGGTCTACGCCGGATACGGATGACCTGCCAGTGACCGAAATCGTGTACGGGACGCAGGCGAAGGACTCGAAGACGTTCTTCGAGACGGCCATCGAGACTGATGCGCCGTTTTGCTGGGTCTCCTTCGACCAGGTGGAGAGGCTGACGACAAGATACTGCTACTACCTGCTGGACGAGGAATTGCTTGCTGTCGATGTTTGTTGAGTTCGGTACTCTGTCGTCGGTCATTGTGACTCACTCTCTGGATTTGACACAGGCCGCAGATGGCGCGTCGCCGGACTGCAATCCGGTACCGTTCTTGGCGGTGGATGTTTGCGATGTTTATTGATTGTGTGTCTCTACCCGGTTGGCTCTACGAGCCGCCCGCAGAGTACAAAGGTCATGGTTGCCGAAAGTGCAGATCTGTCAATTTGCGCTTTGTACTTCGTCATACAAGGAAACATTGACCACATTTCCACATGGAAAACGGGCCTTGCAAAATGCTCGATGCAAGTTTCGTGCGAAGTCAATTTTGTGAGATTGTCCTTCGTTAATCTGGATCCTCGTGGAGTTTGCTGTCTCTAGGACATGCAACACGCTTACCATTATATACATACCGGTACTTAGACAGCTGGAAATTTTCAGACTTGTTGCCCCCTCACCCACGACTCAACCGTACCTGCCAAAACATGATTTTGAAGTTGTTTCTAGCATCTGTCAAAATATAGGGCAAGATACAATCTCGAGGTCAAAAGGCTCGACTCGTTAGACAAAGTTCGTTTTGTCTGAACTGACTACCCTAACAATCGAAGGAGAAAGCGGTAGCGATGCGCACCCTCAGTGTCTACAAAAGATCATCTCGCATTACAATTCCCGCAGTCTCATCAGTATCTGCTGAATGTACAAAGCGTGAAGATTCCTAAACGTGCGCATTGTAGCCAAATTGGTGGGCACAGACTCACAAAGGAGGCTAATAAATATTCTCGAGCTACCCCAGCTCATGACTCGATGAACACTGGTCATGGACAGAGATCAATGATAAAGGACGTAGGTTTGGTGTACGCTGCACACTGTACACTGTACTGGTAGTGACGCGGACGTTCCAATCGGCGTCGTGACTGCTGCGGCGATCGATCTTATTCCAAATCGGGGACCTGTAGTTCAGTTCAACAATGATGCTGTGCTCTCACATCTCAGCTTCTGCCTACCACTTCGTCGTTCAAGTAACAGTTGAGGAGAGGACAGGAGCTGTATACTCATACACAAGTTGACCAACACTGACCGCTGAGCACGTCGCGCTGAGTGTCTGTCGTCATCCTCCTCGTGACCGCATACATCAGCACACATTTGGACGCCGTTCCAGTTTCGACATATAGGTACATAGATTGTTCTGCAACGTGCCCACCTCGTTTCTCGAATCCGTTGACAGAATATGTGGAAGACGACGCAGATACCGGACGTGCGTCCCTCACTTCGTGCGTAGACCAATACCACTGCTGGTGTGCTTGGCTCATCTGCTGATCTAGCCATTGTCAACATGACGACCAACAACTCTGCTCAGTCTGACCTGCCCTTGTCGCTGATGGAACGCGCCCTGAAAGATTCTCTGCACTCCCCCTCGTTCCTTGATGTCAAGTTCTTTGCGTTCTCACGGCGATCGTATCGCGAAGACGGCGTTGTTCGAGTGGATAAGCCTCAGCATATACTTGCCATTAGCAATGTGCTGAAGAAAGTGGACTATTTTGACAAGTGTGCGTCTGCTCGATATAATGAACTGACAAAGGGATAGATTCTCAAGTGGCGAATCTACAGTACTGTCAAATGGCTTTGCCGAGTCCAGTGGCAGAGTCTCAGTCGATGCAGCATTCCCAGACGATCAGGTGCCTTACACAGACGAGTACGACTATGAGTCGGATAGCGATCTGGAAGATGACGAGATACCCGATGTGGACGTAGATGAGGCTGCGCCCCCCGCAAGTTCTCGGCGAGGTCAGAGGCAAGACAATTAATCTGAGCAACTCATGCTGACATCTGTAGTAGATGCCAAGAAAAGAAGTACTACGAGTAGTGGTTCGTCTAGCGGACCTTTGAAGCCTCACAATGAGCAATGCCGACAAATTGTTGTCAGAGATGCTGCATATCACACGTACGGATCATACCAAACTACAGTATCGTCCACACAACATTGTTGACTGTGGAGCAGGTGGCGCGCATTTGTGTTTTACCTCTACTTCGGGAAGGTCAATTTCCTGCCACTCAAATCCGAGGATGAGCAGAACAGAATAGCAGAGTTCACGCAAGCCATCGGCGATCCAGAAGCTGTTCCCCCATGCTCTCCGAAGTCGATGTATCGGCTAGCAGAGAAGGTATTCGCAGTCTTTGGCGGTGATCTATAACATACTGACGTCCGGCAGTACGGTATTCAAGACCTACAGGAGCTCGCATTCACAGCGATACGTGCCCGGCTTTCATCAAAGAACATTGTGCAGGAGATTTTTTCCAGGTTCACCTCTAGGCCAGTCCACTTCTCAGTGGGGTGGTCACGCAATGGTCTGACAATGAAACGATGTGCAGATACGAACGGGTACGGGATCTTGAGATTGGCATGCTGCGCACGCTACATAGAGATGTCGGAGAGGCACTCTCCACTGTTTCCGAACGACTGGTCCAAGGCGAATTGCCGCATGCCGGAGAGATCCTCAAGAAGGTCTTCGACATCAAGCTGTCGAACACAAGTACATATGCTACGCAAATGAGCGGTGGCAGCACCGCCAGCGGGACGACCAAAAGCATTGAACCCGTCAAAAGTGGGTGGTCCTTGAAGCAAACGGCAAGACGAGGGCAACCGTTCAGGGGAAATGTGGCGCCTCCGCCCTTCAGATCTTTCCCCCAATCATATTTCGCAGACAACACATCAACCATACCCTCAGGATCGCCGTGGACCACGTTTAATCCCCCGGCTTTCGAAGATGACGATGTGTGATATAATTGTATGAATTACGAATGTATAGGAATATGTACAAACTACGCTGATCTTGTATACATTGCTGATATTGTACTTTAGTAGACCATGATGGTAATACAAATGAACTGGTCACATTCGCAGTCAACTCTGATTCTATTGTACCTCGTGAAACCTGCTTTTGCGTACAGCATCGCAGATGACGAGGCTTGATAAGAGCTCTACATTGATATTTTGAGATGCATCTGAGATTCACTCTTACAGCGCGTCGATGAGAATGCCAATATTAGTCCATGTTAAATAGCTCCATGTGACTTCGCCCACACCCTCCCTGGCAAACCTAATACACCCCCTCGTCTGCATACCTCCTCGAGTACATCACTGTTCAAGTCCGCCCCCATTGCACCATTAATGTTCAACGCGATCCCACGCGGCCTACTGGGGTCGAACGCCACAGATATCTCTACCTGACCAGGCATAGGAGGCCGTTCAGGTGACAACATCAATATCCTCGCGCGGTGTGCCGGCGAGTGATGAGTACTAAGCGACATCTCCGCAGCGTCGAATAGGGGGTCTGAAGATGGGGGAGATGGTAGGTAGATGTTGACAGGGATTCGCCGTGGCGTAAATGTTCCTGCAGACGATCATAAAGTTCAGAAATCATTGTGGTCAACCAGAACACAGCCTACCTTTCAATACAGCCTGGAGGTCATCTTCGCTAGCCTCTGTATCGCCTATTTCCTCATCATGTTGGCCGCTGAGCAGGCCCTCAGGAATCCACTGGTACCCGCTGATCGTCTCGTTCAGCCAGCACTGCTCTCTTACAATCTGGACATAATTTAGTCAACATGTTCATCTGAATAGATGCAAACATTGCCATACCTCCAAAATGCCCCAGATTTCTTTGAGACTTCGCACAGGCACTTTCTCCAGTACGAAACCGGGCTCGTCAGGTGAAGTCAGTCGTAGCTGCAGTTGCGGGTGTGCAGATGTCGGTGATGTCTAGAGTAGAATTATGGACTTGTCAAATACGCGCAGAGGCATTGAAACGATATTACTTACGAATAAGGCAGAATATCGCTCTGGCGATATAGGATTTTCTGGATTCAGCTTGAAAGACTGTTAATAAAGAGGATGAAATGCGGTCCTATTTAACATACCAAGAGGTCGAGCCAACTTCCGGTCCCGAAAGCCATCATAGCTACATTCCCCATATGGTCCATGCCGCTGAGCGGATTCACGACGAGCTCAATCTCCCGCATTCTAGACTGGCTCATCACGACTCCAGGATACTTGCCACCGTCCGTGAAGTCAATGATCCACGTCCACTGGGAGCTCGCGACAGCATCCGGAGTCGGAGGTACTTGAGGCAGCGTGTGGTCAATTTGCGATCCAGATGGAACAAGGGAGAACGTGGGTCTAGAGCGAAGATCCGATATATCCATGGCAGAGGGATCGGAAGCGGAGGCTGCGGTGGAGGAGAGGACGAGAGTTGCAATTGTTACTCCCTTGGAACGGGGATGTGCAGCGAGTTTAGAACGTACATGGCTGAAAGGGATATCGAGCTTTGGAAGTACCGATTTGGGTTCGGTCGTTCCAGCTAAGATGGATGAAAACGGGCAAGTACGCAACAGTGTAAGATATGCTTGTGGTGAGAGGTAGGTCAAGAATGATATCGACGGGCTGGTTAGATATGGCAGAGGAAGTGTGTGTGAGCGGGCGAGAAACATATCAAGTGGAGCTTGCGCACTTGTGCCACCACTATCCGAGAATGGTCAGAGAGGACAGATAGAAGTATCATTTGCAAGGACATACGCTGCGATAGCCTCAGCCTCCATAGTTGCAAATCGCTCTGTCTCGAGGGCAAGAAGATCGATGTCACTGAACCAACGCAGTCCAGCATCTCCTTCGTTCAACGCCAGCTGGTCGAGTTGCATCAAATATGACAGATGTTCTGAGATGAGGCGGCCGAGTCTGCCTGCTTGCAAACTATCTTGCTCCTCTGCATCCTTCTGTACTTCCGCAAGGAAATATTGTAGTCGGTCGGCCAAGAACCCATCCAGCGATAGGGATCCCTGCGTAGTCGACCCAGTAGTACCATTGGGAATAGCATAAGATGTTTTGACATTAGCCACGGCAACGAAAGGATGCTCTAGATCACTTCTGTCCACCGAAAAATCGATGTCTATCACAAGCACCTTTCCTCCCAACACGACGGTCATCCGACCATCCCGTTCCTCTTCTTTGAAGGCCTCCATACCTGCAGACGTCCCCCACGTCTCTAGTCTTGAAACGCACCAGCTAACGATAGTCGTGCGATCTAATGGGACATCTTCCCCATAAGCGATACCTGTTCGTTTGCGTAGCCCATCTAACGTTGAGCGGAGATTCTGGTCAGACTAGAAAGATCGGACATTGAGTGTGACATGTGTATCCGAAGAACTGATTCCCTGACAAGGTGGAGCGTGTGCGAAATAGTGGCTTGTTGTCGGTACAAAGACAGCAATTTGGGGTTGGCTATAGGCAGGGTAAGGTGCGAGGTGAGTGTATTTGTCAGTTGACTCGTTGCACCGATGACCTGGTGAAGTAGAGACACAGACGACTCCGGGTTGGCTGCAAAAGGATGGATAGACGAAGGTGAGAGGGCCTGTTGCGACGCTAAGTATTGCGCGCTTGATAGCGACGTTGAGATTGAGTCATAGTCATCATGCCTTTTCATGGTGTCTCCAGCTGATTATAGCCTTGTGTAAATAGGTCGTGGTAGTCTGGAATGGAATTGAAGGCAGGCCGCGATTTGGCATTGGCAAGTGGCCAGTGCTACAGAACACGTGATATCACTTTCAGTGGTTAAGCGCTTACCTGAGGCTGGTTCGTATAAGGCTATGACCATTACTATGCGCCATTTACTATGCGCCATAACTTGAAACCTCCAAATTCAATGTAGCAGTCTTACGAAGTATTATACATAGGTGAGGACCTAAAAGAAATTTCCTCGCTCGTTACATGCAAACCATTCCTCAGTCGATCGGCAAAGACCCGTATGATAACAGATGGGTGTGCAATACCTGTAATCATATGTAATAGTACGAGCCGCACTGATTGCAGTAGACCTGTGTCTGAGATCCAGTACGAGTGTGTCCATTCGGGCACTTGATGACATTCGTCGACTTTGCTTGTTGCAAGGCTGTCTTATTAGCTTCGAGATCATTGTGACTACTTGCCAACTTCTGGAAAAGAATTGCCAGAATATCTCCGCAATGCGGCAGCTCCCCCAGAGCCATCTTAACAATCCATCTTGGCATCGCAGAAGTAACTTCAGATGGAAGATTGCTGTTCATCAAGAAATCCACCTCGGCGTTCTGAATGTCGGCGTACCTGAAAAAGGTCGTGAGAAGGGTTACTTGCCATGGTCAAATAATTTACCGTGATGTGAAGGTCGAGAATAGCTCAACCAGAATATTGCTCGTTGACAATTTGGACTTGATATCTTGCAGGGCAAGATCTTGTAGTTTGGTAATTCCACACTGCATTCGAACAGTGTGAGATTCAAGTTCATTCGTCTAGGTTATGGGATGTGGAAATACTCACCATTTCCGCAAGACGGTACATAGACTTCGGCGAACATCTGGGAGGCTCGTGCGGCTCCTGCAGTACACTAACGTCCCCGTCCATTGGCACGTTATTCACTTGTGACTTGAGGGGGGCAAAGGCCACCTTGTCCGTGAGGACGTAGAACACAAAGGCTTGCATCCTGATCACACATGTCAGCAACCCCTATCCTTATTCACGGTCCCCCATTGAACTCACGTTCTGTATGCCACATTACCAAAGAGCAGCTTGCGTCCATAACGTATATCTTGAACCCTATCAAAAGCTTCGCCGTGCGAAGGTGCCGCATCTCTGGATGTTTTCAAGTTGTCTAACGTGGCCGACGAGTCCTTGGACTTCTCGTAAAAGTGAGAAAGCTACAGGGAGACTCCATGAAAAATTACGACATACTTCTCCCTCACTCTGCGTGACGGCGCGTTCGGCAACGGGGATATTTTCAACAAGACGGAAGCTATCCACCTCAGGTACGTAGCTGTCGTCCCCTACAGGAGCTGCGGCGTAGATCGTTTCTGTATCGCCTTCGAGGTCGCTGTCGCATTCGTACTCGTACTCGTCAGCGGAGGAGTGCTCCGTATCATCAAGTCTAGCATCTCGGGTCCCAGGTTGACTCTCCGAGAAGCCTCCTTCTAATACTGTAAGAGCCGTACATTTAGCAATATGGCAGGAATGAATACACATGCATGTACATACAGCCTGCAAAGAAATCGGATGCTGCCCGTAATGAACTGCTATTGGCAAAGACAGGTCTCGGTCTGTCGACCACTCCCTCAGGAGTGCGGCGAGAAAAGCAGTAGATTTTCGTGTCAATAAATTCTCCTTCAATGACGGCATGCTTGAGTGCGGCCAGTAGAACATGTTCTGGAGAGGGTGGAATGGAAGGCTTCATACTTGTGAAGGCCTTCTTTCCCTTCTTCCCTTTCTTGCTGGGTACGTTAGTGGATTGTTCGACTGAAGAAAGGGAAGACATAGTTCGGCGACCAACGCAAATGTTAGAGTTGGGACTCAATTTGTGCGTGAGTCTGCGCTTTAATACCTGAGAGTACAGCGCTAAATGAACTGCTACTTCCAATCGCCTTACATGTGTATGTACATGAGGTCAAACACGAGGCTTCGAGAATCTATGCTGCCATTCAATCGACAGCACAGTAGTGATTCCACGGTGGGACTGGTGCTTGGAATACCAATCTGAGCACGGGGACTGTCCCTAAGTGGTGTTATCTTGGATTGAAGAATAATGACGGCAGAGCTGACTTACGTTTCGTCGTCGTATTAGTGTCCCACATAGATCCGAGAACTAATGGTGAACGTGATGTGGGTACGGTATCGTGCATTGAACCGGTCGGGAGTCCAGACCTAATTGCGGGCGCTCTGGAGACATCTTGAAGTATCACAGAATCATAGGTAGGGTAGGGCTCTTGACGCCTGCTTTGCTCTTCGTAAGCCCTTTGAATGGTGAGCTTGAGTCGTCGAAATCCATGCTGAGCCGATTACGCCACGACACGCCAGATCACCACGAGCAAGCACTGATAATGAGTGAGTCTTATGAAGGATATCGTGCTGCTTTCGAAGATTGGAGAAGCATACACTCCGGCCAGCCTGTTCATGAAGAATGCGAGAAGTACATGATAGCGCAGATAAGACGAGCCTAGTATGTAAGAGGGCTCCTCCGTGTGACCCCGCTAACTTCACATCCGTCGACGCTATGGTCGTACTTGCCTTCATTCATAACTCAAACACGGTGCAAGTGTTCTTGGATGCAATATTGTAAAGAACGATGTATCAACTTATCCCCAAAGATAGTCAAAGTCGGGGCTTACTGTTATCCCAGAGATGCTAGTGATGACCGCACGAACGAGCTGCCGCATAAGTATCTCCATGTTCAAGTTGTGGGCGAGCGTAAGCGAGCGTGTACATGTTGTTTCAAATATGCTTGCTGTAAAGGTACTCGGGCTCCGAGCCATTCCCTTGATCTCCTGTGTCTATTCGAAGCCATTAAAGAAGTAAAAGCCATGTATCCGCAACGCAGGTAAACATTGATCTTCTTTATGATTTCGAGCATCTTGGGGAACACTGCACGCGAAACAGATCGTCACTGCCAACAGCTTGCGGCTTGTACAGTAGACAATCTCATAATGCATGAGCTCGTGATGCATAAAATGTCATAATGCATGAGCTGAGCCGGGGACCAACGTCGTCCGCGGATATTTATGCATACTATTTCATAATGCATAATGCATAGCCATATTGGGGTTATGCATTATTATATAGAGGGGTTTTACCATGTTTCGAATCGAAATTTATGCATTTGTGAATCACACCCGCGCGTAAAAATTGCGTGAACACTTTTGATCAGCATACTTGAAGCATTAGACGGTTCCGAAGCTTCAGGCATACCTTTGCCCGGACATCAACACACTTGCCAACCATGTCAAAGCTTGACTTCACGTGTCAGACACAGACAAGTTTGGAGTCTGCTTGGGGTCTCAAAGAGTAATTTTCTTATGTTCTCATTGAATATCGCACATACTAGCTACATATTCCTATAAATCGCACCGGACACTTCACCGTATTGCGCACAAAGATGAGTGGCTGACAGGCTGTGACATTTTTGGCTGGAGGTCACATTGATCACACAACGTGACACCAGACGTGACCCATATGGTCATGCATAAGATCTCATAATGCATAAGCCGACCCTATGCATTATGAGATTGTCTACTGTACCAATAAATCGACCGTGACCAGCCGTGACCGTGATTCACTGATCGCGCGACGTGTTAGGCCTTCGTTCTAGTCTCGAACCCAGACGTTCCACAGGGCTCCTCTGCACACCCCCCCTCGCTGCGCTAGGACCCCCGAATATGGGAGGGTATCCATGATCCTGATACGGACAAAAATCTCTCCTGGGGAACCCTGATCCCTGATTTTTTCCGGACGGATTTCGCCTTCGGCGACTCGATCCCTGAGCGGATATCCAGACATTTTTGACCAATTATCTGGGAGCCTGATCTACTCGCAGACAAAACCTCTGCCGGATTGCCGGCAGCCGGGGACCCGGGAAACATCTGATAGGCTGACCAGAGTTTGTCGCCGATCCCCTGACCAATACCAATTATCCACAAAGGTATTCAAGGTGGTGTTCAAGTTGGACCTCACGCGCGGCCCAACGTCTCGGATATCCATCTGAGCTGCCGACACCGGTCCCTGCTTTCAGGTGACAGTGTAACGGGCGTTCTGATGCCAGAAGTCCTTTGTGACCGATTAAACTAACAGTTAACCGTGAAATTGAGGACATCAAAGCATGTGTTTCCATATTTTAGTGCTTTTGGACACCCTGATCCACCCAAACCGGACAAATTGCAGCTAAGGCTATGAATAAGACAAATCCCGGACATCTGACCAATAGTGATACATAAGATTCACTCTGCCTAAGTATATGACACGACGCGATTTTTACCGGACATGAATGCCACTTTTTGAAAATTCGGGATCAGGGATATTCTCCTATATTCGGGGGTCCTGCTGCGCTCGCTCGGTCAGCCACCGCCACAGCTGGGTTCGAATTTTACTGATGGATGAATCTGAACGAATCTGACGTTCCTGAAAATTTCTCACGGAAGGGGGGTGCACTGTGCAGAGAGCCCTGTAGAACCGCGCGAAGCCCATCCTCCAGGAGGTCGTGGGAACGAGACTAGCCTTCGTTCGAACTTCGAAGTGATCTATCGCTTCAGTATTTCAACGCGACTTATATGCAGTAAGTAGAACGAAATGTCCCAATGTACTCTAATTAGCTAGGTGAGTGTCGATGATGTGACTATCTCTATACAGCATGCAGACGACTTTTACAGCAGAGTGTATTGTGAGTCGAGGGGCTACGAGTTTTTTTTGAAATTCTACGAATTTATACTCCCTCCTAGTAAGTGCATGTAGAGTGCCGGACATAGTAAGGAATGTGGGCTCCGCGCACAATTTGGACTCGCATCATCGCGAAGCCCCAACGCGGCGTCGCCGCCTCTCAGGCGCAGGTTTCCCCGGATAAGTTGAAGCTACGAGTCAGCGGCCAACAGCTGTCGAATCTCGGACTTGAGGACTGGAGGATTTGCTTCTGGCGTCATTGTCTCCACCATTCAGAGAATGTGGCCTACTGCGATTATTGCCCAGAAGCTTGGTCATCAGAGTATCTGTGCCGCCTCTGTGGTTGGAACTGAAGTTGTGCGCTCCCATGTTGTTCATTTTTCAATGTCGAGTTTACGATATCTGTCAATCCGGTAACTCACAACTTATTCAGGGTGCCATATTTTTCCTTGTCTGTCCTTCAAGCATCTCAATCTATCTGGGTGCTGCGGTTTATGGTATGACATTTGTCTTTGCATCTATGGAGGTACGTTGAAAAGTTACCGGTGACGACTAGATCACTGGTGCCGTCAATTCCTGTACAGTCAGCAGCGGAGTTCTGCCCGTCGTCACCTTGTGAAATCGTTGATGGTGCCACACACACTCCAGCGATCGTTCAGCACGTCCATTTTTCAGTCCATGCAGATTCTTACTAGTCACGCGTAGATTCGCTCATCAACTCGCAGCAAGTACTGCAGTTGAATGCCACACATTGAATACAGGCTCTCTCCGCCCCATTGATTCGGACATATTTTGATCGCCGCAGGATGAACGATGGGCGCTCCAACGCCTTAGGATTAGCTGTAACTCAGGCGCTTACAGGTGCCAAACATCGTTTGTATTCCCATATGCGATTATGTCTACTCGGCACCCATGTCTGTCCCACGACTTCTCTTTCCTTTCCTTCTTGAAAACCACTGCCTCATCTCAAGTGACGACCGGCGACTTATAAAAATGAGACCCGCTCGTCTGACCACATTGCATCTTGCTCAAACCGCACCGATCAAACCAGACTTCGGAGGTCTAGGCCACCTTGCTTAATGAACTCAGTACTGAGTACTGAGCAGGACCCTACGGTAACCAAATTGCTCCATATGAGACCTGGTCTAGGAAAGTCTGGTCCCTCGCTGGTCGAACGTTGGTCATTCCCTGGCGTCACTGCATTGAGCTCTGGATTTCCCTCATCCTAGTGTGAGGCTTCCAGAGGGACCGCAGCCTCCTCTCGCCTCAGTTCCAGGTCTCGGTGTCTTGACATACGTCCTGAAATCATTCTCCAAGCCGTGATGTGCATATTCTGCTGGATATCGAGCTGAAAAGCGTGAGTACCAATATTTTCGACGCATACTAGCTTGCACGTCCCAAATAGCCAAATAACCTGTTTTCTCGCAGGAGCTAAAGCTAATGCTGCGGCGGTGACATTCGTATAGGAAGGAAACATGCCTTACAGATATTCAGAGGGCTTGCGCAGACAGCCTGCCAACGACATGCACCTCGTCGGCTGCAATCTGTCCGACGGTCGCTTGCATAGTATTCAACGAGAGACCCGCCCATAGCTTGGAGACGCGTTCGGATGCACCACACCCGCTGTATGTCATGATCGAGCGTACACGATGCAGACAGAATTCCGAATATTGAAATGCGGTTTCCTCGGTGAGCACACAGCTGGCCGCAATGTACTGGACTCTCTTATAAGAGGTGGAACATGAGAGGAGGATGGGCAGAGCAACCATATTCGAGCTGTACAGCCTCCTCTCCCCGAATCCTACATTGTTTGATAGCAACAAGATGACGACGAATCAACAGGATGGAAGGGACCGTGCGTGATAAACATCACTATTCACAGACATAACCCACTGATTCCCCGGCACAGATTGGAGGACTGAACTCAATAACTATCTGCAAGGCAATCTCAACCAAAATTATGAACTGACTTGGGTGATGAGTCAAACTGGTCCAAACCATGCTCCGACCTGGACAGCGATTGCGAAGCGTGAGTTTTGCTATTCCCCAAAATTCGGCTCCTGTTTTGATTCAACTTCATATCACAGTTAACCGGGTGGAATGGGGCAGAGGAACTGGTCCTGACCAAGGCTCTGCCAAGGAGGCTGCGGCTAAGATAGTCTGCGCTGCGCTCAGAGCGCTCAGATGAAAGGCCCCCGAATCTTTAGTCGTTAGATCCTATATGGGAATCGCAGTCTGCTCCTGTACATGTGCCTAAATTTCCAGGTAACTTTGCATCCTTTCGAACTCAATAAGCGCAAGATCTCGCAGATATCCAGTGTCAAACAGCATATTTCTCAGTGATAATTCAGAAAGCGAGCGGGATCCCCGATACCCACCGAGATTGAAAGAGTCCGACTCCAAAACGGCAGCGGTTGGTCGTCTTCCTGTCTAGGCCCTCTTGCGCTGTTGTCGCTGTACAATTGAGATCGACTCTCGGCCAGTGCGTCAAAATTACAGTGCTACTATTCCAGTAGAATGTGCACCCAACGTCAGAAGTCCGGGATCATGACGACCGCGTGATGGCGGCTGAATGTGACGCGTCGCTCACGTGAGACGCGTTCATCGACGGCGACATCTCACGCCACTTTTCCTCTGATCTCGACTCAGACTATCTAAAGACAGTCCCACAAGTTTCCCAATCCTGATTTTCTTTCAGAGACTTCGAGTCATTGTTTCAGAAATCTTGAAGGACAAGATCAATGTCAAAATTTGCATGTTGTTCTAGAGCGTCACACGAACTCGGAGAAGAGGAATGGCCATGCAAAGACTAATTTCATCAATGTTATCTCTGACATGTTTATGGGCTTTGTGGTCACCCTTACAGCGTCTGGCATGCTTTATGCCAACGCAGCCTAGCGCCAAGGGATGCAATTCTCGCTCGAGGACACAATCAATTTGTCCCCGTCGCGGCTGTCGCCGTGCCATGCACGGTGATTTCGAAGAGAACCGCGACACTTTCTGCATTGCGCAAGTATGCACTATTTAATGACAAAAAAAAGAGCTGCAATAGGCTGATCAGTCCAGCAAGAGATGGCCATTGCCTGTCTACGCTGCGGCCTAGAGACGTCATTCCTGCCCTACCAGATCGGATGACTTTTTCAAGTAAGCGGTAGATGGCAAGAGATGCTGGCGTTTAACTCTACGCTACGAGTGCACAACACATCTCTGGCTTTGGCAAAGATCCGAGCTAACTCAATATCCTTCACATCCCCCTTCTAGAACCTGCACATCTCTGAAGCAACCATCATATGCTAATTTGATAGGTAATGTAAGCTGTAGTCATTGCGTCAGCGGTACAATAAAAAAGATGCTCCAACGAGCGCGTCCTGCTGCGAGATCAAGCGCGTTTTTGTAGAAGGTATGATAGCCGCCCCCTTTCATTTGATTGCGGACATTGACTACTATCCCGAATCCCCGCATCAACAGATTACCGACTCTAGTGAAATTGACCGCTTTATCATCTCTGTGGTCTCTCTGACACCTCCGCAGTTGCCTGGGTTTGTCGATGGCTCTTGTTACGTCAGCTCCGGGCTCCGCGGGACGACCTGCAGGAAAATTCGAGAGAGGTGGTGAGGAGCTACGATCTGCGATTCTGCATCGTATTCTAGCAAGAAATACGTTCAAAATAATATGATTTCCAGTTTTATAGTTGAGTGAATGCTGCTTTTTTGTATTCTCAATATATGGTGTCTGACGACCGCGCCCTACATGTTGATCGCCGATGACTGGTTATACTGTGGCTGGGCGCTTCACTGCCTGGGATCTATACCCGTCAGATCGTATTCTACCGGAGGATGATTGGAAAATACTACCACAAGACCCGAACTGGTCCAGCACAAATTAGTGGTTTCCTTACCCACCCTCACCCAAGCACAACTGCGTTTGTCCACGTCTCCGGGAACCTGTGGAGTGCTCCGCCTGCATACCCTGACCACACTGTGTGAATATAGCCGCGCAAAACAAGAAGAGACACCTCTGTTCACTTGGTGCTTAATTGTAGGGGTTTCGCGGAGCGCTGGACATGGCGCATAGCGCCGTCCTTAGATTCATCCTTTCCCGACATTGCCATGAAATTAAAGGCATCTTGCGCGAGGTGGACGTGGGTGTCCTGATGACCCTTCCTGGTTATGATTGGTTAGCTCTTGGTCCGGAGATGCTTTGTATCTCACTTTACGATGAGTGACAGGTCACTTCATCCGCTGCCTCTGTCTTACACTCATAGTATTTCTAATCGATCGCAGATATTCAATCGTATTCGAACTGGTCGCGGAAGGATAATTTTCACCGTCCAGATATATGATGTATTATTCTGCATCTCACCTAGTGCTTTTCCAAATCGGTCGGTACTCTTCTCTCTCTGATTTTATCGGGTCTTCGTGCAAAGGATTAAGCATGACACCAAGATCAAAGCATACGGCCTTGGCACTCAGTATCTAGTCAAATTCTGTCCACCTTGCGTGCGTATCATTACTGTCTACCCGTCCGGGGGCGCCATTCCCCGGAGCGGTTTCTCTCCTTCTGACACGGAGCGACACCATAACGAAACGCGATGCAAATACAATTGCAGGTGGCTGCGATCGTCAACCAGCCAGCATGGCCTATAAGAGTCAACGTTGAGAACACAGAATGGGCACCTCAAATTCAATTCTTAACAGCACTACTCGACATCTCTCTTCTTACAAGATGGCCGATCGTGCGTAAAGCCAGTCTTTATATTCGTACCATTCACTTGCTCATAGTTGTAACACAGCCCGACTCAGGTTGAACAACCATCTTCAAAAGAATCCTGCTCTGGGACAACTGACCTGGGAGACGACCTCTACTGGTCCCCGCCATGCTACGGAGTGGACTGCTGTTGCGTTCCGTGAGCATTGTCCTTCCCCGAGATCGACAGCCCACTAATTGGCGGTTTCCCCCAAACATCAGTCGACGGAATAGAACGTGGTAGAGGCACTGGTACCAGCAAGGGCGCTGCTATGGATGCAGCGGCACAGGCAGTTCTGGCCGACCTTCTTCCTTGAAGCCGTCGGGTTATGAATACTCTTCTTGTTTTCTTGCTGTCGACTTGCTTTGTTTTACGCCAGTACTCACTGCTGAAGTCCTCTGAATTGTTATTACCTGTTGTAACTACTGCCAGCCTGATACACTGTTGCCTTCACTCAACGTTGTATCAATGATGGTAATCACATGCGTTTCCATATTTGCTACTCAAAATCCAGACAATATACGGCGATAGGGCATCCGAAGGTGTCGCCTCGACCATTTGGTAAAATCAGCTGATGTGATATACGACTTGTTGGACTGCATTCACAGAGAACAATATTGAAAATCAGTGCCGGGAGCTCTCCACTCCGTAACAATAGCAAGATGACCCAATCGCGATATGCAAGTTTACCCAGGAGGCCGCAATATGGCGAGTGAGGTTAAATTTGTAAAGAATTCACACCTTCGCCGTTTTCTCGAGCACACTAGCATACCCTTGAGGGATAATAGCAGCACTGCCGCCGGACTGTGAGAATGCTCAAAACACTGATAGTCAGTCTTTGTCGTCAAATCCCTAGTGCGTCCGCATTACCATAGACCGGCCGACTGAGGAAACGGCGCACTGCAGTAACACGTTTGACTTTCTTACCTAACAGAAACGATGAATAGCTCCGGGGACTGCGGAAACAGTGCGCAATCAACCACTAAATCCTCCATGAGATCCCATGAATGAGCCATACCAACCGTGATACCG
Source organism: Amyloporia xantha (assembly GCA_036971615.1). NCBI lineage: Eukaryota > Fungi > Basidiomycota > Agaricomycetes > Polyporales > Adustoporiaceae > Amyloporia > Amyloporia xantha. Next base: position 1,672,807 of record JAYKKR010000005.1, read on the forward strand.
CGGTCACGAACCGCGGAGAATGTGGCGCAGCCAAGAATCACGATCAGAGGGACTTAAAAATCGATAGCAAAGCCCGTTAAGAGCGGATCTGGAGGAAGGCAACTGACTCTTCTTCAGGTTTCGCATATCTCGCCGGAGAGCATCTTGTTACATGTAGACAAGATATGCTATTCAAAGCGGTGTGAGGTAGCAACTGGTGCAGATGCGTCGCTTCTGGATACTACGGAGTCCTAGTCTGCATTTTAGCTGCCATTCGAACGTCACGGACAATGTTGTAAAGCATGCGGCTGGAATGGCTTACATGGCCGCCTGCATTTGAACAAGCCTCCTGCGCCTCAAGCGTTGGCACGGCTTGTTTGACACCGCCTTGGTCACGCTATATCTGTGTTTTTGACTCAGTGTCAACTTCAAGCGGACATACACGATTGAAATTACCTCCAACATGTTTCAACAATTCTTGTAGTACGACCACTCATAGCACTAGAGGCAGGAATGAAACTTGGGGATGCCGTAGGTTCCAAAGTATCACTGTTGGATGGCCGGATTGTGATATATCGTTCCTCATATAGTACTAGTCACGGAGGAGGTAAGCTCAAGAAATGAAGTCCCCGCAATTGGTTAGTCGAGTGTTGATAGGCGTCTAACCCATGTAGATTGGAACGCGGGGCGTCAGGCCAAAATTGACAACGTCAACAATAGGCCCAATGCGCAGTTGATAGCAGTGCTGCTGAATTGCCCCAGTGTCCTCTATTCGCGGCGTGCAATGAGTGACGCGCATCAAATGATCGGACGGGACTTGTCGACCCATCGTATCGGCTGCCTCCGAGGACTATGTAGTACTTCCCCAGGACGTGCACGTGGCATAAGTCTCATCCTTCTCGATTCTCCATCAATTAATTTCATAATGAAGTAACTGCTTTCATCCGTACAGCACACACCATCCAGAGGTACGTGTAAATTGCTCTGTCCGAAATGACCACTATGTAGTATGTGGATATGTGCATGCCGCTTCTACAGCGAACGCCGTGATCAACTCAACTTGATTGGTTCTTTCTCAGGTGAATTTGCGTTTCGTCGCAACAAAGCACAGCAACACGTAGGTGGCGCGCGGGCCATTGAATATCTGGATATAGGGATCCCAACTCACGGGTCCTAAATCGCCGGAGTTCCGATGACAGCCGCCAATACCATGACATCAGCGTCTTGGGTTCGCGAGATATTATACGGAATGCCAGTGAGTGATCAGTTCTGTCAAGCAGTCATGTACTTGGCGGGGATAGAGCCACGTCTCAATTGTTTTAGGAGTAACCCAGTGATGCAAAGTTCGAGGACCCTTCTCCGTTGCTCTAAATTTGGTTCTAGTCCGTGGATGGCAATACATTCGCTATCCCCGCCAGTTCCCAACGTAAAACGTACATCAATGCCATGTGATTTTGCGTCCCACTGAAGCTCTGCGTCAACTACATAGGGCATCTCACGCGCCAGCCCAGATACTGCCACGGATCTCTAGCCGTATCAACATACAACAATCACAAGTGTATCCTGATAATGATTGATTGGCATTTTGAATGGCTGTCAGGGAAGTACAATTAGAAGGATGAATGTGTGTATATCCAGATGAGAGGTAAGCAGTCCGCAGAGCAGCCGCTGTACCCGTAGAGCCTCTATATAAACAAGGGGTGGAGAAGCAAAAATGCACTCTCAAAACACACATTCGACGCATCCTCCGCTGTTCTCAATCGTAAACATTAACGGAAACAATATGAGCGACCGTAAGTAGTTTTAGACATTTTTATAGAATGTCCGCTGATCCCTTAACACAGAATGGAGGATGGGACTTAACAATTGGCTTCAGAGCAACTTGGGCAGCGCTGAAGCCCTCAGATACGAAGATTTCCAGAGTGGCAGACATCATGCTCCGACGTGGACTGTGATCGCATACTGTTAGTCATGTTCTGTTCTTGATCATATGCACAAAGAAATTAACTCCAAATTCAAGTTAGAGGTGTCGAGTATGGCAGAGGAATTGCCCCTACCCGTAGTGTTGCTAAGGAGCTGGCAGCGCAGCAGGCCTTGACAGGCCTCAGACAAGAGTACGGCCGGAACTAAGGTAACATAATTTGGTAAGTCACGTCACTGATTCCAACCCGGGATCAAGTGAGATCGTGCTTACCGTCTTTTTCCATCTTGCCATTCACTGCAGAACATCTCCTATTTTGACCTGCTGCTGAGACTGTCTACTCTTCTCTCGTCTCTGTTAATCCATCCATCTCGCCCTCTGATCATATGATAATATATTCAAGTTGGATGAACTTTATTTTCTGTGGTGGTCATTTATTGTGCGATCGCATGTATGTTTCTGCCTGCTGTACGATACAATAGCCTTGCTGTCATATCTCACTGGAATTTAATTCTATAATTGCCACTGCGTCTGATGGTTAGATGTACACCACTCCCAGCAATATACAAAATTCAACGCGCAACGGTACGCGCTGACTCGATATCCGGCCAAGGCAAGCGTGAACGTAGCACTTTCCGTTGCACACTTCAAATTTTGCGGACTAATTCGTAACTCAGGGTTCTCAGCGAGGAGTGCTAGTATGGACGGGCTCGGATCGTCGAGTCAGATGGCAACACCAATTGCATTCTTCACACCAGATCTGATGTAATCGATGTCAGATAGTTGCTTTCCTGGTTTCGCCTTCCGTTGAATAGAGCGTAAGTAACCGCAAACACTCGGGCGGAAGATCCCACAGCGGCAGACATCACCTTCCGCGAAGCACGGTTGCCTCCAAAGGCATGTTTTTGAGCGCTATGCTGGAGTCATTCAGGATTGAATTGCCAGGTTGCCAGGAGAACCAAGACAACTTTAAACGGGATCATTCGTTCACAATGTTACCGTTCGACCGAGTTGGGAGCTTTCAAGGCCGCATCGTGTCCGGATCTTGGTATGAATGATATCACTGCTCCTCTTTTTGATCGACAGTGACGCCGACGGACATCACTTACGTGAACGCGCGGGAGGATAGACCTCCATCCAACAGCCGAGTCATTTGTTGCTTCTTGTACATACAGGGCATGTGCCACTGAGAGCAAGGCGCACGAATGGGGATGGAAATAATGATTATAACGGCTGAGATGGGTGATGGGACACATTAAAAAAATTCAAACTAAGACAGCGGTACGAAAGCAAGACCTATACAGATGCAATCAATAATCGGATACAGAAATCCGAACCTCTACGCCAAACAATAGAGAACTTCAACACAGGTCCAATCATCAAGCCAAAATCTAACCACATACCGTCATCTAGGGAGAGGCTGCCCGTTGACCGTGGAATGATGAGGTCGTCAACGTCTTCTCCTCCATCGCAGTCAATCACTCAATCCGCTTACATTTTAGCACACGTGTTCACAGCTACCCGCAGCAACAAATGATGACACTCACTTTGCCCTCCCCCTTCCTCGCGCTCCGCCATTCGCGTAGGCTCTCCCACTTCTTCTCAGCTTCCCCGGGGCTACCCCTCCGTTCACCTTCCCGGTGTCACCGCGCACATCTCGCAGCTTCGGAAGCTTATCCAGAACGGTGCCTCTATTCTCTCTAGCCTCCTTGACCTTCTCTTTAGCCTTTTCAAGTACCGAGACCTGGGCCTCAGGCTGCCCCTCCCTGCCGCCCGTTCCCGACCGGGAGAAGCGTCCTTTGTACTGCTGAGCCTTCTCGGAGATCGCAGCCTTCTTGCCTCGGTAAGACTCCCTGGCCGCCTGGTACGCGTCCACGATCCGCTTTGCGCCGGAGAAGTGGTAGAATGCATAACCTGTCGGGTGCATCCGCGTTTATGGACGGTGTGCTGGTGTGCTGCGAATGGAATGACTCACCGCCTCCAACGAGAAGAGTCACTGCGCCTATTGCGCTCGCGGCAACAAGACCTAGTGAATCGGTCGAGGACTCTAACGGCCCTGTTCTGCCAGTGGAGCCATGGGCCCGAGGAATTACAGGTCTCGCGGCAGCAGCTCGAAAGCAGCGAAATGAGGCCTTCGGAACTAAGCCATTAGTCAAGAAACTCCTGGAGAGCAAGGTCGATTGCATCTCGTCGTCTGGCGAGGGGTTGAAATTCTATACCACAGAGCCTTGGGAGGATCCAGCCAAAGAATGAAAGCCTCGCCACTTTATATGTACTCGGTCGCACGCTGTACAAGCGTGTTATGATTCTCCAGGATCATCCAATACTAATGTGTGTTGTCGAAGCTTTCGCCTTCAATTTGGTGAGCCGCCAGTACGCGTCGGTACGGCAGGAGTTCTTGGCAGGCGCGCGTGACAGGGGAGGCGCGTCGGTCACGTGGTGCGCGTTTTCTTGCACCCTTCGCTTGCCCTTCGTGTATACAGCGCTACTCAATCTTGAAGCAATCTCGAGTCTTGACCGGTTTCTCGCACTTGTATGTAAACTTCCAGTCAAATTGACGCCGTAGGCCAGTTGTCTATCTGATTCATGACGTCTCCAACGCATACATACTTCCAGTACTACAGCAGACTGCAAAATACACCGCGTGATACAGGCAATACAAGAAAAAGGGCACGCCGTGTCTTTCATTTGCGAGCTCTGGCCTCCAACTCCATCGCCTTGCGCTCTTCTCCGACCCTCACTGGCGCATTCTCGGCCACTGCTGCAGCCGCTGCACCTCCCACTGTTGCGCCTGCAGCGTAGCCAAGTGCAGGAAGCGCACCTCCCATGGCCACGCTCTGAGCCATAGCAAAAAGAGACCCTGCGGCAACGTTACCTATGGTGCCTTGGACGATCGCAGCAAGACTGCCTATGGAAGTATTCAAAAAAAGACAGGCTTGTTCATGAAACTCACTGACCTGCTATGGGGCCTGCCGCGCCGAAGCCTACCAGACCAAGGGCGACGGGGGCGACTAGGGGCGCTAGCACCGCACCAGCTATGGCGCCGCCGGCGTACGCGGCGACCTTGACACCGACCTCAATGGCACTGGGAGCAGAGAAGATCAGGGATTGACTGATCCGGTGGCTTGTAGGTGGACCTACCGACAGATAGGGCATTTGGCGGAATTCCTACTCAGACAAGAAATGTGAAAGGTATGACCGCAGGTGAACTGCTTTACACCGTTCCCCTGTGCGGTGTAGAAGAGCGGGTTCTTGCACTTGGAGCACTTGTCTGCTGTGACGATCATAACGGGTTTTGACTGGGCGTCGTCGGTGCTATTGTGAGGGGAGAAATGCGGGTGGCTGAAACACGTTTCCTGTACGGATGCTTATATGTTAGCAGAGGGCGATCTGAAGCGTGTGCATTGTGTTGACAGTTCTTGACTGATCGTCGAAGGACTGCTACAAGAAGCCTCATGGCGTTGCTGCGCAGTCTGAAAAGGAAGCTTACTCCACAGACATGGTATTGACGTCGGGACAGGTGCACATGGGAGCGTTGAAACGTTGACTAGTGACTTCTCAAAACGAACGTCTGTACGATCCTCCGGATCCATGGAAGCGTCTTCGCCTTAGCATGGCCCCGAACACGGTACTCTTCCCACATTGCCAATTGCCTTGGACAGAAATGCCAAATAATTGTGCTTTAAGTCTCTACTGGCTCGTGTGTATATCGCTTACATGCGACGATAGAATTATTAAGTAAGAGTGTTCCAGGTGAAATGGCGGAGATGTTGGCCGGGGGCAACTGCGCTGCTGACCATCCAGTAATTGGCTGTATAATTAATTCAAATTATCCACCAGTTTTCTCGAAATGATGTGTGCATAGTCTGATATGTGCTCCATATGCATCGAATTGTAGGGATATCACTTATTTTCACAGTCTCACAGACGACGCTGCAGGGAATACGAGTTCCAAATATGGCAATGGAGTTGCCGAAACGAGCTGGAACGTCACAGGTCCATGACGCGCACGGGCGGCAAAGTCAGCGTCCTTGTTCCCCGCATTGCACCCGGCGTGTCCTCAATCGACACTGCGACTGCAGCTGTCGTATATAAGGGCGGGCGGTCATGGCGCTCTCATTTCACATCCTTCTCGTCTGCCCCCACCTCCCCGCATTCTCTCACATATTCCTCCATCGCAACGCTGCGTCTCAACTTGACCATGTTCTCGTCCACAAGTCGCATTTCTAGTCGTGCGAGAACAGTACACACAAACCCTGCGTCTCTGAATACCCGTAAAATTGCTGGAGGAAGGACGTGTTTGAGATTCCAATCGACAACCAGTGGGGCATCGTCAGGTGCCGGGTCGCATGTGGCAGCCGGCGTCGCGGGCGGGACTGCTGTCGTCCTCGCAGGTAGGATCTACCTGTTTTCCATCAACTACTTGATTACATTGATGGTTTTTGAATAGGCTATGCATGGTATCACTTCTCCGGTGCCAAGGCTGCGATAGACGCGTCGAAATCTGTTCAGCAATACTACCAACAGACGAAGGCTACTGTCGCCGAGAAAGCGCCCAAGAATGCCAACGAAGCGATTGAGTTTCTGCGCAAGACGGCGAAGTCTTACGCGGGACTTATCCCCGGTGCCTCGTCCTACATTGACTCAACGTTCGACACTATCGACAAGCTGCAGCAGACGCATGGGGAGGACGTGAACAAAATTTTGCAACAAGGCTACGACGAGGTTCGTAAAATATTGCAGGATGACAAGGGCGGCGTGAATGTGGAGACGGGTATGAAAGTCATGGATGTGCTGAGGAGGAAGATGAGCGAGCTCGAAGAAGTTGGGAAGAAGGCTGGGCAGGACGCGTTCAACGTGATCAGCGAAAAGTATCCAGAGGTCAAAGAGAAGCTGGGTGGAGGATACGACGAGCTGAGGAAGATGGCGGAGAAGAATGGCCCGGAAGCGAAGAAGATATTTGACGACACCATGAAGCAGGTAAGACGCGCATATATGCGGACCTATGTGATGCGTAATGCTTCTGCAGGTCAAGGACATCTTCACGAAAGGCTTCAGCCCAGACAGCCTGCACCAAGCGCAGGAGCTCTTCCAGTCTAAAGCGTCTGAGATCAGCAACCTCGCCCAGTCATCCTCTCAAGACGCCTGGAACAAAGCACTCAAGGACGCCCAGCCCTACCTCGACAAGCTCCCCGACATCAAGAAGCTACTCGAAGAGAACGCCGGGAAGTTGATGGCGGCGGGTGCCGCACAGGGCACGCTTGTTCAGGAGGTCCTTTCAAAGGTGAAAGAGGCAGCTGAGGGCGACGCGGCGAAGAACAAGGAAAAGATGAAAGAGCTTCAGGAGTTCGTGATGAAGAAGGTGCAGGAGGCGCAGGGACAGGGATCGGCGGGTATGGACCAGGCCTGGAAGGTGGTCCAAGATTGGATAAAGGGTATGCCCGGTGGCGAGGAGGTGCGTGTTGTCTCTTTCGAGTGAATACACTGGGGAGGCTGAATATTGTCTATGCTTATCGTCAACAGATGCTGAAGAAGGCGCCGGACGTGAGCGCCTTCATCCAGGTGGCACAGGACCGGAGCGATGAGGCGAAGAAACTTACTCGAGAGACTTACGATGAGATCGTGAAAGTCCTCGAAGAGAAGTCAAAGCGGGCAAAAGAGCTGGCGGAGAAGACACAGAAAGAGGCGAAAAAGAAGTCGTCATAGTCTACATATTCTGGCACATGTGTTTACTGTTTCGTCTTGACGGGAGGTACGCATCGTCTGTTATGTGCTCCGTAATCCCCTGAACATGTTTGTTCAACCTCAGCACTAGCATTCCTGTTGGAGGTCAAAGGTGCGCCTCCTTGCCATGTGGTCGCTTCTTGCATTCCTGCAATCTGTACAAATACATGATATACCAATACACGGTGGGCCTGGTTCAGACTGCATACACCGAAGTCGCCGCCCTATGCACTCGCATCCATTCAGAATCAGCGTGACAATGCTGTTATGAGAGACCACCGTCGTGGCGGCCGTGTTCCCTCGGGTCTTTCATATCTGGGAGGCAAGTGCTGTTGAATACGCGGTCCAGGCGCATGCGTGGTAGCAATTTGCACTGTTTCTTTCACCAACGGTTCATCCGAGCTCTTGTTCGGGGTGAAACCTACAGCTTCGAAGGGGCCCAACATGACGACATACTGTGCGCAGTGAGACTCGTCATTTGCGTCTTTTCTGTGTGTAGTTGAATGCTTGCCTTCAGCTTGAAGTTGAAGATATGGCACCCAGGTGAGATCTCTTCAGGGATGTGGAGCTCGCCCAGCAGGCGCCGCACATGGGGCTGTCCCTGCGCAGGGCTATCGTCGCCAGAGGGGAGCGCTTGCCAGACGGCTCGTGCGAGATGGTTCATGTTGAGTTTGTCGTTTCTATGTTGTCCTGTGCGCTCATTCCATTGCAGTATGTCAGTGCTATATTTGCTCCGCTGGGTGAGCCGCACAACAATGGCTTGGTTATTCGACAGGAGGTCTAGCAGCTGCTGCTCTGCACTTTCAAGGGCGAGCATGAGTGGGAGCGCGGTGCCTCGCGTGTAGCACAGCTGAAGGTGGGTTCAATTCGCTTCGTCTGACACTGACAGTCCGACAGAACTCACAGGCCGGGCAAGCGACAGCTACATACGATACGGGTGGGGCCGTGAGAATAAACCTGCGAGAATAGGCAGAGTCTTGCTCTTACCGTGCATTTCACTTCGACGGGCTGGACCTTGAACATCCGACCGTGTATTGTGACTGGTGGAAGCGTCTTCCATCCTCCGGGGTCCTCCTCGACACCTAATATCGGGCTATTGCTCTGATACGCAAGCTGTCGCGCAATGGACGGCGCGCTTGGTCGGAGAAGGGGCGTGTATGTGAACGGTACGGCCAATCTATTCACCGCGTATACGTCAGTGTCGGACCCTCGGTGGTCCTCTGCCTCGCTTGGGACTCTATAAACGCGCGAATCACTCACTTGTTATCCTTCTGTAGCTTGCCGCGGCGTGTACGCACGGTGATTTGATATTCGACGAATACTCCGTCGGCCACACTCCGATCGGATAGGGTCGACGGGAGTGAGAATTGCACTGGCGCATCCGCTGATGTCATGCCGTACGGAGGCGCGCTGATACCGCTAGGTAGCCGGAAGGAGTACGGCCATTCGTGGTGTCCTGGTGTGAGCCTACCGGTGTGCTTGCTAGCCGATGCGGTCGTCGACGTTTCTGCGGACGATGCGGAAGCGTCGGAGGGCCACAGGGTCCGCGTCATCATGAGAAAGTACAGGGGAGTGTGGGCGAAGATGGTCATACGACCAGACACCTGGTGGAAAGATGGAATGGCCATTCAGCAAGGTATCCCATCGAACCTTGCCGCGACTCCGGAGGTAGGTACGTCCGCCAAGGAGATCGATATGGCACATCGCCATATATACAGATCGATACCGATGTGACGGGGACTCACCGAGATTTGGACCGAGTCGATAGCGTCCTCCTTGTCGAGATCTAGCTTCACCGATCCCCTGATCACGCTCCTTTGGAAAAAGGCTGGGGTATCCTCCGCTGACTTAGCGCGACTCAGCAGCATCATATTCAGCCAGCGCTTTCCTGATTTCTTTGAGAGTTCATAGGAGTGTGTCTGGAGAGGCGGAATATCCCAAGTACCCGAGGTGTGGTTGCGGGTGTAGGACGGCAGTTCAAAGTCTGGTTCCGGATCGAAGTACTCATCCTCGTCGTATGCGGGCGAATGCATGATGGGCTATGAGTGAGGCATCTCAAAGCATGGCGTCTACGGAGGCCATCATGCGCAGTCGGATCTTTCCTCGCCACCACACGAGTGCAGCGGCTTTGAACCACTCTGAGACCATCTATGCACCACATAAGGTGGTCTACCCGTCATTGCTGTGAATGTGTTTCTCTTTGATGAAGACAAGGTCTCGTCATCTCTAAATCTCAAACGAGAAACCCGGCGAAGACTCCAGTTCGCAAGAGCGTTTCAGTCTCTCAATGCGGCAGGCGGCTTCATGCGTACCTAAGGCGGCAGCCTATCATCATCGTTGAATAGGTCAATCAGATCTCGCTCTGGCCTACGAACGGCTGTGAGTACATGTCCAAAAAATTGGCCAAAACAGCATCCTCGTCCTTCCATGCACTGCGAATGTCATCATTCCTTTTCTTGCACGCATCGACACCGTTTACGACGCGCATTTCGCCCTGCTTGCGTGCCATCTTCACGAGCCCGGATGTCCGGGGCATACGCAAATTCTCATACTCAGCGAAGACGGCGGAGAGGACCGCTTCAGAGGGCGGAGCTGCTGATGGATTGTGGTGAACAAGGAGACGGACAAAATGATAGATGTCCTCGAAGGCTTGGTTTGCACCTTGTCCGAGATGCTACAAAAGGTGAAGAATGTGGCATTGAGTACTCCGGAGAGTATGGATATACGACACACCAGACTTACAGGACTTGTTGGATGCGCTGCGTCTCCCACCAGAACGACGCGGCCTTTGTGCCAAGTGTTCAATTCGGGACGGTCATACAAACCGAACTGCGGATTACCTCAGTCATTAGATAAGGATAGCCGTAAGTGAATTGCGGGCTGACCTTGACGATCCTATCAGCGGACCGAACGAGTTCGCCTGCACCAAAGGTCCATTGCGACCAAGGGCCCGCATTGAACTGTTTCTGCCGTTCTTCATCCATAGAACGCCAGGTCTCTCGTGCTTCTGACTCCCGTTGTGTGATGCTGCGGGAAGATACCCATGGTCAACCCTGGATCGAAAGAGAAAGTAAGTCCGGCTTACGCCCAAGATGTCTGCGTTTCGGAAATCGGGTATATGATCATGTGCGCGGCATCTCCATAAATGTTTCGCATAGCACGCTCTTTAAGCACTTCCGGGGTTGGAGATATGCCGCCAGTCTGTCACCCATTAACTTCATCAAGAACACAATATTTCAACAAAATGCACAGACTTGGGTGAGACCGGTAAAGTTCACCGGCTCGGCGCCCCAAAATAATAATCGAACTTGACTGTGGAGACCGTCACAGCCGATAACGAAGCTCCCAGTGTCGGTCTTGCCATTAGCAAAAGAAGCCCGCACAGTCTCGTCCCATTGCTGGAGTGCTGTCAGGTCGCAGCTCCAATTGATAGCAATTCCATGGCTCTCAGCAACGTCAATGATTGTTCGATGGAACACAGGCCTACGAACACCCGTCAGACCAAATCCAGTAAAACTGGGTAGCTTCGAAATGACGTCGGTATCGACAAGGACAGTCTCTTCATCTGGGAGAATAGAGGAGTGAGTGGTCTTTTCAAACCGCATGCCGATTATTTTATCAACGAGCCCTGGAATGAGCGAGAGGACCCGCAGACCGTTGGGTTGCAAACTGATGGAATAAGGTTTAGAACATCGACCCGATGTTCAGAGCATGTCATAATGGATTGGCATACAACTCACCAAAGACTCAGACCAACATCCGCAAGTGCATCGACTCGTTCATATATCACAGGGTCATAACCCTTCATCTTCAAGAAGATGGCCAGAATAGGCCCGGCGATGCCAGCCCCAATAATGATTACCCTCGTCTTCGATTCCATTTGAAGGGAGTGCCGTGTATAACGTTGGGTAGAAGGATCCTGCTCGACCTTTATACGATCTGCAGAGATGGAGAAAACAGGACCTAAGGCGCTCTTAAAGGCGGTACCGACTCCATCTAGTCACCTGTCCGGGTCAGATGGCAATAATATGTTTATAAAGCTCATAACGCTAAAATAGCATTCGAATTCTATCCAGTATATGAAGCAGGAGAAGGACAGTCATAGGTCATTTCGGTTCCGGGGAGGCAGGGGACGGAGCAGTGCTGTCTCAAGTCGCTGTAGCATTCAGTTGCAAGCATTCGATTACTATTTCAGGGCGCAATCATAACGCGTCTAAATTACGCGTCCCACGTGACTTACGTGATGCCGCGGCAGAACCCGGCCTGGGCGGCTACACGCGAACTTGGCCACAGTGTGGCTACAGGTGGAACTCCCTTACTTTCAACGTCTCACCTGCGTTCCCTACCACTACACGCAGAATTTGTTCCAAGTGGGCAAGCGGTCTTTTCTTACAACATCTCACGCCTCTACGTAGCACTTATTGCGGAGTAACATGGCTCGGAAGAAAGTCAGAACTGTTGCTGCCGCCACCGCTCAGAGTGGCGAATCGGGAGAGGCATCACTACAAATCCATCGTAAGGCCATTCGCGGCAGACGTGGAAGCTTGAAAGATATGCCAGAAATGCCTTTGGATATTCTGCAAGAAGTGGGTGCTTTCCATCGGCTTCTAGCATACCGTCGTAACCTCCCGTTCAGATATTCGTATACCTGGAGCCTCTTGATTTACTTCATTTGGCGAGAACAAGCAAGGGTTTTAGGGCCTTACTTATGAGTCGTACCTCTGCCTACTTTTGGAAGGCGGCTCGACAGAATGTCGATGGTCTTCCTGACTGTCCGCCACATCTATGCGAGCCAGCATATGCCAACCTTGCATTCTCAAATCATTGTCATGTCCGTTTATCGCTTTATTCAGGCTTCTTACGTCAGCTTATGTGACATTCAGGAATGTCTGAAAGCTAGTAACTCGGCAGTACTTTGGGAATTTGCCGTTCGTTATTGCAGCAGGTGTAAAAGGGGCAGGTGCGCGAGCCGAGACTGCCTTTTGCTTACTTGCTGAGCCATTTTAGGCTTTCACGGTTGGATCATGCTTACCTGTCTTACTCCTTGGATTCTATTCAAGCAGAGCTTCTGAACCATGTATGTCATCCTCTATTCTTATCGACTACATTGTTTTTACAATTTCCCATATACGTAGGTGGAGGTTCGAAGTCGAGGCTTGAGGTATATGTGTCATGAGCCTCAGGTTGAAGAATTCAGACATGTCTGGGGACAACTACACGACGATAGTGCTCAGCAACGGTTTCTCGACGAGCAGAGGCAGCGAGTGAAGCAAGTACAAGAGGTGAGAGCTTTTCAGTGGACTCCTTATACACCTCGGCTTGCTGAGAACTCATCAGCATGCTGCACTGTGTCGGGCGTGGGCAGAGACAAGAGTCTTGTCCAGAGCAACAGAACTGGAACAAATAAGGGAAGAGAGATTGCAAGCGTATGTCTTCTTGAGCTCGTTGCATTGCGTAGCTGACTGCTTGCTAGTGTTATTGTAAGATTGTGCGGTTTAGGATGGGAGGAAGAGCTCGCCAATCTTGCACCTCAAGAATACTATCCGTTGACCGAACACGGGCATCTACGATCATCAAAAAAGCTTACTGATCGCAGTGCGTCTTCTTGATTTGTTCGGAAACGAGATTCTTACTAATCTGATTGACTCAGCGTGGGAGAAGATCAGTGGAGACTTGGTCGAGTTTATGCAAAAGATCAAAGCTGCCCGCCTCCTCCAGGAACGGAAGCAACTGATACGGAGACGGCTATTTAGTGTGTCTTCCATGATTGATGATTACTACGCATCCCCTCGGAGGACACGCGAAACCGAAAGCAAACCTCAACTCGTTGACTTTACTACAATGCCAGAAGTGCGGGACTTCGTGTTAGCTGATGAGCTGGGATCATCAGAACTGGAAAGAGAATTAGCACTATGTGCGCGGCTACCGGTCTTGATTGAACGCTGGCAAGCAGATAAGACGATGGAATTGGCTTCGCTTTTGAAGAAACTCATCAAAGTTTCGGAGGAGGTTGGACGTATTGCAACTAGCCATCGCGTACTTTTATTGTCGTGATTGCTCAAGATTGTTGTCATTCCCCGATGTTCTTGCACATAGATGCTTGCACTCGCACCGGTATCGCGCAACGTTGTCCGGGACAACGAACGCCGACCTGTACCGTAATGCTGTCAACGACATCTCGCGAACTCAAGCTTGGAGCAACGAACGACTGAATTTCGCTGGCGGAGACTTCTATCCAAAGATCCGAGACCTTATCAAACTCTGCGACAAGGACCCTGAGAAGATCACTCGAGAGGAGATGTCAACTCTTGACGTCGGGTTTATCTACTCTGGAGGTGTCAAAAACGAAGGGATGCGGACGTGGCGCCAAGTGGTAAGATGACTTTCCTACCACGCATGTAGGGTGTACTGATCGGTGAATAGGTCCATATTGAATGGCGACGCTATTATTCGTCAGATCTCGCATATAGTGGCGAGGTCCGCTTGGCCTCCGAGACTGAGAAGGAAGAGGCTAAGTTGAAACAAACATCGCAGCTCTCTTCCCCTCCCTTTCAATATAGACCTCAGTGGTGTTGTTCTCTATGCACTTATTACACTAGGGGATCTGAGACGATCGCTGATATTAAGCAGCATATGCGGGCCAGGTGAGTCATGATGTTCAACATTCAACTCATCATCATATTTAATCCTTGTCAGGCACTCGATTGTAGACCCAAGCATAGACAATGGTGATGTATACCTTCACCCCGACGCCGACGGATGTGCTATCTAAGCTATCTAGTCGGTTACTTGGAACAGACGGACAACAGGGAGGCAGGTGTTTTATGTGTATAAATAGCAAGTTCTACTTTACTGGTCGTGTCTGATATGAAATTTACTCTTCGGTTTTCATATCATGTCAACTCGATTATGAGTGCAAATTGTGTATACACTGTGTCTATCCACTAAGTAATAAAATAATTCCGGACTGAGGGAATTCGACCGAGGATTTCTATGATAGTACGTATACCTGGTTAGTCAGAGAACGATCGAAGGTCGTGCGCAGATACGCAGACGACGGCCAGCCGTCCGCACGAGCCCCTTATGTATATGCGAGATTCGCGGCACCGCTCAGGAGGATAATTGACTGTAGCAAAATCAAGGCGCTCAACTGAGCACGCTATTGATGAAGTTCTCTGACGGTTACAACAAGTCCTGCTTCTTTATCAAGTGGGATGTCAATGGAGCGGGAAGCGATACATTCAACTGGTACAGTACGAGAATCCTAACCGCCTCAAATCTCCGGTTGTGCAGTGAAGGGGTGCATATACATGTTGTTTACCACTGACGTCATATTCTCCTTGCTTTCCCATGTGTGGCAGACGAGATGGTTCCTCTTTTTGCACGCATCAATGCCTTCTACAACGCGATTGTCACCTTG
This sequence comes from Amyloporia xantha, assembly GCA_036971615.1. Taxonomy (NCBI): domain Eukaryota; kingdom Fungi; phylum Basidiomycota; class Agaricomycetes; order Polyporales; family Adustoporiaceae; genus Amyloporia; species Amyloporia xantha. The sequence goes on from JAYKKR010000005.1 coordinate 1,687,851, forward strand.
CTGTCGTGCCTGTTTCACCAGGCCAGCCGTCCTGGGTATACGGAGGCTCTCGTACTCTGTAAAGACAGAGGAAAGAACCGCGGTGGATGGCGACTGTGCAGACGGGTTGTGCTGCACCAGGAGACGCACAAGATGGTAGATGTCTTCGAATGCTTGGTTGGCTCCTTGACCAAGATGAGGGCTTGTGGGATGTGCCGCATCTCCTACCAATGCAACGCGACCTTTATGCCAAGCGGATAGCTCCGGTCTGTCGTATAATCCATACTATTATGTTGGTAAAAATGAGCGATCTTCAAGAGGATTCATAAGGAGATCCCTACAAACCTTGATGATTCTCTCCGAAGACTTAATCATTTCGCCCAAGCCATGGGGCAATTGAGAATATGGCCCTTCCTTGAACTCCTTCTTCCGTTGCTCATCCATGCTACGCCAAGTCTCCTTCGCTTCCGCTTCCCGTAAAGTGACACTGGAGTAAAATGGCTCAAAGATTTCGTCAAACTCGAAAACATAGACGACTTACGACCAAGATGAATGAGTGTCTGATATGGGACAAACAAGCAAGAATGCGCCATCTCTGTACACATCCTGCCAGTGCATTGCGGCGTGTTGTCTCATTACTTCAGGAGTAGGTGACACGCCGCCTGTCTGCAAATAGCACATTTTATCAGCATGTCACCGTAGAATGTCCCACACCTCCAAGTCTTACCTGAGTTAGGCCCGTAAAACTGACCGGCTCCTGACCAAAAAGACAGATCCGAGTGTTGCTGTGCAAGCCGTCACATCCGATAACAAAACTAGCGGTATCCGTTGCACCATTGGCAAATGTGACCTCCACAACTTCGCCATCGTCCTTAAACGAGACCAGCTGGTGCCCCCAAACAACCTTCACGCCGTAACTCTCGGCTACCCCAATAAGGGTACGGTTGAAGGTCAACCTCTCGACGCCAATCAATGGAAAGCCTGTCAAAGATGCCAACGAAGCTACATCAACATCCACGAGAACCCGGTCATCTTCCGGAACAATGGAACAGTGAATAATCTTTTCCAGCTGCTTGCCAACGATTTTGTCTATCAGACCAGGAATGAGCGCAAGTACACGCAGACCATTAGGCTGCAAGCTGACAATCGATTGTGAACGTGGCAGAATGAGGAACACATATAGTCAGCTCAATTCGACGGTCAGCTCAAATGACGACTCGTACATACCATAGGCTGTTACCGGCAACGTGGGACTGGTCGGCCCTTTCATAGATGATAGGCTCGTAGCCCTTCATCTTGAGGAAGATGGCAAGGACAGGGCCAGCAATTCCAGCACCGGCAATGATGACCTTGGTCTTCGTATCCATTTCAGTTGATTTCGGTTCGACGGTTAGGTTATGAGTAGCGCACACGGATTTCTGGCAGTGAGGAGCTTCAGAGTACTTATACCATTCTTCGTGCTGTGCTTCACCATGTGCTTAACTGCGGAGGGGCCGGCAAGAGCAGATCGCAGAGGATGTGACAGAACTAGGCATCATTTGCTGCTGTGAGCCTGTGCCGGTCAATGGCTGACCCTTTGACCAGAGTCAAATGGTTCACTGTATCAAAATGTCCACTCAATGGCAGTATCGATGCGTTATCTTCTCTGGCATTCGGGGACCTGGGCTAGAATACCTCGATTCACCAAACTAAATCCTGCCACAACGGTAAACTAATCGTACGATTGAAGGCACGAGATGAGGCAACGAACCTCAAAACTGTTCCACACCTGCTGGCGTTACTCGAAAGTGACCGACAGGAACCGGGTGCCACCATGTGCAGAATTAAGTAATATGACAGATCTACGTATTGATGCCGGACTACTTCTGAGGCGGTGCACACCATTATCAACGCTGCGGAAGCGCAGTTTCATTAACCGACAGCCAAGAAGATTCAGATCCGGTCAATACTTGGCAGAGTTATTCATTAATATACATTGACCTAGATACAATAGATGATTAGCAAGGAAATATTGCATTATGTACGTCAATATAAAAATAGGAGAATTCGCAGGGCTGACTGCCAGAGTCATCAAACAATCAAGTTAGTCGTTTCTAGGGTGTTGATAAGGATGACGTCTCTGACTGTGCACGAAATCCGATCAATCACGGAATGCGGACATCAGGATCGACAGACAACACTCACTGCTTTCGAGAACTAAAGACATCATCTCCGTGTCCTGTCAACCGAATATTGGTCATCGTTGTCGGAACACAAGCTATCAGGCATACGTACAATTGCACAAGTAGTATGTACGTGAACTTTGCGCTTTTTTGGTGAGTAATCTCTGTGTATGGCCAGCATAACTTTCGTAATATCTAGTCGCCCGATCGAGTTGACAGTCAAGAGCCAGAATAATCGGAAAATAAAGATAAAACATACAAGCCGTCACACTTTCCAGGTCGTTGGGTTGATCGTGGTACTGTTCGACGAAGTCAGCGAATAATACACCTGTGCTGGTCAGTTAGAGAGTATAACATGAACGTTCAAAGACACACACCTGAATCAAGCTTCGACTTCAGAATATCGCACTTGTTGAGGAGCACTATAAAAGTCGCATTTTGTATGAGCTTGCTTGAACAGATCGTCTTCCACAATTTCAGCGAGTCGATCTACAGCCTACATCAACACCTGTGGTTAGCTGTTAAGATTGAGACACTGACAAGTCTATTGACAGATTTATCTTCGGATAAGACTTGGTCGAATCCAGAGACCGGACATAGGAACATCACTGCGTTGACTTGATGCACGTTAGAAACTAGCGGACGGAGGGAGGCAACAGTCCAATTACCATCGTCGAAGTAAGAAGCCCAAGCAGCTATAATCTACATCAGATACCGCAGCGAATGAAGTTGCATGTTTTATCACCTCGTTGCCCTCGATCACCACCGACATCATAAAACACCCACTCTCGGCCCTTCTCTGTAGGGGCTGGAAGATCATTTCATAGGAGGTCATTATTCACAAGAATGAAACGGCTTACGAGCCTCCATGACAAGACGATGTTCTTCAACGCCGATTGTGCGTCGCCGAGCTCGTAGTATGTCCTCTGTAACATCGGTTAGAGCCGCTAATGGGGTGGAAATGAGTAGACGAACCCGGTATTGGATCATATCTGATATCCGCGATGCGATCGGCCTGGTGAAAGAAGCTGGCAGATAAGACGTCAGAACGAACCTGGCACCGAGAGTAGAGAAAGGGGACCAACAAGCCAGGTTCATCTAAAAGTACGATGTCTAGCTCCTTCAAAAGGCTCTGCACAAGCGCATTCGAACACATGGATACGATGTCTTCCCTGCAGGCCTCCAATATCCGCTGGGCATCATGCAGCTCGTCCCAAAATCGACTAGTTCGTCGCGTCTCATCTGTTTGTACGAGTGCCTGCCATCCAGAGCTTGAACGCAGCGAGATTTGAGACAGTTTGGCCCTATCCCATTCAAGTTCCGCGTCAACAGAATCTGCGTTCTCGTCACATACCCCCAGCAACCTTTCGAGGATGATTTGGACTTGCTTCAGAGGCGCCAATCGCATCTTCAACCAACGCAGATCATCCTTGGGCTGAACAACCCTAGATGACGGGGCGGAACCCGTTGGACTTGGGGGATTCTGCGAAATTTTTGAAAGGAGTTGCAGGACAACATTGACCGAGCGAACGAGATTGAGCTGGATGACTGCGCGCCATGCGTGAATTTCCGCACTGAAGGCATTTGGGGCAAATCGAAGCTGAAAGTTCTTCAGCAATGTCGACTTTCCCGACTCTGCTTGGCCTGGATGACGAGCTGAGTTACAGGCCCTATGTCACACGAGTCCTGAGAGATGATCCTACCGAGAAGCAGAATCCTGGTCTGAGGCTTCCTCTTCCGCTGCTCCTGCCGTTCACGTTCAAGAGCACGGTCGATCTCGTCGCTACATCAAAGGGACAAGTTATGACAGTGGCACAACAGTGTGGAAAGTAGACCCCGCACCTAATCTTCTTCGCGTCTCTCTCCTCCCCAACTCGTAATGCCCTATCTAATTCTGTTTCTCCCTTTGGAGGATATGGTGGCCATTGCTGAGACATGACGAGCTGAGTGATTGACGTAGAGGGGGGCCAAGGCACAGGAACAAAGGAAGGAAAGAGTTGCCACCAGGCGGTCTCGAGGATGTTTGGGGAAGAGTGTCTCAAGTAGAGGCCGTCCGTTTATTTAGGGCGATAGCTACTGCGTGGCCACGTACGGGCAATGGCCGTTGCAACAGTGGAAACGCATCGCGACGGTTTCATGTATGTAGCTCGCGCTTCGGCTAATTCACGAGAGTTGCCTTTTTTGCACGGCTAATTTCGCGAAACCCGTACGCGTTAGCCAAGTTTAGTCACCACCGCGACCGGCGGCTCGGCCATCGTGATGATTGGCGTCCGTACCTCAATCATTACTATCTTAGACTTGGGGCACCGCGACCGACGCTCCACGTCTGGGGAAAATGATGTCGGAGTGATGTACGATGTGTAAGGCTACCAATAACTGAACAGACGGACATGGATGCTTACGATCAAAGCTATATTCGAGATGATTATGGTCGATTGGTATCAAGACTAGTGGGCTGAATGTATCATACCCGTGAGTAGGTTACACATAACAGCGCTCAACGGGTGCTATAGAGATGATACACTCCTGCTGTGCCGCACGATCGGCCATTAGGCATTGTGGGGATTCCTTGTTGTCCGTGTCGAATAGCGCTGCAACTGCCATGAAACTGCAGGTCAGGTCTTCTATCAGTGAGTCACTAACGAAATACTTATGGAACTGACACAGGTGCGCAATGTGCTCAATGCAAAGGAATGGCCAGGGGCCAGGGCGGACTGGCGTCGTTCCCAATGAAGGTTAGATCGGGCAACATTCGACGCGTTCAGCATCGGACACAGTGCCTGTCTCCAAATTGTTTTAACCGCGGGACGATGGGCCGGACGCACAGTGCCAGCTTGTCACGACGCTCAATACATGGATCGTCTTATTCCAAAGGAGACGCCTCGGCGCCACATGTTATTGCTGCAGGAGTGCACTGGCAACTCTTCACAATGAGCATGTCTCTGTGTATGAGAGAGAAACGACATTGGACCGTTCCACTCAGCCCGAATTCGAAACGGCGCCCGTACCTCTCGGGAATCACTTGGGCATGGCCCATACTAATGGGAGTCGAGTCAGTGGCGCTACATCATACCCCTGAGCTAGCCAGTCGAGATTGTCGGACTGAACAGTGAGCCTCGTACTCTATAGATTCGTGCAATATGTCCTTGGCATGGTTTGCAATCCTATGAGACCATATGGCGTCAAAATATTCCAAAAGAATCAGTCGGATCCGCGTCATTCGCAAATCCGACTAGCTTATGAAGTTTAGAAGGGATAGAAAACGTCTACGTCTGCAGCATTACTAGGAAAAAGAATACCTTGCTGGCTTTAATATCTGAGTCAGGGAACTGGGTGTAGACTCGTCTTGGCTCCAAGTAAACATCGTCTTTAAGTCTAAAGCATGATTTCGATGTTCCGAACGCTCGGGTGACTGAAGGCTCCCTTTGAAGGGCACTGTGTGAATATTCACATGAATGGGGTTTGCGATTGGAGCCAGTCTAGAACGACCAGAGCTATGGATCCAAGGAGGTCTCTGAAAGAATTTCAGCAATAAATCTCGGAGCTGGTTTGCCATCAGGATTGCCAGCGTTATCACGGCGACACATCCCAAGACATTTAGATTCGGAACAATCAGGAGGACTCGGCTTTAAAAAGGAGAGTCGATGTGTATCTCCTGTGTAGACAAATCATTGAGAGGCCTCGTTCGTAAAAATGCGTGGATAGAAACAGACTTCTAACATACCTGCGTCGGCAAGTGCAATACTGTGCTGCCTTTTTGGGCTCGATAGCGAGTCCTTCAACCGCTATGTTTGAGCAGTATGGTAAAAGCAAGGCTAGCCGTGGCAGCCTCTCCTGCGCCATATTGTAGGACAGTGATATTTAGTGGTGTTAGAGTCATAGGGGGGGATGACAAACGGTCTGAGACGATCACCGTTTTCTACAGTCTCTCTTCTCTGACCGGTGAATATAACCAAAACATGATTAAAAACGGATAGAGATCCATTGTAGCAAGACAACCGATCCGACGATGTAAAAATTCATGTCTGAGGGAATAGGAACAGCATTTCGTGAAGCGCGATAGCGCGAACATAGCACGAGCCGACCATCCGTTGCCAAGCAGATCTTCGACGATGACAGACCTTGGACCTGTATTAAAGAAAGCTCACATACAAGGGAAACCGAAGTTCGCGTGGGTAACGCCCTATTTCTCCACGACATTCCTGAGGGACCTAGAAGATGGGCATCAACGTTCGGGAAATTCCTTCGTCATGAAAACAGCTCAACTTCTCAGATGCACAGCGCATGGAGGACCGCAACAGTCATCGTCTGTCTGGTAAGGTTTGGACAGCTGCAGTGAATGAGCCACTACGTGCGTGGCATGTCTCACTGAGCATACACATTACATTTGTTCTTCGGCAGAGACTGCTTACGTCAATTTTATGATCATACAAGCTGCGGCAGCGGGAGTAAGGTATACAGAGACCGGGAAAGAAAAAACGCACGTTTGCGAGAATGTGTGACGTGGGATCCCTTGGCCGGCGGAAACATTTCCCTTTCAAAGAGTAGGAACGTGAACCTGACATAGTCGCTTCGGTTTGCAACGTCTCTGTGGGTATGTGGGAGCATTCGAGGAGCAAGGTCCAGAACATGGCGCTGATTCCCAATTGATTCCCCTGTCCCGAGCCCACGCGCACAGATAACGGCGAACTTGAGGTTCAAGCACCAATAAAGACATGGGCTACCGATCGAACAATGTCACACAAGCATCTAGACCATGTGAAAGGTGGAACAAACGGTTACGATATGTCCGTGAGAGTCCCTGGCCGGTGCACTGGATGACCGTTCCAAGCCTAAACGTTATTTGCTGTTATGCCCGTGGTCAGATGCTCCTCTCGACTTTGAGAACATGTAGAAAACGCATCGATTAGAGACGGCCTACGAGAGGACCCTACATGGGTCTATACTGCCTCCGCCTCTCCAGAAGGGGCTTCGAAGAACGGTCCGCAGGGCGGGGGGAATTGATCAATTTGGAGCATCGAAAGCTTAGGTCAGCCTGCACTTAGAAGGAACCGAAACCTGATACGTCAGCATCTGGCAGATGGGACGAGAAAGAAGTGCGGTCTCACAAAAGGGGTAGCACGTGCGCCTTGTTTATAGAAGTCGACTCCCGCCGCTGGTGTGGGCCACACGGTGCACCAGAGAACGCTCGATGATAAGCAGTTAGACGCACATAGCTGCTTGGGGTGCCAAAGCCGCACCCGAACTACGTGCATCACTTAAAATGAAGCCACATTGATGAGATTGGTGTCGTATGACTCCCTGTATCCAACAGACTAACCAAAAAGTGGATTCTTCTTGCCTTGTTGTAAGATGCTGGGCGATTCTGGACAGGGCCAGAAAACCTGAGACTGTGGTTCGTGAATTGAAACACGTTACTTCGATGACGAGACCAATGACCATTGGCCCGTCTTAACTCTTGGGCGCATGGCGTAAGACTTGCAGACATCCAGTAGTGCTGATACGACATGTATCAGTGACCCACTGACCACTCGTTCAAGTTTCTGCGTAGTCATCGGGATCGATGAACGGCCGTCTTCACATTTAACCGTAGTAAAGGGAACGATATGATAAGAAACACTCATCTCTACACAAAAGGCGATGGTCGCATCACTTTGTACCCTGTGAAGCGAAAATTCAAACGTATGATATTCTAGAAGCTGCAACTGTTTACCGGCGGCATATGTCGTTACCGAAGGCGTCGACTTCTCATCGAGAGCTGCCCGGAAATCCACAGATGGCGTTCGTGATCTTGCGGGAACATCAGACATTGGGGCGTGGGTGCATGGTCGGCCAGAGGTTTCTTCAACGGGGTCCGCGGCCAACTCTGGTAGTCCTGATGAATGACTCGCCGCCCCCTTCAAATTGGAGACCAGATTCATCAACTGTCGAACTAACGTTGACCAACACGTTGCGCTTCCAATTAGAGAAAATAGTCGCAGGTAGCGCCACCAACTGAATGGAGGCCACTTTTGGTGTACGAGAATAAAGCTCCGAAGATGAGAAGACACACCAACGTCCCACGCGAAGCTGTACTCGTATAAAGAGACCGACGTGGACGCGGAACTCGAGAAGCCATGTGAGCCGTAGGATCACCAGATGTCATGGCATGGCGGTAGCGTGACGGTGTTCTGCAACAGAGATAAGGCAGAACGTTGATAGATCCAGAGCTTGGCAATAATAGCCTCAGGCAATTTGAGATGTGACAATATACTAGCGGCGGTGCAATCGTTGGGGAAGTCACATCACGAGAAACGGGCCGTCTTCCTTGTGTTCTCGTTCTTGCACAGAGTCCGATCTTGGTACCGCGAGGCGTGTGAATGTCTGCGTTTGAACGGCAACTTGGGAACATCCGACTGAGTAGGACCGCTCACTATACAACGCACGAATGCAGCTGATGAGCTAAAAGGAAAAGGGACAATCTATGCAGTACATGAAGTGACATGACGACATCGCGATGGTCCGGAACATAAGATACTAAACGGCCTAAAATTACATATGTACAACTGCAGAATCTGAGTGAGTGGTTACGGATACCAACGGAACATCGACAGACGAACCTCACTAACTGGAAACCCAATCCGATATCTACCCAAGCGAAACCAAGCCGCACGGATCACCGACCCTGCTTGGCACGTACCACCCTATCATACGATTCTGCAATGGGATTACGATATGCCAATACGGTGAGATGTGCGTTGAGATAGGGCGGAGGTAGTAGGGGATGTATCGCATCCAAGCTGGCAGTTTGCTCGGGTGGGGGGAAATATGAGGTGAACTGGATCGGCGTCCGCGTAGGGGATGGGGTGGAGCGCAGTGCAAGGCCGGACAGCGCGGCAAACGACGACGATGCAGAGATAGTCGACAAGGTGCGATGCCGATCGTGGCTAGATTTGCTCAGCTGAGCTTGGCTGGCAGATGGCTGGACGGGTAAGGTTGCGGTGGACCGTGCCGACGAGGTCGATGTTCTCCTCAGTTGCCTATGCGCATGAGAAGACGACGGAGAAGATTGACTTGGTGACGCGGATGCCGTCTTGATACTCGATGGAGAACTCGCGCGCACACTAGAAGGCGAGGAAGCGGTAGACATCTGAGCTTGCGCAGCATCTGACGAGACCATCGTCAAGGGTGCTAGCGGCGCGGGCATTGCCGTAAAGCCGCCGTTCTGGCCGTAGGAGTGTCCACGAATGAGCGGGTGCGGCCGCAGAACCGCCGCATCGGATCTGCTTGTCACAGAGTGCGTAGAAGGTGGTCTTGTCATGGATTGGCGTTTGGGAGGGGGAGACGTGCGTGGGGGAGAGTGCGTTTCGGAGCGGGCTTTAGTGATTGTAGGCATCGTGGACTCAGACGGGACTTCTCGTTGTGGGTATTGCTGATCATAGCGATCGTCCTGTTGTAATTGAGAAGCTCTTTGCGGCGGAGGCTGCTCATGCGCAACGTTGCGCGCAGTGGTAGCGGGCGATGGAGGTTCAGGAGAGGGGACCCTGTCAACGCGAGGTAATGGAGGCGCTTCTGCCTTTGGTGTCTCTATATCTTCTCGATTAAATCCGTTCATGTGTGAAGTCGAAGATGCAAGAGGTGCGAGAGATAACTTGTTGGTATCAACAGGCGTCGTAGGTTCTCCTGCATCAGAGTCCGCACTGGCGGTATTTGGCGTAGCCGCCCCGCTCTCGCTAGATATCCACTCATCATCATCACCCTCTGACGGGCTGGATATCCTAAAATCCACCTTCTGTCTCCCATTATTACTAGAACGAACAGCACTGAGTGGTGTTGGGGCGCGTCGTAGCTGTGCTGGCTGAATATGTTCGCGCGAGACAACGCGGTGGCTGCTCCCGGTCCTCGAAAACGGTGCAGCGGCTCGCGCAGCGGGCTAGAAGCGTGTCCAACCACATTGATAAGCTCGTCAGCGAGCTAACCTCTATATCGGTGCGGAAAACAACAATCACCTCGTGATGGACGTGAGCGTTCTTCCTCGATTTGTCAGGAAGCCTGGGCGGTGGGACCTCCTTCTGCGTAAGCTGTAGATTCAGGCCAAGCTTGGACGATCCGCCAGAGTTGGTACGGCTGTGCGTGCGTGTTAAGGCGCTGCCCGTAGAGCGGTGTCCTCGAGTGGGCATGGTGAAAATGAAGACGAAGAGCGGTAGTGTTGTGGGTGAAGGAGAGGGGTGACCGTTAATGCTCCGACCGAAGTTGGATTATCCGTGGGCGCTTGTGTGCGTCGGCATTCCCAAATATGGAAACACATGCCACGGTCTGGACAATTTGCTCCTTCTTGCTTTTGATTGGTCGATCGCATTCGCAGGCTCATCAGGCCGCCGTCAAGTACTGTGCTCGTGTCAGGAGGCTCCCTCAACTTAAACGGTGTTCACTCAGTGCTCGCGATCATAGCCAACCATGGAGAGAGTGCAATACCAGCAGGAGCAGGTATGTTCACCGTCTTTTACAGAGGCAAATTACTTAAATATCATATCATGTTGTAGATGCTCGCAGAGCTCAAAGACCTTGTTCAGAAAGGCCTATTCACGCAGGTACGCTTGGAAGCCTACTTATTATTCACTCCTCGAAACTCAAGTGGCATGCCTTACCTCCTCACATCGTAGAAAGAAACAAAACATATCATGCAAAAGCGCACCGCGTTTGAGACCGCGCTCGTCAGGCGCATTCCCAAGAAGGGTGACTTCCTGCGCTATGCCGCCTACGAGATGGGCTTGGAAGCCCTTCGTCGCAAACGCGTCGAGCGCCTCAAGCTGGGCAAGCAGCCGCCCTCCGTGTCCGACTATGCGCTCGTCCGCCGACAGTTCCATATATTCGAGCGGGCGCTGAAGAAATTCAAGGGCGACGTGGGGCTATGGATCCAGTATATACAGGTCGCGAAGAAGGAGGGTGCAAGGACGCTCGTGGGGAGGATCACTGCGCGGTGCGTCTCAATGGAATTTATTCACTAGATAACTAACTTCGATGATATCTCCTCCAGCGCACTGCAACTTCATCCCAATGTGCCCGCATTTTACATCCTCGCCGCATCACATGAACTCGAGCACCTCTCTCCCTCTGCTGCCCGCGCGCTCTTACAGCGCGGCATCCGGCTCAACGCGGACAGCGTTGAGATGTGGCTGGAGTACGTGAAGATGGAACTAGGATTCGTAGAGAGTCTGAGAAGGCGGTGGGACGTGCTGGGCATCAAAGTAGGTGGTGACACAGGAAATGAGAAGGGAAAAGGAAAGGGAAAAAGTAGCGACGGGGGTGCAGGGGACGAACGAGATGTGGAGATGAATGAGGCTGAGGTGGACGATATGCAAGTAGATGCTGAAGAGGAAGGCGAGGAAGGCGAGGCGGCAAGGAACGAGATTATGCAGGGTGCCATCGTAAAATCCGTCATTTCTAGTGCTGTGGAAGGTGCGTGTCGCCTAGCTCCCTCGCCGCACCCAATGCTGCCTTTCACAAGTCGATGCCCATCCCTTGTTACTAACCGAGCTCTCCACCCAGCTCTACCCAAAATTTCCCTCTTCACCTCTCTCCACTCGCTCCTCGCGTCCTTCCCGTGTCCCTTACCCCTTCGCACCATGCTCCTCGATCATCTCTTTGCATTGTTGCACACCACACTCCCATCGAATCCTGCGGCTATCAAATTGTCCGCGACTAGATCCCTCACACCCGAGCTAGAAGGCGAAGCTTTGATCGACGCGCTGATGGCTGCGAACGAACGGCTCGCAGGTGCGGTCCGGGATCGTGGTGAAGGTGAGGAAAAAGCAAGTGAGGCGCTCGCAAGCATGTATGCGGAGTTCGTAGAGGAATGGTGTCGGAAAGACATCGACGACAGCTTGGTGCGTTTGCTTACTTTCTTTCTTGTCGGCTGTCACTCGTATCGTGTGTGTTCCGATCGATCTTGCTTCTGGCGGATGGACAGGAATGACTACGCTGGACACGCCTTTTTGGTGGTTTTGCGCGACATCGACGCTAATGCAACACGCAGAAAGGGTACCTAATCACCTCGCTACAACTCCTCGCGCAACGTAAATCGGCTACGCCATTACCGGCGCTCCTCGCCGCTACCATCCGGCTGCTGACGTTATACCACTCGTCTCTACATGCGTATCTCCCACCCTCCAGCAACACTCCAGAAAAAATCATCCGCCTTGCGCGGAAGTGGACAGGGAAAAACAAGAGCCCGGTCCATACGTCCGCGAAGGTCTGGCTTGCGCGACTCGAGGCGGAAACGCAGCTCTCGGCTAGCGAGGATGAAATCGCTAGTGCATGGGACGAGGCGCGGGGTGCCGTCGAGGGCGAGGCCCTCGCGGAGGTCTGGCTGTGGGGTGTCGAGCGGTCAGAAGCGTCCGACTTTGCGTTTGTGGGAGGACGGGTGCGCCTGCTCGAGGTGCGTCGATTTGGATCTACCTTTAAGCATGGGCTGACGCGTGAACACCATCGACTTCTTTGTTATATTGCACTGCCCATGTGGACGCCCATGCAAACGTGCTCTATGCTTACTATCGCGTCCACTTATGTACGTGTTGCAGCGGCTGCTGGCTGACTGCAAGCGCATTCGGGACGCGGGAGCATGGGGCACCGTGCACGAGACGCTACTGGTGCGGTACGCAGCGAGCACGCATGCAGAGCTTACAAGCAAGCTGCGAGCAGCCACGTATGCAGACAGGGCGGACGATGTGGAAAGGGCAGAAGAAATTCCATTCAGAACACGGACGCCCGCGGGGGACAGCCCAGGGGCTCCGAGACCGGAAACGCAATCATTGACGCGATCACACAAATTCGGAGCGGCATCGGTGGCCGCCGTCGTGGCGGTGGCGGAGTCGCGCGCAGCACGCGTCCGCCATATCGCTCAGGCCTACTTACCCAGTGCGGCCGTGTGGAAAGCCATCTTCGTTCAGGAGGCAGATGCGGCCGCAGACATGGCCATGTGCTCGGGACCGTCTCCGGAGCCGTATCTGGGTGTGCAGCATGGCGTGTTGGAGACGGTGTATGAGTATTGGAGACGGAAGGATGGCGTGGATGCGACGGTCGGGTGGGCAGGGTGGCTCCTCGGTCACGGGAAGGCGCGGGAAGCGAAGGACATCGTGATGCGGGCCCGTAGCTGGCTGTCGACGGAGGAGGCCAGGGAGGTGGAACGGCGATGGAAGATGGAGGTGGACGATGCCGCAGGCTCAGCGGAAGGATCGGACGCGTGATGGGTGTCCCTGTGCCCTATGATCTCTCAGATTCGGGCATGCCGCCGGCCTGGACGGGTTCTATGTGCGTACCCATTCTCTCGGTTCGATCTGCCGCACGAGTGCTTTATCTGAGTCTCACTACGATTTGTGGTATCGCAGATACGGTGCATACGAGACGGACACTTGGCGCGCGGAGGTTATCGAGCACCGGGGCGGTGCAGGAGATGGTTATGCGTATGTTGTTGACACACGGGTGCCTTGCCCAGGGACCTTGCCCTGGGCGTGGTGATGAGGTTTGGGAAGGATCATGTGCGTTAGCATTGGGACGTGGCAGAAAGCCTCTGGCACGTTCGGGGCCGAGCTCGGCATGAGAGGGGATTGCGAGGATATCCAGTGGCAGGGTAAGGGGATGACCAGGGATAGGGAACCTCATCATACAATTATATCACGCTGCGGTGACGAATACAGAGATGTATTGTAAACGTGCATGAACGCGTGAATGTGCAGAGAAGGGTGACGGGTGGGAAAGATCAGGGTAGCTATGGGATAGGAGTGGCTTGCGATGTGAAGGGGTGTGTCACGTCGAGGCGAATCAGTGTATGTAAAGAAAAGAACGTTGGGGAGAGATGGATCAGAGGCGAGAAGCTGAGCCGGGGAAGGGAAGAGAGGCGCGGGATGCACATGGGCGCGCGGTCTCGGTGGTGTGCATGTGGACGCGGCTGCGGATGTGCAGACTGGGAGTGGGTGATGGGGGTGGGCGATGGGGTGTTTCAACATATGCCATTGAGGATATCGAGGCTGGTGGGCGGCAGATATGGCGTCTTAACGAGGAGATATCCGTGCAGCTGAGGGAGTCTCGAGCCTCTGAGGCTGTGGTGGTAGCCCTGTGGCAGCCTGTGGCAGCGGGCGTCTGTAGGGTCACATCTCTGTGTGACTGCCATTGTGGGTCTATCCGGCCAACACACGCGCGTGGTGCTGCGAAGCACGGCCCATGTGCTGCCCATCTCAATATCTCTGACCCTCTCCCCCTCTTCTTCCTTCTCCCTCCGCCGTTCTCTCAGTCCCCTCGCTCGCGGTCGTTGCTCCAGGTACTTTAGTTCGTGAGTATCCTTTTCCCTCTCTCTCCTCTAGCCAGCCCAGTCTGACTCACGGGCGTCGCTCGTTCTCCCCCGCGCCAATTCCACCCATCTAGTCTGCCTTCTGCTGCCATCTGCTTGCCCTATCGGTCCCGCTCTCCAGGCTTGCAAAAGCTCGTCGACGTGCAGGCCGTCGCCCTCCTGCCTGTTCGACTCGGAGAGTCCACCGTCTCCGACAAAGAGAACTCGTCCCCGTTCTCCACCTGCATGTTCAATTCACGAGTGCCATAGAGTCGACAGCCGGTCTCTTCCATCTCGCCCATTCTCAACTCACCGAGAACGGAGTGTAGAACAGACCCCCCAGGCTACTGATCTCCTCTGCTCATGTTGCAGTATCCCGTTCAGCTTCCGCCGCTCTCCATCTCGTCCTCCAAGCGTGCTCCGTTAGTTCGCAAGGGCACCTCTGACGATTTCCAGAATGGCCTCGCCTCAAACAAGCGTGTCGGGTATGTCAGCGACAAGCTCATCGCCCCGCGCTCCTCCCATCATGTAGTTCCCGTACACCTTCCCTCCACGTTTTCCCCAACTTCGTCCCCTTCGTCCACCCCACCTTCAAGCCCCTTGTCCACCCCATTTTTCGTCTCCAAGCAGATCCCCCGCTCTCCACTGGTTTCTTCGCCTCGCCCGCTCCCCAGTCCGGTCTCCCGCTCGCCTCACACGTTCAAGTCCAATCTTCCTTCGTTCGACGGCAAGTCCAGCCAATGCTCGTCGATTTCCTCCGCCGCCATGGATGTCCTCGCCCAGGGCGACTTGGTCGGTGAAGGACTTTCGTTGCAGGGCGAGACGATCGTCCGCGTCCCGATTAGTTCGTCTCAGC
The DNA here is from genome assembly GCA_036971615.1 of Amyloporia xantha. NCBI lineage: Eukaryota > Fungi > Basidiomycota > Agaricomycetes > Polyporales > Adustoporiaceae > Amyloporia > Amyloporia xantha. The sequence continues at coordinate 1,703,152 of JAYKKR010000005.1, forward strand.
CACGGGCAGATAGCGATGAGCCGGCGAAGGAATTCGAGGTCGTCCGCAGGCTCGGCACCGGTAGCTACGCCGTCGTGTATCTCGTACGCGAGGTTCTCTCGCGCTCGCTCTCTCCTTCATCGGATGACGGTCACGGCGCGGCTGTTGCGGGTCGCATGGAGCTCGACGACGGGTACTTCAGTCATTCGCCCACGAAATACGGCCGTGAATATGCCATCAAGGTGCTGTCCAAAGCCAACCTTGACGAGGATGCCCTGGCGGCACAGTTGTTCGAGGTGGGATTTGTTCGCTTTTTGCACCGCAAAGCGAGCGCTGATGTTTTTACACGCTACAGGCCACCATCCACCAATCGCTACCGGCTCACCCAAACATCGTCACTTTGCATCGCACGCTCGAGACTCCTTCCTTTTTGTTCCTTCTCCTCGAGTTCGTGCCCGGCGAGGATCTCTTTTATTTCTTGGAACAGGCTCGTGATCACTACGACGTCGACCCCGCGTCGCCTCCGGAGCTTTCGACGTCCCCTTCTTCGGACTCGAGCTGCAACTCGCGCACGCCCTCGACTCCCAGCCTGCTTGCGTCTCTGGCTCCATCGCAGCTGCTATCTCGTACTCGCCTCCGCCTGATCGCGTCCATGTTCTCGCAGATGTGCGAGGCGGTGGCGACCTGCCATGACCACTCTGTCTTCCACCGCGATATCAAGCCGGAGAACTTCATCGTGACGGACGGCTGGATGACGACGCCGGACGGGCGGCGCGAGCGCAAGGTCATTGTAAAGCTTACGGATTTTGGACTGTCTACTACCGACATGGATTCAGCCGACATGGATTGCGGCAGCGCTCCTTACATGAGTTTTGGTGCGTTCTTTGAGATCCGATTTGAATATCGGAGCTTAACTGACAGCGAGATGCAGAATGCCGAAATAACCTACACCCTACTTATTCTCCTCGTGCTGCCGACGTCTGGTCACTTGGTATCGTGCTTATCAATATGTATGTCGCGCATATAGTCACTTCTCTCTATGATGTCTTGTATTGATAATCCCTTGCACAGGTTGTACCACTATAACCCTTGGACAGATGCATCACAGGGCGTCTGCTCCTCCTTTGAGGCGTACCGCCACCAACCTGTTCAATTCTTCATGACCCGTTTCGCCGGAATGACACTCCCTGTTGCCGAATTTCTTGCCTCGAAAGTGTTTTGCATTCTCGACGGTCCCAAAGATGATTCGAAGCGCATCGGTGCGCGTGCGTTTGGTGCTTGGATTCGCGACCTGCCTGCGCTCCTTGGTGGACATGCTGCACCTGGGCATACGCGCACTGTCTCAGTCTCCTCGATTCAAGGACATCGGCTGGCGTCGATCCCGCACTCGCGGCGCCCGTCGCTTCGTTCCGCGACTCCGATCGATCTTGCTGCGTCGCAACGTGCTTCTCGGTCAATGTCTCGTGCACCTTCCCTTGGGCCTGCGTATGAGGTTGAGGCGGAGACGTCGATGCTTTCTACTGTCCCTGATCAGGAGAACGAAGAGCAGGAACTGGAGTTGGAGTTAGAGCTGGATGGTGAGCATGACCACGACAACGACAACGATCAGGAGGCGAACTCCCGTTCAACTTCCACGCACAAGCGGCGCAAGCGCGGTGCGCGGAAGGGCAAAGGCTCGTTGCTTTCTCCTTTGGCTACCCAGGACAACACGCTCGATACGCTCGCTGAGGCGTCCCAAGCTCTGGCCCGCGAGATTAGCCGTACATCTCGTGGATCCCAACACGCCACTGCTACGACACCGCGTACCCCTGTTGAAGCGCCATCTCCCATTTTCATCTATCCTGGTATGCAGTTTCATCCTACTGCTTCGGCATCGATGTCGGCTATGTCGTCAATGTCGACCCCGTCAATTTCGAAGAAGTCCTCAAAGTGGAAGCTCAGCTTTGGTAAGGCCAGCACGCCTGCGGCGAGCAAGGCTCCCGCAATCGAAGAGGCGCCGTCCGATGGCGGTGCGAGCGCCAACGTTTCTGGTCCGGGTAAGCCGATGTCGACAACAGCCAGCAATGTGACGAGCTTGCTTATGGGCTTGAACGCTCCACCATCGTCAGCCCCTTCTTCGTCCACTACAGTGCAAGATGTGGACGACATGGGATCCTGGACCAACCGCGGACGCCGATCGAAAGGCTCGCCATATGCCGCCAGCACGAATTCTAACAACAGCAGCACGTGGGGCCCTTCGTCTGGTTCGCCGTTCTCGTCGGTGGGTAACCTCGACCGCCGCAACGTTCCCAATGCCGATGCGAGGTCCCAGCGGGCGCTATCCCCCGCGAGCAAGCGCGCGGTCTCGCCTGTTAGCAAGCGTGGTGTTTCGCCCACGAGCAGGCGCGGGATTTCACCCACGAGCAGGCGTGGTATTTCACCGACCAGCACACGCAACGGACGACCCTTGGCGTCCAGTGCAAGCTCGGTGGCGTCGTCTAACTGGCGGAGTTCGATGGCCAGCGCGGGCACGTCGTCTTCGGCCTTCACTCGTTACAGCAACGGGAGCTCGCGCAGTGTATCAACCGCCGCGACGAGCTTGTCGTCTGGCAGCTGGCGCAGCGATCAGACGAACCAGTCGGGCAAGAAGTATCCGTATGACACCCGACCGAGCGGATTGCCGGCGAATGTCAAGTGTCAGTACCGTGTTGGTATTTGGGATGCGTATTCGCATGCTGACGTTTCGGTTTCGCTTGACGCTGCAGTTGTCCCTGGCACGCCGTGGGAGCTCTCCCAGATGCCCCGCCAATTGCACCAGGACCCGGAGTCCTTCAAGTACAGTGCGCCCCCGGTCCGCAAGCGGCGCGGTGCAAAAGGACCGGATTCTACGCTCGACACGATCAGCGAGCGTCCCCAGCATAAGCCTCCGTCTAGAGTGGACGCCACGACCAGCACCACTGATCTCTCCCGAGCACAGCGAGAGCGTGACGGAGAGCGCGACGGCAGCGGTGAAGGCGATCTCGACGGGATCCCTCGTAAGGTGCAAAAGGGTCAAATCAACGCATTGGCGAAGATGTTGTCGGCCTTGCGGCGCTAAATTATGAAGGACTTTGGTCGGTCGCCCTGCCGGGTCGCCCGCTCTGGGACTTTCTGCGAGCTAGACGGTTCGTCTGACGTGTGTGCGCCCGCGCCGCGTTGTATCTAGTAGTAGGTAATACAAAGATCAGTTTGTAGGCCGTTGGACAACACCAACGTTGCACCACACGGTATTTCAACCACAACACAACTCATGTACCGTTCCTTGACGTAATTTTGCACCCCCTTCCTGCCGATCATGCGATTGACTTCCATGGACAGTAGCTATTCAGCGTAGATGGCATCCATATCGTAGCGTATTCTCACATTCCCGCGATGTCCAAGTTGTACGATATTCTCATCGTGAATACATCCGCTGGAGGTAGTACAAATATATGCGTGCCGTCGTCAATTGTCCATGGAGGATACATTCAATACAGTCAAGCCCTGTCAGAAGGCCTGAATCACTATCGATACATGTCACCCGTTTGCTTTATCCAGCAGGTGAAGTTCCTCCCTGTGATGACCGTTGGAAGGCTGCAAATGCCATATTTTGTTCGACCGTGGGAGGGCGCGGCGACTCGGGGGATAGAGTTGCTGTGTCAATAAGGATGGTGGATGCTTCGCGAGGAGCAGGACTGCGCGTGCTGCCTCCTGGCGACACCGAACGAGATCGAGCGCCTTCCACTTCCATATCACTATCCGAGCTGTTGGACGATTCGGGGCCGGGGATGACGTATTGGCCCTTGCTATGGGTCCGTACCAGATTGATGTAGTATTCTTGTAGGGTTTCGCGGGTGCACTAGGCGAGCATAAGTATAGCAAGACGATTGCAATAGAGGTTACATGTGAGAAAGAACAATTCCAATTCCCGATGAGTACAAGTGTCGGGTGCACAGGATGATCGAAAGAGGAGTCAATGAAGAATGTGAGATGCTAACCGTTAGTTGCCAGTCGATCATACGGAGGAACTCCCTCTCGAGCATGTTAAGTTCGGCGATAGGTATACCCCCCACCTTGGCATAGAGACTGTTGGTACAGAAAGCGTCGCAGAGCGCTTTGCTTGAGACGGCAATGGATGTGATCACAAAACGATGACATGTGAGGGAGGAGAGAGTGAAGAGCGGCATCCTAGCGCAAATTTGATCGATGTAGTGCAAGGTGATTAGCAGGCATACCCGCTAGGAGAGGTGAAGTCAGGTATGGTAAACAGGAATAGCCGTCTGACTCACTTCAACCTTGGTGAACTTGACTATGCGTCGAAGGTAATCTAGGACAGAGATTCCAGGAGCAGTCCGGGAATGAAACCGAGTGAGGCTCTCGCTGCGCAATCTGATATCGGTGACACGACGCTATGAATCTGGGTAAATGTGACCTACGGCGACAGCGGTATCTGGTCGTTATGTATTATCAGTCGTTCGACCATGTCCGCTAACAATTCCGGATCAGCAAGAAGAGCGATCTTGAAGTAACTCTGAAATACGAACCAATGAGTTGTACGAGAACGTCTACGTCGGCATATTCAAACGCAGCCGGCAGTTCAACCCTGGCCGGTGGTTCCTCCATACACCCATCGCCGTAGACGCTATTCTCCTCGACTTTGAGCAAAGTGCAAGCAGAAGGGGAATTCGAGATTTCTGTGCGTCCAGCCTCCTCAGGCCTGGTGGTAGGCGTGTGAATAGGAGTCTGGTGGCGGCCGATCCCCTCCCCGGCAAATGCCGCATCTGTATAGCTCTCGAGTCGCCGTTTGAACCTTGATCTCACGCGTACACGAGACTACCCGTGATCGCTGCATAATTCGTCCGTCAAGTCGTCGTCGCCAACCCTCCTCCCCTTCACATCGCCATGGCCCCCAAAGTCGTGAGTGATATTTGCCCTTACGTGCGGCTCATCCTAATTTTGACAAGGACCCAAATGAAATCAAAATCATATATCTGAGGGCTACCGGAGGTGAAGTGGGAGCTTCATCTGCACTCGCTCCCAAGATCGGTCCTCTTGGTCTTGTACGTATCGCAATACTCATATGTCTGTGCACGCGTGGATTATATCCCTCTGCAGTCCCCGAAGAAGGTCGGTGAAGATATCGCAAAGGCGACCGGTGCATGGAAAGGTCTTCGAGTGACAGTGCAGCTCACCATCCAAAACCGTCAAGCTAAGGTTGACGTCGTCCCCTCCGCCTCTTCCCTCGTTATCAAGGCCCTGAAGGGTGTGTTTGGACCCTTTGTTGTCCCACCCTTCAATTGACCTCATGTACACAGAGCCGCCACGGGACCGGAAGAAGGAGAAAAATATCAAGCACACCGGCAACATCTCTTTTGACGAGATTGTCGACATCGCAAGGACGATGCGATCAAAGTCTCTTGCGAAGAGTCTGGCGAATGGAGCGAAGGAGATCCTCGGCACTGCGCAATCCGTTGGTTGCACAATTGACGGCCGACCTCCGCACGACGTCATCGAGGCGATCAATTCTGGAGAGCTGGAGGTTCCGGATGAGTAGTTTTTGTATCATTGCACGTATCCATATCCATCTCATTGTGCTTTACGCCTGCATTGTGTGACATCTATTCGGCATGTAAGTGAATTTTGGATACTATGAGAGAGACTATACTCTCTATCTCAGTGACGAGTCGTATGACGACCGTATAGACAATTAAGAAGAGCTTTCCGCTGTTGGTCTCGCACAAGAGCAGTCCGCAAGTTCCGCGACGTCTGTGTCAGCCATGTAGCCACTACACAAAGATCTTATTTTCTATTTGGGGCTCTGTCAGCTTTAGTCCAACAAAAACAATGCTACTCTGCCGTTAATCTCCCGAGGCTGACAGGATTGATTCTTCATGAAGCCATTCGGTGAGGCACTAGAAGAATTGATCTTCGCAGGTCCTCTCTGAGCAGCTCCTCCGTCTTGCCGGCCAATAGTATCACATTTATGTTTTGCCTTAGGCCGTGATCTACTTACGATGTATCATTTTACACGACTTTAGCTTGAGCAGAAAGCTTTTCAAGTCCGTCTGTTGTCGCTACACGAGAAAATTTACTGTGATAAGTTTGGGGAGAGAAAATACAAGAATGAATTGAATTGTAGGCTCGCTGACCCGCGCGACCTTAAGACTCATGACTATGGAGGTGGTTTCGTGTGATTTGCTCACAGCCGTTTGCAGAGCATCCGACGGTGCGTGTAAAAGTAGACTGTATTTTATGTTTGGTTGGAACGACTTTCAAAACACTCTGGCCGGCAGTACCATACTACTACAACACCTTCCAATTTGGGAGCAACGGTCCGGCGCCTATGTGCCTTACGGTGGCGGAGATCTCAGACACTCAGAACATCTTGACTACAAACTACATCATGTCTGGCAAAGGCGGCGCGTACGGCACTCGTGCATCCGACACCGACTTTCGTAAGAAATGGGACAAGGAGGAGTATGCAGAGAAGGCTCGCCAGCGGGACCAAGAGGAGAAGGAGCGAATGCAGGAAAATGAGCAACTGCTCAAGCAAGGTGCGCTTGACCATTCCCTGAATCATGTAGTCGTTCATTGGTGCTGAGATTGCCACAGGGAAGAAACCTCGGAAGGGCCGTAAGGAAGACCTTCCGAAGCCCACTGAACTCATGAAGCGTCGCGAGGGCTCTCTTGAGTTAGAGAAGAATCTTGGTAAGACTATGGTCGTTCAGAACGCCGGCACCCGAGGTCCAGGCGTGCCAGGGTTCTACTGTGAAACATGCAACCGCACATACAAGGATAGCGTAGGATATCTGGATCATATCAACGGTCGTGCACGTACGCCCATTTTCGATTCGCGTTCCTGGCGGTGCAACTGACAGCTCTATGTAGATTTGCGTGCGCTGGGTCAGACGACGCGTATTGAGCGCTCTACAGTAGAGCAAGTTCGTGCGCGTATAGCATATCTCCGCGAAAAGACTCGTGAAGCTTCAACTGCGAAAACGTTCGACTTCGAGCAGCGTTTAGCTGAAGTACGTGAACGTGAAGCGGCTCTGCGAGCGGAGAAGAAGGCTGCCAAGAAGGCGCAGCGAGAACAAGCTCGTGTAGAGCTTGTCAAAGATACAGCATCAGCCCCGACGCAGGACGAAAACGCTATGATGCAGATGATGGGCTTCGCTGGCTTCGGCTCATCCAAAAAATGACCGCTCATACTATTCGCGACAACAAATTGTATTCTAAATGCACATATTGTAATACACTTCTTTGCATTCCTCTTGACACAGTCCTGATGAGGCTTCTAGGGCCATGCCAATGACAAGACAAACTTCATGTCTGCTACTTCCTGCTCATCTTCGATCAACACCTTCTGCGCCGGCTTCCTCTGGGCCACGTCCACCGGCGCACTCCGCACCGTCTTCTGGATCACGTCCGCATACTCTCGCATTGCCTGGAGCAACTCTGTCCCAGCACCGTCTTCGAACGCATAAAAGACGTCGACGTCATCCGTTGCTTGTAGCCCTGCGCGTTTCCGGAGTTTCTGGATGCGGTTCACAAGCTCCCGCGCGAGCCACTCGCTCTGCAGATCTGCATGCGCTTGGATATCCAGCCGCACAACGACGTCGTTGTCCGTATTTGTAGCGAATTGGACTTGACCTTCGACCGGTTCCGGGAGCTCGATGTATCGCTGCACACTCAAGTCTCCTGCGACGAGCTGGATCCCGTCCACGGTTAGATTACCCGTCTGGACGTACGAGTATATGTCATCGCTCGACACGTTTGGAAGTGCTGCCTTGACACGTCCCAAGTCCTTGCGTAGCTTCTTGCCGAGTACAGCCCAGTCGGCGACCGCGCGGTAGCGTACACCGGCCAACTTCTCGTCGGACGTGAAGACAATGTCGCGCACATTGAGTTCTGACTGAATGTATCGCTGCAGCTCTCGCGCATCATCTAACCACTCTTGCTCGGCGTGGAACACCAACAACTCCCGCAATGGTGTCTGGTCAAGAGGTCAACACCAATGTCAGCGCTGAACTAAACTAAGCGTACCTTCAGGGAAAGGTTGTATCGCTCTCGAATGTTACGTGTCAGCTCAATGACAGTCTGCATACGCTTCACTTTACGCTCAATGACAACATCAAAGTATTCTTCCTTGACTTGGGGAAAGGCGAGGAAGTGGATGGATCGAACATCTCCTGCAGCGGGATCCTCAGGGATAAATGGTCGCAGTGCCTGGTAGACGTTCTCTGTCAGGAAGGGGGTGTATGATGACTAGCAACGTGGGGAATTTCAGAACGGGCAAATTGCAGACTTCGATGATAGTCACTTACCATCGTCCTACAAAGCGTGAAGAGTGTCTCGAACAGGGTGTTCAGCGCCTTAACCGTATCCTCTTCGCCGTCCTCACCCTTCAGCCGCCTTCGGTTGAAGCGAATGTACCAATTCGTGAGCTCATCGATAAGGTCGAGCAGCCTAGGGATGATGGTGTATAACCGGTATGCAGCCATTTCTACACGCACAAGTTGGATGAGCGACTGGCAACGCGCAAGGATCCAGCGGTCCATGACGTTCTGTGACACGGGTGCGTGCGCGTCATACCGGAAGTCTCGGCCGGTGGTTTTCTTGAGCAACGCAGCTTGTCCGAGGAAGAATCGCATTCGCATTCAACCAAGGAAGCAACACACGCGAGACGACCTCCCTCACGCCTTCTTCTCGGAAGCGCAGGTTGTCACCTCTGACAATGGGGGAATTGACGAGGAACATTCTGAGAACACGAGTCGTTTTAGGTACCTCATAGTGAGAGTTGGGAGCGATGCTCACCTTGTCGCATCAGCACCGTAAAGGTCGATGACGAGGTTTGGATCTGGATAATTCTTGAGACTTTTACTCATTTTCTTACCGTCACTGAGCATACAATGTAGTGAATTTCAAGCCGAAGCAGTAAATGATTTATAACCAACGCTGCGAGTACGAGACCGTAGACGATAAGATTCTTCCAAGGCGCCGTGCCGAATAGATGCGTCGAGAGAACGAGGAGCGTGTAGAACCATCCACGCGTCTGGTCGATACCTTCTGAGACGAAGTCAGCCGGGAATGTCCTGTCGAACGTCTCCCTGTTTTCGAACGGATAGTGGATCTGTGCGTAAGGCATACTATGCGCCACAGCGTAGAGACTGAGAACGTGCATCAGATTGAAAAAAGTATGAACTAACCTGCCAGACTCAAACCAACAATCGAAGACTTCTTCGACCCGCTTCAGCTGACCCTTGCCTTGTTTTGACGGAATAGTGATGTGGTCGATTTTGTCCCGGTGCAGATCTGTGATGCCCTTCACACCGGATAATGTCTCGAGCTCCTCTACTGAGCCAACGCACACGATCTATTTTGAATAACAAATTGGTTAGATAATTTGATATAATGATGAGTATGTTCTGAAACATACCTCCTCCATGTCATCGCTGGCCCAAAGTGGGATTGGCGTACCCCAATACCGATTTCGCGAGATATTCCAATCACGGGCGTTGGCAAGCCAGTTTCCAAATCTGCCGTCGCCAACGCTCTGTGGTACCCTGCGTTTACGTGAAGTGTCAATACAAGCACCTTGATCATAGCACTGACAATAGGACGCACCATCGTGTCTCCTTGTTGTTCGCAACCAGCTGGTCGACAATGGGAGTCACTCTGACAAACCAGACGGGAATAGCACGATACAGCAAGGGCGTGCCCGATCTATAAAAATTCCCTCCTTCGGTCGCTGATCTTATGTTTCTTGGGGAGGATGACTCACCGCCAACAGAATGGATACGAGTGGTTGATAGTAGATTGAACAATCAAACGGCCCTTTGCCTTCAACATCTTCTGAATGTCCTTGTCCGCCGCCTTGAATTAAATTTCATAAGCACAAGACGGAATGTTTGTATTTAAAAAACCGCCAGTACCTTCACGTGCTGGCCCACGAAATCGGGCACTTCTTGGGTGAAACGGCCTGCATCATCTATCGGACACGGCGGCATCTCCTCTGGAGTCAACACGCCATTCGCAATAGCTACGCGGTGATCATCCTCGCCGAAGGCAGGCGCCTGGTGGACGATACCGGTACCATCAGCATCGGTCACATATGTGTCCGTGAGCACTCGGAATGCTCGGTCTTCGAACTAGGATACGGGCGGGTCAGTCAAGTGGTAATATCACTGAGCATTAATTTACCTGCTCAGTGAAGTACTCAAAGAGAGGCACGTAACGCCAGCCTTTCATGTCGGCACCTTTGAAGGTACCGAGTTTCTTGAACTTAGCCTTCTTAGGATCCTTGTATAGCGTGCGCAGGAGACCCTCGTGGAGGATGAAGTTTTGGTCACGCTCTTGATCGTGAATCTTCACATAGGAGAAATCCGGGTGGACACAAAGAGCAAGGTTAGATGGAAGTGTCCAGGGCGTCGTTGTCCAGGCCAACAGCGAAGTCTTTCGGTCGTCCACCAGAGGGAAGGACACGGTGACAGCAGGATCGCTGACATCTTTATAATTCTGACCTGCCTCGAAGTTGGACAGTGGGGTCAGGCACCCAGTAGAGTACGGCATGACCTTGAGGCCACGGTATACCATGCCCTTCTTGTAGAGCTCGCTAAACGCCCACCAAACACTCTCCATGAATGTGACATTGAGTGTCTTGTAGTCATTATCGAAGTCGATCCAACGACCCATGCGCTCAACGGTACGCCGCCATTCTGATGCATAGCGCATGACGATGGACCGACATTCCGCGTTGTAGGCAGCGATACCCATCTTCATGACATCTTCACGCCCGGTGATGCCGAGCTTTTTGTCGATCTCGTGCTCGACGGGTAGCCCGTGCGTATCCCAACCGAAGCGTCGGGTGACATGGAACCCACTCGCGTGCGCATGCCTGGTCACGATGTCCTGCATTCATGAGCGATTCAACGACATTTAGCGCATGAGACATAATAATGAACAAGAATACCTACCTTGATGGTTCCAGCAAGTAAATGGCCGTAATGCGGCAAGCCTGTCGCAAACGGTGGTCCATCATAGAACGAAAACTCTGGCCTGCCTTCAGAAAGCTTCAAACTGGTTTGAAAGGCATCTATCTCGCGCCAATACTCTAGGACTTTCTCCTCTTCTTTCGCAAAGTTGAAGGGCGCAGATACTGACAGTAATTTTGATTAGATGATATGTACCTATATGATCGAATAAATCGCCTACTCACAATCGTGCGCTGGGAAAGGCATATTGGCTCTTCTGAGCTTTCCCCTATCCACAGCTGGGATTTTATAGAGAAAGGTTGGCTCTAGAGTCAGAACACAGCGTTCAAGAGGTTATGTCAGTGAGATGACTCGAGTCTGCACGCCAAAAGATCATGGGCAGTAGGCGCCCGCTCACGATCACCAGGCTCGGTTCTAGCCGAGACCTAGAAATCCCAGGCGAAGTGTTGTAGGGGAGTTCACGGTTTCAGAGACGTGATCTCGCAGGCGAATCACGAGAAATCGTGACTTGGATGGTTCCCCGAAATCCTCCAGAAATGTCCTTTTTAGCAATATCCGGTGCGGGCGCCTATCTCGCACCCACCCAACGCTGACGGGCTGACGGCGCCCCTGTCGTCGACTCTTCCTCCTCCGTCGCTCCTTGGGTCCTCACGGCAACACTCTTTCGATGGTCTAAACTAGCTTCCAGTAATGAACTCTACCGAAGATTCTCTTTGTAATATAGATCCAGAACTTAGAGGGCCGAACTTGAACATCCATCAGACTGTTCTCCGAGAAGGACAGATTGGGCCGTTGCGAACCACCAACGGCCTGAAACTGAACCGTTCACATGGTATGTCAATACACTGATCTTCTTTGAGCTTATGATACCGATTTGGGTGTGATTTGACTCACGCGCTCCGCAGGACCTTGTGCAGCGCCGGGCAGTCACGCTACTCGGGCTTCCTCCGTATAGTAAGTGTTTGTCCTCGTATTGGACGCCGTCTAACTCGGGTGCAGTGCGGCACTCAAGGTGCCCCAACTGAAAGCTAAACTCCGTGAGCGGGGTCTACCGTGCAGCGGCCGGAAGGATAGCCTCGTGCAACGGCTTGAGGCTGATGACGAGGCAAGCGCAATTGAGCCGAGGTGAGTTCAACTGCAAAGATCAAATCCGCTACTTATTCCCAGCGGCTGCAGGCCTCCAACGGAACGTGTGCGCTCGCCGATTGAACAGCGATCTGCAAGTGATCAGTTCAATATCAGCTTAGGTAGCGTTGAGCACGATGTCAGTGCACTGCATGATTCGTTTGGACGCGGATTCACGGGCACGGCTGAGGAAGAGGAGGATGAAGACGACAGGGATGACGATGGTGACGAAGATGGTGAAATAGCTGCAGAGCGCAGCATCAATGCGATGGATGTTGATCAAGGTGCCGGTATGAGACTCTTTCATTCACTCCGTCATGAGCAAATTGTGATGCTGTGCTAGTGCCGGGGGCTGATACTGCTCAGCCTGCGAAATCATGGGTGGATACTTTTATCTTTGACACCCGACGCAAGAGTGGAAGGCAGACAGAGAGCAGTGTCCTACGGCTTTGGAAGGTAGTTCTGTTTTACGACTACTCTTCACAATGTGCATATACTAATCTTCTTCAGAGCTGGTGTCGCCAAGCTCTTCTATCGGGCACAATCACTGATGAGGTAATCGATGCGAATCATATTATCGAGTACCTGAAGTTCGCAGCAACGCGCAACTTGCTAACGAGCCGCGGTCATGAACGCGGAACCGCACAACGTCTGAGCCCAGTATGTTTGATTTATTGGTTGAAACGGGCCCTGTATGCCAATGTACATTGTAGTCATCTCTCAAAAAAATCTTGACCATGCTTGGACGTGTGCGCCGGCGTCAAGTTGATGACAATCCATCACTAGAGCAAACACGACCCGCAATGACAAATCGCACAACAGACTTTCACAAGGCACTCATGATACAAGCACAACGATTACGTCTTGAGTAGGTGACACTGACATCTCATGCTCAGCAAATATTAATCTCAATTACAGGACGGAGGAGTTTGATGTGACAGCCAACACTATACTTGATTCTCAAATACTCCCTCTGCATTTCGAGGAGGTGAAGACAGCAATCTTCATGCAATTGGATCAACGTCAGTAGTCCTTTGTCACACCTGCTCATATAGAGTACTTATCATATTGTCAGTTCCATCTATCATTAAGGCCCACTTCTGCTGGACATGGCAATGTACCACACTCAATCGTGGTGATGAGCTGATTAACCTGCTGTTGTGTTGTATACAGCCACATCGCATCTTTATTCCTGACTACACGACTGTTGACGGTCGAAGGAGTGGAACAGGTCGCTATGCCTTTGGAGTACTCTCTCTATATCATGAGACCAAAGTTGCAAAACCAGGTGTAAGGCCTACAGTAGTGGCTATTCTCTTTGTCTAATTTCTTTTCTCTCTTCTCTTTTTCCAGCAACAAGAACCAGACTACAACTTTGCACTACCCCATCGGGATCCACTCCGATGCTCTGTTGGAGCCCTCGCAATGCTTCTCCACTTTATGTTTGATCAAGAGCAGTTACTGGAAACCAGCACAGACTGGGACTGGTCACGAGCTTCCACCTGGCGCAAGGTTACTTTGTGTTTGAGCTCCCATGTGATTAAACATTACTGAGACAACTTGAAGGTAAAACTTGTATATGGGAAGAAAGTAGGGAAACCATGCAGTCCCGATGCCATCCGTAAAATGTATGCAAAATTCCTCGAATCAACTAGCATCAAATCCACAAAGAAGCTGCATTTGGCGAGACGCACAATGCCAGGTGTTCTTGAAGACATGGGGTAAGAAATTTTGTGCCCTGTTTCCTAGTGTCTACATTCATTTATCTAATCCTAGTGTCAACATGGATGAAATTGATGGAGTAGGCCACTGGACTGGGAACACTAGACGAGAGGTCTACGCTTCAAAGATACCCAAATCGGTATGTTTCCCCTTACTCAACATGGCTAAATTGCTTCAAGCTTAACCTCTAATGTCTAGGCTGTCACTGCCCTTGCTGGGTTTTATGTAGGAGAGCAGTATCATGTTCCATGGGCAACCGTAGATGTCCCAGTCGAGTTACAAGCTCAGTTGTTCCCTTTCGTTGAAGAAGCTTTATTACACCTGAAGGCAAAGGGAGCAACTAATCACGGAACCATCAACTTTCTCGAGCTGCTACAGCAGCTCCGACCATATTTCTGGCGGGTAAATTATGTCATATGTATGTTGTCACCACCTCCGAAGCTAATGAATGATCACTAGGCTGTCGCGGCAATTCACGAGGTATTCCCCGACTCAGCCCTTTTCAAACGTCTCGCAATCCTACAAAACGAAGATGCTCGCATCTTCCTCGCTCGATGGCCCTTACTGCGGCAAGCAATGGAGCGCGAACATCAAGAGGCACTCAATACGGCCATGTCATTCAACGAGAGTGCTACGCAGAGCGCGTTCATAGCATTGTCAGCCCGTCAGCTGAGCATTGAATCGTCTCTTGGCCAGCAATCCCAACAACTCAATGTTTTGACCCGGCGTACATCTCACTTCTCACCGTCAAAACAGACTCAATTTCTTCCTTCAGTAGCACTTCCATCTACGCCGCCGTCTCAATTTAGCCAGCTCAGCCGACCGTCAACGCCGCCTCACTGCCAGTGTCATAATTGTCTTGGCATGATGCACTCGGCACTTGGTGCAATGCCTCTGAGTCCGACTTCACCAACACGATCGCGTCTACAGCCTGTTTCATATGAAGAAACTGATTTTCAATTCAGCCGCAGCAGGGAGGAAGTCCCGCCGCCGCAAGATGTCTCGCTGCAAGATGTCTTACCGCAACGTGCGTTATTCACAGATTCCGCACCGCCATCAATCACTATTGATGGACCGGCCACGTTGACACCAATTGTCGTGGTTGCCGGGCCAAACAATCTTCGCTATCACGTTCTTCCTCTTGCTGCGGCAATGAACCCGGTGCGGACGATCTTCGACCCAATCCTGCCTGACGTGGCAGCATTCCATGCTGCACAGAGTGGTCGAGTACCTCAAGCATATCCGAGGTTCACGACGGCCAACTGCTCATGGGCAGCCATCTTCGGAATGATTCAGCGGCCCGAAGTGCTGTGGCAGTCTTGGGCACCTGCCACGTTGGGTGATTATGCAAGCATCCAGGACCTTTGGAATGTCTGGGCAGAGGGAGCTCAGGTTGCAGGTGTCGGACGGAAGCCCCCTCTTCGCGATGTGGAGACAGAATGGGGCAGCCGAAAGAACAAAGCGACGAACAAGGGCAAGCAGCCCGGGTGGAGACCTCACAACAGCGACGCGGTATGCTGAATTGCGAAGCCTTTTTGTGTGCGCCGTTTTGCTGAAGTGTGCTCAATTAGGCTAGACAACGCTGGTCACAATTCAACTTCTTTGTGACCCGTGTCGAGAGTGCGATCGACTCTGGGAAGACCGCGTCAGAGGCTGTCGCTGAACTCGAATGTGAACGCGGGAGCCTCTCGCTCTGTCAATTCCGTAAAAAACTACAGCCAAAGAGGAAGAAGAATGGCCTCCAGGACAAGACCAGTACTTCGGCCTGATCCCCGTTGAGCGAGAAGGACGACGGGTCACGGCAGTATAATAGTATATTTCTTACGTTAATTGCTACCCTACGGTTTATACTAACGACAACAACATCAGTGCGTCCGTAAACGCTCCCCGTCGTGAGTCCTAGTGTATATACTACTACCATTACTGCTGGTACCGGCTCCTTAGTCACTCTTTTAGTAGCTTATTATACTCATAGATCCATCTTTTAAAATCCTGTCCTACTGAAAATACATACATTGAGTCCACCCCCTTGTACATGCGATATCGCGGCAAACGTCGTGAGGAGGAGAGCGTCAAGGGCGAGGTTTCAACCTCTGAGTCGGTGGCTCGCGAGCACGTCCTACAAGTCGACGTTGCGCGATGCATGCCCTGCCAAGACACCCCCTCATGCATGCGATATCGCGCCGTACGTCGCGAGGAGGAGAGAGCGTTGGCGGCGGCGAGGGTTCTTGAATCGGCTCGGAGGTGGAAGCGAGCGCCTTCGGACAAGTCGACACGCGCCCGCCAAAAGTCGTGAACGTTTGCGTGATCCGAGGGCGAAGAATCGTGAACCCGCGCGAGACTTTGCCTGCGAAATCGTGATTCTCCCCCAGACGCGAGACAAAAATCGTGAACCGAGCGTGAATTCGGGCAAAGTCTGCGCGGGCGCTTGACGCCTCGCGCGCGTGAACCGGGTGTGAACAGGCGCCCGGTTCACGATACTTCTCTTGAGACCGCAGATCGCACGTGCTGCATCCTTTCCCCGTAATCTCCACCCAAGTCCGAGTCTCACTCTCCTCTCACCAATTCCAATTTCATGAACACCCTACTTCCTTCCTCTTAATTGAGTCATTTGCAGAGGGAAGTGTATACATCTGTGAGTCACATTCTCCTTCCGCACGAAATGACTAAGTGTCGCCGGTGATGCATGTATTCTACTTCTAAGTTCTAACCTGGTGCTTTACGTCTTCTGCAGGTTGTTATTACCACCCACAATCAACGGCGGTTGTGTAATAATACTGCATACACCAGTCAAGTGGAATCTTGCGCTACGCTTGCAACACTAAACGGTCCCTTGAGTCGTAACGCGATGTCCTCTTACACATACGTTGACACACCGAATCCGAATCTCGTCAGTAATAACCTACTCTGTACACCTACGTATACGTATTGACACATCCACGTCAAGGTGTGCTGTGTTTGCAGGTATGGCTGCTAGTTCCAGACCCCTTTGCCTCCATCTTATGCGCGCAAAGGGCTCCATTTGTCGATCCATGTACTACCCGCACGTGCTGCCATACATTCTGCTACGAGTGTATCGCTCGTGCCATAACCATTTCTCGTCAATGTCCAATTGACCGATGTCCCCTCACACTTCACGATCTGGCCTCGGCTGATCCCCTGATTCGCAATGTGCGTGACTTCACATAATAATAAATGGCACACGGACTAAGTCGTATCACCCGGCAGCTTGTGGACGAGATGATTGT
This sequence comes from Amyloporia xantha, assembly GCA_036971615.1. Lineage (NCBI taxonomy): Eukaryota > Fungi > Basidiomycota > Agaricomycetes > Polyporales > Adustoporiaceae > Amyloporia > Amyloporia xantha. Next base: position 1,720,214 of record JAYKKR010000005.1, read on the forward strand.
CGAGTGTCCACACCGTGAGGCAGGCTGCACATATACCTGTCAAAGGCTGCTGTTAGCAGCACATTTGAATGATTCATGTGAATTTGTGGAAGTAACTTGTTCGCATGAAGGATGCGACGAGCCAATCCTACGCAAGAATGTTGCTGCTCACACACACGCCATCCCAGAAGACGCTGACACAGCATTACATACCGTAGCGTCCGATGTGAGGATCTTGACATGGTCTGAAAACGTATAGGCTTACACACTCGTGGTTGTAGGTTACTCAACCCCCTTCCACTGCGGAAAGTAGTCAAGCCTCACCGTCGGCGGCCACTGTCTCAGGGCTGCCTAATGACTCACTGGCGTCAGAAAATGCCTTGCTTCGCCTCCGTATATCCGCTTTGGAAGGCGTCGTAAACGTGCTGCGACAAGAGATGCAAGCCGTGCAGCGTGCCCTCGGACCATGGTATCGGGCTGAAGACTCCAGCTTGACAAACATTGATCACAATGAGGCGAGCAGACCAGCTGACTTGTCTGTTGCGGTGCCTCCTAGCGAAGCGCCTGCCACTCTGAATGCCTCAACTTCATTACCCCTTTCGCCTTCTCGATTAGCTAGCCAACGGGAGAACAGGCCTTCCCCAACACATGAAACCTCAGCAGACATTGACCTGTCGTCCTACTTCCCTCCAGCAGATGAGGAGGACGTATACTCCCCAGAGTTTCTGCAGTCGTCTTCACAGTCAAATGTTCCATCTCAGTCGCGACGCCACAGTATGGGTCCACCGCTCCCATCAAGAAGTCAGCGAGGCCATCAGACGCCTTCACAGGCTCAGCCAGTAAACACCCATACTCATTCCTCGTATACCAACGCGTACGCCTCTACCCCACCGTTTAATCCCACTGGCTACACAGGAGGACCTTCCGTTTTCTCGCCACTGATCCCCTACGCGGGCCCTCCTGCAGCTTTCTCTCCTCCCCCACTCTCTGTACCACCTCTGGATCCCACTACACCTCTGCCCACCACGCTCGCCTCATTCCATGGCACAATGGTTTCCCTCGCGGGTGCTCTAGGCGCGCTATCCAGTACCCGTGCGCAGGATGCTCTGTATACTGGCGAAGAACTGAGGAGCGTGAAGGCCGGGATGCACGGCCTCCGCATGCAGGTGCGTCCCCAGTCATCGTCCCTCCCCTTCCTACTACTTACTCCGAGTCACTCATGGTACCTTGCCGCCGTAGCTACATGACGTTATGACTACACGCCCCACCTCAACCACGTTCAATCCCTCTACAGGTCCCATCGGAGGCGGCTCAGCTAGTGCTGAAGGCGGTGGTTTAGGGAACATGGGAATTGGCGGGGAACCGCCATGGCTGCCGTACGGACCACGCGCCTTTGATCCACAGTCTCGACCTCCGCCAATGTCGACCAAGTTTCATCCACAAATGTTCCCGTATACACAATCGTCGACGAAGCTCTGAATTTTAGTTTAGGCGACATACAATATTTTGGTCAATAGAGACAGGGGACTCCGACTCGTCACCCGCAAGGAAGCCCACCTTGTACCACGTATTCATTGTTGGTGATGATGCAAAAGGCTTCAACTGCAGCGGGCGTTGCAGGGTGATACTTGTTGATTGTTACCTGTATGTACTAAATAACACTCCTCGTTCCTTCTGCTCACGACATGGTATAAACGGTGAAGTGCCTTTGGTATGAAATTCATGTGGTATCATTTCGCAAATTCAGCGATAACTGAAACGACATAAGTAGACCACTTGGAATGCTATTTATTTTAAAGAACGCACAATGCAATAGGCCCAAAGTGCCGCTCACAGCTCTATTACGCAGTTGTCATCCGAGCTCAAAGAGGATTTGAACAGGCTCATTTGCACATGGTGGACACTGACAACTTGGCGGAGTATGCAGGCGCCCAGTAACGTGTCAATTGGGAATCGGCGGAGGTAGCCAGCAGGCTGCGCAGCCTTGTAAATCTGCAGAACTACGACCACCTACATGACCTCCACTGCTCCTTGGCGGAATATCTACTCACAAAACACAAGACATTCAACCGTAGTAAGATCATGCATTCTCAGTGGGACGACCTCAGGCTTTCAAGCTACATTCAGGAGCATTTTGGACTCGGAGATGTATTGGTAAGAAGCCATGCATCAAGCGTCATATTAACTATCACGATCTGGCCTCGCAGAGTGATATCTTCGCCGAGCTATGCTTATACGACTAGCGGGAACATATACTGGATTTCGAGATCACTTCAGAACATCCACAGAACTGGATATAACTTCGAATGTTGCTTGGATATCCTTCAAGACGATGTCATCCTCACGCTGCAAGATGAAGGAAATGTCCGAGCCTACTCTGGCGTTAATCGAAGTGGTACATAGTCGTAGGCGATGACAGGAGATAATCATGCGGTGCTTGCAAGGTAAGTACTATCCACCCGTGATTTGTCTCGTCAAAAATATTGAGGAATACTCTAGTCACAGTATATACAGCAGCCCAAACTTACGATACTGCCTCAGTCCTCAACCAAACCTGTATCCATATCTTCCCTGTGTCCGTGGACGGGACGGAAAAACAGATTCAGCATGAACTTGAAGGTCATCCTCCGTGCTCGTCTCCGTGAGTCCGCGTTGTCAGTCAATAGTCTGCATCATGTTCTGAACGCAGTTGAGCTTTGCAGAGGCCAGGCGTCGTTTTGCACTGAAATGGAAGAATGCGCGACCGAAAGCACTCGAGGGAATACCCACACCAATCCTACACCGAATGTTTCCCATCGAGATTTGGGAATGCGTGATTGATCATCTGTGGGATGACCATTGCACCTTGACAGTCTGCGCCCTAGTATGCAGAGCTTGGTATCCCAGGAGTCGACTACATATCCTCGGCTATACCACTTTCGATGACAGGAAACAAATCTACCAGCTAGCGAAGTTTGCGCGCGCAAGCTCCCCCGGTGCAGACTCCATCAAGCATGTCGTATTCCGGGGCGGCTTTCGCCCAGGCGAACACAGACCTGTGCCACACCTAGGGACGTTCGCGGCCCTATTGGCTCGAAGGTTGACGAATCTTGAATTGTTGTGTATTTCGAATGCGGACTGGCAGCCAGGGATGCTGCAACCCGATGTCTTTCTCAATCTCTCCGTCTTCACGTCCATTACCGATCTTGTTCTCTATGACGTCAGGATGCCATCAGCACGGACGTTTGGTCAGCTCGTCTGTGCTCTGCCAAACCTCAAGGCACTCTACGTGGGAGACCTGACGTTCTGCTCGTTGCCCCCGGATTGGAAGTTCAATCCAGCCTTTTTCATTCGATATGCTCCCCACATGCAGCTCACGTCGCTTTGGCTGGGTGGCATATCAATGGGTCCCATTATCGAATTCCTCGTATCCACCACCTTCTGCACCAGCCTCGAAAATATTTTTCTTGGCCCTCAAAAACCTATCGAGCTACGAGACGTGCAGATACTCGGCATTCCGCGATTATTGGAAGCTGCCGGCAGTGCTCTTCAAGATTTGCGAATCAATGTTTCAACTTCTAACTTGAAGCAAACGCGCGTGTCCGATGGTGGGCTCTTTAGTATCGCGAATTCAAATGCTGTGCTTAGCATTCTGTTAAGGAGACATTCTGGATCTCAGTCACAACACCTCCTTGGAGAAGCTTTTGCTTCGATTCTACAAGGATACGCAATGCACCTGGATGCCGCAATTCCTCGCTCGGATAAGCTCACGCGAACTGTGCGAGCTTATCCTCGAGATCGATATTCCGCACGAAAAAGATTTGACTGTCCTCGACACAGTTTTGACCGCTCTGGGGGAGCATGAATGTTATGAAATCGATTCTATTCTGACGTCTGAGCGATTCACCAAATTGCGCGAAGTCACTTTCAAGCTGCGAGTTACCGCCGACGGCATAATGCCAGATGCTGATCGGTGGGCGGCGTCGCTCTTTCCTCGATTGCCAAAGCTACACGCTCGAAGAGTCTTTAGGTGAGCAGTAAGCAAGAAATACTTGTGGTGTACACGCCATTGATAGCATTTCGGGGCTTGCGATGGTGCAGTTCCTGCGTTGTGGTCATCCAATGATATGATACAGTCGCTGGAGTGGTAAACCGTGGCCAGCGATTCGTGCAGCGACCTTGTCAAATCATCCATCTCTAGCTCCAGAATGCGTCCCCATGATCCTGAAGCAATCGCCCATCATCAGTGTTGTTTGTAGAAAGTAATGCAGCACGGCGCTCAAAGTTGGGTGCACTGCGGTGGCCTGCACTCACATAGACACTCCGTTGACGGTCCACATACGCCAATACGTGGGCATTGTGGTGTGTACCAATCAACGCGCTTGTAAAATATGTACAACGTTTGTGTTAATTGTTATGGTCGAATTATTTGACGTTCACCACGCAGACACGAGGTACGCGTAATGATATGCAAGGTCCAATAATTCTAGCGGTAGCATACGGAAGAGGAGAGTGAGTACTAGTATGCCGACGGTCAATTTCACAAACACTTGTGTTGGGTTGGAGTGTAAAAGCATAACGAATCAGTAACGCCAAAGAACGATAATAGTGACGAATGATGGAAGACTCGGAGCATTAAATACTACTTGCTTGCAGATTACGACATCATTGAGGCGGAATATCTGCCCTAAGAGCACGGACTTGATCCTTGTCGCGAGCCGTTTGTTCACGAAGACATTACATGATACTAGTAGAAGCTGCCACAGATGAAATAAAGCTGCGGCCTAGATACCAGAGGCATCCGTATTCCAGAGGAACAGGTAAACGCTGCTACACGGTACGTATAGTATGCTTAGATCCAAGATGAACTGCTCCGTGATGGCACAAAGTCGGAGGTCGGGTTTGAGTCGTCGTGATGATCGAGGTCAAGTAGTAGAACTGTAGGACACAAAAAGTGCGGCATGCTGCACAATTACCTGTGACCGGTAGATGTAATGACAAGTACGGCAGACTCGGTAGTGCACGTAGGAGTATCTGCCAACAACAATATAATAAGAAGGCTCTTTGTTAGTCTGATAAGGACTGGAACTTAGCAGTTCATCACGGTATCGCACAGCAAGTATAGGGTAACATACTTGAGCGGTGCACATCATAGATCTGACAGAATTGAAACGGCGTCATTGGCGGGAGCGTCACATACACGCCCACCTTTTCACGATAACCTGGGCATCCAATAGCCACTGCAGTGCGACCGGAAGCGTGCCCAAACAGATGATTACTAGCGTCACAGCAGCTGATCCACCAAGACAGCCAATGTGTCGTTTGCTCCGATAAACATAAATGCGCATACGTGGAGGGGAACTGCGTGTAATCAGCCGACATTCAGCTGTCATCAAGCACAAATCCTCCGATGGGGATTGGCAGGATATAAGTCGGATTCGTATATCGAAGGCCATGACATACAGGCTCACCGTAATTGGAACATGGCTTCGCCAATGACATTTCTGACATTACGATTACCGCTTACCGTCTGCGTCCAGGCGGCCTCTGAAGGGGCCCTACTCGGGCTATAAAAGACCACCAGGATCCAGAGCAAACGTCAGTCACCCGCCACACAACTCCACCAACTCAACTACTCTTACCACCAACCTCCTTTCTCAACAACCATGTCTGTGAGTACGCTCTACAAGGAGTAGTGCTTGGACTCTCATCTAACGTTGGTCTGCAGGACACCGTCAAGTGCGCTAACACCGAGAAGAACGGCGGCACATGTGCCTGGCCGACTTGCGGGTGCGCTGAGCCCCCTAAGAGCAAGTAATCGTGCTCCTCTTCCCATCGGGTGAAGGTATGCAAGTCTGGTGGTGCCACAGAAATATCCCCGAGACTGACGGCTAGATAACATTGCAGAGCGGCTGCGTGTGGATACGTGTCCGTCTTCAGAGGGGTCTGTTGCTGCACTATGGCTGTATTATCTAGGGGTTACTGGTGGTTAAAACATCTCGATTTGAAGCTGCAGTTATGCATTGCTAAGCATATGATTCACCGTGAGCACATATTGAGACGCTTGCGAAATTATAAAGCTCGGGTCCGAGGATAATACTGGCAGCGGGTGATAGCCTTGTGGCAGAGTGCGTATGAATTCTTGACGAGCGGACGCGCTCTGTCACATGCTCAGGATGTGTGACAATACTTCGCGTAAGTAGTTCGGGTGAGCTCCGCGGATCCATTCATGATTTGCAGACATAGCTAGGCAAGGCCAACCGCACATCCATGCTCAATATATTGTCGTACACAAATTATCTTAAGTCCATAATGTTCCGAGTCAACTGATACAATTCAAGAAAATGTAATGCTACAATCACAGGAGGTAGTAAAAGTACAATCGGTCGTAATCCAACCAAGCAGTCCTAATTGCTACATTGAGTTCTAATCGACACAAGCTATTGAAGGGATGAAGGGACGCTGATCATGATACATGCGGGCACAAATGATACAAATCGATGAAGAGACAAAGGGATAGTAATGTTATAGTCGAGTCTAGCCCAGTACTTGTAAAAGGATGACGACGCATAGTGCGCACGAGTCCGAGATGCTGTCCTTAAAAACGATTCGTCTGCCGGTGTGTCGAATGTAGTACTCGCTCTTGCGCCATGTGCGTCAGTCCCGCTGTCAGACAGATTGTATGCAGTCACTCACCAACGAGCCGCGCTCTACTAGCTGGTGACGACCAATTCGGATGAAAACGACGCGGCGCAGGGGGAACCACTAACTGGTCCGTATGCCGCACAGGTCTTCTCCTGCAGGTGATCACCGAAATTACTGTGCGGGAGCAGTCAGTCGTCATCGTAGATGCATACAATGCGACACACTCACTCGCAGAGACGCATCCTACACCGTAGGCGCGCCGTTCCATGCGGCGCGCCTACAGTCCTTCGACCAGCGTCGCTCCCTCCGCCAGCGGAATGAGGGAGCGACCAGCCACCGACGTACTACCTTCAGCTTCAGTTGGCAGAGTCAACGACTCGTCTCGTGTGGTGTCCGGCAGCTTCGATGGTCCGGCCACGGGCACGTCACCATCACTCGAGGCCGACATCGACGACATCGACGACGAAGGCGTCAGCTTCTCTTGGGCTCTCTTCTTGAGACGGCGTTCCTTGAACCTTGCCTTGTTGTATGCGTCCTTCAATGCTTTGCCACGAAGATGATTCGGCAGGTTGTATCTTTCACGCCGCGACGATCTCGAACTGGACGAACTATCGCATGTATCGGAGGAGGTGCTGGAGCTAAGTTCAGAGCTCTCAGACGCCGAGTAGCTGAATACAATACTGTCAGCAACTCTGATCACAGGTGGTATTCATCGAGTAATTACCTTTCGGCAGGGACATCCTCCGTGGTGTCTTCATTCTTCTGCAACAATGAACCCTCGTGTCAGTGCGGTGTGTGCTTTAGAGAATTGTAATCAGACCTACCAGCAAGTTACGATATTCTACCCAACATGTTACCAACATACCGATGAATAAGAAAATGCGGAGAGGAATCCATCTATCGCCATTGCTGTCGTGACCGTCATCAGGATCTTCGGTGGTGACTGTGCTGGTATCGGAACTGCTTCCATGGCACGTTGGTTGCTCTTCGAATGTCGAACAGACGTCTGCCGGGTGGAAGAAGTGTGCCTGATCTTGGATAGACTCGTGAACGATAACTTCCGGCTTCAGTGGTAGATCGACGCGTTCGTTGAGGACGGGAGTGTCGCCGTCCGTGTCGAAAGGCATAGACGCAAGTTCGGAGGGATCAGAACGCTCGGGCATCGACAGGGACGGGCTGGCATTTGACGTTGGCTCCGTTGGGAAGATCGACAGGAGCTCTGCAAGTTGTGAGGATTGTGCATGACACATATTGAACTCGTCGACGTTAGACTCGTGAACGATAACTCCGAGCTTCAGTGGTAGATAGACGCGTTCGTTGAAATCAAGATTGTCGCCATTGGTGTCGAAAGTCGTAGAAACAGCTTCGGAGGGATCAGAAGGCTCGGGTATCGACAGGGATGGGCTGGCACTTGGGGTTGGCTCTGTTTGAAAGATCGACAGGAGCTCTGCAAGTTGTGAGGATTGCGCATGACACATATTGAGCTCCTCGACGTCAGACGCGTGCCACATCAGTTGGTCGAGCCCGTCGTAGCCTGCCTCGTCTCCAGCGTAGTTGTGGTCGGTGGTGTTGAAATTCGCGAACACAGGCTTGGGCGCATCGATGATTGACAGTGAGGTGCTGACGTCCGTCGCCGGCTGTGCTGAGACTTTCAAGGTCCAAGAATCATTCATCGACTGGAGGGATCCGGCGTAATAGAGAACCAACTCGTTGACAGGACTTCCTGCCTCCAAAGATAGATGGATTTGCTCGGCGTTGGATTCGTCGTCGTAGGTCTCATTGAAGAATGTGAACACAGGTTCCGACGGTTCGGAGATCGACAGGGAGGTGTTTGGGCTCGGCATCATCTGCTCTTCGACGATCGACAAATTGTCCGGGGATTGGGCGTGGTAGAAGACCAACTCGTCACGTACAGCTGACGCCTCCCCCAGGAGACGGATCAGTTCGGTGGCTACCTCGTCGTCGGTGTAGTTGCCGTAGGAAGTGTTGGAGAATGTGAATGCCGGTTGAGAGCGCTCTGAGCTCGATGTCAGGAGGGATGCAAGGGAGATTGGAGGTGCCGCGTCAAGAGCGGCCATCAGAGGACCATTATACAATGCTAATCCGCGAGACAGTGCCGCCTTGTACAATAATGCCCCAGAGTCGACCAGCGACCCGTCTGGAAGCCATAGGATCGGATTTGCCACCGACCTGGATACGTAGTACAGTCCCTTCAGTCACAGCTGACATCCCGTTCAACGACAACGCTCACCAGGGTAGCTCTTGAATGCACTTGAACGACTCGCCTAGGCTCGGGCGACGAAACCTAGATATCGCCGGAGAATAGCTGGTGAGGATGCCAGCCACTGCAAAAAAATAAGCGAAGATGATTGGAAGTATCAACATGGTGGGTGAGGTTAAACATGAGTGGGGGAAAGACGGACGGCGGGGGGACGGCTTTTATGTTGAACTTGGAGGATGCCCGTGACGCTGTCAAACCTGTCAAACTCCTGCCATTAAAGTCCATGTTCGACTTAGGATGTTAAACATTCGAAGAAGAACTTCCTCGACGCGTCGTGGTCATGTGCCCTGTTGAGTTTCGACGCGACGCTGCTGGGAGGCACTGGCAACGATACACACTTGTGCAGAGATGGCGATGCTCCGCACGCCCGTTACCAAATGACCTACGAGCATGAACACATTCTGACAGTGCTCAAATGAGGAAGAAACCTTAGCAAGACTCTCTACAAATACGATTGTGTTGTACAGGCGAGAGTGCTCTAAGGTCTACTCAGTACTCTCCATTGTTAGAACATTGCAACAAGTAGGCAAGACGGAAGTACATGTGAGACCAGTCTAGGACCTACTGCCCGCCGGTAGATCGTGTCAATGACAACATGCCCGTTGTCATCTTCCTCCTCGTCCTCGCAATTGACCTGGACCCTGGTCCAGACTCCACCCAACACGCACATCGCATAGATCCACGTGATGTTAGCACGGATGACTCTAGAAAGTTGAAACAACTTAATATTGGGCGACTGAGAGACCGCGAAGGTTTGTGCTGTCTGTACTTCACCCGGGAGCCCCACCAGAGATGTCACATGCCAGAGATTCCAGAGCTGCGCAGTCATCACAACTTGCGAGGCTTTTCCAGCAATCTGCAAAACGATAGGCCATCGCTCAGGGAAAAACAAACGAGCATGTGACACCCCCGGGAGGGCTTCAATGTCGTCTGGCGCCACCAGAAAGTGCAGCCATCAACGTACCGACTCCAATAGCTAGCGTTTTGCTCCGAATTTACTCCAAAAACAGATATCTGTGTCCCATAAGTAGAAATGCCGCACAAATGGCTCTCGGCAAGAGCCCCACAGTCCGCTGTACCAGAGCCTACAGCTCCCCGGACCGCTCTCACGTGCATGTTTTGTGAAACCTGGCTGTGGCCTATCGTTTTGCAGATTGCTGTCACAAGTGAAAGTTTATCAATGAGAGCTTTTCCCCCAAGCTTTGAAAATCCCGTAATTTACACTCCTTGCACAAAGCCTTTAGCTGAGATAGAATTGGCTTAGAGAGGTCCGCAAAGGAAAAGGATGCAATTGTAGCGTTTTCAACCATGGGAGTGAAGTGCTTAGACGTAAGGCGAAGCGCGAGAGTGGTAGACGACGAAGCACAAGTTCCAAGGCTCGCTCGCGAGTCGCGACGTGTCTCGCACGTGAGCATACACGTGAGCTCCATTGTAATCCACGTGATTAACGTGCAATACTGTCTCTCATGCAATGAACATAAATGCGAGAGAGAAGGAAAAAATGAGCAAGTTGACAGCACACCAACTGAAACCCAACATGACAAAATAAAGCTGCAGGAAATTATGTGGACCCCCCACCGATGCCTGCAATACAGAATGAAGAGTAGGCACATGATCGGATAAAGGTTTAGGTTCCAATGGGTGGAGCTGATTTGTCAGCACCGCACACCATACGTGAATTGATAACCAAATGACAGGTCATTTGGGATGAATACCTTGACCGCCATAAGGAGACTGGAGGTAACCGGATGGTACCTTAAGTAAGACGACGGGCAGGAGTACGTATGTAAGTCCAACCCATGCGATTAGCTGACATACATCTGTGGACTATCCGTGTTTGACGCACCTAAGAATATTCTGTGTGGTCCAGCTTCAAGCATGACCGCAATGAATACCCGGATGAAAGTCAGGGAGAAAAAATTACTCGCACATACCCGCCGTATTGGCGAATTCTATCTCAGCTTTCGCCCATTGAGCAGAACACCCTCCCCCTTTTGTGTCGTGAAATATCAAGAAACCAAGAACCTCCGCTACAATGAGACGACAGAAATCGCCTGACTCTCTCGCATCAGGCCCATAGCCAAGGCAGCATTTGGATTATAACATGGTCATGCGTCCATGGATCGCATATATCCTGGCCGTGCCCAATCACTACTGATGCGACTAGTACTCGCAGTACTCATGTCTCGCAATCCCTAACCACATGACCGCGTCGTGCCATGAGCACAACCGCGACGGGGGAACAATTGTGACGCATGCGAGCTATCCTGTAAATTAGATCCACGGTGAATAAGCAATCCCGTATGGAGTATAACTTCGTAGAATTTAAAATAAAAAAAATAAAAAAAAAAGAATAAGCAATCCCACATGCGAGAGATTGCGGCGATTAATCACCTCACCATCACTTGTGTGTCGTGAGAGCAAGCGGATTCCGGAACACTGCTCGAGAGACGTGGTCATCCTCGGTGCAACGTTGTTTTTCAAAATGGGGTCTGCATACATTGACGTACACTCGATAAGAGCGCATCAGGCTAGCAGCTCGGGATATCGATTTCGCGAGCCACCCATCACCGATTGATCAGAGCCAGAAGAGGGCTCGGGACCGGACCTGTAATTCACGTCATGTCGCTCCGGTATGATCGCAAATCAAAGAGCACAGTCTGCTAGTAGTATCAAGCACTATGCAGTAGACTGTCACTGGCACTATCTGTCAAGACGTGGGCCCGAGATGATATAGGAAGACAGCTAGCGGCACTAGTGCCGGCGATACGCACTCGACAAGATGCACTGACGAATTGCTCGACAATCATTAATGGGTGACTTTCCGTAAGAGTCTGCGGCTTTACGGACGTCCGTAGTTCTATTTCGCGCTTTTGGCCGAGGAGCCGGGGGCCAGTTTTGAGCACCGCTGATGAAAAGGAAGCCATCAGTGCCCACTGCAACTCCGTTGATGGGAAATCTAGGAGGGGGGGTCGGACCCCCCTTCCAACCTAAATTCGACGAAAACCAGGCTGTAAACGGGCGCTCATCAGAGAATTCGACACTAATTTCCCGATTTCCCGCGAAACCAATCTCTCACGTGCTGCTTTGCATCTCGTGATGACGTTCGCTGGGTTTTGATTTCCCTTCCCATTTCGGCTTAGCAGTCTTTTCAGAAAGCGGAGACTTAAGCTGTTTAGAATCTACGGACGTCCGTAGAGCCGCAGACTCTTACGGAAAGTCATCCAATTAATGCCATCCATGGCCAGTGTAAAGTAAAACAGATCTATACGACCGCACACACCGACATCACAAGCCAGAACGCGCGGGCCACTACAGCGACTTCTCCGACCGACAGCCTGGCAGAATTGGTACAAACAGGTATGATCAATCAGCACAACCAACAACAAACGAGCGAAATTGTGGACAGAGCAATGAGCGTAAAGACAGCGCTAGCGAGGTACGTGCGTAGTCAACAGTATGCGTACGACATGGTTTGGAGTCTGGACGAGTGGACGATCGAGCCCGATAGACGAGTGAGTGAGGAGAGCAGGAAAAAAGCCAATATTAACTAATAATATGTCTAGAGTACTGCGAGATGAGAACGAAACGGAGCAAATTGCGAGCACAGACAAGTGAGGCGTTGGCTATGGAGAGACGAGAGGGAGAAAAAAGGGCACGGGCACGCAAGGAGAGTGTATGTATGGTCGGATGTATAGATGCCGGCAGTCGAGTGTCCGAAATAGATACAACGGCAAGATGGCGTTCGACGCGGGAAGGGGACATTGCAGGAGTAGGAACGGGGAAGGAACAAGGAAAGCAGCAGGTGCAAAATAAGAAAGAAAAGAAACAGGAAAGAGCGAGCGACAGATCCAGAGAGATCCAACAACAGCGTGCGTTTGTAGATGCGAACGAAGATCAAGACAGCAATAGTGGAACATACACTAGCAAAGCAGCACGCACGCAGTCGACAACGAACAGAAAATAACAATCCCGCGTCGGACAGCTCTTCTAAAGACTCCAATAGACAAGGGAGTCGAACAAAAGCACGGCGCGATCGCGGTCCCAGCGTGGACCCAGCGGTTGACTGTCCTGACTCTCAGGTGGTGGTGGTAAGGGCTTGACGGAGAGGCTACGGATACCCCGGTGAACCGTATGTCCCAAAGCCCATGAACCGGAGACCCTCGGACTCGGGAACGCACATATGCCTCTGAGTCAGCTCTACACCGCCCGAATAAAAGGGGTTTGGGTCGTGGCTCATCCCCACATAGCCGTATTGCTCCATCGAGTAGGCCTCTGCATAGGTCGGCACGTCGTACCCGCCAGAGTACGTGCCCTTCGACATCGCGTCATGCGCGTGCTGGTAAGAGTAGTGGCCCGAGACGTCGATCGAACTGCTAGACTCCATTGGAGGAGAGTCGGCGTACTCGAAGCCGCTTGGCAGCACCATATTCGCATCAACGCTCTGCAAGAATCGCTCACGGATCAGCCTCGCCCAGGGTCACCGTACACACACACCGACATACCTCCCGGTTTCCACACCCACCATGGCTCAACGCATGTGCCAGCTCGCTCGAAGACGAACGCTGGACGTTTGGCGGACTGCCACTGTTCCTATCGACAGCAGCAGACTCATACACGGCCATGTCGTTCCCGTCGGCTGAATCTCCATTCGGCCGCGAGCCATCGCGAGCGTGCGCCAGGAGACTCGGGCTAGACTGCGAGAACGAATGCAAGTAGGGATGCGACGGCGAGCGGCTCTGCGAGCCATTGCTGACGCTTATTCCGGAGAACATTTCGACGAAGTGACCAGACGCGCTGCGAAAAGGGGCAAATAATCACCGTCAGCACGCACGCACACCGCACACTCGAGCCCGGGACCGGCGCAAACACGCTCCACAACCCCTATCCCCTCAAGAAAACCCACTCACCAGCTTCCCCTCCTGTCCTCGCTCATGCCGCCCGCCGCCTCCTTCACCCCACACCCCTCCTCGCTCTCATAATAGCTCGTCCAGCTGCTCTCGCTCCCCCCTCCCACACTCGCGATGCTCCCAAACCGGGACAACACCCCCCGGTCATACTCGCTGTCCTCCGTCTCCGCCTCGCTCGAGATCGACCCCCGGTGCGCGCCGTCGTACACCCCCGCCTCGTACCCCTCATACGCGTCGTACCCCGCATGATTCGCGTTCAAATTCGAGTTCGGGTTGGGATTCGCGCTGGCGCTCGCCACGGGCGACGAGGCGGGCGCACCGAACGAGAAGTCGGGCGTGGGCAATGGCCCCGGGATCGGCGTGACCATCTGCCGCGTCGACACAACATACGCGCCGCCCCCCTGCTGCTGCTGTTGCTGCGCGAGCAGCCCATACGTCCTTAACGCGATATTGACCGACGGCTGTCCACGCGGGCTCACCGCCTCCGGGGCGCTCAGCTCGTACCCCTCGCCCCCCTCCGACGCGCCGCGCCCCCGCAGCTGACTCTGGCTCGGCTCCGGGCCCTGGTGCAGATTCGCAGCAGCGGCGAGATGCGCGAACGGGTGCATGCTCAGCTTGAGCGCATGCGGGTCGGGGACCGCGATGGATGCGCGCCGGACGGGCGAATCGTACGCGCCCATGCCGTTGCTCGACGACCCGTACGTGTTGCCCTGGCCGTACGCGTGCGCGCCGTAGTAGGGGTACGGCGTGGGCGACGGCGAGGACGGCGCCATGGGGAGGATGGGCAGCGACGGCCGGCGGAGCGCCAGGAGGTCGTGCGCGGGCGGCGCGAGGTGCGAATAGGTGCCCTGGCCTGGGTTTTGGGTGTGTTGGTGCGAGGGGTGCGGCGGGATGTAGAGCGACGCGAGGACGCTCTCGGCAGCGTGCGAGCTCGTCGTCGCTGGGGAGGATGTCGGCTCGGCCCCGAAGGGCGAATGGAAGGAGACGGCGACAACGGGGATGGAGCCGCTTCTGCTCGGCTGAGGCCGCGCGTGCTGCCGCGCCGGAAGGGTCATGGCGGAGAGCCTGTCGGACTTGGGTGTGGGTGCGCTCTCGCCCTCGGGTGCAGAAGTCGGCTGGGGCGTCGGTGGGTCGCACTCGTACGTCGCCGTGTCCGAGGACCCAGAGCTTCCCATATCCGACGTGTCGCGCGCGTGCCGGTCCCGTGCGAAGCCCTGCTCCGTCTGCCCGCCATCGATATCTCTTTGTGGTGCATGCGCGTTCGAAGCAAAGTCCGTGTCAAAGGAGAGCGTAGGCGACGACATGATAGGTGAGGGCGACGGGCTGGTGCTGCTTTTGCGGGCAGTAGGTGTGGAGGAGGACGTCGAGCGGAGCGACGCCGCCTTCTTCTCCTGCATCTTCGACTTGGCGCGGCGATTCTGAAACCAGACCTGTACCATACACACCGACAACACAAGAAACGAACCACGGCATCAACGACGACCCACCCAGCAAAGGAAAGAAGAGAGGAGGACTGCGAATGAAAGACAGAAACGACACGCACCTGGACGCCTCTGGGGGTCATCTGCAGCTCACTCGCGAGCCGCTTGCGGAGCGGCGCGTTCGGCTTCGTGTCGCGCTTGTACACGTCCTCGAGAACCTTGAGCTGGGTGCGCGTCGTGCGCTTGCGGTGCTTGACCTCATTGGGCGTGTACGGGTAGAATGTGCGCATGTCCACCTGGGTGGGGTCCATGCCTGGCGGGATGAGGGACGGGATGCAGGTAACCGCCGGCGGCTGGCTGAGGGTCGGGTGCGGGTGCGAGTGCGACGAGTGGGAGTGAGAAAGGTGCGAGGGGGCGGGGATGCCGCGCGCGGAGGGCAGGTCGGACAGCGACGAAGGGTAGGGATAGATGTGCGACGGGGGCAGTGGCGGAGACGGGTGATAGGGCGCAGGCTGTGCGGACGGAGGCAGGCGCGTATGTCCGTGGGTGTGGTGGGAGAGCTGGCGGCGGAGGAGGGGGGTCGAGCGGTGGAGGACGTCGACGGGCGGGGGGCAGTGCTCCATTTATATATGCGTCCGGGGCCTGGGGAGGGAAGGTGATATACGTCGGCTCGGGAGGAAATTCGAAGGCTGGCAGGGGCAGCAGCTGATTGGCCGGGACGGACACGCGGAGGCAGTAGTGGGGAAGCGCGACTGGCGATGGATCTCGAGACGCGATGGGTCAGGCCTCAGGTCGCAGGTCTGGGCGCGCGCGCGCGAAATTCTCGAGACAGACGCAGACGCGGGCGGCTCGACGGCCGGCTGGTGGGCGAATCAGAGATCTGGATTTACGGCTCAGGTGCTGGCAGGCGCGGATGCTGGGCACATGCAGTGTAGAGTGGACTGGGCGAGTGAATGGGTCGACAGGTAAGAGTAGGTGGTGGAAGGCGAGTGATCCAGGTAGCAGGGATCCAGGGACGTGGTGGCAAGGATGGGGAGACTAGGGTGAGCACTAGAGACGGTGGGATGGGCGAGTGAGGTGTCTTGGGGTGACAGCAGGTGGAATGGGTAGTCAGGGTCGAGGAGTGACGAGAGCGACGCGACGGGATCTGTCCACGGTCGTGACGAGTTGGGAGTGCCTGCTGAGATGTCAGAGAGGAGTAGGGACGGTGTAAGTAGGAGGCCAGGAACAGATGGCGTCTGGGAAGGCAGGGCGATCTCTGGCTGCGCACCTGATATAGGATAGCGAGATGATGCGGGTTGAGAGTGTGAGTTAGTGGGCGCCAGGGGAATGATTGGATGGGTCGCCAAGAGGCGGGCTGACGGGGTAGGTGAGTGTGGGTGGAGAGAGAGGAGGAGGAGAAGAGGGAGGAAGGAAGGAAGAAAAGCTCTGTCGGGACGAGACGAATACGAATACGAAGAGGAAGCAGAGTATCGTGAATTGATGGGGAGATCACGCTGTTGCCGGAATGGAACGAGTCGCCATCGACCGCGGTCTCGATTGACCAGATCCGCGGGGAATTGGTTACGTACAAGACGCTTACTCCGGCCTCATTCCCTGCCCGATCACTTTCCCGGCTTACTGCAATCACAGTCCCTCCGACTCGCCACAACGCCCTCCCACGTCCGCCCCCCATCGCAGCCCATCCCGCGTCTCTCCCTGCCTAGCGTCGCAGCGGCCCTGCGTCCACATCACGATCAGCGTCCCAGCGTCCTCCCTTCCTTGACTACAACCCGGCCCTCGCCCGTGTCTTCTCGCTCCATCTCGCCCATGGGTTACGCCGTTCAATGTCCCTCCACCAGAGCATCCACATGCCCGATAGCCTTCTCGCCTTCTCCGCCCCCGTCCCCCGATCCCCCCTTGCCTAACCCGTCCGGCTCCTGGCGCAGATCGCGCCCGCTCCTGACAGCCAGCGCCTCCCCATCGCGATCCCTCGCGCCCTCCCTGTCCGTTCGCCCTCCCATACTCGGCAGGACCGCACCCGCACGTCGCGCCGGCCTTCGATCCCGCAGGATCAGCCCCCGTCCTCGTTGCATCTGCCGCACTTGCCGCGACAGCCCGCTTCGAATTCGCCTGGTGTCATTCGCCCGTCGCCGTTCCCCCATGGCGCCATGTCCATCCGTCCACAGGCCTGTCTGGGATCCACACCTCCTCGCTATACCCCGCGATGACGACGCGAACAAACACATGCTGGTACGTACGCGCTCCGTCACTGCCCACATGCCCATATGCTCGCGTCCCCTCCCCCTTCGTCGGGTCCTGCGCCTGTTCCCACCCGCTCGCTCGCGCGTCGCAACGGGAGAATCGAGGCGCATGCACCCTCATATCCTCATATGACCGCCAGCAGCAGCACGCCCGTGCTTCTCTCCTGCCATCCGCGGTGTCAACACGCCATCTGCCACCTCCAGCTTCGACTTCCGAGACCTGATGTGCGCACGGGAGCTCTCCAGGGTGGAGCCGCGCAGGACGCCCATTGGCCGCACGCGTACGTCGTCAGGCCCATATGCATGGCGGGCGTCACCCTCAGCTCTTCCCTCGTTAGATGCTCGGCCAACGAGCAGTTGAAGGGTGGAGCTTGGGCCCGCCACCATTGGCCCAAACGCGTCTCCAGGTCGCAGCCAATGATCGTCCGCGCGTCCCCACCGGCGCACTTTCCCCCATCCGGCACCCGCCAAGTCCTGCCCCACCCGAGCGGACAGCGTGTTGACAGCGCAGACACCTGCCACCCACTCCTCGCAACGCCCCAGCGGCCGTACGCGTCTCGTGTTCCCCCTCACGTAAGTATCTTCACGCCAACGTTTATTTTGTCTTTTGCCAGCAGCATGACAGCGACAGCCCGCCTGTCCCCCGCTTGCCTTAAGCTTCTCTGATAGAGTACATGTACCACGACCGCTGCTTAACGTTCAACGTCAGCCTGATACGACATAGCGCGAGGCAGTGCTCAGATCGAGCCAATTCGACCTCATGACTGAGATGTCTGCGTAGATAGGGCGGTATCTCCACCATCCTACATACTAACGCTTCGTACGTTCAGGCTCGTCAGGGGCACGGGCGATCGTTTACTGCCCTATCGCCCCCACACCAGTCACAGGACTCGCCCCTCTCCCGTCGCAGCGCTTGGCACGAGCTTCGCGGGATCTATACAGGCCACCCCGGTGCGTGAGGATCGGATGTGTGCCGCGAATGGATCTATTGCGATGCTCTCGTTCTCTGCAATCGGGCTCGCTCCACCCCACCCTACCCTCTCCCTCTACGAATTCGGACCGTCCCGCGCACAATCTCCCCCATCACCCACCCACCCATGCCCGCGATCGGTGGCTGTAATAATTCGCAGAACCCATCATGGTCACATGATCGCGTCCTCCCCTTGTCCAGTGTTACTGCTTCACAGTCCGTTCGCCGCTGTTCTGCACTGCAGCACAAGCCCATCCTGCATCCCTCCGACAGCGATGCAGGTCTTCCGCACACACCTTATTGTGTCCGACGCGTGTCATGTCAGGTATCTCGCGGGGGCATGACCAGGACCACTCACCTCAAGCTAAAACTAAAAGGAGCGCCCGTGCCCCGGAGCCTTTAGACGACCCATCAACGTTCAACGTTCAAACGTCCCAACACGACATAGCCTATCGTCGTACCTCTGAATTTGATCCTGACAGCACGGGCTTAGTCGGTGGCTGACGCGTGAGTCTGGGGGTGTGCCTCGCGCTAGCTTGAGGCTTGGGCTTGGTGGCGTCGTCCCGCATCGTGTTTTCGATCCTCGGTGCGTGACGCCCATCCTAGCCAGTGGGGAGGGCGCGCCAGGGCGGCCTGCACAGGAATTGCGGTTGGCCGAGGCGTTTCAAGGTTCTGCGATGCGCGTTCTGCCCCTACGCCGTCAGTGGTCACGCTCACCCTGCCGAGGGCGACGGTGTCCGTGACGGCGCGTCGCACTCCCATCGAGCCTGAATGGAGACCTACCTGCTCGTTCTGCACTTCTGCACTTCTTGGCGTGGCCCGCGCCCTTTTTCCTTCTTGTTCTTCTTCTGCAATATGCCCTCTCACGGCCGCGCACGCCTCCACCGGATCTAACCCCTGCTCTAAGCCCGGAAAACGTCCGTACACGCTCGGACTCTATACCCCACCCCACCCGACCCCTGAGCCCCGCACTAAATCTACTGCGCGCGGACACGCCTCGCAGCGTGGCGTTGCCGTCCCTGGTCGCACTCCACTCCTTCGTCTGTCTCACCGTTGTAAGTGTCACAGACAGGGAACATGTAGATGTACCGAGTCGTCATGGGTCCCCCTCCCCTTACTCCTGCACGGCGCAAAGGTTCCCCTGCATTCGTTCGCGGTCTAGACGCGGTGCCCCCCTGGTGATGGTGTCCCGGACGCAATTGTGCGTGGTCTCTGCGATCGTCGCCCGCTCCATCCGTCCCTGGCTGGTGCGACAGCTCGTCGCATACCAGTCACCACAGCCACGGAGGTTGTGTGCCCGCGGACTGTTCAACGTACGCGGGGGGTCGCGCTGACGTTTTTGTCCGGCGTACACGGAACACGCTGTGCGTTTTCACCTGGTGGGTCGGCTTCAAGCCCTTTGCTATTCTGCATAGCTCAGCTCGTGCAATCACATGCCGCACGCTTGCGAGGACAGAAACACGGAGGTAGGCGTCTCCAGGGTGCCAGCGTCCGTGTCCGATCATGTTTCATGTTCCGGAGCGCCCTTCGCCGCCCCCTGCGAGTTCTCGCAGCCATCATTGGCTACGTCCCTGCTGCACCATGCATAGTATCGTGTCTGCAAAAGGAGGACGTGTACGACTCAATTTCGAGCTGCCCGCGGGCTGGCCAGGTCAGGACGCCGTGCGTCGCGTCGCGGCTTCGTGTGCGGATCGGACTCGTTGACTGCCGGTGCTCTGTGTGTCCACTTCGAGGTCGGTGTCCATACGCTGTTGCTCGCTGTCACGCGTCATATTTGCGCTGCCCGTGCGCTTTATTTTTCCATCTGTCTGCCTTGGCTGCTCGCCGTCAGGTTGACTATACGCGCGACTTCCCCCCTGGTGACGCTGGAAGGCCGCATTGACGGCGTTTTGCCCATCTGGGGCGCACGGGTCGGCGTGCGTAGACTTCACGCAAGTGACCATCCACCAACTGTACGGCGTTGACAAGGGTGTTTTCCGACGTGTCGGAACAAGTCTTTCTCTCTATCTAGTGTTAGGAGGCTGATCGCCCTTCATTTGTACGAGGGTTATGTCGAATCCAATGATCATTGTATTCCCTGCCATCTGGGTTCCTGCTGTGCCATCGCACGAGTGCCTGTCGGCCAGTACCACTTCGTTTTGTGCACTGCCATGCCGGCGATATCCTTGTCTCGTTACCTTTGTCGCCTAGGCCCATCTCATGTTGGGTATACACTGCTCGCGAAAAGAAGCAAAGCTCTGTATTGATGGTGTCACTTCGCTGTGCCTATGGCTTTGTACCAATTTTGACTGCTTTCATTCCCTGGACGTTTTCCTCTAGTAATAGATTGTCTCCGTAACAAGGCTGCTGGAACCCGCTAGTGTCAGCTGTCATTTTAACAGGTACGTCGTCTTCATGCTGAAGCCGTCGCCGTGATCAGGAGTGTTCTATCAGACATTACTCCTCCTGTCTAGAGCCAGGTCGTGTTTGTTTTGTACGTTAGTGATCATGGAAATGGGTCTGGCAACATACGGGTTCCTAGCACAATTTTCAATGTTCCTCGCAAGCTTCGGCGATGGAACTGAATTCATTCTCTGCATATTCCTTACTTTTACGCCATATATCCTAATCCCGCTCAACCGCACTGGCATCAACGTCTATTCCTCCACCTTCTAGCGGTCTGGTCTATTCACTGCGCCTCCCCCGGCGGCCCATTGCAGTGCTTATCTCTGGTATGAGGCACCTCTGTCGCACGTAGATCCCTACTCATACAGATGCACTGCCACCGCGTCCAGACTGCACCACGCCAGTAGGATCCGTCCGCTCCGGACGTCGAGCGCCCCGTCACTAGAGTTTTGCGGTGCTATTCTTGTTTTCAGCCTCCATACCATTGGTGATCACCTCCCGCGGTGGGGATTCGACTTAGGCACTGATGCCGGGTCTGGCGAGGGCTTAGACTGTCTACCAGCTCCGGCTGCACGATGATCGATGATCCCACAGTGATGAGTGTCCGTGTCCGAGGTGTGCGGGACGCTGACTAGTGACCACTGGCTGACCACTGGCTAGTGCGGCGCTCGTCGATAGAGTGGACATTGCGCAGCTCGCTGCCGAAACGTCCGTCGGATGCGTATGTGCGTGGCACGAAACCACTCCAGCTCATTGGCCCGCGGCCCCTCGACAGTCCCACACGGCCTCTTTGACTATTGGCTCGTCGGCGGGCTGCTGCTGCGGATCGTGGTCTGGACAATGGGGGTTTACGAAGACGTATGTACCAAGCACCCTCGAGTCGGACAAGCTCACGGCACCGCTCATGATCTCACCTGGTCCGTGAGCTTGTGGACACAGTGCCGTCGGCGTGGTCGGCGTGGTCGGCGAAGCTCATCTCGTTGAACGTTCTGGCCCCACTTATTGACATGCATCACAGGGTCAAGAAGGCCGCTGACTGATCTGTAGTGATAACACGATACGCCTCATGCCGCTGAGTCTGCGAACGGTTGTCAGCGAAGCGTTGACGGTTCGCGGTATACGCCTACAGTAGTTTAGAGCCTGGTGTTCCTCGAGGTATCGTTCTAAATACATGCTATCTCTGATACATCTGTCGTATTCACGCTGGGAAGGTCCGTCAGGCATGTCAACTAAGCTCACGTACTCCTTTCGTGGAAACATATCTTTTGTAGTGCGTAAGTATCTAACACTATCGAGTACACATGTACGTACTGAACTCGCCCCGAGTTCCTAAAAATCGGGAACGGTGTGTAATGTGAAATCCAAGGAGAGCCAATGCTAGATGAAGTATACCATATGTACGCTACTGAATGGATGGAATGCGGAATGCAATGCAAGGAGCAAGTCGTTACTAGATGTGCCAAGTCTGAACCAAGCGCGGACAATCATGATACAGTGAATCAGAAGGAATGGACATGAAGTTTGCGGGTATGCTAGACGTGAGACTGGGGGAATGCGGGTGTCGTGATGGAGGGGACTGATTGCAAGAGACAAAAAATCATAGACAAGACATTTGAAGACCGTAAGAGTACATAGGTATAATCAAGATGAAGTCAAGTTATGTCAACCAAAAACCTCGCATAGAATAGAATTAGGATAAGACAAACATATAGAAGACAAACGATGAACTAAACCAACCAAAGCCCAACCGTGGCAAAGACAATGGGGAAAGGTAGGAAAGTCAATCAAGAATGGAATCATAAAACGTATAAACCAAAGAAACTCCGAGATTGCCACTCAGAGGCCTACCTCCATATCGTCATCCTCCCAATCGTTCGGATGAAGGATCTCATCCAGAAACCTCTTCCCAACACCACCTAGCGGGCTCGCGGAGAAGACGTCTCCCTCTACTGAGCGTACGTTGTCCATCGCAGCACGGGCACGTGAAACAACGGGATTTGAAGCGACCAGACCGATCTCCGCGCGTGAAGCAGGTTCTGTACGCATCATGCTTCGCAATAGCTCTCGCAATTCCGCGCTAAGCGATGCAAGACCCGAGTCGACCTGCGAGAAGTCTTCTCGTCGGAGGCGATGCCACGAGTCACCCCTATATCTACTTGTGAGTATAGGACTTCAGCACTAAGAAGCGATACGTACTGGTCAGGCACAATAACGTTGGTCGCTGTCTCGAGTATCGTCATCCCCAAGCTGAAGACATCAGCTGCCTTTCCGTAGCGCCCCTGGAGTACTTCCGGTGCCAAGTACAGCTTATCGCCCTCTCGCTCAAAGGCAGACCCGCCCAAAGACTCGGACGGGGGCGGAGGACGTGGCCACAACGATGCCATGCCAAAATCGCCAATTTTCAATCGTCCGGATCCCGTGATAAAAATGTTGGCAGGTTTGAGGTCAAGATGGATGACACTAGCATCATGGATGAAGTGAAGGCCCTGTCGAACAGAAAGCACAGAACGTCAGAAATCATTTGCATGGGGAGATGTGCATACGTACCGCACTCAATTCGGCTAAAATTCGCCACACCCGTCCCTCGTCCAATCTCGGGTAAGAACGCCCATAAGCCAAGAGGAAATGGGCAAAATTGCCCAGAGAGCAGAGTTCCGTGCGAATATACAACGTCTCATCTTCCTCCCAGCTGTCAATGTAGGCGAGGACGTTTGGATGTCTGCCACGCTGAGAGAGGTGAGAAAGGATGTCTACTTCCTCTCGCAGACGCAACCTGATTTGAAGGATGGCGTCAGTTAGGTGACAAATGCGAGAGAATAGGCTTCGCAGAGGGATCCACAGCCATCCCGCCGGCGTGAACCGCCGGTAACCGAAAAGGGTAGCGAATATATCACTCGGGCCAGCGCCCGTGGCGTCGCAACGTCCGCGCACGAAAAGCAATAAACATGAAACGAAGATCGAGACTTACCGATGCTTGGCGCCCTCAAAGCGCTTCGACTTCTTGACGGCGAAGTGCTCGACCTCTTTTCCCCGTGGAGCCACATGTCCCTTACACCGCACCTTCATCACCCGCCCAAATTCTCCAGTCCCCAATTCGTCGACCTCGACGAACTCTCGGTCAAAGCGACCCGGCTGTTCTTCACTCGTTGGCAGAGACAGCCGGCCACGGACACCCACCATGCGAGGTGGTGAGGGGTGTCCAAAGGGCAGACGCGCAGGGTGTGCATGAGTCTGTGGGCGAGCAAACACCGGTGGGCGTACTGGCGTGGGCTGAGGGAGAGCCGACGCGCCATTCCGCAAGTGTCGTACGGACGCAGCGACACTGGGCGAGTTAAGGGCCGTCGACGAAGTCGAAGTAGAGGTCGAAGTCGAAGTGGGTGTCGCACGACCTTCAGAAAAGTCAAGTCGATTTTTCAACGGCGAAACAGGTGTGGGGAGGCGTGGAGGCGGAAGGCCCCAAACTGTACCAACTCAAAATTAGTCCCGGCGTGAACGGAGGAAACAAATTAGCTCACCTTTCGCGTTAGCTCTCGTGGGTGTCACCGAGTTAGATCCAGAAGAGTCCCCCCCGCTCGAAAAGGCCCCACTGCTGCTCCTGCGCATAAGCCAATGACCCTTACCGCCCTTGCTGTCGCCGCTCGGGCGAGCGAATGGCGGTATTACGCCGCTTGGGCGACCGATACCTAGACCCACGTACTGGCTGTCTTTCCTTCCACTGGGACTAACATCTTCGTCGTCCCCGTCACCATCCACATCCATAGCTAACCTCACAGGTCCATCTCTCGCGCGTCCCTTGCTCGCAGCTCGATTTTCCTTCCCCGTCATCGGGAAGGCCGCAGGCAGACTCTTGCGAGGTTTGCCTTTGCCTTTTCCCTTCCCTCCCTTCGGCAAGTCGTCGTCAAACTCGGGGAAACCAATCTTCGACGCAACCGCACTTTGCCACGGCCGCTGCCCTAGATGCGCTGTCTTGATCTTCTTAACAGGCGTCCCAGGCACTCTCTTGGGCTCATCATGGCCCTGCGCCGATTTGCCAGCGCCTGATGCTAACGTGCGAAGGATGAAGGCGTCCATGTCATCTGCCGAGTCGTCGCTGAAGTTCGCGACGTTCACCTCGGCGCCAGGCCATCCGGACGCTGGGCTGGGTCCAAAGCCGGGCGTCACGAGTGCCTGTTCTTCTCCTTCGGAGTTGACGGTGCTCACAGATGTAGAGGCACGAGGCATGGCTGGCATGAAGACATCGTCGCGAAAAAGACGCAGGCCGCCGTCGTCATCGCTAGAGTACAACGCGATGCCCGAATCGCGTGGGCGGAACTTGTTTGGCAAGGGCGAAGCGATCTCGCGCTTCTGTTTCTTCTTCGGGCTAGGTGTCCCCGCTGTGACGCTGAAGGTGAACGATGTATCCGCTGGTCCACTGAAGAATAGATCCTCGTCGTCAGATGACTCTTCGGGTCGCTTTCGTAAGTTGGGTGACGACACGGGAGATGACGAAGGGTCTGCCCGCTGCCAGGCAGCATTGACTGAGGAGTCTGGGCTTCCATAGCTATGTCTGTTGAACGCCTTAGGGCGCTCTCCGAGGCTTCGGTTGAGCACCTGAAGTGCAGTAGGAGCGCGTAAATGGTGCGAATGCGTGCCAGCAGCTAGACTAGGCTTGTGAGAGGGTTTCTTGGTAGACCGTTGGTTCGGGATGGCCGGGCCAAAAAATAATGTGGCAGAGCTAGCACTGGCCATTCTGTTCATCGACGTTCGCGCTCGTGAGGATTGTGACTGCGTGCGGATGCGCGGGAGTGCACCGGGAGTAAGACGATGCCGGGGAACAGGCGAACCTGTCTCTGATGACGTGCTCGAAGAGGCCGAAGGACGGCGAGCACGAGCAGAGGGAAATGCCACCGAGCTAGCGCTTTGGCTTTCATATATATTGGGCCTTGCATTGGCCTGTGAATTCATCAGTATGCATAACCCGTTTTGGAAGACAATGGCTTACCTGGTTTTCAAATACATTAGGCGTGTTCTGTGCAGACTCGAGTAGCTCTGCTGAAACGGGACGAGAGCGCGCGCGCCGCTTCGTGATGTGGCCTCCGGGTGAGATTGCCTCGGCTACTTCCTCATTGTTCACCTGCCCCGTCCGGGTGAACGATTTGAGCGCAGGTGACTTGTCCGTTGCCTTGCCCTTGCCTTTCGCCTTCGGCCCACTGAAGGGTGTCGCACCCGGTGCTCTGCCTTCAAAAAGCCTCTGCCCATGGTCATCTAGTTCTCTGCCCTCCGGACCCGAGTCATATCCGCTTTCGTCACCCGATTGCTGCATGTCGGAAATTTTGAGCAAAGTCATCGTTTCTGCCTGCCTTTTCAAATGTAGGTCCGTCTCAGCGTTAGCTGAAGGCGAACGCGGATTGAATCGTGGCGCTGGAAGCGGTGCCAACCGATCGAAACCAACTGCTGAAGAGTCATCTTGCCTCTGGGTGACAGCCGATGTGACGGTGAGAGGCGTAAGCGTACGGTTTCGGAGCGGTGTGGTGCACAAGCTTGGAGTAGGCTTGCGCTTCGTACCCGTCCCGACTGCAGGAGATTTGGATGCCAACGAATTCAGATGCATTACAGATAGAACAGGACGATCCGGCGTCCCTGGATGTCGTGGGGGCTGTCTCAAGGGTGTGCGGAGAGGGGTTCGGAGAGGAAGAGGGGAGGTTGGTGGCGCCATATTACGGGTAAGGGAGAATGAGGACGAAGGTGCAAGGAAGGAGCTGTCGTCGTGGTCGTCCTCATCGTCTGTAGCCATGTCCTGTGGCCTCAGACGCGTCGAATATTCCTGCCGTGGTTGCAGAGTGTAAGCGGGTGCTGCTGGAGACTGGAAGATGTCGTCCATATCCATAGGTTCAGCGGACGGAAGATCGTGTCGCCTCAACGGAGAAGGAGTCAGCATTGGCGAATCGTATGTCAAGGAGCCCGAGAACCGTGGTGGTGTTTGAAACTTGAGCTGAGTCCGGCAAGACGGAGATGTACTATGGTCGTGTCTTGATGGGCGGAGTGAGACATATTCAGGATTCGAAGCAAGCATAGCAGTTGGTCGACAAAATAAGCAGTAGGTAGCGCAGCTCTTGTACTCGTGTAGGTTATAGTGCGACAACTATTGTCCGTGTTGCTGCCGCAGTCGGCCCCGTTCTATAGGTAGTCGTCGTAGTCGTCGTCTTGAGTGGTGGAAGGAGCGATAGTAATTGTTTTGGGAAATGGTAGTAGGTATTCGTCTAGTCGGTTGTCGTGTATTTTGGTAGGAGGGGGCGAAACAGCAGCGGCAACACGCGTGCGAATTATGATCAACAAGATCATGTGAGCGTGGCCGCTTAGAATTGTGGCGGCGGGTGCCGGTGTTCCCACGCAGAGTCACCGTCTACCGTTGTGGCGTTCTGACTCTTCCTGTTGTCTTCCAAGCACAACTGTTTCTCTACTTTGAGTTGCATTAGTGCGTTCTATTGTTTTCTAATGTGACCTTCCTATATTTGCTTTGATATCCGCTGCGCTAACGAAGCTGGGGGAGTTCTGGATGATCACCTCCATTTTGTTATTTCGGTCCTCGGTTTGCTCTCCAGTGTGGCAGTGAGGCGCTTGGACATGCCAGACGTATCTCACTGGCAACAGTCCACTCTTCGGAATCTACAAGGTAACCGCTATGTCAAATAAATTGTGGTCATCTTCCCACATGTCATGCGGGATTCTATCATCCTACTGTACTGTTGCAGCGCGCGCTAGCATCAGATGAAACCATTATGTGTGGCCAAGACCCTCCTTGTTGTAGATGGTATTTTAAAGTATCAGTTCCATCAACATCCCGAGCAGTGCGATTACATCCGGATATCCAGGCATAGCCTCAGATACCATCCCATGTAGAACGGTTAGACTACTACCGCCTCAGCTGTGGTAACCTACAATTGGGGTCCGAATTCTTCGACCATGGCCATGTGCTCTGCACAGTCCATCCCAACTAATCAACCACAGTGCGTAGCCAGATACTTCCTGAACGTGATCGCTAACGTTCACATTTGACAGTTTGCATATACTTGTGAAGACATGCCACGAGTCGCATCCACCTAGCAGTAAATCTAGGACCTTAGGCTTGGATTCTCTCGATTAAACGCTCAGACCGTCAGTGTGCAAGCTTTTATGACAACCCTTAATCATGTTCCAAGATGTGTCTTATAAGGCCAATACCAGCATGGGGTTTACACCGCGTAGTCTTAACTGCGTGGGGATTTCGGGGCATACCCTGGTCAGTGCGCTATCAACGTTGTAGTTGTATTTGTTGTGCAGTTTGAACTGATGTGATCAGGATTACTGCGACTAACGGCTTTCTTCCGTCATTGTTCACTGGATGCTGGATTACGAATTCTGGCTCGATGGTGCTGTCTTTTTTGACGCCCGGAAAGAAATGGTCAGTTCATGCTTGACGGCCACTGTGTACATGAATGCTTAGGTCCTATCAAACTAAAATGACAGAACAGGCTGTGCAACTGCCTGTCGCTACTCTAATTACCGGTGAATGTTGATGGGATGCATTCTGTGAATATGATAGATGAATCATCTGAAGAGGCGAATGCGCGTGGTCAAGCATCGTGCCTTCAAAGGAATGTGCATGATGGTCCCTCATCTTGGGCGCGATGCTTGTGCCAACAGACGATTGAATATCTACCGACGGAAATGGTATTTGCAGTGGCTATTAACGCCAATTTCAATGAGGCGACTGGTCAACAGCTCAGCATTCCCTTCACAAATTAACTGGTCTTCTTCAGCGCCTCTGATGAGTCTGCTGTGAGGCGAGTACTACTAATATTTGTTGATGGTTTTTGTACCGTGGTTTTGACTTCTCGTCAACACGCACAGCTTATTTTGCGCAATGCACACGAATGGATCGGGCTATTGGGATACGTATTAAAATGCAGGTCGACATAAGATTTATCAGCGACCTCAGAATGGCCCGAGGCCTTGCCACAGCACGCTGACTCTGCAATTAAGGCAAGTAGCGTCGCGTCGGGAGATGGGCACATGACCACGACGCGTCTTGTTGAACATCCTACGACTAAAGTTCAATGTTCAACTTGAACATGGACTTTAATGGCAGGAGTTTGACAGGTTGTCACGACGTCACGGGCATCCTCCAAGTTCAACATAAAAGCCGTCCCCCCGCCGTCCGTCTTTCCCCCACTCATGTTTAACCTCACCCACCATGTTGATACTTCCAATCATCTTCGCTTATTTCTTTGCAGTGGCTGGCATCCTCACCAGCTATTCTCCGGCGATATCTAGGTTTCGTCGCCCGAGCCTAGGCGAGTCGTTCAAGTGCATTCAAGAGCTACCCTGGTGAGCGTTGTCGTTGAACGGGATGTCAGCTGTGACTGAAGGGACTGTACCACGTCTCCAGGTCGGTGGCAAATCCAATCCTATGGCTTCCAGACGGGTCGCTGGTCGACTCCGGGGCATTGTTATACAAGGCGGCACTGTCTCGAGGACTAGCATTGTATAACGGTCCTCTGATGGCCGCTCTTGACGCGGCACCTCCAATCTCCCTTGCATCCCTCCTGACATCGAGCTCCGAGCGCTCTCAACCGGCATTCACGTTCTCCAATACTTCCTACGGCAACTATACCGACGACGAGATAGCCACCGAACTGATCCGTCTCCTGGGGGATGCGTTGGTCTTCTACCACGCCCAATCCCCGGACAATTTGTCGATCGTCGAAGAGCAGATGATGCCGAGCCCAAACACCTCCCTGTCGATCTCTGAACCTCCGGAACCTGTGTTCACATTCTCCAATGAGACCTACGACGACAAATCCAACGCCGAGCAAATCCATCTATCTTTGGAGGCAGGAAGTCCTGTCAACGAGTTGGTTCTCTATTACGCCGGATCCCTCCAGTCGATGAATGATTCTTGGACCTTGAAAGTCTCAGCACAGCCAGCGACGGACGTCATCACCTCACTGTCAATCATCGATGCGTCCGAGCCTGTGTTCGCGGATTTCAACACCTCCGACAACAACTACGTTGGAGACGAGGCAGGCTACGACGGACTCGACCAATCGATATGGCACGCGTCTGACGTCGAGGAGTTCAATATGTGTCATGCGCAATCCTCACAGCTGGCAGAGCTCCTTTCGATCTTCCAAACAGAGCCAACGCCAAGTGCCAGCCCATCCCTGTCGATGCCCGAGACTTCTGATCCCTCCGAAACTGTCTCTATGACTTTCGACACCAACGGCGACAGTCTGGTTCTCAACGAACGCGTCCATCTACTACTGAAGCTCGGAGTCATCGTTCACGAGTCTGACGCCGACGAGTTCAATATGTGTCATGCGCAATCCTCACAGCTTGCCGAGCTCCTGTCGATCTTCCAAACAGAGCCAACGCCAAATGCCAGCCCGTCCCTGTCGATGCCCGAGCGTTCTGATGCCACCGAAGTTGCGTCTATGCCTTTCGACACGGACGGCGACATTCTCGTCCTCAACGAACGCGTCGATCTACCACCGAAGCCGGAAGTTATCGTTCACGAGTCTATCCAAGATCAAGCACACTTCTTCCACCCGGGCGACGTCTGTTCGGCATTCGAAGAGCAGCCAATGTGCAATGGAAGTAGTTCCGATACCGGCACATTCCCCACCTCAGGTCCGGATGACGGTCACGACAGCAACGGCGACAGATGGCTTGCTCTCCGCATTTTCTTATTCATCGGCATGTTGGTAACATGTTGGGTAGAATACGTCAGCTTGCCTGTAGGTCTGATTACATGTCTCGTGAAGAACACACCGCACTGACACGAGGATTCATTGATGTTGCAGAATAGTGAAGACACCACGGAGGACATCCCTGCCGAAAGGTAATAACTCGATGGACACTACCTGTACCCAGGTTTGCTGACAACACTGTACTCAGCTACTCGGCGTCTGAGAGCTCTGAACTTAGCTCCAGCACCTCCTCCGACACATGCGATAGTTCGTCCAGTTCGAGATCGTCGCGGCGTGAAAGATACAACCTGCCGAATCATCTTCGTGGCAAAGCATTGAAGGACGCATACAACAAGGCAAGGTTCAAGGAACGCCGTCTCAAGAAGAGAGCCCAAGAGAAGCTGACGCCTTCGTCGTCGATGTCGTCGATGTCGGCCTCGAGTGATGGTGACGTGCCCGTGGCCGGACCATCGAAGCTGCCGGACACCACACGAGATGAGTCGTTGACTCTGCCAACTGAAGCTGAAGGTAGTACGTCGGTGGCTGGTCGCTCCCTCATTCCGCTGGCGGAGGGAGCGACGCTGGTCGAAGGACTGTAGGCGCGCCGCATGGAACGGCGCGCCTACGGTGTAGGATGCGTCTCTGCGAGTGAGTGTGTCGCATTGTATGCATCTACGATGACGACTGACTGCTCTCGCACAGTAATTTCGGTGATCACCTGCAGGAGAAGACCTGTGCGGCATACGGACCAGTTAGTGGTTCCCCCTGCGCCGCGTCGTTTTCATCCGAATTGGTCGTCACCAGCTAGTAGAGCGCGGCTCGTTGGTGAGTGACTGCCTACAATCTGTCTGACAGCGGGACTGACGCACATGGCGCAAGAGCGAGTACTACATTCGACACACCGGCAGACGAATCGTTTTCAAGGACAGCATCTCGGACTCGTGCGCACTATGCGTCGTCATCCTTTTACAAGTACTGGGCTAGACTCGACTATAACATTACTATTCCTGTGTCTCTTCATCGATTTGTATCATTTGTGCCTGCGTGTATCATGATCAGCGTCCCTTCATCCCTTCAATAGCTTGTACTAATCGATTAGAACTCAAATGTAGCAATTAGGACTGCCTGGCTGGATTACGACCGATTGTACTTCTACTACCGCCTGTGATTGTAGCATTACTTTTTCTTGAATTGTATCATTTGACTCGGAACATCATGGACTTAAGATAATTTGTCACGTACGACATTATATTGAGCATGGATGTGCGGTTGGCCTTGCCTAGCTATGTCTACAAATCATGAATGGATCCGCGGAGCTCACCCGAACTACTTACGCGAAGAATTGTCACACATCCTGTGTATGTGACGAGCGCGTCCGCTCGTCAAGAATTCATACGCACGCTGCCAGAAGACTATCATCCGCTGCCAGTATTATCCTCGGAGCTCTTCAAGCCCCGAGCTTTATAATTTCACAAGCGTCTCAATATGTGCTCACGGTGAATCATATGCTTAGCAATGCATAACTGCAGCTTCAAATCGAGATGTTTTAACCACCAGTAACCCCTAGATAATACAGCCATAGTGCAGCAACAGACCCTTCTGAAGACGGACACGTATCCACACGCAGCCGCTCTGCAATGCCATCTGTCCGTTAGTCTCGGAGAAATTTCCGTGGCACCACTAGACATGCATACCTTCACCCGACGGGAAAAGGAGCGCGTTTACTTGCTCTTAGGTGGCTCAGCGCACCCGCAAGTCGGCCAGGCACATGTGCCGCCGTTCTTCTCGGTGTTAGCGCACTTGACGGTGTCCTGCAGACCAACGTCAGATGAGAGTCCGAGTACTATTTTGTGTAGAGCATACTCACAGACATGGTTGTTGGGAAAAGAGGTTGGAGGTAAGAGTAGTTGAGTTGGCTGAGTGGTGTGGCGGGTGACTGACGTTTGCTCTGAATCCTGGTGGTCTTTTATAGCCCAAGTGGGGCGCTTTCACAGGCCGCCTGGATGCAGACGGTAAGCGGTAATCGTAATGTCAGAAATGCCATTGGCGAAGCCACGTTCCAGTTACGGTGAGCCTGTATGTCACGACCTTCGATACAAGAATCCGACTTATAGCCTGCCAATCCGCATCGATGGATTTGTGCTCGATGATAATTGAATGCGGACTGATTAGCCGCAAACCCCCCAACATATACGTGTGCACGCTTATCGGAGAAGGCAACGATACAATTTATGCCTTGGTGGAACAACTTCCGAGTCTGTGACGCCACCAATCATTTTCTTGAGCTGGCTTCCAGTCGCATTGCAGCTATTGCATGCCCAATCTCTCATGCATGTTGCGGGGTTATGTGATTATTTCCAGTCCATGACGTCGCCCAAATTTTGCACAATAAAGTCCAGCGCCTAGGTGCATTCTCCTGGGATGCGCTCAAGTTGTGACGGGACTCCGTAATGGTTACTGTTTGAAAACTCATATGAGACATTTTCAAGCACAGAACATAAAATGGTGCCAAATAGAGCGACATACGTTGTGTTGCAGACAGGCTCAGCTTCCTTCAAGCGCAAAATTCGAGTTCTTGATGGCTTCTAAGCGGAAACTCAGTATGGGCGCGTGTGGGCGATCATGAGCTTGGGACGACAAATGAATTAAACTTTTCGAGTACTAGCATGAAAATGGCGCAATAACATCGTCGCGAGTTCCCCATGCACCGAGGAACACAACATACAGATATTCATTGAATCACATCAGCGTAGAATTGAAACTTCGCCGCACCCCATGATTATATGCCGCTGGCATCAAAGTTCCTGGGGGCAACTATTAGCGAGCATAGCGATAGGAGAATGACCACGAGATTTGTTCGGAATTACAACTTTCATATTCGACCTAGAGACAAGCCTCGCTCTTTCCAAAACTCAGTAAAGGGGGCGTTTCCAATTGTACATGGACAAGCGTGAAGGAGTTCTGTTTGCGTCGGATGGCTTCACGTTCTTGGCGTCTATAATCTGATCGAGGCCGACGTTCTCGTGCCATTACCAAATAAAGCAAAGGGCGGGCGGACGCAGATTGAGACACGTGATTAACCACTTCCCCGAAGATCGGACGACTTTCCTTGGGTGAATCCGTGCTGCTAGAAGGCCTCGTCTCTCAGTCTCTCAGCTCATTCCTACAGCGAACAGAGCGCATATTACCATTCCAATACGATCCCAAAAATATTACGCACAGAAATATCATGGATATCTCGTAAGTGTTGGATTCTGCTATCGACTCATTCTCCCGCTAATCCCAATCTTGACACGCTGAAACCCTCCTACAGATCGGTCCTCCAAGGCGGCTACCAACACCCGCTCTCGCGCTCATGGCAGGCACGCAGGCAGATCACCAAGTCCATGCTCATGTACCCCATATTCATTACCGACGACCCCGATGCGGACGTCGATATCCCGTCCCTTCCAGGCCAGCATCGCTGGGGCGTGAACAAGCTTGAAGAGTTCCTCGGCCCACTTGTCAAGAAAGGTCTCAGTAGCGTTATTCTCTTTGGCGTGCCCCTGACTTGCATCAAGGTATACTTTTCCTCTATCTCCGCAACCGTGAATAATCATCTCCCGCTCCTCCCGCCTTCAGGACGAGCGCGGCACCCCCGCCGACGACCCATCGGGCCCTGTCATCCTCGCCATTCGCAAGCTCCGCGCGCTCTTCCCCACCCTCTACATCGCAGCCGACGTCTGCCTCTGCGAGTACACCTCGCACGGGCACTGCGGGGTGTTCCGCCAGGACGGCTCGATCGACCCCGTCCCCTCCGCCGCGCGCATTGCCGAGGTCGCGCTCTCGTACGCCCGCGCGGGCGCGCACTGCGTCGCGCCGAGCGACATGATGGACGGGCGCATCAAGGCGATCAAGCGCGCGCTCATCGACGGCGGGTACGGCAACCAGTGCACGCTGATGGCGTACTCGGCCAAGTTCGCGAGCGCGCTGTATGGGCCGTTCAGGTGAGGCGCGGGTGTCTGGTGGGCGGACGAGACCTGATTGGCTGGATCGCATGCAGAGACGCTGCAGGCAGCGCACCCGCGTTCGGGGACCGTAAATGCTACCAGCTTCCTCCGCAAGGAAAGGGTCTTGCGCGCCGCGCCATCGTACGTTCACGTCCGCCGTCGCGGCCCCTCTCTTCAATCCAGCTAATGCACTCGATTTTGCCGTGCCCAGCAACGTGACGTTGCCGAAGGCGCCGACATCGTCATGGTCAAGCCCGCACTGCCCTACCTCGACATCATCCAGGACGCTGCCCAGCTGGCGCCCGACCACCCGCTCGCGTGCTATCAAGTCAGTGGTGAGTACGCGATGGTCGTTGCCGGTGCACGGGCGGGTGTGTATGACCTCCGTACGATGGCGTTTGAGACCGTGGAGAGCATGGTTCGGGCCGGTGCGTCGTATTTGTGCTTGCATCTCGTTGTGACAATGTGCTAACTTACTATAGGATGCACGCTGATCCTGACCTATTTCACGCCTCAGTTCCTAGATTGGCTATCTGAGTGACGGCCCCTGGGCTAACTTAAAACGCGTACTAACAGACAAACGCATGCTGCATGTACTATCAGAAACCACAACTTTCCAAAATATAACAGTACTGCTCGGAAAAGAAATCAAATGCAGCGTGGTGACTGGCTTGAAAACATCACCTATTCTTTACCCATCGCTTGGAGGCCATTCTTATGCTGGCGCAGCCGCCAATCAAGACAATATACACCACGGCAGTATATGAAGCAAGAAGTTTTCGTGACGTCGTGAAGAATCATTATTAGGTAGTCTCAGACGTATGGGCAGATTATCTGTTTTTCACACTCTCCAGTTTCTCCTCAGCTATTGTGGGTGACTCTTTGTTTGAAATGACTGCAGCTTCTGGCGCAGGCTGAAAGGCAGGTAACTGAGTCACCGCAAAGCCAGCAACCCCCAGCACTAGTAGAAAAGTATTAGATGCGAATATATGCGTGCGTGGAGAAAGACTTACGAAACCCGGTGAGCTTCTCGAAGGGCGTGTGGAAATATACGCTCGTCGTGTAAGACGCGAACATCATGAGGGCGACAATTACCACGTTCGCGAACACAGCGTACTTGTGTAAGGGTGGCCATTCTGACTGTGCACGGTCGATATTCTGGCTGGACTGAGAGAATGACGTGCGGAGCTGGTCCAAGAGGAATAGTGTCCCCATTGTGAGGAGGAATATATGTCCTGAGACGTCATGGCCCCTCCGCAACCTTGGCTTCGCGTTCCATCCATCTTCAGGGAGAAGCAATGACGCAGGAAACAGCGCAGGGTGCGTCAGCGCGGAGATCGTCGATTTGGAATAACAGTAGTCGTTTGGGACTGTCACGATCGCGCCCGATGGCAGGTTGAGAACACACTCGCCGCCCGTGGTCGCGACGAGCCGATCGAGGACGGCAGGGCCGAAGAACCAGCTCGTGAACACGAGCCAGACGCCGGTAGCCGCGAGAAACTGGAAAACGCGCTCCTTCGTGCGTGCGCGGCGCGGGCTGGTGAGAAAGTGCGCGAGGAATGCGACGGTTATCCATCCCCAAATACGCTTGATGAAGTACACGTTAAGCGGGTTCTGTTTTGAAGCGAAGTAGTGCGTGCTGTGGAGAGGGTGGGGGAGATAGGTGAGGAGGGGATTGGACGTGTCAAGATAGCTGTTATTCAGGACAGAGTAGAGTGTACCGAAGAGAACAATAGATGCAACGGCGGTAAGAGATGCTATTCGGATGTCGAGCATGGTGGAGGTTGTTGGTGAAGAGGTGACAGGACTCGAAGTACTCCGTATGGCCATGATTCACGTGCGCCGCGACACGTCCGGGACACGTCACTACGTCATAGCTCCCGACATGTCCCAGTATAGAAAGTCGGTCGAGAATCGTCAATCAACAACGCTATATATACTGAGACATTCATTGTAAGATTTCTCCAAGATAGCTTACACATACACAGGCTGCTCTTGAGTACCACAATGACCTGTGTACATCGACTTTCCTTCTGGTTTGTCTGTACAGCTTCCCAGCCGCACACTGAAATCATATCGCGCCCGAGAAGGCACATTATACCAGCGCTTTCCTCAATTAAAGTCGCTTTCTCTCGTTCCAAACTCACCTTTCGATGTTCAGTGTGTGTATACACGCCCAGCCAAAGGTCCATGACACGTTCCATCCTTGACGCGACACACTAACAACTATGTTGTTACCCGGGGATTTACAGGAACGGCTTAACTTGATTCACCAAGAGCCTTTTCCCTCTACATATCGGGTGCTCATAAACGCTGTCACTGGGCTTAGGAAGAAACGTTCGATGGTGAGTATCCGAAGCTTCTGCTTGCATCAATATGTTCCACTTATCTGGAGATACCTGCGAGTGCCTGATAGCTCTCTGAAACTGACTACCAGTCGTGCATCGATAACGTACGTGACAAAGCTCGAGAACAACAAAGCGTAACCATGCGCGCCGGAGGGTCTTGTATCGCTCGGGCCTCTCGGACTTGGTCCGCTGATCCCGGTGTTTGAGAGGTCTGGCATCAGCGCGCAGAGCCTTGCCGATTGTCCTCATTTGTGATCACTGTTGTCATACCCGACACTTGATACCCTTTTATTATTTATCCTTTCTCGCAACTTAGGCTGCCTTCCCCTGGAGTCTGCTGGCGAGCTCATAGGGCTCTGTGATCCTAATAGCCTCTCTCTTTTCGATTCCACTCACTCTGTACGATTCGCCTCCTGCCTAATACACCATGGCGTCATACCAGCCTTATAATATTACCTTGCTGGACGATGAACCCATGTTCAACTATCTGCCCCGCAGAGACGGACCACCAACATCCTCATGGTACCTCAACTGGACAGGTGCCATCGAAGTGGGTCTCAGGTTCAACTATATTAATGACTTCTCTGACCTGTCTCATCGCAGCAACAATGGTATACCACAGATCTTTTTGGAGCATCCGTACAAATCGAATGGATTGGCACTGCAATTTGGCTGTATGGGACTGGTGAAGTTGGAGGATACACCACGACCACAGATACATCCCCACATGCTATAAATGCGGGAGGGAGTTCCTATTACGGTCTACTGTACAGCGAGACGGGACTAAATTATGGATCGCACTGGGTGAACGTCACTGTCGGAGAGGGTACCCTCACTGTTCTCTCGGCCATGATAACCGTGGGCATGGGCGAAGTAAAGTGAGTCAGCGCAGTTATGGTACACACTTATCCAACGATACTCATTCGTGTACTATTTTACAGCTCGACTCTTCAGAATCGTACTATCTCGATGACAAACGGATCAGCCGTAAATACCCCCTTCTTTAGTCTATCCAGCACATCAGATTGGAACGTCACGGCTAACATTGGCCCGGCACGCTCTCTGCAAACGAACGTTCAATCTGCCAATTTAGTGTTTAGCCTGAATTCCACCGTGGCCTTCGCGATGTACGGCATACAAGGATCCAATGCGGGTCTTTACAGCATCCTCGTTGACCCGCCACCACCATATTCTGGCGGCTCATATCAATACACGTACGATGCATACATGCCTGTGCCAGAGAATCAGGGTAGGATGGCCTTAGTGACAGGCTTGGATCGGACGCAGAACTACAGAGTGACAGTCATCAATGAGGAGTCGACTACCCTCACGTTGCAGAGTATACTGGCATTTGATGCTCTTCCCGGGTAAGCGCTCCGTCTTTTCAGCTTCCTACGAAGGTCATTTACGATATCTCTGCGCAATAATAGGCCGACGTCTTCGTCATCGACATCGAGTGTTTCCCACAGCTCTACTGGTACCTCTGGTGCGTCGGCACAAGCGAATGCCTCGACAGGATCCCATGGGTTAAGTGCTGGTGGGATTGCTGGTGTGGCCGTGAGCCTTCCGTATTTCTGGTCGTATCAAATCCTCATGCGTTCCGACAGGTTGCAGGCGCAATAGTGCTGCTGGTCGGCCTGATCGCGCTCCTCGTATTTTTGCGTCGGCGTCAGCGTGACAGATATGCGGTTGAACTTGATGGGCCTATTCTCGATGGCGACGATACTGCAGTGCCTTATCCGAGTAATGGCATCTTCGTGTACCAGTCGGTTGCGCGACCATCTTCGCAAGACGAGGGGCCACCGGGCCCTGCAGTGCATGTGCCCTGTAAGCCAATTCCCACTATTTGGCGATATGGTGTTCCTGACGATACCGTACATGGCGCTCATACGATAGATACGAAGTCGTACACGGAATTACCCGCACCCTCGTCTGGTGAGGCCTCTGGGTCGTCCTCCGCTACTAGCTTCCCCGAGACCAAGCAACACGTCAGCTCTCCGTTGACATTGCCTAGCATCGTCGCACAATCTTCGGCCTCAGGCTCCACAAGTGCGGCTGGCGAGATACAGGAGCAAGACGCCGGTCGCATCCCGCCCACGCAGCCCCCTCAGTATGATCCCGCGTGGGTCGACGGGCGGTCATGATTCGTGTGGAGAGTAGAGACCGCACGCGTTGGCATGCACGCATGTTCTTTCCTGCTTTAACATTGGGATCTGGTACATGATGCGATACGTGGACTCGTCTTTGAATGTGCTTTAAATCCCGAATTCTTATAATAGGTTGTCGCTCTCGAGTATATTTTTACGCGTATTCTTGGTTATTGACCAGTCATTTATGGGTAAATGCTTCCCAGACTGGGCTATCTTCATGCAGAACTTTTGCAGAGAAAGTCGTCGTCGTCGTCGTCGTAGTGATGGAGTGCGATCTCCTACATATGACCCGATTCCGAAGCTGTAGACGACTTTGTGTTGTCCGTGCGTCGCATTCTTCTGTGCACGTATCCGCTCTCACAATGTCATTTCCTATGACAGATGCATATTTTCTCCGGCAGCTGACTGCTGGCATCTGTCCGTGGGTCTATATACCAGTGTCGTGGCAACGGGTATCCCATCTGAGTGGCCTCAGGCTGTCGCATACTAGCTTCCTCCAGGACAACTAGGAGATCGCTGAAGTCCTCCAACTTATTCCAGAGTCGTAGCTACCACTGCGAGGCATTTTACAACTTGAATGTCATTTGCAAACAATATCGAGAAGAAGTTTGGTAAACTACCAATCATGAATGATCTTGCATGTAGTAGGGACGGAGAGACTCGGGATAACACGAATAAAGAACGAGTCCTTGATTGTAGCATTTGCAGATACCAAAAGCATTCGAGTTAGTTGCTTATGTATATACCGTGATGATATGAACACCGTACCCTGCTCTTCGGACTTGACCACTTTTCTGTCACCGTCGGTGTTTTTTTCTTACATTTCTTGCATCTCATGCGGCGCCTAGTCGTGACCTCAGACCATCTCACCCTTTTATCTACCGGCGA
This sequence comes from Amyloporia xantha, assembly GCA_036971615.1. Taxonomy (NCBI): domain Eukaryota; kingdom Fungi; phylum Basidiomycota; class Agaricomycetes; order Polyporales; family Adustoporiaceae; genus Amyloporia; species Amyloporia xantha. Next base: position 1,760,109 of record JAYKKR010000005.1, read on the forward strand.
CGGCAGCAGTTTTGTGTGTTCTCTCCACCGACAAGTCGTATATCGCAGTACCCTCTAATGTGAATATCCGTAATCCTCAATTGGACGATGCCGTTCTCTCCTCACAGCAAGTGTAGCCTACGTGCCCTGCAACTGCTCACCGTGGAATATTGCGCGTCGGTCGGTATCTATCACTCAGGCTGAGGAAGTGCGACGCCACGGACTCTCGTTTCTCTCTCTCTCTCCTGCCGTATATTAAACAGACATCCGTCCGCCGATGACGGGCGCGCAGGATCGCCAGAGCCAGGAGACTGTGTAATCGGTTCGTGATCTATCACTGGTAGAATATATGCCGAAGGATGCTCATATGCGCGGACAGCACCCCGGAGGCCTAGCGCACGCACGATTTGGAAGAAGTCACCGCCTGCCAGGGAGCGGTGCCGAAGACGGAAAAGCCGTCGACATTCACAAGTCGTTGGGCGGCTCCATCATATATCGAGTGGACTTACAGCGTCAGCATAAAGGAGGTGCAAGGAGCACCCAGGCTCATGCTCATCGCCGCCATGGCAGTGCGTTATTTTACTTTATCTCAGAGGTCAGAATCACGCTATCGTGAACGACCCTTCTGTCGATTTTAAGGTCTGATTCAAAAAATTCTTACCAGATAAACCCTTGTCGACACCGATCTACAACAGCGACGTGATCATGATTTCGCTGGCATATCTGAGCCGGTGTGCACAGGCTGGTAGCGAAGAGCACATGCGCCATTGGATTGCTTGTGGTTTATGACGATAAGTCCGTATGACGGTGCGATCAAATTTCCTATCTGCACCTGCGCAATATGAGTCTGTACTGATGATCTCCGAAATTTTTCTTAGGCCGAGGCGGGGAATGGGCAAGTTGGCATGCATGGCCGAATGGAAAGTCGTCTGAATGCCCGTTTCCCGATATGAGAACCAGGGCATCTTGTCAAACGGGAAGGACGGCCAGAAAGAGCTAGACTGCCTGGACACCACGGCCGAAAGCTTGAGAAAAAAGCAAAAAGAACTCCGATCCTGCCCCTAACAGAGTCAGACAGATAGTGGAGGGCGCATATCCCTTGGCAAATTTTGCTTGCGGTCGGACGCAGAGGATACGAGAGGGCAGCGAGTCTGTGAGTTCCGAGAATTTCCACTACTGGCTGGTAACACAGAGAAGCACTCCCTTCGCTGGGAGGCAGTGGCGACGCTCTCGATCACGTCGATCGCACAGTGGAGCTCGGGGAAGATCGATGTCGATTCCCGCCGTTGGTTCTGCATCCCGCGAGTCACTCCGGCGGCTTCACCGCTTTTCGGACGTCCCAACGCCAGCTCACCTGCATTTAGCTGCCTGCTGGGTCCGCAGCGTGCAGACAATATGAAAGGAGTGCAGGTCTGTCTGTCTGCAATGTCGATGCAACATACTTTCAAATTTCCATCTTCCCCGGACTCCGGGTTCTGAAAATTTTATTTTTGCAGCATCCTGGGCACGGCCGGATCGCAAAGTATAATTCGGATATCAACGCTTCGAAGGCCGAAATGCGAGGCTGTAGGAGGACTGCCACCCCCAGGCTTCAGCTATAGGGTGAACACGGGTGAGTCGATCGGCTCCACAGCCATATGTCTGGCAATTCTGTTCTATTCTCGAGCCCGCAGTCCGTCTATTCAAAGCTTGCTACTCTAACCCAGCCAACTTCCTGGTCCCTTCTAGCTGCTATCGGCGACGAAGAATGTCGGAGGTCGTCGTCCGTGCACGACTCACGCTGATACCGACACTTCGGCCCCAAGTGAACCCGCTCCGATCACTCAGCACGGGAGGAGAGTGAAAGCCGACATTGGCTGCAGTGATTGATGCTCCAGCGCACCTAATATGGCGCGACCGACGACCGACGACCGACAACCAAAAAAACAAAAAAATCTTCACTACTCCCCCGACGCGACTCGGGTACCTCAGCGGTCAATAGCCGCAGCTCACTGTCTGCAACAGACCCAGTCTCCCGTTGTGAAGTCTGGTAAACGTCCGATCTGCCCTGTCGCCTCGCCACAATGGACGGTTGCGAGCCGAGGCGGCGGCCATTCCAATCGAGCGGTAAATGGCAATGAGAGTTGTGAGAGCTATGACGTCGCGTTCCGACACATGATGCCGGGCGCAGTAGGTCCCTGTGTAGCTATGCACGCTAGAACGCCTTGTCGGAATACGCCTGACTAGCGTTCTCCCGAGATCTTGCAGGTGGAGCCGGCGACTCCACATCATGATAGCGATAGGATCTCGTTCTTCCTGGGGGGAGAAGCAGATTGGCATAGCACCCACCCGCGCGCGCAGCAGCATCCGTTCCGAGCTGGTGGCATATGCCCATACGTCCCTTCACGTACTAAACGCGTGCAGACGCACATCCGTGAGTGCCTATGGTAGCGTTCGCCGACGTCAGCTGCAGGCACGGGGGTCCGAACGCAATTAGGGGGCGGCTTCGCAGGTGATACGAAGGCCTGATGGGCGACGCGAGCCAGGGCACCGTTTCCGGGGTGTGCTGCTCGTACGTACTCGGGCTCCATCCCGATTTTGAGTTGATCACGATACGACGCATGTTGGACGTCTATTGGACGCGCTCCGAGGATGCGAAGATAGTACCAAGGACAATTTAGCTCGCGTTGGGGACGCGGGACTTGTGACCGGATGTGGGACACCCCCGAAGGAGGGTCTAAACACTAAAATGTACACCAGTATGACGAACTCAGGGACTCGCGCGTGTGCGATATATTAGTATCGTGTACATGCGCCGAATCAGACGGCTCATGCCCCGCAAAGGGTGTTCGACGTTCGAATTCTGCAAATCACGCACAAGCCACTAGATCCGTGGATTGTGGTTGATTAGCAGCTGCCAGGGTCCGCTGGGAACCGAGAGGCGAGCAGAGGCAGAGGCGCACCTGCTAGCACACGTATCGAGGGACTCTTCGTCGTGACGTCGTTGACTGTTCAACGGACGGTGCACTAGAACGTTAGACCCTTACTCAACTCCCGGACGTCGGGGCATGAATAAACGGACTTGATACGTCCGCTTCAGCAAACGAGTTTGACCTTCGATAACGTCTATACCTAGTTATTGAGAGTTGGGTGCCGGGAGGCCATCAATATCGTGTCTTGCCTAGATCTGTCACCCGCAGAGCGATCCCAGCCAAAGCGCACCCGATGATGCCAATATTCCCATTCAGTGTACGCGTCTCTAGACTGTAGCCCCATTGTCCACGTCCGTGCTGGCACAGGTATCCCAATACAAGCGAGCAGCCCTCGCCCCCGATCTCTTCACGCCCTCTGTGCTCTCCGCGCCCGCCACCCGCCGTCCAGCCGGTCCAGCAGCGCCTGCACCTCCCTCACCGCGCCCTTCCGCTCCTTCCTCGCCTCCTCCCACCCGCCCTCCGTCGCGATCGCGTCCAGCCGGAGCAGCGCCTGCAACAGCAGCTCGCCCAGCCGCACATGCTCCAGCGCGAGGTCCGGCTGGCGCCCGCCCAGCGCTCCGCGCCCTGGTGGCAGCAGAGGTGCCGGTGCCGGTGCAGGCGCGAGCGGGGCGGCGTCGAGCGTGGCTGATGGGGCAGGGTCGAGCGCGGTGAGGAAGACGTCGACGTCGGGGCGGAGGGTGCGGCGGACGGCGTCGAGCTCGCCGCGGATCTGCGCGACGGTGCTCGCCTCGGTGCGTTCGGCGGGGCGCGCCTTTTCGGGGTGGGTGGGGAGCGGCTCGCCCCCGCCGACGAGGGCGATGGTCGAGTTGGGCTTGATGCCGTACGCGGATACTGGGGAAGAGAAGGAGGTTGTTAACGTGATAGTTACCGTCAGGAAGTGGGGAAGGCAGTGAGGTGAAGAGAGGAATGGAAGGGGGCAGAATGAGAATATGCAGGATGAAGCGATGCGAAGATGTAGGATCCGGACGGCGCGCCGGAAGCGTTATCTCGTGTCCGCGGATAGGAAGCACGGGGAAAATAGACGTGCGTGCGCAGCTGCGTTGTGTGAAGGAGGCAGGCAGACGGAATGAGGGTGACGTCAGAGCATCATCACGGTACAAACTAACTGAGTACGGTAGAAGAGAAGCAGAACGGGCTCGGATGAGCGGGCAGAACGGGCGACGATACGCCTATGCGAGACGGCGTGATAGCGAGACTGAATAGATTGGCGGCTGTGCGTGACGCCATGCCGCGTGTGCACGGGCTGGTGTACTCAATCATTGGGACACAAGATCAATATAGTGATTCTACGCGCCGCTCGATCGCAGCCTGTTATGGGGGGCTGTGATCGAACGGACGATGAGCATGAGCCGTGGGGCGTGCACGGGCAGGAAAGTGCACCGTGGTGAGGCTCCACAACACCGAGAAATAGAGCCCGAAGGAAGCGAAGCAGGAGGCTGTGGCGGAACTTACACGGTGCGTTGTCATCCTTCATGACGGCGCCTGCGTGAATGAGCTTGAAGGACTGTGGGGGCAGCTGGGTGTATTCTGCGAGCTGTGCGCGGAGGGCGGCGAGCTTGGTGTCGAGCGGGGGGAGGGGAAAGTGCAGTCTGCGGCGGGGGCATTGCGCCGGATGTGCGGTTGTGGGTGTGTGCGAATACGAGGGATGGGTGATGCGCCAGGGACACGGGTCGGAGCAAGGCGGTGTGGATGGGTGTACGGCGGAGGCGTGGAGAGGAGCGGTACGTCAGCACAATGCGGTGGGAGGCAGCAGGGGCGCACCTCTCCCTCCCCCATTTGAGGACGTAGCTCATGGGACGCTGCTTCTTGAGCGAGGTGAGCTGGCGTGCTTGTACGAAGGCGAGGCGGAGGAGAAGGAGAAGGACGGGGACAACTGGGAGGGTGGGTCAGCGGAGGGGATTGAATGGAGAGCTAGAGACACGCACCGAGGACGAGCGGGTAGAACAGGATGGGCGACGATCAGTGGGGAGAGCTCGAGCACGCTGTCTGTGTCTGTTGCTGAGGCTGCCCTGGCTGTGGAGCGGAGGTCGCAGTGTGGCTGAGGATGCGCCCGATTGAGAGTCCGCCATAACCAGAAAGGCGGAGAATGTGCTGGAATGGCCAGGAATGGAATGAGGCGGTGCGGCATGTCGGCTGGGACGGGATCTGATGTCATCGGAGGACTGGCAGACGCCTCTCTTTGCACGCATCTATTCGCCGATCGCTAACGCTGTTTATAACCAAGACGCCTTTCTTCCGCTCTCGCTCGCCCAGCTGCAGCTGCCCTCTCTCCGACCGCCATGTCTGACTCACAGGATCCCTCCCAAAAGCTCCAGCCCCGCCCTCCACCCATGCAGCCCAACCGCTCAGTCACCGGCCTCCTTAACAACCGCCGCCCCCTCGGTTCCACCCCCATCCCTCCCTCCCTCCAGGCAAAAATGGCTGCCGTGTGTATCTCCCTCATCGCCTCCGCTCCCCCGCGCTCCATCTGCTGACACACCCTCCAGATCGCGCAGCGTGGTGCCCATTCCCCGAGCCAGCCCCCGAGCCAGAAGTCCGTCGATGCCGCTACCGCCGCCTTTGCCCGCGCGGCCATCCAGGACCGCCCCGGCATGCCGCCTCCGCCTCACCGCCAGCCCGCCTCCTCTCCGGGTCCTTCCCGCCCTGGTCCCGGTGGCCTCGCCGCCCGGCGCATGAAGGTTGGTCTCCCCAAGCTCAGCCCCAATGACGTCCCTGGCGGCATGCACCTCCCACCACTAGGCGCTGGCCCCCAAGGTGCCGGACTGGGCAGCGGCCGCCCGATCGTCGACGATGAGCCTAGGAGACCCGCGGCAGGCCAGTTTGCGACCCCCTTCTCGAACTTTGGCAAGATTGTGTACGTCTTTTTTTCTCCTGTTTGCTTGTCTCTAAATCCATCCGACCATCCACACAATTCTCTTCCTTCCTCATGCTTCCACGTCCTACTCCCGGTTTTCCTCTTCCATTTCGTGTGGGAATACGCTCATGCCTTGCTTGCTCCTTTTGGTTTCTTTGTTCTCTTCGGATCGATCGCCCATCTCGTCTGTCTCGACTGCACACCATCCGACTGGCACTGCCTCTCGCATAATGCGCCATTTATAATCCCCCTCCGATGCGACACGACCGGTGTCTGGATCCGCAGCGACCCTTCCGGGGCGCTCAACTTCAGCGGCAAGGCCGTGCTGCACGCATCCGGCGTCAACTTCAGCAACGGCTCGTCCTTCGCGATCAACATGTCCCAGTTGCAGCTCGAGGACGAGCTTGGCAAGGGCGCGTATGGGACGGTCAAGAAGGTGCTGCACAAGCCGACGAATGTCGCGATGGCTATGAAGGTGCGTTGAGTGACTATCTCGATTCCCCTGAAGGGCTGCGACGCCGTGTGGGTGTATGGATGGTTGTGTGGGAGGCTATATGCGCTTGGTGCTGATGAGTGATGGTCTGAATTTAGGAAATCCGCTTGGAGCTGGATGACTCGAAGCTCAACGCGATCATCATGGAGCTCGACATCCTCCATCGCGCCGTCGCGCCAGAAATCGTCGAGTTTTACGGCGCGTTCTTCATCGAATCGTGCGTGAACCTTGTAATGCTGCTCGGCTGAAATACGTGTGTTGAACTTCACTTCTGCAGGTGCGTGTACTATTGCATGGAGTACATGGACGCGGGCTCGCTGGACAAGCTCCAGGGCGCAGGCGTTCCGGAGGATGTACTCGCGCGCATTACGGGCAGTATGGTCCGAGGGTTGAAGTTCCTCAAGGATGAGCTTCAGATCATCCATCGTGGTGAGTGCTCATCCTCTCGGCTTATTCCTGCGGGATAGTTCTTCAGTGTGAGTGGCGTGAATGCTGATACTCTACGCCGTCCAGATGTCAAGCCGACCAACGTGCTGGTCAACAGGAAGGGACAAATCAAGCTGTGTGACTTTGGGGTGTCTGGCCAGCTGGAAAAGTCGCTCGCAAAAACCAACATTGGGTGCCAGAGCTACATGGCGGTGCGTGATGTTTAGCTTCAAGTTTCTCCGTGATGCTTACTCGTCTTCCCCTTCATTTGTTTTTCCTCTTGCTGGACGCATATATGCCATTTGTCGACGCATATACCCAGCCGGAACGCATCAGGGGCGAGTCGCAGAACAACGTGGGCACGTACACCGTTTCCTCCGACGTCTGGTCGTTGGGCCTCTCGATGATCGAGATGGCGATAGGCCGGTATCCGTACCCGCCGGAGACATACGCTAACGTGTTTGCCCAACTCACTGCGATCGTTCACGGGGACCCACCGGAGCTCCCGGAGTCCTACTCCGACGTATCTCGAGACTTCGTCGCCCGGTGCTTGCACAAAGTGCCCGAGATGCGGGCGACGTATGCGGAGTTGCTGGTGAGTGACTATTGCATCACTTCAATGACTGCTTCTTAATGTCTTGTGTGGTGTGTTATAGGACCACCCATTTATGCGGCAGGACCGAGTGCGGCATGTTGACATGCCGAAATGGGTTGCGGAGGCGCTTGAGTACCGCAACCGGAAGCACGCGGAGGATCGGCAGCAGCAACTGCTGCAGGACGGCGGTTCCTCAGCCCATATGTCTTCGTCGTAATCGCGGGCGACGCGCACTTCCGCCACGACCGCGGTGCGCACCTCGGCGTGATGCGGCGCGCCATGGAACAATACTGCGTTCGGACGCACAACGCTCCTTCCACAGGTATACACGCGGGTGTCAGTTGACAGCTCGATGCGGGCATTCACATGGTGTCCACGTCGCGTCGTCGTATATGTATATGCTAGGATCGGTACCCCGTCTGCTGGCTTGGGCTTTGTCGATCCTCATTTGCCTCACGTCACTCCTCGCTCCTCGCCCAACATGTCACCCGCCCACCCGCAACTTTCCGTGCCCTACATTTATGGACAGGGTCGCCTCGCGTGCAAGGAGCGACGAGCTGAAGTCTTGCCGTGGCGCAGTTCGGATGTGGCGGGTTCCAAGGGGAGGTCTGCATACTGCACACGGTGTGTGCAAGGGGCCTTGGACGGGATTGACTGAATAGGACCGTTGGGATGGGTGCTGTAGGCATTTTGAACAGTGTATGTGTAGCGGATCGCGAAGGCTTCCATCAGGACGTCGACGGAGGGGCCTTACACATCACACTGCTAGTTATACTCGTATAACGTGTGCTGGTACCACACGAATGTTATATATCACGTACTTACCTACCCACTCACCCTCGGTATCGATATATGTTTGGGCTGCGCTGGCGCCATGTATGTACAGGTGTTGTGCCTGCTGTCCTTCCGCATGCATTTACTGTATGATAGTGTAGCGAACACTGAACTGTCATGGTGCGGTACGCCCGTGCGTGTCACCCACATACACGATCTGTGGCACGCGCGTGTGGGACTTCTGGCATGAACACGCACGCGAATTCTATGAGTCTGAATCATTCTGGTTGGAACAGCAGCAATGCTTCAAGCCTGTGATGAGAGTCCGAGTCTGAAGAATAGAACGCATACGCAGAATCAGCGGAAAACACGCTGTCTGGCGGTCTGACACTGCATACGCGGTACGCGTTCTGCACGTGATGCGGAGGGCGTTTCTCGCAAGCGGTTTCTGTGACACGTACACGCCGTGCTGCTCAAAATATACTTCGTCTTTCGCACCGCTCCCTAGTACCACACGATCTCGCCTAATTGACCCACTGCTCACCGCTCCCACAAGCATCTCCACTTAATTGTCTTGAGATATTACCGCAGAAATGCCAATGTGGCTCACGGACGGCCAGAGTACGCTGCCCCACGCACAGCTTCTTGCGGTTCAGGGCCCAGACTGACCGTGTTTCGCTGCGTGCAGAAATCGGCGTCGCGCTCACCTCCTTTGGGGCGCTGTTCATGCTTCTGGGCGTGATACTCTTCTTCGACGGTGCGCTGCTTGCGCTTGGAAACGTCAGTCCTTTCATGCTGCCGTTTCGCGTCCCCGCGTTCCCGCGCGCAGATGACCAATTCCGAGACGTGGACGTGTCCAGGCTGACGGAGTTTTGCATCACGTCTAGGTCCTCTTCCTCGCAGGGCTGACACTCATCATCGGCCCGCACAAGACGTTCTACTTCTTCGCGCGGAGGCAGAAACTGCGGGGGACGATATGCTTCATCGGAGGCATCCTGCTCGTGTTCTTGAAGTGGCCGTTCATCGGCGTCATCGTGGAGACGTTCGGGTTCCTCAATCTCTTCGGGTGCGTCTGTCTCTTCCGGGCGCTTCCTGACGTTTGATCCCGAGCCGCGAGGACTGACGGCCGATGCGGGATGGCTTCTCCAGGGACTTCTTCCCTGTGGTGCTGACGTTCCTCCGACAATTACCGGGGATAGGACACGTCCTATCTCTACCATACATACGAACTGTGGGTCCTCTTTACCGTTGAATGGATCTGATTTCCGTCTTACGGTGTCTGTTTGTTGATGATAGGTTGTGGACCGTCTGGCAGGGTCTCGCGCGTCTATTGTGTAGTTTCATCCTTTCGGAATTTAATGGTGTCTCGAAGTGCTCGATATCCAAATTTTTGTGGAGTTTGCCACTGCTCGACTTGGTTGAAGCAGATTGACGCGTGAACAAAACTTGTGATTACATGCCAGTAAATTTCTGCCATTCTAACATTCTGCACTGCACTGGCAGCACGACGTGACGTGCAATCATGTCTTGAGATGAACATAGAAGCCAGTTTCTTGGGCCCATTCGCTCGCACTCGCATGTCTGCTACTGTCTCCGACTGGGTGAACCTTACATTTTTATCAGTGAGGGTTAACTTGCACACATCGTGCTGCCAGTGCAGAAGGTTTGATATATGAGAGTGCAAGAACGTAAAGATATAGTATACTGAGGGTGATGCGTTCTGATACATTGTAGCTACTAGATTCTGAGGAACGAGATGTTTACAAGACGTCCGTGTTCGTAAAAAGAAAAGAGATTATGTCCAAGCATTGAATCCGAGACGAGGGGTATATAGGTATGAATATACGTTATGACGTTGATGTCCGACTATTATGGCGCTTTTGCAGTACCGCGAACTCGAACACCACGTACTCGAGGACCTTCCTCGAGTCGGTGCTTTCGACAGACCAGACAACAAGTTGGTCTCTGTCGATTCGGACCTAGAACCTTGAGATCCTTCTCCACGTCGGCCGAGGCGCGAAGAGAACGTCAAGACCTGTACCACTCTTCTCCGTCGTCAGAAGTATCGAATCCCTCCCTGTATCGTTCGAGGCTTGGGTATCGATGAGCTTGAAGAGAGCGGGGTCCGCATGTCTCGCATGTCGATGAACCAAGGCCGGAGCCAGCGGTCTTCATCGGATGTCCCGGGACGATTAATTTGACCGGCCTACACGCGCTGCTTTGCACCGAAGGCTACGCGGACTCGAGCTGCTTCCTCGCGTCCGGGTCGTCGACGAACCAACGGGTCCGCCGCAATAAGGATGGGAACGCACGTCGCCGCGAGGCTGAACGACGGCCGACCTATCGCTGCTTATCCAGCGCAAGAACTGCGGTTTGAAGACAGATGACTTATGTCCTCGCCCACGCAGCGCTCCGACGAAGCCACAAGGGTCCGCGCCGGCCAACAGATATAATAAGGAATCAACGACCTATCCGCTTTGCAGCGGAAGGTATTACCGCGAGTGCCATACGGCGAAGACGAATCTTCACCCTCGCAGTCTTCGGGGGACCAGTCACAGGTGACAATCCACGCCGGCTCATCTCGAGACATGATCGACCGCGGTCGAACAATGCCGTCGAGAGGTTTCGGGGTTTTGTGTTTCTGGAGCAACCTAGTCAATACAAGAAACGGTGTAAGATGGAGCACGCACTTATAAATGGGGCGAACGACCATTCCGTATTGAATGTATTGAATGTATATTGAAATGGAAAAACAGGAAACTGTGACAAATATGTCAGACATTGGAAAGAAAAGTAATAGGCGTACTAACCATGGGTATCGAGAATGCGTAGGTCGAACCACCAGATGTCTTCAGGCAGTATCCTCGGCTGGGTATCATGTCGGTCACTTAATCATCGTAGCTGAATAAATTACTGCGCAAGATGTTTCAGATATTTGAAGAGAATAAGATGATAGAACTCACCAAGAGAATATCATGGATGCAAGAGTGGAACCAAGAGTCGAAACATTTTCGGGGGCAGCAATCGTGGTTATATATATGTCGGTCGAGTATTATCGTTTAAGTGTCATCAGTAGCTGGCTAAGATCATTTGAGAGAAGTCGAGTAAACTGTCACATGAGGTGAGTCAAACGCTTGACAAACAGTTGAGCGCGCTTACCAGAGGCCGGGGGTCATGGACATAAGGGAATATAATGTATATCCGAGGTGTTAAGATTGATGAATTAGAGAAAAGTTATTGTTGAATTTTCCATGGTTTATTAACGATATATAGAGGAAGGATGGAGGAGGGAGCAGTAGAAGAGTGGCTAGGGCGGTCGTGAGGATGGCTAGGCATCGCACCAGCGAGGAGTGGAACTCTGGTGAGCGACGGCGGTGACAATGGCGAGGGGATTGAGGGTGACGAAGGGTAGATGTATGAACAATCGATCTGTTGCCAGCAACAGTGAGGGGAGGGGAGGATGAGGATGGAACGTGTTCTGGGTCAAGTTGGGTGAGGGTGAAGAAGAGGTGAGCGAGGGCTTATATATGTTTGACTTGGAGGCTGACAGCGGCGGAGGACGAGGGGCTGACCAGACATCGGCGGACAAACGCAGCCACCCCCACCGCCGCTGTCAACCTTATTCAACTTGAACTTGTCACCCACGACGCGTCGGTCATGTGCCTCATCCATCGCCAGCCTCCAGTACTGGTCCAGTCCGCTAGCCTTTGTCTTCTGCGTCTATCCCTCACCGCAGTAGCCAGCAGTAGTTATCTCATCTGAGTCGAATCAGAACTCACGAAGTGCAAACACACACGCAGTCATGTAGGGTAGTCATCATACACTGCTGAATTCGTGCGATATATAATACATTGACCGACTCTGCGGACTGTCCGGTACGCCAGGTAGCTGTGTCCCCGTGTCGGAGTGACTACGGTGCTGAATATCGGCTGCCATCCCGTCGCACATAAACACAAAGCATTATTTATGAGGCAAACTGTCAACATCAAATTAGAAGTCGCAGCCTTAGCAGAGAGCTGCGCGACGCACGGCACCAAGGTATGACTCTGCGACGACACGAGCCCGTGCGTTCAGACTGAGCTTCATCTCGCTGATTTCTTTGTCCACCTCTTCCATGAATCTGAAGATATTGATCATATTAGTGGACGTCATGTCACAAGACAAGAAGTAGGTCGCAACTGGATGATGAAGTCTACAAGCTTATGCTTGAGCATCATGTCTGTGTGGTTGTTCGTAATGAGGAAGGAAATGTCATAGCCCTGCACACGTATCAGTACCACTGCCAACATGAATAGACGTACGGACAGCAGAGCACTCGCCTTCACTGGCTTCCTCCGCAGCACGATGAAGCTCTCCGCCCTCTGCATCATGAACCGAGTGAACTTATGGCACAATATCCGCTCGATTTCGTCTGCTTGCTTGATCTTAATGCTTAGCCGGATAGAATTGACAGAAGGCTCGATGAGCACACGCTCGTTCTCATTTCGGGAGATCGTCAGTGGATTCAGTAGCACCTCCTTTGACTCCCTACGACACGAATCGCATGAGCTACATTGCGGATGAAGATGCAGGCCACCCCTTACCCTACTTCCACTTCGGGTTTGTTGTGCCGCTCTACGACCTGCCTTCAGGGTAAGCGTTGCAGTCGTCGTCAAGGTCAAGTACAGTCGAGTACCTGAGATGCGAAGTCCTCGAGCGTCAGAGCCGCCGTCAGCGTCGACCGCACTGCAGCCAAGTACGGGCGTAATGTATTCGACTAGACATCCGCACTTGCATTAGCCATTGCCCGAGCACCGAGAGCACATTTGGACCTTTCGCACATACCATGGTGGATCGGTGAGGACTTCGAGGAGAGATCGATTCAAGCGGAGTTTCCCCCGCGTGCCTCAAGTTTGGACGACGCGTTGGGCGCCAACTTTTTCTTCCAAGACTCGACTTCACCGAACCTCGAATCCACAAAAATGGCTGTAGCTGTCGCGCTTTGGTATGTTCTCACTTCATTTACGCGTCTCTCTATTCTAATCATGCATAACGTGTCTTATTCTGTAGGAGTACCGCTGCGAAGCCTAATGAGCCCACGGAGATCATCCCCCAGAGTGACCTCCGGATCACGAACATCGCGCTAGGAGACGAGCTCGACGACGAGTCTGGCAGGACGACTATCAGGCTGGTGTATCGTACGCCTATAGCTCCGCAAGAGAGCGAGGATGAGGAGGACAAGGAGGACGACACATCTGACGCTGAAAATTTGAGCACTACAGTGTTGTGCTCACTCACCGCGGGCAAGGTACGCGATATTTTGCGCTCTTTGAGCTCGTGTCGTTGAGGTATCTATTTGCTGCAGATCGAGCAGGCAACTGTGGACGTGGTGCTTGAGCAAGATGAAGAGTACCTCATCGAGGTCATTGGCAAGAAGTACGTGCTAGTCCTCGTCTCTTTTTTCCCGTTCTTCATCTTATATCATGGACAGCACCGTGTACCTCACTGGTAACTACATCGGTGAGTGCATTTCCTTAGGTTTACGCTTTCTGGCGTTTCTTGTCGTATACGCGCATGTGCGGCGGAGAATCTGATACCCGCATTGTAGACCAAATGCCTCCAGACCAGGTTCCTTACAATGACGAATCTGAGGATGAGTCTGATGAGGAGGGCTATGACCTTCGCGAAGTAAGCTCTGACGTCGAGATCGACCCGAACGAAATGGACATTCTAAGTGACGACGAAGAGTGTGTACTCCCTTATCGCGTTGTATTCTTATTGCCTGATTCTTGGTGTGCGCAGGCGATTCGAGGAGATCGCCGATGAGGCACCGGAAGCTCCCAAGGCGGACGCCAAAAAGAAACGTCCCCGTGAGTCGGACGCAGTGGAAACCGATGCCGCCGAAGAGAAACTCTCCAAGTCCCAGAGGAAGAAGCTCAAGAAGCTAAAGGCAGAGGATGGCAAGGCGGTTGAGGTGGGCAGCGAACAGGCTACCCCGGCGAAGGCCAACGGAGAGGCCACGGAAAAGAAGGAGAAGAAGAAGGAGAAGAAAGAGAAAGGGGAAAAGGGCAAGGAGGGCGGCGAGAAGAAGGGTGGGGAGGAGAAGGAGCTGAGCGGCGGTCTCAAGATCAGGGACCACAAAATTGGATCTGGCCCGCAGGCGAAGAGCGGTGACACAGTCTCAATGAGATACGTCGGGAAGCTCCAAAACGGGAAGGTCTTCGACAAGAACACAAATGGAGCGCCTGTGAGTATTTCCATCACTCTGAATATGTCCAAATCTCATTTAGTGATGATGTTGTGCAGTTCAAATTCCGTTTGGGCCAGGGCGAGGTTATCAAGGGTTTGTCCTTTTATCCTCAGTGAGACTTAGCCGAGTTGTTGATTTATGCTTTGTTTTCAGGTTGGGACGTCGGTGTTGCTGGTATGCAGGTTGGAGGCGAGCGATTGTTGACAGTGCCACCAAACATGGGCTACGGCAAGCGAAAGATGTCTGATATTCCTGCGAACTCTACCCTGTTATTCGGTAAGCCGAAGCCCCTTTTCTTTTGACAAAGGCTGACCGGATTTGTTCGCAGAGGTGAAGCTTCTCAAGATCGGTTAAACGTTGTTCTGTGATTCTGGCGATTATCTCTACGAATTTGCTGATCGTGATGGTTCGTTATGGCTCCATATGGGCGCAAAATTAACGTATGAATCTTCTAGTATATGTCCACTGCTTGCATGATCTTTGGTAGCTCTGTCTTTGTCTACGCACGGTGTTCGGATTTCAGAACGAAGTACTCGCTTCATACATATCTCTTGCTGTTACGCCGCGGTTGATGCAATACGACCGCTCTGATGTCTCAATCCTGAACACCTCCACATAGGGGCTCACCCAGCGGTCCGGCTTCGTTTATTCAAGAGTCAAGAGGTTTTCTCACAATTCCCGACGGCAGTCCGGAGAGATTTGGTGTGCCTTTTATACTTGCTCGTGAGATTGCTCGCACACCTTATCTATATCTTGTCCCGTGCACGCTTGAGGTTTCCGGATACGCAACGTATATATAAGAGGGAGCTGCGACCGTTCTACTAAGATTCCATTGCCTGCCTCGAGGCTGTGTATTCGATTAGAACATTTACATTTTTTGTATCCAGGACGTCGCTATGGCTGACAACGCAGAGATTCAGTACTATCATCATGGGCGATTCAGGGTTGCGGGAGGAGTGCTGCCTGATGCGGTGACTGCGTATCAGACTTACGGGGACCCCACCAATCCTTGTATCGTGTTCCCCACTTGCTATGGAGCACAATTGAAGCTATCAAGTGAGTCTACGATGACATCTGCCTCATTGTGACAATCCTGATACGGATGTAGGCCAATCATACCTCGTCGGAGAGAATAAGGTGGGCTTCGGAGCCAGTCCAAGTGAGACTACCCCCGAAATGACTTGATTCAGGCTCTGGATCCGCGAAAGTACTTCATTGTGACATTCGCTTTATTTTGCAATGGCGAGGTAATGTCGATGCCCAGTATATACTGGACGCGGTATGTTAACGGGGTCTTCCTATCCATATAGTCCTCGTCGCCATCGAACACTGTGAGTATCGTAGAGTCATTCTATTCGCTGTCGGACTGGGAAGCAACGCAAGGTGTATTAAAGCCGATCCGTCCCAGCCGGCTCCTTATAATGGACCTTACTTCCCCTTGATCTCATACGAAGATAATATGTAGGTCATGCGATAATCAGTGCCACTTCTGGAACAACTCTCACTGGGAAATAATACCACTGCAGCCGAGCCCAATACGCAGTGCTTACGAAGCAACTTGGTGTTAAACGGGTTTTTTGTGCAATCGGCTTTTCTATGGGCGGTCAGCAGGTGAGTGTATCGCACGGCAAAACAAATTGCGAAATAAATCATGTGCAAAATTTGCAGGCGTATCATTGGGCTGTAGTCTACCCTGAGTTCGTCGACCGAATTATTGTGATCTGCTCGTCGGCACGAACAAGCCCTCATAACAAGTGGTATGTCATCAGCGGTCTAGGCTAGTACAGTGACGAAATACTCACAGATATGGTGTAGCTTCCTCGAAGGTCCAAAAAATGCTCTGAAGGCTGGGAAGGACTTTGATGATGGGCACTACACCTCCACGCCTCAGCGCGCAATCAGAGCTTTTTGTCGAGCGTATTGCGCCTGGGCTTATGGCCAAGCGGTGAGAAAATTCCAACTCGCTGGAGATCATAGTGCTCATTATCAAATACTGTACAGTGGTTCCGCCAGCACCTCTATCTATGCGACGGACTGTGGGTGCCTACTGGAACACCTCTGTTTACAGACGTTGACTTGCACCATGCAGTTACACCTCACTCGAAGACTTCATTCGCGAATCTTGGGAAGGACGTTACTTGACTTATTGGGACGCAAACGATATGCTCGCCCTCATTGTCACCTGGCAAAATGGAGATGTCTCTCAGGTTCGAGACGGAGGAGACTTCGAACGCTGTCTCCGTAATATCAAAGCAAAAGCGCTGATTATGCCTTGCAAGACTGATCTGTACTTCTGCGTGCGTACATATCCATTGGTGGTGAATGCGACTGGCTACATGCATTGTGTGCTCACATTGCCGCACCTTAGCCTGAAGACAGTGAAGTCGAGGTGTCTCTCCTGAAGGATGCGAAGTTCGTGATCATCAATAGCGTATTCGGGCATGTTGGTGCGTCCCTCTCGTCTTGACACGCAAATTCTTCTCACGATGACCCTACGAAGCCGGCGGGAGCGCAAACCCGGTAGACGTTCAATTCATAACCCGTAATATTCAGGAGTTCCTGGAATGAAGCCCGACCACTGGTATATCGACCACAGCAGTAGAGTGACAATTTGGAATACCTATGATTTGTGTAAGGAATTTTGGTCTTTGCGTTTGGTGTCGCTGGGCATTATATGCCGGATAACATGAATGCTTCCGTTGGTCCGATCAAGTCAATGAAGTAGGAGACAATACAAACGCTCAGCAGGGGCACCTAACCTTCTTCGAGAGTTGGTGGATCTCTTGACCTGCCCTAAGAGTGGACCACTTGCGTCACCTGTACAGGCCTTCTGAACCTACCAGATTTGAATTACACGTAGTTCAAGATAGTACATCGTCTTCCTAAGCTAGCCCGGAAGGTCGCGGATGCAGTGACAACTCTGATGTGGCCCTGATACGCTTGCAGCAGCGGACATAGGTGGCTACGTGAAGTAACTGTCAGATGTTTGGCGCTATGAAACATACGCAGGATACTGGGAGGAGGGCCTGGCAGCGGCGTGCTTGTTCGAAATGGAGTTTATCATCGATACCAGTTCTCACAAAACCTCCGGTTTGTTATTGGACTGAAATTGAACAAATGAAACATACAGGACAGTTCATTCAGCCTTGGAAACCATAAAGGGAACCATACAGATCGGATCGCGATGTAAATAGAGACGGGTCACGCGAACAAACCTTGCCTATCCTCCTGGCGCTGGTGGTGGAAGTGGTCAACATACTTGCTGTAGGAAAATCCGAGTTGCGACAGCTCACCATCCTGACACCGTGGCTTGCTGCTAGATACATCCTGAACAGGCGTTCGCAGTCCTCGTCGCCGTGGAACGGGTACTCGGCTCCCAGGCGGTAAGCTGCGGCGAAGCCGGACGTGACGGCCAGCTCGTGCATGTTCAACACTATACAGCAGGTCAATATGAGTTCGATTATGAGTCCACGTGCCCGAATGTCCCCTTCAAATTGTGAGACTTGCCTGACCAAGCGCCCGCATAGCTATAGCGAAGGATCCGGTCATCTTCAGCAAATTGAGGCAACGAGCGTATCTTCACTTACTATGTTTTATTCTTGCCATTGATCCACATCATCCACGGCACTGTTCCGGCGTAGTGTTGCCAGCGGTGACTTTGCTGTTTCCACCACTTCTCGTGGATCTTCTTCGCAGGGTTGATATCCTTCCAAGTCCACAGATCTTGCGAGCCGTCGCGATCCAAGAAAATGGTCTGGAAGACGTGCCGCTCCAGCGATGGCTCTGACCGGCCATCAGGGTCCTTGCCTGTGCGTGCGGAAGCACCGATGCATCCTTTACTGTCATCTTGAGCATCTCGAGTTACGGTTGCAAGTTCGCACTCATTCCGATGCTTCGATTTGTCTCGAGGATCGATCGGTCCGGCTGGCTTCTCGCCACGAAACTGGGGCTGGTAGTGCGTTAAATCGAAGCTCATCTCAATCTTCGATTTGTCTTGAGGGTATTGCATCGTGTAATAGAGGGGACGGAAATTATCTTTTGCAAATGCAAACGATTCTTCCGTCTCATGACGTTCTTGGGAGGAAGACGTGGCCTCAAGAGGTGCATTTTGGGAACTGTTGTATTTTGTCTCATAATACTGCGAGGATTACGTAACACGTTGCATCATGCAATGAGATACAAGCGAAATGAAACACGAGTGAGACACACCTTCTGCATATATTCGAGGTCATGGTGTGTAATTGTGACGTCGTAGAGATATTTCACATTGCCGAGAACCTTCTTCTCCAACCAAGACGCCTGCTTACCGAGGAGCTTCAAGCAAGAGTCAGCATCCACGGCCAGGATGAGCTCGTCGAAGAAGGCCTCCTTCGGGCGACTCTCAAGACCACCATGAGAGACCTTGTACTTGATTTGGACCGGGCTGGAAACAGAAGCCCTGCCTCTCGTATGACGAGAGATGATTTCGAGTACTTCGTGGTGGAGCTTGAATGTGACGTTCCCTCGGGAGGATATCTCTTCCTTCCATGCCTTGTAGACGTCATGTAACTACAAATGACTGGAATCAGTTCTGGGCAATATTGGCCGCAGATATAACAGACCTTGGGGAACGCAAGCATGGTTGGTATGCTGGCCAACAAGCTCTTTTCAGAATATTCGAACAGGCGCATGCTCGGGTCCTTAAACACTCGTTCCTACATCGCGTAAGTGGCTTTGTATTTCAATGCTCAAATAAAGTAGTCCAACATACCAGTATTGCAGAAGAAATGTAGGGGGTTTGGTTTCCCGTACCAAAGAAAAGAGCGACGAGGGGGTAGACCATTTTCTCTCCGAAGTCCTTGGAGAATCCAAACATCTTCAGCATGATGTGCACCGGAATCATGGCAAATATCGGCTCAAACGTCTTGATGGTAGATAGAACATGTCCGAATTTCGCGATATCTCCCTTAAACTGAGACACTAGAGCCGTGGGGAACACATTGGTCCAAAAGTCCTTATCCTTGCCAAAGCTAATCCTGCAAGAAATAAGAAGGCTAGTGAGTATCAACAGATGTCCCGAGGATCTGTAACCCTTACTGCATGCCAACTTCGGTAGCTTCAAACCCCAGCATTCTGAACATGCGCAGAGTATTTGCAAAGACCGGGCTGCAGCCCTGTACACCATCATTGATATATGAAGCACCATACTTCTCGGCATCGATGTCGATGGACGTAGCCATCCCACCGGTGAAGCTCTGTTTGTCATAGACGATTACCTGGTATTTCTCGGGGTGGCGACTGAGGGCATAGGCCGCAGACATACCGGACGCGCCAGCGCCAACGATGCAGATACGCTTGGGGGCCGGAGTAGGCGACATATGAAAACAGCTTGATGGGGGTAGATGATGTATAAGGCGTATGACGCATCTTTGGGACAAAAGACGATAGAAGTGTATCTGCCCACAGTGTCAGCCCCAGCTCAATGTCAGCCGCGCGGCGTACCCGTTCAGGATCTGGGGAAGGAGGAAGATGCTGGATGCGTTGCGGCTGCCAACACGTGCTTTCAATTCTAGTTCAGACCGAGGGATGAGACCAAGCTCTGAACCGTCTCGTTACCGACAGTAGAGGAGACGGTAGACGGGTGGAGTATGCTCCAGAAGCATGCCCCCAACTCCAATCTACACCCTTGTATCCAACCTTCCGGCGAAAGAAAACACGAAGGCTCACGCCACTAGTGTTTGACGGTTTCGATTTTGCAGAGCCACGTAATGATACGGGTGCAGTCTGTGAGTACCAGGAAGCAAAAGAACAAACAGCCGCAATGTGTACCGCGTCAATGGGCCGATGGTGCCGTTCAATTCGAGTCAGTCACAGGGAAGCTGCATGTAGAACATAAGGAAGTGCGATCTCCTAGTGCGGCAATAGAAATTTCGGATCCGTGAATCGAATCCACGCGCCTTCCAAGGGCATGTCGAAGATCTGTGGGCGTCGAGCAGCTGATTGATTCGGTCCCAGTTGCGTACTGAGTTTCTCATGGAGCCACGCAGTCTTCAGGCTGGAGAGACGAGGGTGATGATGATACCCCGAGCAAAAGTCGTACGTACCGCGGCCTTACATGCATGCAAGCTATGAAGTGTACTGGCGATCACAACAACCGTCACCAAAAGCATCCTCGGTTTATCCACGGAGAGCATGGTTCGGCCTTTCTTCTCTGCATGCGTCGAGGAGAATCAGAAACGCTGCATCAAACGCCTGTTTTTACGCCCGTAGCCCTCTACCGCATATGGACCCGTATTACCGAGGGAAGGTTCGAGCTTCGCAATGGATGCTTTGCTTGACCAAACATCCGGGAAAGGTGATTTCCCCTTAATGTTGCCGTTGACATATCGTGCTCGTGCCAGAGAGTTAGTACAGCAGGTGTATACAGCACGCTGATCGGCGGTGACATACCGAAGGCCAAATGACCAGATCTCAACCGCGTCTTCGACTACAACCACGAACGATGAGAGCGGATCGCCAGAAAGTATGCAAGGTCGTGTTTTCTGAGCAGCGGCGCAACACATTTCACAACGCGGTAAGCCAGCAAGTCGTAGCATAATGATATTAAAATGTTCAGGGTCAGAGAAAGGAACATTCCGAGACGGGTGATGATATGGTGCAGGCGCGGAGTAGAATTGGATCTCAGTAACAGCGTCCAGATCGGAGTCAAGATTTCCAGAGTCGGAAATCGAGGTAACCGAGGGTAACCGGTCAAGTGAATATCAAAGGAAAACCTCAGCTGCAGGGTCAACGAGACAACGTTTGCAGCGCAATATGCATGACAGAATTAATGACTTACCGGCCCTTTCATACGACGCCTACAGTCATTGCCGGAGCGTCGTATAAAACACAAGGGACACTGGCTGCTATCTTGGCTCAAACCGCCGAAGGTCCCTCAAGGAAATGCACTCCTGCCCCCTTCGTTGCTCATTGTACTGTCGAACTTTGGCGTGAACAATATTTGTCCACAGTATCTGTCGGAAACGTGATCAACGGTGCGTCCTCTGCCATCGTCGTTATTTTCTCTTTCGCTATGGGTCATCGCTCGCAATGCGCTCGAGTGTAAGAAGCAGACCGCAGCATTGCAATGGCAATGGACATCATGATCGATGCCGTGGTCTGCACGGTTTTGTCACCTTTGTATTACCTACGCCGTGATTCGACGGGGTGTTATCTCTGTTCCACTTGCACCTGCGCATGCCCGAGAGGAAGACAACGACCGCTATGCGGTCTGATTGTCTTCTTTCTCATGGGTCATGCTCCAGTGCCTCCTTGATTTCAAGGAGGTATTGGGGCATGTACCATGAGAATGGAAGATGTCAGACCGGCTCACCAGTCTCATTGTCCTCCTCTGCATGCAGGGAAGTACAGACTCAAAGAATAAATTGTCTGGCCTTTGAGAATGCCCTGCAACCTGTCTGTATAAACATTCAGAATCCCTTGTATCCCACATTATATGAACAGCCTAGTAAGCTTTCAAGCACTACTCACCTTGTCTGCAGGCAAGGAGGTTGATGCTAGGTTCAAGCCTTGTTCTCGAGCCTACAAATTCCTTCAGCATCTGACTCATATACCCAAATTGACAGGTCAATGTGCATGCCGGCGGCCAATCTGGTAAGCCTTCTGCACAACGGCCGGCCTATCGCATCTGATCAGTAACGTATACATTCCTAGTGCGACCAGCTCGAAGTAAATGCTGTATAAGTTGTCCAAGTGAGGAAGTATTCGCAGACTCGTTCAAGACTCGTTTCCGAATAAGATTTTATTGATTCTCACCAACTGCGGCGCCGATCCGGACTAGGAATCTGGTGAGAGCTTTCTGTGCTTCCTCCCGAACGGCTGTGTACGTAACGAACGATTCATGCTTCAGACCAATGTTCTGATTCTACGGTCTCCAATATTGCGACGCACTCTGGGATAATGCTATCATATCCTTTTACGTTGTGGAAAATAACGACGAGCTCTTCCGGATGAAGTATTAATATTGCCCATAGACAAACCCATTGACGCGGCGCTTCCTTACCGGAAGAGTCCTACTCTCAACGTCCTCCTTGCATTTCTTGTCACTCTTATTCTGTCATTCTCGTCCTATAGAATCAATGTCCATCTGGGTCGCGATACTCTCGACATGAGTCGCTACACTGAGAATTTTCTGCTAACTGTTGTGTCATTGATACTTCGATCTTTGTTTTCGCGCTGTCCCCATGATCAGTCTGTCGACAAATATTGTATGGTGCGAGTGGACGCTGTCTCCTAAGCTCTTGATCGCGTTGGAGGCGTTGGAGGCAATAGTTGGATAAGACGTGGAAATTTGTGAGTACTTCCGCCACACATCTACACTATTCGCATCCTTCTCCCGTGCGAGAGTTGACATCCGGACGTCGACAGTTTGATCCAGGAACAAAGAGACCTCTCTGAGTGGGTACCTTACCTGAAATGTACCCGATGGCAAAGGATGGAGATCACCTTCATGGCAGAGGATGTACGTAACCACTATCGAGCCGCTAAATTTGGATTCCTTCATCGACGTCAACTTATAGTTTGTACTCATGGTAACGGCCGAAACCTTGTCTTTGCTCTTTGAAAGATATTTCGCCATACTTCGCCACGCCCAATTCAAACTTTTGACCAAGGCCTTGCTTGCTTGCACCGCAGGAACTGATCCCTTGACTGGATCGCATCTCAGTTCGCGAACGTATGATTTACCGTGAGTGACAACTACATGTATCAACAAGACAAGTGGTACATAGATAGATTGCTGAACATTTAGAAGTTATACGCGTGTGGTAGATGCGAGGCCCAACTAATCACGACCATCTGCCCGGGACGACGGGTACGGAGCTACTCAAACCACCGTCAACAGCGATGTTCTGTCCATTAATATAACTAGACTCGTCTGGATGAAAAGAAGCCCCGTATAGCTCTTCAGCTGCACGCATGCACATTCAAGGAAGGTAACGCTTACCTGACGCAAGGAACGTTGCGACATTTGCAATTTCTGGAAATTCCGTACAAGTTAGAGCTTAGCTTGAGGTCTACGTAGCCTGTAGATACCTTGCGCAACACCGAACCGTCCTAGAGGGTTCAGCTGGCCAATCTTGCCTCCTGTGCCCTTGGACCGCGCGTACTGGAAGACATCGCTCGTCATACCGGTTTCAATTAGACCAGGACAAATTGAGTTGACGCGGACATCGGTCTTCTGGAGCTGGTAAATAGCTGTCTGTGCCATGTTGTTCACGCTAGTTTGCGTGAGTACTTCAGTAAACCAGCAGAAATCAAGTGTATGGCGATGTTCTCACGCAGCTTTACTTGCACTATCTGAACGCATTTCATGAGTAGCAACATACAACCTATTTAAACATGTACGTACAATCAATAGTCCCAGCGCCTGAGCGCAATCCCGCAACTGGCCATCGGTCAACCTTGGAATGAATTATCGTTACTTCATCCAAGGCTGGCAGGAAACGCACCGGATGCCGTCAAAATGATGCTTCCTCCACCATATTCTTTACCACGCGAGGGATTGGTTTTCACCATTGCGTCCGAGCCGTGCTTAATGGCTAAGAAACACCTGAAATCCGCGTGAAGGAAGGCATCCAAGAGGGAATTGGGGTGACATGCTTACGATAAAGTATTGACCTTCATGGTTCTCATGAATGTCTCCACGTCCATCGACTGTAAGGGGTCTTTGCTGACAATGGCAGCCTAATAGGGTCATTATTCGAGCTATTATTGAATTAGTAATCAAACAGATTACATTCGCGAAGAACACGTCCAATCGACCCTCCTCCTGCAGGGCTTGCTTACAGACGGCGGATATGACTGTTTCGTCCGCGGCGTCTCCTGCTATAACGGTAGCCTGTCATCAAGAATGAGACCAAAGGTTAGCTCTGGAATGTTACATATAAACCTTAACGTCATTGTATCTGTCTTCGATCGTCGACTTCAAATTGGGCAAGTTCGTAGGGTCAAAATCTATGAGATATAGATGAGACGCCCCTATGGATGGTATTTTTGTCAGGATCGCGCCGTCTACCCAGAGTAACTGAGATGACCTTCATGTGCGAATTGCAGTGCGGCTGCTCGCCTGACAATCAAGGTCAAGGATCCGAAACATTCATAATACAGCGCATAACGAACCCGATGCCTAGCATTGACCCGACCCCTGTGATCACGCATGTCTTGCTCTTCAAACGTGTTCCCCGGGGCGCTTGCTCGAGCTGCTTCTGTACCGTCTCAAGCCGGGCTGCAGTCCTCTTCGCGAAGTCCTCGCCAGTACCCGATGACCTTGTAGAACCATATGCGGAAGGTTTAGACATACTCAGAGATTCTATGACAGGACTTCCTTGTGCTGGTCGCTACAGCTGCTGAGCGCTCTCAACAGTCAACAGTCGCAATGGACGTGATTTCGTATTATGTACACGGACGGCAGCTGACCAGCTGTGTCTGGTCCGTCCGAGATTTCGGTGATCGCAGTCACGTGGCAACGGAACCAGAGTAACATCACAGAGTTTGGAGAATTTGTCCGAGCTTGAAACAGCATCCATCTTCTAGATAATAGTACGTATTATATGAAGAGAGTACAGTGCAAGCATTCATTTTTCCATGAAAGCTCGGGCCAATCTTTTATTCGAATCTGTTTCGCGTCTTGTTTCCCGCTGCAGGCGAGATATTCTGGAAGCTGGTTCTCAAAGATAAAATATCACATGAAGCTCTCCGTTGAAAAGGAGTTTATGGATATGAACCTATATGAACGATGACTCTGAGAAGAGGCAATGCAGGACTGGTCTTTGCTTCCGGACATTGGTCTTTGTCGATGTTATTAGCTACCTTATTTGGAAGTTATGGAGCTGTCCGAATTTGACTGCAAACATCAAATTCAGCGTCTAAGGATGAGTACATTTTGGAAGTCAGGCGAGAAGTGCGACCCCATCGTGTCGTGTCGTCTCTTCTCATATCCTTCTCAAATTATCTTCATAACAATAATGAATACAGCTTCCAATGACAGAGCTCCTGCACCAACGGAGGTCGCCAGAAGCGTTACAATGCCTGAAGCACATGCATTGAATACACCACTGGAGGAGAATGCACCCAAAGGTTTGCTGTTGTATGGCAACTGGATGTCAATTACTAAAGGATCATCTCACCACACAGTCCTCCTCAAGAAACTGAGTCTCACTGACAAGCTCCTCACACCTGCCATTCTCCTCGCCATGATTGTGGGTGTTCTCATCGGCGAGTTCGTCCCCAACGTCCAACCAGCCTTCGACACCGCACGCTTCGCCAGCGTGTCTGCACGTAGGCCTTCAAGAATCTGCATTCACTAAACCACTGTTAAATGTATCATACAGCCATAGCGATAGGCCTCATCGTCATGATGTGGCCGATCCTCACGAAGGTGCAATACGAAGTGCTCCCGCGCATCCTCTTCACGCGGAGCATGTTCACGCACGTCCTCCTCTCGCTCCTGCTGAACTGGATAGTCGCACCATTCGTGATGCTCGCCCTCGCGTGGGCGACGCTGCCTGACCTCCCGACATACCGCACAGGCGTCATCATGGTCGGCCTTGCGCGCTGTATTGCCATGGTCATGGTGTGGAACCAACTCGCGGGCGGCGACATGAACTATTGCGCGGTCCTCGTCGTCTTGAACAGCGTGCTTCAAATTGCACTGTACTCGCCGTACGCCGTGTGGTTCGTGAACTTCATGGGCGGCGCGGGGGCACACATTCACATTTCATACGGGAACGTCGCCATCTCGGTCCTCATTGTACGCAGGGTCGTCTTTCCAAATCAAACCTGTGCGATGACTTACCGTTGTTTTCACAGTATCTTGGGATTCCTCTCGGAGCCGGCCTTCTGACACGTGTGCTATGTCTCTACTTCACCTCCCGGCACTTCTTCACGGCGCGTTTCCTCCCTTTGATCTCCCCGCTCGGACCGCTAGGCCTCCTGTATACAATCGTTGTGCTCTTCGCGTACCAGGGGCACCACATCGTCCACAATATCGGCCACGTTTTCCGTGTCATCGTCCCGCTTGTCCTCTACTTCACGGTCATGTGGGCGGGCGCGTTCGCGCTCGTCTGGTGGCTCGGGCGCCGTGCGCAGGCGCGAGGACAGGGAAGCACAAAGCAGTGGAGCTACGAGATGGCCGTGGTACAGAGCTTCACAGCCGGAAGTAACAATTTCGTGAGTAGCAATTTCCAGACAGGTGGACGGGCATTGGCTGACGATTGGTCTTTGGGGACCAGGAACTTGCTATCGCGGTATCGATTGCAGTGTACGGAGTCGGGTCTGACCAGGCTCTCGCGGCGACGATCGGGCCTCTGGTCGAAGTGCCAGTGCTTCTCGCCTTGACGTGGGTCGCATTGTACCTCGGGCGGGTCCTGCGTTGGAATGGTCAAGACCGCGCGATACAAGTGGAAGTGGACCCAGAGACGGAGAGGAACATAGAGGACAACAGAAGCGATGCAAAGGGCGCAGATGGGGATGCGACCGAGAACGAGAAGAGACTGTCAGCTCTCGCTTGACGCCTAGACGTATGACATGGATCACCATTTGCTCTGAAACACGCTGTATCTATTCATGAGGAAATGCACATGCACCCCTTGAACGATAATTGGTCGAGCAGTGACAAGGAGCGCTAGCTACTCCTGCAGACGGGGATATGGGATATGAAAGAGACAAGAATGCGCCATACTAACCAAGCACTCGGTGAGGTGTTGGCCGTCATACTCACGACCAGCGTCAACTGCTTGTAAGAATGCGCAAGGAGAGCCAGGAGAAACCGCATCTGCCCGAGCTGCCAGTGAGTAGTGAAAGGCGCCTAGCTCATCGCAAAAACTATCCGCATTAGCCCAGAATTTCCTATGACGATAGGTACAGATACCCTACCTGTAGCATGAGACGCCCAGCGCTCGACAGCTCTGGGCAATTCGGGAGAGCATCGAGGAAATCCCTATCCCCGTAATGAGCACGTCTAACTTTTCCCGACGACCACACGCTCCTTATCCCACGGGTCCTTCCAAATCTCAACACTGCGTATGTGGGCGGTCTGATCCAGTAGCCTTGCGACGTCGTGTGCCTGGCCTTCGCCCACCTCGAGCACAACTATCCCATCGTCTTTCAGCAGCTGTGGTGTTTTGGCGCGCAGAAGCGCTGCGATGGTGCGATAGAACGAAAGCCCTCGACCTTGCCCAGAATCCGAATCAGGATCGCCGAGAAGTGCCTGCGGGTCCTCGTAATTCTTGACAGAGTCTGGGAGCGTGTCATAATCTCGTCTGGAGATATACGGCGGATTCGAGGTGATCACATCATAAGGGGGCTGCAAGCGAGACGAGATCACGAACGCGGGGTCGCGAATGTTCGATAACAATGGGGTGAACGTGTTGCGCTGCCACTGCCGGGCGTCTGCACGCGACACAAGGCCGCGCCCCGGTACGATGATCCCACAGAGCGCCGCGTTGTCTCGCGCTAGCGCGACTGCGGTCTCGGAGATGTCCACACCAGTCGCATGGACGCTGCCCGGAGGGGCGAGGTGGCAGAGGAGGAGCGGTATGCAGCCCGACCCGGTGCAGAGGTCCAGGACGGAGAGGGGCTTGTCCCTCGATGGGGAATAGCAGCTCGGACAGCCGGAGGGCCCAATCCTCGGTTTCTGGGCGGGGTATGAGCACAGGCGGGCGCGTGAGGAGATTGAGCGGGCCAAACGGCTGGGTCCCTGGAGATGTCCGGGGGCGCGATAGGGCGTCAGCAACAAAACGTGAGACGCGTTGGCAACGTGCGCGGACTCACCGAGAATGTACTGCAGGGGTTCTCCGTGCACGCGGCGTGCCAGCATGTCCTCGAGACTGGGAGGCCTGCTCGAGGACGGGGGCTGGGCGAGGGCATGCTTCATCCATTTGAGCTCGAGGGCAGCGGCCTCAGTGCCAATAGCGCGTTGAAGAGCGGCAAACAAGGTTGAGCGTACCGCTACAGACATGGCAGAGTGATGAGACCCTCAGCACTGCACAGGTCAGAATGTCTGGGTATTGGAAACTGCGGGGACCCCCGTACTACGGGGCTGCGGGGTGCTACGGCGGCGACGTCGCG
This sequence comes from Amyloporia xantha, assembly GCA_036971615.1. Classification (NCBI taxonomy): domain Eukaryota; kingdom Fungi; phylum Basidiomycota; class Agaricomycetes; order Polyporales; family Adustoporiaceae; genus Amyloporia; species Amyloporia xantha. Next base: position 1,788,537 of record JAYKKR010000005.1, read on the forward strand.
GCATGTAACTTGAGTGGCTGGACGCGTCGCGGCATCACGGCTGATGTGGCTAACCCCCCACGGCCATACTTTCCACGTGACCAATATTCTGGCTGGCTATTTCATCGGGGGCGGCGCGCCTCCCCGCCCCTTGCGCCGCCTTCCCGCCACCTTTCCCGCCGCCCCTAGCGTTGCGTTCTCTGCCTCCCCCTGCCTCGCATTCCTGACTTTTCCACACTTATATATCTTCAATTCTATATGACTGCGGTACCGCCAAAACACTTCATGGTGTAGCTGAGAGTGGCGCGCGTGGTGGCGGGACCGTCGGGCGGCGGGGAGGGTCAGTCACGTGGTACGTGCTGAATATCATTACGTACGCAGGAACAAGGTTTGGAACGTTGATATTCCGGCGGGCGGAACTCCAATCCAAAACCGGCCGTGCCTGAATTCCCGTAGTCCCCGTAGTCCCCGTTGTACGGGGATCCCCGTAGTTTCCATTTCCCGGATGTCCTCGCACAGGTGCAGTCATGGCCGTTTCGCAGACGGGCCGGCCGAATCGGGACCCAAGAGGCCGTGAACCGGGAATGGGTCCGAGAGTGGACCGCATGACTTCCCTATTGAGGAGCACTCCGGTGGATCGGCCGAGGGCGCGCTCTGCAGCCGGCGGTCGGTTGACGTACAGACGAGACCGGTGCGCTCACACACCCTCCTGTTCTTCTCGTCCCGTACAAAATGCTCTCCTCCCAGACACAGCTCGACGACCTGCCCCCCATGCCCCCGACAATGACCCAGCAGCCTGCCTTACCCCCCTACCACATGCCGCCCTCTGCCTCCACCTCCGAGTCTCACAGCTCCGACGCTGATCCGAAGAAAAAGACTGGAACAAAGAGGAGGCGGCCCCAGGACCCAACTAGCGATAGTGCAGAGTCGTCATCGCATCCCCGCACACGCGAAGGTCCAAAGAAGAAAAAGGCCAATCGCGCTTGTTTCCATTGCCAGAAGGCCCATCTCACTTGCGACGATTGTGCGTATATTTCATTCCGGCCATTTATACCGTCCCGCAGATATATCTGCAAAGTCATTCGATCGCTGCCAGAATTTGCGGACAGCATCCCGCCAGGGTACTACGTTCCTCCTATAATGTTTGCTCTGGCGGAGGAGGACATTCGAGCACGTCTTTGGATGGGCCGCAGACGTCGGTTGACTTCGGGGCAAATCGATAGTCACTCCGGTCCTGTCATTATCGCCTTCCGATCTTTTGCAGGTACCCAAAGGCACCCACGTTCTCTTTGACTTGAAGACAGCATACAGTCAGGCTAGAGTTCACAGTGGTGGCTTTGTCTATCTGTTGCTGCCGAAAGTCTCAGATTTCGCGGGTCAAGCCTAACTCTGTATTCTACTACTTCGGTGCCGAGGATCGTCGTTTCCCTTATTCTGCTATATTTATCCCGCATGTCGTTTTGCGCAATGAAGCACCGATATCTTCTTTCGTTTCTCCAGTGTATTCGTTGTCTGACCTGGTTCCAATTTCAGCACGACCCTGTCAACGATGTGTAAAGCGTGGCATGGCCGCAAACTGTACTGAAGGGCATCGTAAAAAGGCTAAATATTTGCTTGACGAAGAGGAGCTCGGTAGGTCTCGCCGTGTATCGTGGTCGCTCACAAATTTTCATTCTACCGCAGAGGCTCTCAAACGAAGCAAGTCTGGGGAAGGCTCAAAAAGCGCCGAGCCTACGCCTGTACCACAATGTAACGCGCTTCCGTTCTTATATATTACTATCGGAGATAACAGATCCGCCCGCACGTCTCTATAGCGCAGCCGGAGCCACAATACGTCGCGCCAGATTCCATGTACCCTCCTCCATATGCCCCGCCGGCGCCCTTTGCGCTTGGCTCTGAGGGCGCCAACCTTGAGTACAGTATCCTATCCGCGATCCTAGGTAATTCACCTGACTCGTCCGGTGCACCGACCTCTGGCAGCCCGTCCACGTCGCACGCACCACAACCCTCTGCATCGTTCGCAGCATCGACGCCCAACACCAATCTGGTTACAGCGAGATGGTCGACGGATGCGTACTCCGGCACACCGCAGTCTCATCCCGGTGGGAGCGGGTATGGCAACGCGGGCCAGTCGAATTACTCAGAGCCATCGCAACTCGCCATCCAGCCATCGGAGACGACGTTGGCCTCGAATTCCACCCCCGCCCCAGCCCTTTCCCCGGACTTCATGGCTGCGAGTGGCAGTGGGGGCTACCCTTCAACATCGCAATTCGGTCAAGGCCAAGGTCACACCCCATCCGTCAACGTTCCTCAGCAGCCGCAACTCGCTTATCCTGATTACCCGGCTCCTGGTGCTCCTCGAACACCGCCATCGGCATCCTCCGCGCAACGGTATTCTTCGTACATGAATCGCCCACAAGCAGTGCCTAGCCCGATGAGGGCAGCGGAGAGAGGTGCTGCTTGGGGGAGCCAGGCGGACGTTGGTGCGGGATCGGGCATCGTGGGCGGTGCCGCTGGTGCTGCGGGGATCTATCAAACGATTACGAAGCCGTACGACTACACGGAAGGCTATCACTTCTTAATGAAGCATCTGCCAACGCGGTGAGTTCTTGCCCCTGATTGACTTCTGTCACCGTTCTATTTCGATCTGGTGGATGGATATCGGGCAGTGGAAGCTGACGATCCTGCTGTGACTGCAGGTTCGACAAGAACGATATCTTGCGGATCGTCCGTGCGCTGGCGATCTTCCGGCCGTCGCTCATCGCGCTGCAAATGCCGCTGTCGGAAGAAGACGAGGTCTTCGTTGAGAAGTGCTTTCAGCGCTCCCTCATCGTGCGCATCTCCTTCATTTCTCCCGCCGCTTATGGTTCCCTCCATCGGCACAGGCGGCATGGGACATTGCTGGTGCTGACGACTTAATGAGCAGGAATTGGACAAGTTAGTCTCGTTCAGTGGGACACCGACCGTTGCGTGGCGGCGAACGGGCGAGATCTGTCTCGTTGGCCCTGAGTTCTGCATGCTCACTGGGTGGGAAAAGGAGGAGCTTGTGGGGCGTCGGAAATATATCTACGAGGTGCGGTGGCTCTCCTGATGATGCAACATCGCCACTGACTCCTGCCCCAGCTGTTCGAGAATCAGTCCGTAGTGGAATACTGGGAGAATTTCGCCAACCACGCGTTCGAAAACACGACGCAGAGCGTATACTCTCATTGTGTCCTGCTCAAGCCATCTGGCACACCGGTTCCGTGTACGTTCTGTTTCTCTATTCGCAGGGATATCATGGACCTTCCTAGTCTCGTCATCGGTGCGCATGCAATCCGTGTCTTCCTACCCTCTCAGTGCTGAAGTGACTTGATAGGGCAATGGTTACCGCTCCTGTGAAATATCCATCAAAATTTCTAGGACCTGCCTTGCCTTATTCCTAACCCTATCGTGCTGTCGATCTGCATTTTTTCCGTTACACTGTCACAGTCCTACTCTCTCCCGCATCACAAAGTATCATACAGTCCATAATAACATATTCACAGCGTGCCGAGAGAGGTGTATTTGTAGGAGCAGTTAAGGCCCCGTTGGACTCACGACACAGAAGTATTTCGCCCTGTACATCATCATAGTGGATCAATGGCAGAGCGCATTCACATCGTCCATTCATGAGAGTGAATTAAAAACAAAAACGTCCAGCCAGCGGAAAAGATGAATTAGTTTAAACCTAAAACGCAAAAATATCTACGGCGTGGGCGGAACATTCAGCCCACTTTATACCCTATACATTGGTAGGTAGGCTTTTACACCGCCTCCCCGACCGTTGCATACTCGCTCTCAATACCGGGTTCCATCACTGATGCGTGGCCGAGGATGAGGAACGACGATGCGCCGACAAGCCAGAAGAACGTGCTAAGCGGAGATGATAGCCAGAGCAGAGGGAGGCCGATCACGAAAAGCCCCGTATACAGCGATTTCTGAGTGACGACGTGCTCGCCAACTTGCATTGGCTCGGGTGCTGTGAATAATAGATAAGGGCCGTGGTTCTGATTCGGAGCGTACGGCAAGACATGAGACCCACCGAATTTGTTGATCGCGGCGAAACCACCGATGAGGAAGCCGAGAGCGATCAGCATGAGGGGGTTTGTGACCACTGCGTAGACTGCAAGAATGCCGACGATGACCCCATAGTTTCCTGTTCCATGAGAAGGCGGTGAGATGGTGAGCCTGGCCGAACGGAATAGCCGAGACGTGGTCCTACGTACCAGAGAAATATCTCGTGTTATATGAGATTCGCTGTGGATGATAGTCTCAGAACGACTGAAGGTGTGAGATAGAGGCACACGACTGCGTACCGTAGTGGCGGTGTTCAAATCAGCAGGTTTGGAGAGACGTTGATGGTCGAAAAACTCGCTGACGGGGCGAAGTGCACTCAAGCGAGTCTCCTGTGGCCATGAGATGAATTGGGATCGACATGCTGTCAATTTGAGATATGCAGAGGTAAACGTGATCAAGCTCACCCTGAAAGACTTCATGGTGTCCGTGACACGAATAAGGGCGTCCATATTCATTGCTCTAGATACACGTCTTGAGAAGGATAGTCGGTTTGGGTGTGCGTGTGAGGAAGGGGAGTAATGTACAGACGTCGGTAGCGAGTGAGTTGCGATGAAGTGGAAGGAGGGAGAGTTGTGTGAGACTGAATGGCCGCCGCGGTCTCGTTCACGCGCGTCTGCTGCGCCCTTTGTCCCTTCTCCTCATTGTCCACGCAGCTTTTATACCACGTCGTCCCTGCGGCGTAGCAGACACGACGTCCCCTCATTTCACAGCGGGCTACTCGCAGACTAGCCGAGAATGATACGCAGAAATCCTACCCTCATCGCGATGTGCGACTCGGACGTGCAGCAGGTTCGCGACGCAATAGCGAAGCGCAAAGCGGAGGCCAAGGCTCAAGTGGATGCCATGAAGCCTCCTGCTACAATAACGACTCAGACGACTCAGACGAAGAATAGCCTGGATACTGCTCCTATGTTGGCGTCCCTGCCGTTTGTTGCCGCGGAGGACGCAAAAAGGAAGAGGGAGGCAATGACGAGGGATGAGCGGCTAGGGTTACGGTGACAGGTCCGTAGGCTCCCAAACGCGTTCTATCGTGGGTGAATACTAATGTTGGATATTCTGGCCAGAAGGAGAATGGATGATGTTTGCGTGCATTACAAACACTGCGTCGCTGCGTTGTATACTATTTAGAAGCGCAAGGTGCGATTAGCGGCCCCTGCGGGGGCTCGCTCCGTTTGAAAGCTTCGCGGTTCCTGCTAAAGCGAAATGAAAGCTATCATTTTGCCTAAAGCTTACTGTTCTTCCGTGTCGTCAGGAAGGCCAAAGGGGCCTTGTGCCCACTTCGGTATGTGCCACGGCTCCGTGACTGACAAAGACAGCTTGGGCCATAAAAACCCCAACGCTGTCCACATCGTTCCTCCTTTCACTGAATTCACATCTTAACTGGACACCGACCTCACCCTTCACCATGCAACAGTCAGATACCGTTGAGCTTCCCCCAGAGTTGAGCGACCGCATCATCGACTTCCTCCGTGATGATCCCACTGCCCTAGCCGCATGCAGTTCCACATGTCAGCAATGGCGCACGCGTGCTCAATATCATTTCTTCGAGACAATGTCGGTTACCCCAGCCACATACGATGCCTTTCAGCGACTCATGAAGATGTCTCCTCATCTTGGCCGGTTCGTCCGCACGCTGAAGGTTTCGCAAGATGTAAAGCATCTCCTTCGCGAAGGCCCGGCCTTCGAAGCTACACCGTTGTCTAAGACGATGGAAACATTTCCTTTGACTACGGAGAACTTCCCTGCTATCACGCGACTGGACCTACACTCGCTCGACGGCCAGTTTTGGATCCAGTCGCCGTTCTGTGACCTTCACACCGTTGTAGAACTGCGACTGTCCTTGTGCTCTGTGCCCGACTTTACATCCCTTGGCAGAGCTAGTGTGCTCTTTTCCACATCTGAAGAAGATCAAGGTTTATGACCTCTTTGTGTCGTCGGTATATCGCAAGGACTACATGGGCGATCTCACCGTAGCGCAGCAGCTACCGCTCACCCCGATGCCAGCAATAGAGTCGCTCCGCTTTTCGTCTGGACTCATGTGGGGGGAGACATTCTCCATGGTTTTGACGAAGTGGTTGTTCTCCCAGTCGTCATATGCCAACATCCACACAGTCGAGATCACCGTTGCGAGAAGAGAAGATGCTGCTTTCATGCGAAACTTCCTGCAAGCACTGGGTCCTAATCTTCGACATCTCCTATTCGGCCTAGAGCCCGAAAACGACCAGGATGGTGAGTTTACCCCCTCCTATTCGAGCTCCTACCCGTCCTCACCTCAGTCGACTATTAGATTTGTCAACCACACCCTTGACGTTAGCCCACTCCACCGGTTTGCGTACGCTGGGCTTCTGGTCCCCGAAACTGCATCGTGAGAACACCTCGGAATCCCCACATTTGAGTTGGGTGCCCCTTCTACTTGCGCAGGTCAACTCCCCTTATTTGGAGCATGTCCATTTCCGCGTCCGTGCTGGTGGTGCTGAGCCGTCAGATCTGGACGCGCTCGACTGGGCTCAGCTAGGGATCATTCTATGTGATCGTCGATTCGACCAGCTAAAGCGCGTGACGTTTGAGGTTCTGCGTGGGGAAGGCCTAAAGGACCAAATCTTTCCTTTTATACAAGCTCGGATGCCTGGCCTTGAAAAGCGAGGAATTGCTCGGTATATTCACCGCCTTCACTGGGTCTGATTACAGTGTTCTATTCGTCGAGTATCGGATTCAGGATTCCGTTCCTTGACTGACATGCGTCGGATGGTAGCCTGGTTATGCGGTATTTCTCCGGTCAAACTTCGAATTCTGCTCCCATAGGTCTATTTCTGCTCGTAGGTTTCTACATGTTGTAACTGTGCGCGCGCTGGCTCAGAAAGGTGGCCAAATGTATGTTGGGATTTTCCTCACTCTTGTCAACGTACGCCTACGTCTTGATTACGTTTGCCTGTTGTCTGCTCGTCGTTGTACCGTACTCTCAGACATAACAATCCAAATTATTGCGGTCTTCGATGGAGGGAAGTGCTTTCACATGACTGGCGCACGCGGCGTAATCAGGATCCGTTTATGGTATGCTCTACATTCAGTCTGGAGCCGAGGCGGTGGTGAGTATGGGCTTCACTCTATAAAACCCCCAGCGAGTTTCACCACGCCCCTCAAACCCTCTTTGAAGTGCTCAGCCTACTCAGTAGCCTGCATGTCTCTACCGCTTCCTCGTCAATGGCGCAGAGTGTGGTCCTATCAACCCTTTGCAGGGACTTTCCAAAAGATTTGACCAGGATCGAGGTATTCAGCAGGTCTGGCTCTCCTCTTCTTACGTATTGGTCGAAATGTCTCAAGAAATTACTGTAGGATCACTTTGGGGCTGGTCGGGCAGGGCCTTCGAGAGAGGTGAGTAATAGCTGGGAATCTATCCATACATATGCTGAACCTGACTCTCCTGTAGTCATTCCGTTCGCAATATTCTGCTGCAGCAAATATCAATCAAGACGCAGCGCAGTTCTTTTCCACTACCCCGTCCTCTTCGTCTGTGGCAGCAGGACCCTCTGCCTTTGACTTGGCTGCTTTGCATACTTCGTTGCCTGCGTCGCAGCCTCAGTCACCTGCCGCTCTAACTCCTCAGCGACATACACCTTTCTCGTCTACATCGTGGGCCTCAGACTTCTTGCTGCAGCCTGGAAAGCAGTCTCCCGTTGCTCAGCTTTCTACTGGGGCTGTTAATCAAACCCAAACCACTCCTGTACTTCAAGTCCAGCCAGAACAGCTCTCTCCAAATGGCTCAACATCAAGTATGTTCATCGATACTTCTGTGACCGATGGTTCTCTGACTCCCCTCAAGACTTCCGGCCTTGGTCTACTTCACCCATGGGTTATAGAATGAATAGCTTTACTCCGATGGCAGCTCCATTCACAATGCCGGTGCACAATCCAGACCTAGTCTCACAGGTTGATGGTCCGCATTATCCGGCGTCGAACTCACGTTGACGTAGTCTGATCATGATTTATTCCATGTAGTATCCCAATGGGACCGGGCATTCGACTCCCAAGAGACAAACCTAAGCGTTTCCAGAAGCCGCTGCACACCAAGCAATCGCTGAAGCCGAGCAGCAAGCTCATGACAAATCTCACCATGAGGCTGACGAGCTTGCGCGCGAACTGCGGGTCGTCTCATAGAGACGGTACGGGACGAGCAGAACCCGAAGTTCAAGAATAGTGCGTTCCTCAGTCTTATGCGACAACTGCGCGACGGAGAAGTTGTCGTCGAAGGTGATGAGATGGTGCCGAGGGATCCAGATTCATCGGTCACTGCAAGCGCCGAATCGTGGGCCAGCGACTTTCGGACGTCAGTGGATGGGAAAGGCAAGGGTCGAGCCGTCGAATTTCCCACCTCTTCGTACATGGGTACTACGTCGGCATTACAACCACAATCGAGCTTAGCATCGGTTCCAGATATCCGGACTGACCGGGTTAACATTGTTGATTCGATGGCCAACCAAAGGTATGAGGAAAGCCCAATCGATACCTATCTCCGCGAAGAGAACGAAGACTACATCGAATCACAGCGCCAGATGTCGCCGACAGCATCGAGGTTCGGCGCAGCTAACATGAATCCGTCCCATACAGTCAGTCAGCAAGACGCGGATTGGGGACGGCTTCAGCGTGATTGGGATCTCTTCGAGGCCACTGCAACTGGGATTCGACCACTGGCGCAATATCAATTTCAACCGAACAACCCATACCTGCTGGGGGAAGCCTCGCGGACGAGACATCATTCAATGCACTCTGACTCCAGCAGTTCTCTATTTGAAGTGCGTCTTGTCGGCTGCGTTTTTCCTCTTTCCAGCGGCTTACTGTGGTTATATCGCAGAATGTGCTGGAATTGGAAGCTGCCGTACAGCGGGATTCCACAAATGCCATGCGTTGGTTCGAACTAGGTGTGAAGCAACAAGAAAACGAGCGTGAGCAGAAGGCTGTGCAGGCCTTACGGCGTGCACTTGAACTGGACCCGTCTCATCTCCAATCGTGGTTGGCGCTGGCCGTGTCGTATACCAACGAGGGTAATCGGCGAGGTGCATACGCTGCGATTCGGGAGTGGGTCGACAGGAACGCACGTTACAGTTTGACAGTATGGCAGTTCCGTACGCTGAATCCGGAGACGGAGGACATGGTCCAGTCAGAACGATTCACAAACTTGGTCCAGTGCTTGATCTCGGTTGCTCGCAGCGACACGGGTGGAACAATAGACGCAGACACTCAGATCGCGCTTGCGATCCTCCTGAATACTAGTGAGGTGTGTTGCTGATCCTCCAGATGTTCCATTCTTTATGAGCTCATGCAATGTGTAGGAGTACGCCAAGGCGCAGGATTGCTTCACAACTGCCCTGGCAGTACGGCCCGATGTAAGATGTACCAATGTTGTGAACGTTCCATGGTTGACATGTTCTTTAGGACTGGTTGTTGTACAATCGAGTCGGCGCGACTTTGGCAAACAATGGAAATCCAGAGGATGCTTTACAATACTATTACCGTGCCCTGGAATTGAATCCTGCATACATTCGGGCAAGGTGTGTTCGTTCGTTCTTATAAATGTCGCAGGATCTAACGATACGTTACATAGGTTCAATCTAGGTATCTCCTGTATAAATTTGAGGGTAAGCTCTGGTTTCTAGGGCTCGCGTTCGCTTGGCTGAATCTGTCACCAAAGCGATACGAGGAAGCATCGCATCACATTCTCGATGCTCTCGTGCTGCAAGACGGCGATAGCGTTTACGAGCGGACTGGCAACGGAGATAAACGAGGCGTTACCTCGCATGCTCTCTGGGAAAGTTTGAAAACGTGCTGCTTGCATATGCAAAGGATTGACTTGGCTACCCTGTGTGACCGCGAGGATTTGGAAGGTGCGTAGTGCTGACCTGTCCCCAATCATTGCACTGACATCCCATTTCCTCTCAGCCTTCCGTCTAAATTTTCTCATGTAAACAGACATGTAGTTATGCTACGTTGTCCAGATGGCGATGGATGATTTAGTTTCATATCCCATTTCGCGCTCTTGAATGCTACTAGGAAGTACCGTATTGTATGGAAGTTACCGCAGAGCCGACTGCTTTGTAGCTCTAGTCTGCGGCATATCCCTTGTGTGGTCTACTATCGATGATCGTCCTGGTCCCAATTGGTTTGGATGTTGTTCTCATTGCCTCGCGTTCCATCGTGTATAGTCATGCGGCAGACATGCGGCAGGCGCATGTCGTCGTTCGCGACGTAGCCGATTGGCTGCTTGGACAGGAAGCAACGCTGCTTATAACCACAAGCCTGTTTCTTTCGCGCTTCACGGTTATGGTCGGCAACAAATGAAAGCAAATGCGTGAGTGGGCTGATTAAAAAAATTGTCGTCAACGCATATTCCGATATCTTCGTTAGGTCGAATTCTGTATTGACAACAGGTGGTGTGATGTATGACGCGAAGGCTCGTCGTCTCGCGGGGCCCCAGGTTTAGTGATTAGAAGTTGGAAATACTGCAATGAACACTAATTACATGACAGGAACGCGGCCCGTTGCTTGTGAGATATCGGGCGTCAACAAGCTTCGTGAGGTAGAACCGTGCCTGACGGAAGGGTAGCATCCTTCCTATCGGAGGTGGGAACCGCCCGTACTCGCTTCGTTTACCATGATAAAGTTTAAGTATGTTAGTGGCAAAAGCCTACTAATATAAGGGGTATTTGGTTTTTTAGCTCACCTGGAGACAAGCTTCCTGGATGACGAATCCGCGGTGTAAGTACTAGGACGACAGGGCTTGGGAAAGTTCTCAGGATATCGAACGTTGCGTCCTCCAGGAACACTTATCGCATTGGAAATTAGGATGGATTGCGCACACGTATGCCTTTCTAGAATCTAGGTACTGGATTGTTGGATTGACGAAGCCTGGGTGCATCGATTCCACGGATTTATAGTTAACAGTGACGGATCTCATCAATGTCAAACGCCTTTCTATCAGACCTGATATTGAGCCGATACAGTCCTCGGAGGCGAATACGCACAGTGAGCTAGCGATCAGTCTGAGAGCCAGATTCCACTGGCAGAGAGGACTTGAAGAGGGTTCTGGGGCTGTACGTGTTGTTCCGTCACGGTTCTACTACAGCTTCCTAATTTGGACCACTACGTTTGTTGACGAGTTGGTAGCGCTGGTCCTTGGAATCGGGGGAGTACTTACGTTTATGATGTCGACGATGTTCGAACGGTCTTTCACTTCTACACACAATGTGTCAGGCGACGTTTCCATCGACACAGTTATTATCAAGTATTAGTCGAATATTTCTCGCTATACTGGGGACTATATGGGGTTGATGCGGGCCAGCCACCAGGCACGGCCTTAGTCTGGCGCGGCTGTTCAATAGGTTCGCGCCTGATGTCGATTGGCGTGCCACTTCATTTTCAAGTTATTATTCCTAATCTGACGCAACCGATGACTACAACACTATCCGATATTTTGCGTCCCACAACGGCGCCCTGAAATAAAGACGATGTACGTGTCAATCCCCCTCTCATATTCGAATCTAATGAGCCGTCCTCGAGATAGCTGTCATGCCGAACAGTTTTAATGGGCCTCTCACAAATACATATCAATGCACCCACCGATGGTTATAAGCGACCCGAATGTACTGTACGGCGCGCTGCGCACTTGGAGCACTGCCGTCGGATCGACAACCTACTAGCGGCCTGGTAACCTCCGGCTGTCAGTAGCTGCGCAGTTACGCGTAGCATTAATCGAGAGGTTCGTAGCGTTTGAGACGCTGATCAGAGCGTCTGGCTTGAATCGACCCGCTCCCGCATTGTTTTTGCTCGATCTGCGGATGTCGGTTGGGCGGGAGACTGTAGGATTGCTCTATTTACAGGAGCTCTGTTCTGATGCATCTGGCGAAAATCCATTAGGAGAGGAGCAGAGAATATGAATCCACCTCATCAAATGTTTTGATTTGAAGGTCGGTCTTCTCTCTTGACCGGTCGGGAAATCGGGAACTTTTATACGTACCATCTTACTTACTTGTCTTAGCCAAGATGAGAAGATGATCAAGCATACATATTCGCGGGCGCGATAATCTGGTAGGCTGCTGCCAGTGCGTTGTCCTGCGGCGGCGGCATCAAAGCGCACCTAGACTAACCTGAGGGTGCCGATGCAACCTCCGATCGGAGGCGGTGCTCATTATTCTCCGATATATATTGTGTCAAATTTTATGGCACAACCAATCGAGGCTCTTGCTCTCTTCATAATGGACGGCGATCAGGTGTTCCGCCGGATGGCATATCATTTCAAGACAAAGTGCTGTACATCTCCTCCAGGCCACTCTGAACATTTTGTAATTCCGCACAAATGCCCAATACGCAGCCTGTGTCTCAGTCATGAAATGTATTCCGTACAGTGACTGCTCGAATGTCAAACCTTAGCCCTCGGGGATCGGTCATAGACTGGTGGCTTACTGCAGGCGACTGCGCATTGCAGATCATCAAGTTCCGCGCTTCTCGGACCGACAGTCGTGATCATGCTGTGCCATCCCCGGCGCTACATTGATTGCCGCTAGGGCACGAGAGCGATGAGTGGTTCCCACCGTCCCGCCCGCGTGAGCAGCATGCTCGATCAACAGTCGTCAGGCTCTCAAGCAGGTCCTCGAGGATCCGGAAAGGAGCATACTGCGATAAGTCGATAACGTGTGTGTGTGGACACGGAGATGCATGGTATGTACTGGGGGAACGCGCCCGGGGCTCTGCTTACGAGGTATCATACACGGAAGTAGCAAGAAGGAAACGCTACGATGTCAGGAGTCTCGCCCCAGAAGTGTCATGGGGTGCGGCACCCACTTCTGGCGGTAGAGTTACTTGCGGTTTCCCAGTTTTCATCGGGACTCAATGGCGACGTCGAGGCAGATGGATCGGCGGTGTGGCGACAGTCCGCACCGTTTTCCGAGCGTACTGCAATGTCTATTGAGCGGGGGGTTGCAAACGAAAAAGGAATGATTACATACAGTGTCTCTGTTAATCGATATCAGTATAAACGCCTTCAACCGCTCGAAGCAGGGGCACTTACATTAAGGGCATCTAGACGACTGAATGTCTTGCCGCAGCCCTGACAGACATTTGATTGCGACTTGGACGTGTGCAGCGCTTGATGTCGTCTGCAGATGTGAGAGCCTCGAAGTCAGTATACGGCAGGTGCCAACGATGCGTCGTGGAAGAGACTGCGCACTTGCAATCGTGCTGCCGGGCAAATCCCTTGTTGCATCCTGGCCAGTCACACATGAAGGGCCGTTCAGCGGTATGAGATCGCAAGTGACCTACGGAGCCATTATCAGCGCTGCGAATTACGGTCTGTAAGTGGGTGACTCACCTCTGAGGTTGAATCTGCGGGTGAAGGTGCTGCCACAACCGGGCACTGGGCAGACGAAATGTGCTTCATTGCGTCGGCGGCTAGCACTGGCAGCCTGTGTTGCACTCGTCGTTACTTGCTGCTTCTCTACCTGCATGATAGGGGGCAGGCGTGGCAGAGCGGTCGAGTGTGAGCTCCCTCCCATTCCCCCATGCGAAGACAAGGGGGGCAGCGAGGGCAGCGTATGGCCCTGAGCAAAGGGCATGGACATTGCGGATGTTGGTGAGCGTTGGGCATCGGGTGATATTCTGTGGGCGTCTAAGCCAGACGGCGATATGATTGCGGGCAAGGAAGGGAGTCTCAACGCAGTGCGTAGCGGAGCCGCAGGGGTCGTGCGGGTCACTGACCATGATTCTGCGCGGGTCTGTTGTGGTGGGGAAGCGGATGGGTGGCGCGTAAGATTCAGTCGGCTTGTGGACGCGTGAGTTCGGCTAGGTGGCGCGTAGCACGAGTCGTCGTGCTGGGCCTTATATGAACGATCGGCGAGATCGTTGGTCGGGGAGTAGGTGCCTGGAGACATTCCTGCCGATGCCGTGCAATAGCTGGGGGACAAAGAGTGATAGGATTCGAAGGCACGCTCAGGATAAGTGGATAGACCATAAGAAGTACACGTTCTCGAGGCGTCCACTTCCATGTCTGACCGTGACTGACAGGCGCTTGCAGATAACCCGTTTCTGATATTCGATCCTTATAGACTGGCGTTTGGACGGTGTCAGTAGACCGGGGCTGGCACACCAAGTGACAGCAGCGTGCAAGTGACCCACAGGGAGGCGCAAGGTCGTGTTCCGCAGAGGATATCGCCGGAGCAGCGTGTAGGGTAGGAAGACTGCCAGAAGACTGCTTTCCTCTTATACCCTGCCCGGGCCCCTCCTGGGAAGCGTAGGCGAGAAGAGGCGTACCATCTGAGATGGGGGTGTCTGTGATGCGAGCGTACTGCCACTGGGCCGGACGGGATAGATCAGCGCCAGGCGGATAACTGAGTGCTCGTGCATCTCAATTCACAGCTCCGAGTCGACCGTTGTCTTGTTTCTGTCTGAATTCCACAGGCGGGCGCCAATCTCACCCCCCGTATCTGGTTCCAAAAGTCTGATCCCAATTTACTCCCGGTCAATATCAGCCCAATTTTACGTAAGCCCCCTACCGCATCCACTGGCCGAGGCGAGTCCACACACCCAGCTACCCCTGAACCTTGCACTGGCTCCCATGAGGACCGCGAACGGCATCGTTCGTTCCATCATCGGCACAACAGTCCTGGGGCCGCACATCAGCCCGTTCTCCGCCCTAGAAGAATAATAGCTCCAGCCACACTTAGTGCTGCCGTGAGGTGAGGTGAAGGTCACCTCGAGGTAACTCCGACGTTCACCTCATTTACCTCGAGGTGGCTGAAATTTACCTTGAGGTACCTTGAGGTGACCGGCTAAAGCCGATCAGAGTCACTCTCTCCTGATCAGGATGTGGTGGCTGCACGACCAACTGCAATAGAAAACTGTTCAGAGTGGCTGTAGGTAGCTTATTCATGGATTACTTGCTTCAGAACATATACAAAATGCAGTTGATATTTAATATGCATTTAAAAACAAATTTTAGGGATAGGACATGCCACTGTTCACTTGAGGTACTGAATTCGCCAGAGCTCACGGGTAGGCGCGCTCGTGACGACGAGATAACGTGACCATTTACCTAGGGTGCTCGGCCATCAATTACCTCGAGGTACCTCAAGGAAAAACCACCTCAAGGTACCTTGAGGTGGCAAGCCGAGATTCCGAACCACCTCAAGCCACCTTGAGCCTCAAGGTACCTCACCTCACGGCAGCACTAGCCACACTTGCCTATCAGTGAATTCACTCCTCACGAGTCACCAGTAAGGCGCAATTGTCGATATTAGCTCGCATCGATGCGGTTCTTGTCTTCGGCTTCGGCGAAACGCGACCGCTCGGATGGTGTGGACAGCGACTGGTTCGACTAACATCGGCCAGTCGCCAAGCGTTTATCCGCAGCAATGGCTGTGCACTTACCCCATATTCTGTTATTTCGCAAGTAAGGTGTGACATGGTTCAGCAGCAGCTTGCCATTTGGATTGGGCTGCCCCCGACACTCCCGGATTCTTCGAGCATCGGTCACACGTGGAATTCATACGGCCTAGGCCCTAAATAATGTCTTTAGGTACAACGATTGCACAAGGTATAGCCCTCCGGGCCCGTTACGATCAAGAAACGCAATTGCGAACAATTAGCACAGACTGCTGATGATCACATAATTATATTAGTGTCCCGATTTTAACATGTCCAGATCCTCCAGAATACAACATCACTAACGATACAGCAAGAAAAATAACAAATGACTGCTCTACTTGGCCGAGTCTGTCGATATCAGATGAGAGTCGAGCAACCGACGCCTCCTCATCAACTCTGACTCCGAAATGGTTTGGCCCGCTTTTGCAGGTGTCCCACTCCTATTGAGCAGACCAGGGGACGACTCTCGACGCTTCGATTTCTGGCCGTTAGGCACAATCGGCGCTGATTGTGGAAGCATATCAAGCAATATATCGAAGCGCTGGGAATTGGTAGACTCTGCGGCCGCCACTGTTGACTCCGTACTATCGGTTCGCTCGAGCGACATGTTCCGCGGACGCTTAGAGGCACCACTCATCAGCGATGGGGGCAGCTGATCCTTGTGAGGTTGCGGTGGCCTGGTGCCTGAGTCGTCAGAAGACAGAGGTGGCGATGCCCGCTTCTTGGGTAAAAATGTGAGGAGATCATCTGTCTCGGTCTCCTGTTCAGTTTCAGAAGTGACCGATGTGGAACCGTCCTCGTTCTGGGACGGAGGGGCGGCCTTGGCTGCATGTCTCGATGGTGACGTGCGTTTTGCGCCAAACGCCCCGCTGGCACTACCGGCCACTTCGCGTCTCGACGAAGCGCCCATATTTTTCCTTGCAAACGCCTCATCTATCCAGTCCGCCAAATCGTTGATCGCGGTGCGTGCCTCCTGCATGAGCATCGGCATCTGCAGATACCCGTGGCTCCACTCCGAAAATATCTGCATCGTCGCCCAATCTTCGTCGTCCTGCGTCGCCAACAAATCACGTTCCCGGCGGAGCGCCCGCAGCGCCTCGTCGTGGCTGCCCCCCTTTCTGCCTATCTTGAACGGCTCGACAGGTTTGGTGCTCCGCCCTGAGAGGAACGCGTCGAGCTCCTGCCTGCGCGCACGCTTCGCTTCGCGTATGCGGCCGGCGAAGATGACGGTGTCGTCCACGAACGGGTCCTTCTCGCCACACGACATGAGGATGGGCGGGAACTGCGCGAGGAGGTGGCTCGGCGCGAGTATTGGGGGAGATGTAGTAATCACTGCTGAACTCAGGGTTGCGATGGGGCCCGATGTACAGAATAGCCATCGCGCGCATCTGTGGGAGTGATGCCATCAGCGTGTGCAGCCGCTACCGGCAGTAACGCCATTCCGAAACAGTGAGTAAAGGCTTACCATGCTCGGGGAGATGATGCGGTCCTGGAAGTAGCCCGTGCGGCTCGTCATTGTCAACCTCGTTCCCAGCGGCGAAGGGTTCCCGGCGAGTCCCTGAATCGGCGTGTCCTGCACACCGAGGTTGAGACTGAGACTCTCGCCCGATCCCGACGGCGGCTCCGCCTCTTTCTGCGCCTGTTCGGGTCCGATAAAGACTTCGTCAACGTGCGGATGGAAGCGCACGCGCGCCTGGAGCGGCTTCTCCTCCTCGGGCGAATCGCCCATGTCTGCGTCGTCCTCCGCGTCCGCCAACTCACCTGTCTCGTCGGCGCCCGGCGCGGAGCGAGTCGCATGCATGTCCATGCGCGCTTCGGCCCGAGTTCCCCTCGCACGTCTGGTGGCGGCGAGCGCAGGAGCACGCGTGCGCGCGCTAGGCTTCTCCTCGCCTGGCGAGGTCAGGTTGCGGAGCGCGTCGCGCCAGCTACGGCGGCGGCGGATGGGCTTGTGGTCGCCGACCATGGAGAGCGGGCTGATGTGCTTGTAGTGGTCCTTCTGCGCGGCGAGCCCGAGAATGTGCCCAGATGATTGCTCGGCATGCAGCACGCGTAGGTTCGCGGGCGTCATCCAGGAGGTGAAATTGAAGTCGAGCGTCGCATAGGTGAGCACGAGCGCGGTCGGGCGGGGGACAGGCAGTTGGGTCTCGAGAATTTTCAGCATGACGCAGGCGGCGATGTGCGCGCCGCTGGAAGGAGAGATCAGCGGGCGGTGAGTGGATATTTGGAGAAAGGACTGACGCAGAATCTCCTGTGAGGATGACGTTGAACTTGTTGCCGGACATGCCGATGAGAAGCCCGGCAGACTCAACTAGGACGCGGTACGCGTCAAAGCACTCGTCGACGGCATACGGATACGGGTCTGACCGCCAGACGTCAGCCGAAATTCACCACCGACGCCAACGCGCACACTTACATTCAGGCGCTTTGCCGTAGTCGATGGAAAGCACGGGCTTTCCTGTGCGGACGGCCCAGCCACGCAGACGCTCCTCGTGGTGTTCTGGGGTCATGGAGATAAAGCCGCCGCCGGGGATGTCGAGGATCAGGTCTGTTGCGCGAGACAGGTGGTGTTCTGGAGGCGCGAAGAAGAGCCACACCGTCACCGGACGCCTGTACGTCGAGTCGTGTGGTCGGGGAAGGCAGACCTTACGCCGCATGGTGACTTTCGGAAAATAAGTGAACGCACGCAGCTACGTCGGGATGAGAGGATGTGCACGGTGCTGGCTTAAGTGCGACGTACATAAGGATTGGTTGTCTTCTCCCAGGTCGTGCGGAGCATTTCGACTGTGGGGACAGCACGGAACTTACGAAGCTAGATCGAAGAGTGAGTATAGAGCCGCATGAATGAGGCACAATTTCGCATGCCTTTTCATCGCCCTCATTAGCATATACTATGTAATATACCGAGAACAGAACGGAACATAGATCTTTCAGCCATTTCGGACGTATGGATGTTGCGGTAGCGAAGCCAGCGTCGAGGCCAGTGTTGATCCAAGTAGCACGGTAATATGATGGTGAATACTGTTTTACACCGTTAGCATAGCTCCAGCATACGCGACATTATAGAACTTACTAGACCTGCGAGAGGTTCGGGCGCTGGAGCAGAGAATATAATGAATAAATGGTACAAAGATTAGTTAGTTGGAAACTGACCTCCAAGACCAAGTATCTTGTCCAGATTCCGCACAGCGTATACTCCGGTTAAGGTACTGACAATAATTTGCCATGGCGTGAATCGTTCTATGAAGCGGCTACAGTCTAGCAGTGTTTTGTATCGAAAGACGGTAACACGTACGGAGAGCCCTATTGGCACGTCTCAACCAGAGAAGACGCGGACCGCCTGGATTTCCCCGCAGGATCCTCCATAGCCAAAAGATTACAACGAGAAAGACCTAAGGTAAGGTTACATTGTCTAGTCAGTTGCCGCATGGCACTCAGAGGCTGCGGCTGCGACTAACTTGGGTCCTCTTCCAGGAGGGACTGGGGCGGCCTAGGAGATGGTCAATCATTGCGAGATGGTGGTCGCAAAGAGAGCATGTCTAGCATGGTATGGACGGACATCCTAGCGTTTGCACGGTGGTCGGTGCGACGCATGTGATTATGGTTTGGACGGCCTCCACGGAGTGACTTGATGACCACTGATCGCCTGTTTTGGGATATAGAGATGCTGACCTAATCATCTGACTCCGGACCAACCGTGTCACGGCGTCAATAGGTGTCCAAGACCACGCGGACCTGCGAATAGAACCATCGAGGACGGGTGAATGAGCGTCGTCGACGCGAAGAGGCGTTTGTGCGACGTAGGGGGGTTAGACGCGAGGGAGGACGAGAGACGATAAGTACAGTTCAAGCTCGGGCAAACCGTTGCACACGATCTAATCTCGATTATCGGCTTCCCCACGCGATCCCCACGTGGCCTGCGAGTCATCCCGTCCTTCATTCAAGCAAGCCAGTACTTTCAGCCTTTCCGACAGGACGGAGAGACAGAGACACACGCGGGAAAACGAGACAGTCATGGAAAGGGAACAGCTGGTCGAGCGGATCCCCCTCGATCTGTTCCAGGAGACATTCGCCACAGCGATCGGTACGCACCTATTTAGACGTCTCAAATCGGAAGTTTGCCTGCCATCTGATCCATGTCCGTCAAGAACTCTCCAGTGCAGCCCTAGGAGGTCACGTCCTGTCTGTTTCAGACGAGTTCTTTGCAGACGCACACCATCTGCTTCACGTTGAGGTATTCCCCCCATTTCTATATTCTGTTTGTCCCCGTGCTTACTGCATAAGCCTCCACCGAGCCTCAAAGGTCAATTCGGCCCGAAGGGTGCCCTGTACAGTGGATGGGAAAGCAGGCGGCACAATCCAGAGTATGACTGGTGTGTGACTTCCTACGACGTGCATAGAGATGTTTTTCAAATGGCCTCAGGTGCATCATCAAGCTTGGGACAACAGGCTCGGTCTTTGGTTTCGATGTCGACACGACACACTTCAATGGTCTGCTCTAAATCAAGTTCGTAAGGAGCCTCCACTAATACAAAGCATCCGCAGGTAATGAAGCACCAGAGGTATCTGTGGATGCGCTCTACTCGTCGGAGGAGGAGCACCCTCAACCGAACGACCCGAGAGTAGGTCTTTCACGTGTTCATGCCAGAAGGAGATCCTGAGCTGCCACAGTGGGCCGAGATTCTTCCCAGAGTCAATCTCGGACCCAGCTCAAGGCATCTATTCAAGATCGCGCCCACTGCAAGACTGAACTATATCAAGTTGAACATGTACCCAGATGGAGGCATCGTAAGTGCATTCCGCGCAGTATGCTCTACACCACGAACTCCATCGCCCTCAGGCCCGATTCCGCGCCTATGGATTGGTCGCACCTGTGTTTCCCGCGGACGCGTCAGCCACATTTGATTTAGCCCATGTTTACTCTGGAGGACGGGTGGTCTTCACCTCGGATCAGCACTTTGGTGTCGGATCGAACCTGATTCTTCCCGGAAGGGGTGAGAAGCTGTCCCTTTGCACAATAGTGATGGTCCATGCTCATGCAAATATCGGCGACAGGAAAAGACATGGGGGACGGCTGGGAAACAAAACGTAGCAGACAACCCGGTCACAAGGACTGGGCAGTAATTAAATTGTCAGTAACCATACATTTCCGTGGTGTTAGGCTGCTGACCTTACACGAACACCACCACCAGAGGAGACGCCGGCTACCTTTCCACCGTGGAGATCGACACCGCCCACTTCATGGGCAACTTCCCCGAGTCGTGCGAGCTGCACGCCACGAACAGTGCTGCGCTCATCCCAGATGACACCGTCGAATGGACGCCCATACTGGCACGAACGAAGCTCGGCCCGCACCGGCAGCACTACTTCCAGCTGCAGAACGTCGCGGACGTCCCGTTCACGCACGTGAGAATCACGATCCATCCCGATGGCGGAATCAAGAGGGTGCGTATGCACGGCAGGCGCGTAGGCGGCGCGCAAGAAGCCCACGCGAGCACTGACACCGACGCTGCCGCCACGGTCGAGACGACGGACGGAGCCGCCGCTCCAGCTCCTGCATCTACTGCAAAAGCTCTTCCCAAGGGCCCTATTGTCCCGGCCCTGCCGCTGACTCCGGAGGCGTTCGCGCCGTTCGGGCAGATCGTGCAGGCATACGCCGACGCGAACGCGGTGCCGGCCCCGCGCGCGATGCGCGTAACCGGCGCGAACCAAGGCACGGCCGTCAAGTTCCACAAGCTGGCGCTACTCAAGGAGACGTACCCGCCCGCGGCGGGGGCGACGGCGGGGCTGTCGGTGTACCGGTGCAGACCAGTCGCGCTGCAGGAGGGACGGCGGTGGGAGGTGCGCGTGCTGGAGCGGCACCCGTGCACGAATCAGGCGTTTATTCCGATGGGTGCGGGTGACGAGCTGGGCGATCCTGGGACGAGCTATTTGGTCGTTGTGGCGCTGAACGGGGAGGACGATAAGCCTGATCTGGAGACGATGAGGGCGTTTGTTGCGTCGGCGGGGCAGGGGATAGTGTATAACGTTGGCCTCTGGCGTGAGTAGAACAATACCCGTTGTGTTCGCGACTTAATCAATTTGTTCTCAGATCATCCTATGGCCGTGATTGACAAGGTACGTGCTGAAATTGTTTCTCAGGGCTGCGAGCAGACTTTATTATTGGATTTCACAGACGATGGATTTCACATGCGTAGAGACACAGATTGGCAATGGAGATAAGCTGGACTGCGAGATAGTCTCGTTGGACGGATCTGCAGGATTCTATACAGTACAGCTTTGATCAATGTCATACCGGACATGAATGCGAGCGAAATTTGCGCCATATTTTTATCTCAGCCCCTGTATGAATAATTGTAACCGTTGTTGACACTGTACGGTCCCACTCGCCTCGGACCCGGAGTGCGCGGGTGATCCGTTCTGTCATAATGAAACGGAGGTCGATCGATCGTAAACTAAATTGCTTGATTTTTAGCACTGAGCAACAACGTTGGGCCGCGAACCTGAATCCTACGAGGCTCTTCGAAACGTTCATCCCTTCAACATGCTCGGTCTCACGTCGATCAGAACTTCCGCAGACAAGATTGAAATCGTCAACCAGCTTGTACTGCCCCACACCACCGAGTTCATCGAGATCAACACGATTGAGGACGCTCACGATGCGATCAAGTCGATGAAGGTCCGTCTCCCAGCCAAACATCAAATTTATCAAACGATGCTGACCCTTCGAGACGTCTTGCGTGCATCCCTGTCTCCTTGGATGGTTGCCAGATTCGCGGCGCGCCAGCTATAGCCTCGTTGGCAGCGCTGACCATCGCCCTCCATCTCTCTCGCGCGTTGAAGGCCGATCCGCCCCCTGACTTCCTGGCATCGCCGGAGACACTAGAAAAACATGTTTCGAATCATCTGGCCTTTATCTATACAGCACGCCCGACCGCGGTCAATCTTGGGGCCGCTACGCGGCGTTTGGCCAAACAACTGCAGGCCTCCATCGGGGAAGGCAAGGATGCTCGAACGATCGCGGAGGATCTCATCAGGGAAGGGAAGGAGATTGATGCGGAGGACGTTGCGCGGAATAAGAAGATGTCGCAGTGGGGAGCCGAGTGGCTCGTCGAACGCGTAAAAGAAGGGGGCTCTGCGGGTATCGATCTCAATGTCATGACGGTGTGCAACACTGGGTCGTTGGCAACATCAGTATGTTCGTATCTTGTAGCTGATGTACTGCACGGAATTGATGGCTATCTGACAAGGGCTACGGCACCGCCTTGGGCCTCATCACATACCTACATGAGACTGGGAAGCTGAAACGTGCCTACTACACTCAATCCACTCCGTACCATCAGGGATCACGGTTCGTCGCTGAGACATGTCTGACTTTTATTACTCCTGACCGTATCAAATCTACTTTCCTGTAGCCTCACCGCGTTTGAGCTCCAATCTCTGAAAATACCATCAACCATGCTGTGTGATAGCATGGTCGGATCGTTATTCCAGCATCACGACATCCACGCTGTGGGTCAGTCGGTTCTATCCACCCCTTGATTTATTATCTCACCGGCCCCAATAGTCGTCGGCGCTGACAGGATTACTCGAAACGGCGATACCGCGAATAAAGTATGTTACCTGTGGCTCCCTGCTAGAAGAATCCTGCGACGGACTCATGTCACCTTCAGGTCGGAACTTACAACGCAGCCGTACTTGCGGCACGGCACAAAATCCCCTTCATAGTAGTCGCACCTGTAAGCACGGTCGACCACGACATCGCCGACGGCAGCGCGTGAGTTTCCGGATACCGTCGCTATTATCCGTTGTTGACACATTACGTCAGGATTCCTATTGAGCATAGGCCGCCTTTGGAAGCATGCCTGGTCCGCGGCGCCCTGTACCCAACCGCGGTTAACGGGCAGGGCGTCAAGGAGCAGGCGACAGTGATGGTCACGCCAGAGGGACTAGAGGGCGTGTATAACCCAAGCTTTGACGTGACACCAGCCGACCTCATTACTGCTATTGTCACGGAAAAGGGAGTGGCTGTGAAGGGAGAGGGACAAAGTGCATTTGATTTGACAAGTGTGGTGTAGCGAGATTGCTGAAGTTCGAGTAGATACATGTAGCCTTAGAATGCGACGCACCATAATGGATAGTTCACAGACTCGAGGCCTGCAAATTTTCAGCAACTGAACTGTAGCCTTTCTTTCCGTATGCAGATTAAATGAATATGACCTTGGCGAAGAGATGAGGCAGACGGTCAAGAGTTGCACTATTGAACTGCTTGCATCGACAACAGCCGACTTCCCTCAAATCGTCACAACAAACACTCACTGGGTACAGACCCCACCTGCACGTCGATACCACCTAATAAGTGCGAAGATTTATGATGTGAGTCTGCACAGACTGATCCAAGCATTTTATAGTTAGCTTCAAAAAGCTTGAAGCCAATCACTTTGCGAACATGAACGAGCTTACGTAAAACGCACGATCGTGTGTCAGAGACCTTTCTACCGGTCTGCCCAGTGCCACCCACTGGCAGTATCCAGGTGAATCCAGGTCTATTCTCGAGCCACTCGTCCTCGTCCTTCACAAGGCGAAAGCTGCCTAAGCACAATGAGCGATACGACTTCTGTCCGTCTTCTCCTACTCTGTCTACTCCTGCATCGTCCCCACCGCCCTCTCCCGCCCTCTCAAAGCTGACTCTGCAGGATGTCTCGCCGGAGGCGAAGCTGGAAGCTGCGAAAGTGAAAAGTGAGGCCAACAAGGCGTTTACGAGTATGTAAGCTTTGCAGGCGCACACTGACCCAGCATTGATCAGCCGAGCTTATTTATTTGTGGTGGATAAACCGTAGGTCATGACTTCAATCAGGCTGCAGAGCTGTACAGCAAGGCCATCGAGCTCAACCCGCATGATGCGACCCTCTGGTGTAACCGTGCTTATACGAGGATCAAGCTGGAAGAACACGGCTATGGGCTCAGTGACGCATGTAAGTCTGTCTGGGCATTTTCTTGTTATCCCTCTTTTGCTTATGTGTAATATAGCCATGGCGATACAGCTTGACCCGAACTACGCAAAGGCGTACTATCGGTAGGTTAATCTCATAGAATATCTTTGTACCCTTTCTAACGCGTATAATGCAGACGGGCGACGTGTTACATCCAAACCTTACAGTATAAGAAAGCCATGGCGGATCTTCGCAGACTCCTTGTCTTGGAACCTCAGAACCAGCTAGTACGTACACAACTTGATAGTACGCAGAAGATTGTGCGGAAAACCGAATTTGAAAAGGTGAGGAATTTGGACGTATATCACTCGACCTGTCACATGACCTGGTGTTTAGGCTATTGAAATGGAAGACGAAGCGAGTGCAGTCGACAAGTGCTACGCAATCATTGCAGACGGTAGATATAGCAGTCATTTACTCTCCGAGATTTCTCCTTTGGCTCAGACTGGATTGTAGGTGGCTGCGAATTGGACAGGGATTACAAGGGCCCCAAACTGCCTACCGTTGAGGGCGGGAAATATGGCATCAGCGTGGAATTTATAAACGAAATGATTGCATGGTTCAAGGATGGGAAGGCACTCCCGCGAAGGTGTGTAGGCACCGTTTTCTTAGACGGTGTTTCGTCTGACACCGTTAAGATATGTCTGGGAAATTGTGCTGGGAGCACATTCTCAATTTGTACGGGAGGAGAGCTTGGTCACGCTCAATTTGGAGGGAGACGTGACATGCGATGTTATTGGTGATGTTCACGGTAAGCGTGTAGTGTGACTCATTAATGCATCTGCTCAATTCACTCGTTTGGCCAGGCCAGTTTTACGACATGCTCCATCTGTACTCATTGACTGGCCCTCCAACTGACAGACACTGTCTACTTATGAATGGCGATCTTGTCGATCGTGGTTCATGGTCGATTGAGGTCATTCTGACGGCTATGGCGTATAAATGTGAGCAGGTTATTCGGTTTCTCTGATCAATTTCGCATACATCTCTTCGCCTTGACTGATCCTGGACCTTCAGGGCTATACCCTAAAACTATGTACATTAACCGTGGAAATCATGAAACGAAAGAAATGAACCGTACATATGGCTTTGAAGGAGAAGCTAAGCATAAACACGGCGAACAAACATACAAAGTAGGTCGTCTGTACGTTGCTTGTCTCAGGCAGAACATCTCATGGTTCTGCATTTAGCTTTTTGCGCATGTGTTCACCACTAGTAAGTTTCCCGTTGCACAATGGCCGTCAGCCTCAGTGTGGCTCATCCCATGCCTTCAGTGCCTCTTGCCACCTTGATATCTGCGACAAAGCCACCATCAGGGCCCATAGGTAATACCATCTTGTCTCCTGAAGGCAAGAAGCGCTACTTCGTCGTGCACGGAGGTCTCTTCAGTAAAGACGAGGTCACTCTCGAAGATATTAGGAAGATCGAACGAATAGGCCGTCAGCCAGGACAGGCAGGACTTATGTGTATGTCAATATTACTATCATCATGGCGCTACCCTGAGCTGATTTCGATACACAGGTGAGGTGCGAGATCTTTGCCCACTCATGATGGCTCTCTTGTAAATTGCCTGCAGTTGTTATGGACAGATCCGCAGGAGACGCCAGGCAGGGGCCCCAGCAAACGGGTATGATTGCATTTAGCATCCATTAGCTGTCAAGTAAACTCAGCCCTTACTTCCAGGGTGTTGGCATTGCCTTCGGACCTGATGTAACAAGACGATGGTGTACACTGAACGGCGTGACAGGAATCATCCGCAGTCATGAAGTCCGCCAAGGTGATTTGAACGTTTATTATGATTTCCTCACTATTCCTAATAACAATTGCTAGATGGATACGCAATTGAACACGACGGGCTTTGCACGACGGTGCGTAGTGCGAGTACTTCATTCCATCGACGGTGGATTTACTGCATTGCCTTATAGGTCTTCTCTGCGCCGAACTACGTGGACCAAGCAGGAAATAAAGGAGCTTTTGTACGTACTCACCTGATTCTTCGACTGGTCTAGGTGACGGAGCTCACCCATTTCCATGCATGCATAGATCCGTATCGACGCCGCCGGTTCACAAGAGTATACGCAATTCGATGCGAAGCCCCACCCGCCTATGAAACCTATGGCATATGCCTCAGGTGGCCTGGCAAGTCTCCTGATGTGAGGACCTGGACCGAAGTGTCTTGTCGTGCAGGACCGACTGTGCTTGATCGAACCGGCCCTTGTTCGCGATGCTTTCATCTACTTACTAGGCTGTTGTGGGCTCACGTGTAGGACTTGTGTATACTACATTGTCGCATTTATGTTTCTACGTGTACCTTTACTCGACTTGACGTGAATCATGAAATTCGAAGGATTTCGCGTGTACTAATGCATACCCATTTGTGGGCGTCTGAATGAGCGCTTACCACTACCGTCAAGTGACCGTGCCAGGCGAGGGCTTGCAGTGCAAAGTTCACTCAGATTACTATAGCTCATCATAGTTCTCTTGGTTCAACCCGTACAACTCTGAACCACTATTGTATGAGAATTTCTGGTACCCATGGATAAAACGAAGTCTAAGCTTGCTGCTTTCTTTGATAACGACGACGAAGACTCTTCGTTCCCAGTGCGACGGATACGACCTTCTTTTCTTCCCTTCCGCACTTACAAACCCCTCTCTGTAATAGCAAAAGGAGGTTGACGATCAGAAGCGCTCCCTGTACACGCAGGGTGCTGTGCGCAAGTCTAAGAGAGAAAAGGAAAAAGAAGCTGCAGAGGCGAAGCGTAGGGAGGAAGAGGAAAATGCTGCGAAGGCATACGCAGAGTTCCTCGATGCGTTTCAAGGAGAGTCTGTGGACAGGAAGAAGGGTGGAGCAGCCTTCGTAAAGGCTGGTGAAGGAGCTACATATGCTCCATTTGCAAGGGGCAAATCAGTGAGCTCTCAACCGCCCCGAGGATTTGAGCCCGAACCGTCTGTGAGTATCGAGAGTTCCAATTTGTAGCGTGATTATAACCTATCTGCTTATTATAGCTTCCCCCATCCCCGCCTCCTTTGGCTCCAAAACCGAAGGGCAAACGCGCTATGGACCATTTCCTCGAAGAAATCAAGAGGTGCGTGGCGTACTCTCCTGGGAGCACTGAGTCTAACCGGCTTCTTACAGAGACCAAGCTGATCGAGAAGCAAGACTTGCTCGACATGGTACGTGAATTGTGCGGTTCAAGTGTTATTCTCTATTCATTCTCCTATTAGCCACCCATGGCAGAACGGTTACGTCGATTGCAGGTAAGTGGTGTGCACTGCTTGAACGGTCACAATATTCTGACAGTGTGTACTAGCGTATGAAGGTCAAAGTGGAAGCAAGGACAGGGGAGATCCAGAGGCGAGTTCCTATTTTCTAAGAATTAGTTGTCAGTCTATAGCTAGTTCATGACAGACATCAAACATTTTTGTGGCGAATCTCCCTCCTCACGTGAATGAACAAAGCCTTGGTACTTTTTTTGCTCGTGTCGGACCCGTCGGCTCTGTACGTAATGTCGATATATTTCCATCCATTTGCTAAGTCCGTTCGATAGGTTAAGATTATGTGGCCGCGAGGTGATGCTACAGTTGGACCTGGGGCAGATATGACCGCAACCCGTCGGACGAAGAATTCCGGACTCAGTGGCTTTGTCTCATTCATGAGGCGCAAGGACGCAGAGGCTGCTCTACGAGAACTGGACGGATTTGACTGGGGTGGTTCTATCTTGAGAGTGGGTTGGAGCAAGGCTGTCCCGATGGCTGCCAAGCCTCTTTATGGTATTTACTTTCATCCGCTCTACGGTGGAGACCACGCTGAGACACTCGCTGTAGTGATGAGGAAGTCTGCCTCCCGATCCAGGTCGCGGTCGAGGTCCATCTCTAGATCAAAATCTCCGCGAGAACACAAAAGCAGAAGCCCATCTCATGAACAAGACCGTGGGCGTCGTCGCTCGCCTTCGCGCTCCCGTTCACGATCACGGGATTACGACCGTTCTGGAGGCTTCCGCTCTGCGCGGCGTTCACGCGATCGCTCATACGGCCGCGGCCGCTCGCGTTCTTTTTCGCGTAGTCGAGATTACCGTCGTCGCTCGCGCTCCCGTGCTGATCGATACAACAGCCGCTCTCCTCGCCGGCAGCACTCGCGGAGTCCTCATGTAAATTTTGCAATTGAAGTCGATGAAACCTCTGACCAGTTCATAAGACTGGTTGCTGCTGAAGTCAAAGGACATGATGCAGAATATGAGAAAAGTCTGCGGGAGCGCGAGCGGGCTAACCCCATTTATGCCTTCCTGAAAAGTGATGTGAGTAAACTTTTTGTAATATCCACTCGCTCGAATATTTATTCATGAAACATTTTCTATGAAAGAATCGCCGGAACAGATTCTATCGTTCATTAGTCGAACGGCACGAAACTATCGATCCTCAGTTTGAGGACGATGTAAGTGCCTGAGATATCTCACTGATAAAGACGTACTTACTATACTACTTGGTAGGGCTACAATTCAGTTTATTCTACCGATTCTGCGGAAGAAGAAGAACGAGAGCGAGGACGGAAAAACATGCTCGGCAAGCTTGCACGACGTCGATTCGAAGCAATGCTGCGTGCCCTTAATGGTCGTCGAGGAGAGATGGCACGATGTATGGCTTTTAGTCTTGAACATGCTGAAGCAGCAGGAGAGGTATGTGTATTTATGCCTCGCGTTTTGAACTCTCGCTCATGGCAATGTGGAGGTTGCGGACATCATCATTGCCTCGCTCGTAGTAGACGGGACGCCAGTGCCGCGTAAAGTGGCTCGGTTGCACTTGATCTGCGACATACTGCACAATTCTGCCGCCCCACTGCCAATGGCCTGGAAGTTCCGTCAGGAATTTCAGTCGCGGCTTGGCCTCGTTTTTGACCATCTTTCAACCATTTACCATTCGTTTCCTGGACGCATTACAGCAGAAACATTCAAGAAGCAGATTACTTCGGTTGTGGATATTTGGGAAGACTGGATTGTCTTTCCGCCTGATTTTACTGCAGAATTACGGGCGAGGCTCGAAGGCTCGACGGTTGAGCAGGACAAGCCCGAAGACGTGCAGGTGGTCGACGAAGTGAAGGAGACCGCTACTACCTTCACGTCCAAATTCAAGGCTAGCTCGTTCAAGCCTGCTGAGGAGGTCCCACAGCTGCCCTCAGCAGGAGTTTCCGATGATGGCGAGCCAATGGACGAGGGTAGTGATATCGATGGTATCCCCATGGATGATCTGGATGGTGAACCAATTGACGCAGACGTAGACGGTGAACCAATGGATGATATCGATGGTGTCCCCATAGCCGATCCGAACCTTGACGGAGAGCCTCTGGATCAAGGAGATTTGGATGGGGAAGCGATGGACGACATTGACGGTGCTCCAATCGACATCTAATGCACTTCATCTTTCTTTTGTTCGCGCCTTTCTGAATCAAGTACTCATACTTTCTGATACATATTCTCATTTTGCTTCAATATTATCATTACTTTGTGATGTGCTATAGCAATGCGCGACAACTGTGGTATATCCGAAAGCTAGTTTGTATTCATAAGGAGTTCACAGATTTTACCCAATTGTACCCGTAAGACTCAACAAGAGCCTTGAATTTTTTTCAAGCATCGCGATGCCCTCGACGATTGTTCGTTACGGTCTTCAAGATAGCCTCTTTCGCGGCACCAATAGCACTCTCTGAACCTGTAGATCCGACGATTAGTACGGTTTCAGTGATATGAACTAATAGGTCTGTACCGATGATTGTGATCGTGCTGTCCTCACGGCTGACTGTGATATCAGCCCCAGTCTCATTGCGCAGCCGGGAAACATTAGATCCCTTGCTTCCAACAATCCTTGGGAAGGACGTGCGGTCAGGAAGAGTCAAAAACCCAACGTGCGACATCTTCTCCGCATGTTCGATGGCTTCTTGAGTAAGCTTCAAAGCCTTGTCCAAACCAGCCTGATCACGAGCTCTCAAGGTCCACTCAGACTCACCCTCCTCAGCACTCTGATAGTTGGACACGATCTGCCACTGGATTTCAGGAGCACTGGTGGCGGTATCAGCATCATCAATACGAGCTTCCGTCGCATCAGCTTGAGGGACAGGATGGGGAGGCACGGCTGGCTTTTCTGGGAGCTTTGACTGTTCAACCTGAACACCGAACGATCGTAGCGTCCTAAAGAAATTCCCTTGCTGCGAAACTGCGTGATGGTACTTTAGAGGCACTGTGACGGTCGCAACAACGGCTTCGGGGGCGGCAGGCTTCACCTGCGTCTACAACTGGTCAATTAACTAGCGGTTACAGATGTATGTATCTTGCTCACCTTCAGCTCCTCGACCGCCTTCGCGCAACCTGCCCGAGGCCCCATGACCTTTACAAGGTTCGCCGGATCGACGTCGACAAGCTCAGCGGAATTCTCAGGCTCTCCGACTTGATGATATGACCGAGAGCCCGGGAACTGCACTTGAACACCGGTACGGGCCTGTAGGTCGTTCAAATGCTGACCACCTCTGCCAATCAGGGCACGATGTTGGGCAGCGGGCACTTCCACACCAAGGACAACGCGGTCGCGTAGTGCAGCCACGGTCTTCTCTAGCTCTGCTTTGAGCTTCGCGACGAGCTTAGGCTCTCCACGTAAGCGTACTTCGTCCGAAGGTTCTCCTTGACGAGGGCTGTATGAGACGAGGATCGTAAGCACACCTGACCCTCAAGAGATTATCAAGCTCACAATCGAACCAGGCCCGCTTGCACCTTAGAATCCGTAGGTCCGCCGCAGCGAGCAATGAGCTCCTTCAAGCCCTGACCACCAGCACCGATGATCGTACGGTGAAATCTGCTCTCCACCTGTACAGTATCGGTAGTCTCTTCACCGACCTGGTCAGAGATAGTCATGATCGAAGCCTTCGCGTCCGCAATCGCCTTCTTGGTCCCACGAACAGTAATGTTGGCTACTTTGTCGTCCAAAGACTTGTCAACGTCGATTTGCGCTCCTGTGGTGTCCTTGATCTCGTTGATTGTGGCACCGGACTTCCCCAGAATACGCGCGACAGACCGAGCAGGTATCGTGAATTTGATGACGTTGTTGCTTTCCTTCTCGAATTCAACTGCCTGTCCTAAGACTCAGTATCTGAAGAAACATTGGTATGGGCTCTCCTGCACTTACGTCGAGCAACTCTGATTTGGCACCTGCAACGCCCTTCTTGCCTCCCTTGACCAATACCTCGTCGGGCTTGAGAACCTCCCTGGTCCTGCCTTCGCCGTTCTCGGCAGATTCGCGAGGGAAAGTGATCTTGACATCATACTTTTCCTCCAAACGAATAACATATTTGCCATTCTGACCGATCAGACCCGAATGATATTGGTGAGCGATTTTGAGCACTTCCGAAGTCTCGTCTGCCTAGATATTTCCATTCAACCTATGCTCCTAGACCAGACCTCTCGCACTTACAAGTCTCTCTACTTGGTTGAGAATGCGTTTCTTGGCCTCTTCGACATTCTCCTTGCGGCCTACAATCTGTAACCATTCAGTCGCATGTACTGCTAACTTAGTAGCAGCTAACTCACCTTGACATGTGACTTCGCGTGAGCTGCCCTTTTCTTCTTGCCACCCTCCTTGTCCTTCTCATCAGCGTCATCTGCAAAGTCAATCTTGACGCCAAGCAAGTCTCGCAACTTGTTCACACCGGCACCATGAGCGCCAACGATCCGGCCGACAAATTCCCTGTCCACGTCGAATTCCGTCGACTACAGTCGTAATTAGCTCAATGTGGTACACATCAGACCAATCCGAACGTACATAACTGCTGACGATTTCGTCATTCTTGGCATCCTCGACGATCTTCAAGATCTCCTTGACGGCGCGATCCACGTCTACGCTGGTACCGCGGATGACGATGACGTCTTCGTTAGAAGAGTCACCCGCCTCAGCGCCGACCTTGATAGAGAGCGTCTTGTCCTCCCCAATGATACTGGCCCATAACACACGACCATCAACGCGTGTCACTGCATTCAACATAATGACCTACGCGTTGAGAGTTGTCCGATCCTTACCGACGACAGCGTCATGCCACTTTTTCTCGACAGTAACGGTCTGCGACTTGACGTCCGCAGCGTCGCGTGCCATCTTGAGCAACTCCTTCTCAACGTCCTCGAGACTTTTGGACTTCTCGATGGGAGACGGAGATGCAGAAGGAGATGTCGGATCGTACACCAGGAGCACTGAGGACTGCTCCGCAGATTCAGGTGGGAAGAAAACCAAAACATTGTGCGCCTCGTGGAATGCCTTGATCCTGTAACACAAATTAAATGTTAGCCTGTTGCCCGCATGTGCTGACTCGAAAGTTTACTTCTTAGCATTCTTGTTTGAGTTGATAATGCGATGTACGAGCCAGTCAATTGGAACATCCTTTGTAGCACCAATGAGCTTGCCAATCAATGCCGAAAATTGGCTGACGGCCGCATCGACCGCAGGCTTATCGCCCACTATGTCCACGTTGACCGACCCCTTCTCGACGCTAGTCAAGGGAGGGGTGTATACCGATGCACCAGGGTTCGCCGCACTCAGCGTCCGAGGGTAGCCAACGCGAGTGATATACGTGAGCAGCTGGCGAGAAACCGCAATAGGACCGGGCAGCGGGAACTCGTGAATATACGCAGAGTTCGCCTTCTCCATGACCGCCTGCACGCCCATGGCGAGCTCGGTAGGCTTGCCCCAGACGACAATCTCCTCACTGGCATCCTCCGGCTTCGGAACGATCACAGCGCACTTGCTCTTCGCCATGATGTCATCAGCGCCCTTGCCAGTGAGCAGACGGTGCTGACGCCTCGGGAGCGTAAGTTTGAGCTGTGTGATCTCACCAGTGAAGTACTCAATGGCCGAGCGAATCGAGTCAACGACGCGCCCAACCGCCTCGCGCTCGCCTGTAACGCTAATCTCGCGGACCGGAAGATTAAGCGAAAGCGAAACTTCACCACCTTCTGCGGCCGCTTCGAATACATTCCGGCGAGGGAGCAGGAACGGCAGGATGTGTACAGAGATATCGCGCACGCGCAGCGTCGTGCGTGAGCGTTTCGTCGCGATAATCTCGTTCAGCAGTCCCTGAGCCTCGTGGACGAGAGGCTGCGCGCCGGTAATAGTTACAGGGACCGTCGGCTCTTCGTCTTCGTCGTCATCATATAACGGGGTGGCGGTACCAGAAGTAGGATGGGCAGTGCCATTGCCATTCAAAGCCGGCAGGGTGTCACGGCGAGGGATGTCAACCCTCACACCGGTCTGGTCACGAACCTTGTTGAGAGTAGCGCCTTTGGGACCGATGATGGTTGGAATCGTGGAGACCGGAGCGTTGAGAACCACAGAGATCTACATATGAGTGTGAGTAGACAATAATAAATTATGAGCGGACGGCACATACGACGGGGCTGAGCAGGGCCAGTAGGGTGCGTTTAGCCTTCTCGAGCTCTTTCTGTGATTCGGACTTGAGGAAGAACGTGGTCTGACGCGACTTGTGATTGGTCGACGCCTCGACCTTGACCT
Source organism: Amyloporia xantha (assembly GCA_036971615.1). Classification (NCBI taxonomy): domain Eukaryota; kingdom Fungi; phylum Basidiomycota; class Agaricomycetes; order Polyporales; family Adustoporiaceae; genus Amyloporia; species Amyloporia xantha. Next base: position 1,822,550 of record JAYKKR010000005.1, read on the forward strand.
TGAATTGAGACATGACCTGCTTCATGACCTCGCCAGGAGATATGGGCTTGCCATCCTTGCCAGCGGCGGCGATATCTCCAGACGACAGAGTGAACGAGTCAGAAAACATGGCCACCTTGGGAACTGCAGGTCTGATGCGGGGGCCGGCTGCAAGGCTCCAGGCAGAAGCTGCAGGCCTGTTCACACCTTGGGCGGACGCGGACGGCGCAAGGGACGGGAACGCCTCTTGAGACTCGGTGTCGATTTCACCATTAGAGCGAGCTTCGGCCGGAGGGGAGCCAGGAGACACTGGAGCCAAATCCTGTGTTCCTTCTATCCCATGCTTCTTCTGTGAGGGGTATTTGCACAAGTTCACCGTCGAAGACTTGGGACACTTACCGCGAGCTCTGCAGCAGACATGATGGGGAGATAGTACGGGTGTCCGAATAGCACAAAGCCTGTGACGGGAGAAACCTAGCGATACGGTCGACTAAAAGACGAGTATCGCGTTGAGATGGACTACGTGTAGAATAAGGGTATGTTTAACAGACGATACGTGGGCGTCCCCCACTCAATCCGCTGAGGGTGGGAAACAACTGCCAAATTCGCTCCTTCATCAACTTGGTGGCGGTACCGTACCATCCTATTTCTCCCATCGCATTCCTCGTCCAATGGCCCAATTCGATCAATTGCAAGATTCTCTGTCTGATATATGAAATAGCAGAAGCTTGTGTCGACGCACTTCTCCATGCCAAATACAATCTCCTCAACCGGCTGAAATCAGCGTTCTTCTCGCTACCGAGGTATTTTGTGCTGCACGTCTTGCGCGTGTGCATGCGCTACTGAAGAGCTCTTGTAAAAGGCTATCCGTTGAGTCGTGAATCTTCCTGTGGTCTCAATTCTCAGCGTCATTGCTTTGCGTGTCTATCTATTCACAACCCGTGTCTAGCCCGGTGGTTGCGCTTGATGGTGTCTTGAACTCTTTTGTACTTTGCGTTGCAATTACTGCGGAATGCGCATTGCTCGCGCAGCGTTACTGCAGAAATTGATCATTGATCAAGGACTGTCATGCCAGGGACCTCGATTACGGCGTTTTGAAGTGCGCCGTTAATACAGTAGCTCGCGTCTCGGAATGTCTGGCCTGTCTTTTTTCCCCTCAGATCAGTCCAAGGGACGACGCAAGGTTGGTTGTTCTGCCAGTGGCACCGCCGGCTCGGTGACTGATACATCTTACTATATCTCTGGTCTACGCCACACAAGTGTGTGCCTTGCTGGACTTACTACGGCGTAGCACGCAGCAAACTCAAGTTGACATCCTGCGCACGCTCACATCATAATGGGTGGAACTACTTAACAACTACTTAAGCATCAAGCTCCTTCACAACTCACAACTCACCGCGATTGCAGCACACGTTTGTCGACATTCCTCTCTCTGTGCGCTGGATCCAACTGTATCCGGAGTCGAAATTCAACGTCGAGAGCATATTTCTCAGATCATGACCGTCTCCAAGGCTGGTATAGCTGGCCAACACTCACATTCCTTTTCTTTCATGCGACATTGGCGATCATGCATCACGGCGATCCTGTTGCTTTGTGGGTCCAAACTGCTATATGACTTCTATGGATCGCCAACCTCTGTGGCCTGGATATCCCATAAGTCTGTTGGACACGACAATTTTAATTGGTTTGCGGTACGGTGCTTTCTTCAAGTCCCTATTCACTACAACGTGCTCATCACTGCCTCACTGCAGCTCGTCCCTTCGACGAACATCTTGTGGACCTCGTGTTACACAGACTTCAAATGCGCTCGCATAATCCTCCCTCTCGACTATCTTTCTCCTACCGGCATTTCTCCGAATGTCACCATTGCGTTGCAGATGCTCCCAGCGACCGATAGGGAGAACTATAAGGGTGCAATCCTGATCAATCCCGGCGGTCCTGGGATGCCTGGTACCGTCACCGCAAGGCTGAATGGGAAGGCTCTGTCGAGAGTTGCAGGTGGTTCTTACGATATTGTCGGCTTCGATCCTCGTGGGACCGGCGCGAGCACACCTTCTGCCCAATGCTTCGATTCGGATTCCCAGTATCAGCTGTGGAAGATCCAGGTTGGGAAAAGACTGGTCAACTTGAGTGACGACTCCGTGGAGACTATGCGAGCACAGCATAGCGTCGTAGGGCAAAAGTGCGCGTCAGCCATTGGTGGGAACGGGAAAGAAGAGGCTGGCGGCACAGCAGAGGAATGGGGTATTGGACAATTCATGGGCACCGCGAGTGTTGCCAGAGACCTGTTGGAAATCACACAGAAACTCGGACAGACACAAGTGAATTATTGGGGATTTGTGAGCATCATCCTTGATCATGACCAATGTTTTCGCACTCACCGTTCGGTCACTCCCAGAGCTACGGGACAATACTGGGACAATACTTCGCGGCCATGTACCCTGAAATGGTGGGCAAGATGATCCTTGACGGAGTTTATGACGCCGATATCTATCGTACTGCGCTTGCAAGCACCAATCTCGTCGACGCTGACGCCGTCGTTGGCGCATTTTACAAATTCTGTCATCAAGCCGGCCCAGAAAAATGTCCCGTATTTGAAGAGTCTGTGGACAAGATAGAGTCTCGAGTTGATGCCATCAGGAAACATATTGAGCAAAAGCCTATAGCAGTGCCCTTTGCACCCGGAGGTCCTACATTACTCACTAAACCAGCCACGGACACCCTCATGCTTTTTGCGGCTTACTTCCCAATTGCTATCTTTCCCACTCTGGCGAACGTCCTTGCAGCGGCTGAGAACGACGATCAGGCTAGACTAGCCGCTCTGGCACCCGCGTTCGAAACGACATTCACCTGCAAGAGTGAGGAGCCACGACAATGGGTCGCAGAGAACCAGGCGCTGTACGCCATTGCATGCGGGGATAGTGATCCTATCTCGTATGATCCTACGACGTTCCGCAAGATTTACGAAAGCCTTTTGGCAGAGTCATCGCTTGCTGCTCCGATTTGGGGCCAAAGTTTCCTCCAGTGCAGCGAATGGCCGCTACGGCCAAAATGGCGCTATACAGGTCCATTGGCGGCAGCGAACACATCACATCCTCTCTTGATCGTGTCGCCCATGTACGATCCTGTCTGTCCGTTGTCACACGCACGGACGGTACACGGACGGTATAACGGGTCAGGATTGCTGGTGCAAAACTCCTACGGACACTGCTCATTGGCTGCCCCTTCCATGTGCACAGGAAAGCACATTCGTGCCTATCTTGAGGACGGTATCTTGGCGGAGGAGGGGGCAACATGTGAGGTAGATGAATTACCGCTTGTAGGAGAGACGGTGGGCGAGATTTCAGCAGATGACAGAGCGCTGTTGGAAGCACTGAAACACCTTGCGAGAAGCATATAACAGCTTATTAATACGCTGTTAATTTTACAAACTGATAGTATGGAGAGCGACATACCGTACTGTACTCAACCACTCTTGCCCCTACTACAATTCGACGCTGCAGCCACTCGGGCTGGCCAGCGGCTAAAATCCAATGACGTGTATATATAGTTCGACTGTTTGAGTCGCGCTACATATTTATGCTCGTAGGCCAGAACACATCTCAGAAGGGAGGAAGCTGGCTACCATCATGTTTCAATCACATTTGACAGAGTCAAGGCATGAATACCGTCGTCGAGATTGTCGAGACCCTGTGTAGAGACTTCCGGTGCGAGCGAGACTGATCAAGACTAAAGGCGAACGGCCTCGGGCTAGCCTCGGCGACGTAAGCGCCTACGTGTACTTACAACTCGATCAGACTCCTCTCAGCCTCAAATTCTGCATGAATCAGTGCTACATACACCGTCCTTGTCCGGTGCTCTTAGATATTGCCTGACGTCTCTTTCTTGCCTTACGGCGATATAATGCTTCCCCAACACCTATATGCGCTTTTCCTGGGGTTTCTCTTCGACCCACTTACCAATGCCCGAGCATACGTGCGGGGTGCAGAATCCCCGTCGTTTCTCTCCGATACACTGGTTAGAACAGAGCAAGTCCAAAATGTACTAGAACATCGGCCTATGAAGAGTCCTGTCTGCAAGCAACATGTATGTTCGGAGCTGAATAAGACGCACTGCCAAACTGACCGGTTCATAGTTGACAGGTCCAATAGAGACTACTCTTTGCGACTATGAAACAGTAGAGAGTGTCAATGACGAGCTATTCACTCAATTACATGCATTGGTTGAAACTCCATTCTTCAGATACTTTCGGGTACGCTGCCATACGATAGTTTCACAGGGTGACCGCATATTGACACAAGGTATCAAGGTGGATCTATATCGCGACTGTCCGTTCTGGCAGGAGAATGGGTTTTGCATGAATCGAGAGTGTGGGATTACCACAATAGACGAGGTGCGTCTCGCTAGCTCAAGGCACTTGGAGTATGTAGGCCTCATAATGTGAAGAGCGAAATTCCGCAGAAATGGCGAGCAGCCGAACTTAGCAAGGTCGAAATGCCCCCAGAGGATCAGGTGCGTAGTAGATCTCCTAGACTCGACGCTCACGCTCAATTCCTTACTCATGCACCAGCCGACACGCCTGCCTGGATGCTACTACCGCGATTCAGACTATTGTTTCCTCGATGATTTGAGCGGTTCGTCTTATGAGTTAGATGTTTTCACGCAACAACACGTGCTCATCATTTCCTTGTGCAGAGGGCGACTACATTGATTTGGCTGTCAACCCGGAGCGTTTCACAGGCTACATCGGACCCTCTGCACACCGAGTCTGGTCATCTATTTACTCAGAGAATTGCTTCGGCATGGCAGAGAGGAACCTTCTTTCGGAGAAGGCATCCAGTCCTGCAACGGTATCCCCGTCTGAGCATATGACGGAGGTGTTACGGGCAGATGCGTCGGAGAACCCGAAGGAGTGCCTGGAGCAAAGAGTGTATTATAAGATTATTTCCGGTAAACCTTCCATGACATGGTGTGCAATCCGGTGCTCGGCTAATGCGTCATTCAGGTTTGCATGCAAGTATCTCGACACATGTCTGCCGCGAGATGATGAATCAGACTACGGGAGAGTGGGTACGTGCAGATTACCCTGAACATTGTGTCAGATGCCTCAGACCATCTGCCATAGGGACCCGATCTTCAATGCTTCATAAACCGTGTCGCATCTTACCCAGAGCGTTTGCAGTACATATACTTCGATACGGTACTCTTGCTGCGCGCTGTGGCGCGTCTCGGGCCATATCTCTCGGCTTATGACTACTGTGGCACGGGCACACACGAAGGTGACGCAGAGACACTGGAGCGACTGAAGAAGGTTATCGACATAGCGCAGGCAGTGGGCAAATTCGACGAAACAGTCCTGTTCCGCGGAGAGAACGCTAACGTAGGTCTTCTTTCATAACTCTATTGCAAGTGGAAGCTCAATATGATACGATGTCTTTTCTTGAAGATCCTGAGAGAAGAATTCAAAGAGCACTTCCGGAATGTTAGCCGCATCATGGATTGCGTCGGTTGTGACAAATGCCGCCTGTGGGGTAAAGTCCAGACCACTGGTCTTGCAACAGCGCTGAAGGTCATCTTTGAGCTCGATGAGAAAGCGCTAGAGTTCGTATCGATCGCTACTCTCTTTTCCCACTTCGTTCCTGACTTGGTTTTTGGTCGATATCAGCCCTCAGCTGAATCAAAACCTCCTTCAGCGCTCCGAGGTCGTTGCGCTTATCAACACACTACATCGTTTCTCAGAGAGCCTTTCAGCTGTCAATGACTTCCGCAAGATGTGGGAGGAAGCAGACGCACAAGAGGAGGCACGGCTGCTCGAAGGGGCAGCCTCTGCAGCAACAGGAGCTTTTAAGGTAGGAGAAATTCGTCTGTATTCTTCTTGTAAGGAGTCTCAACGGTACTGCGTTCGTAGGCGCGCCAGTCGCCCACTGCGGGTCGGGAACTGATTCCTGGAAACCTTCTCGAAGATGTGCTAGTCTGGATGCGCGCTTGCAGAGACGGAACAGTAGGCTGTGTTCGCGGACTGTTGGATGGGCTGCAAGGCATGCTGAGTGCTATACTCAACGTTTTCAAGATGTCCGGCAAGGATCAAGGTCCAAGGAGCGATTTATGATTGAAGGACGGTAGTTATAGTAATCCACCACTGTATAAAGAATTATTAGTTTGACTACGGATGTTGTGTCTCCATTCTGCTTATTCGTTTGTACGCAAAACATCATTAATCTCATAGATGCGCGGCTGAAATTGATACTCAAAGCTGGGTCCTGCGGGGTACATAGCTTCCACTAAGGAACAAATGCATTTTGATTTTTAATTTGATATCGTGACTGCGTGTGACAGTGATGTGACATTTCGGGGCTGTAATGCCTTAACAGGCAACTGTGTGACCTCATAGTCGTGAAGGACTCTCACCCCTGCGACGATACATCCTAAGTACCATCCGTCGATCAGCGCTCTCTCTCCTCTGGAGTCCCCGTTCAGCGCTCAACGTCGCCACTGTAGACATCGTCGAGGGCTTGACTCAATGTGGTGACCATGATCATTATCGACGACCTCGACGACCCAAGTAATCCCGACAAGTTTTCCGACGACGCCCGCTCTGTAGTCCGCCCGTCCACGCCGACACCCTCCCTCCCAAGCTACGAATTTTCCCAAGCATTACAGAGTCCCCCACAACTACTGGAAGAGCAATCTCAATCACCACAAACATCGAGGGGATGCTGGCCCAATCGGACGAAGACAAGCGTTCGCCGGGTGCTCGTATATGCCCTTGTGGTCTACTTCATAATTACAGTGGTTGTGGGGGTGCCGGTGATTGTCATCGTAAGAGGATTCTTATATGTTGAAGGCTCGCTGATATCAAATCTTGCTCAGAGTCTCCGCCATCGCAGCATGGAGCGGCAGTCTCTATATACAGTACCCACCAATGCCAACACTCCAAGCTTGATCGCGGACGGCAACAATGTGCCATTATTGGAGACGTCCGCTGTGAGTTGCAATGCATGGCTAGATTCCTCCGACACCTACTCGAGGTGAGTCTTCGACTCGCAATCCTGCTTTGAGTACTTTGTTCACCGACAATGCAGCTTACAATATACGGTACCCCTCGATGGCCTTGTATTCATGCAATCGAATGTGTCGTATTATCCCGACGCGTTGATAGTCGACGATATATCGGGCTCCGTCGTCGTCGGTATAAACACAGACCCCACCGTCATCGATGGGCTGGTCTCTGTTACTATGCATTATTCTGATCAGAGTGTCAGAGACCGTACCAACGTATGTTTGTTGAACGTATCAGGAAGCAATGGGCTCTATCTCTACGTTCCATCAAATCTTACCAAACAAGATTCGCTTGCTTTCAATATCACATTCCTTTTCCCCCAAACATCCTCACTGCATATCGCCGAATTCATGACGATGCTGCCCCACTTCGCTCAGTGGTACGCGAATCTCTCGACCTATGTCACATTTGATAAAGTGACGCTTGGAGGGCCAAGATCCCAAGTCACCGTCGAGGTAAGTAGTTTCTATTGTAAGCTTTGGGAGTCTATTGACAGATATGTTCGTAGTCGATCGATGCGCCCTCCCTGACTGTTAGGACGGCGTTGGCGGCAATCGAGGGCAGTTTCAGTGCGTCGGAATTCCTAGTGCTGGAAACCGTATCTGCGTGCGTGCTTCGTCTGCCAGTTCATACATGAGACTGATGGCTTTCATTGTAGTCCTATCGACGTGAACATCTCGCTCTATAATAGCGGAACGTACATGCAGCCTACATTTGTTCAAGTGGCTACTGGCAATGCGTCAGTCTAATTTATTAATTCTTTTCTCATCACTCATTGAGTTTTTAGTGCGCTCAATGCTTGCGTCCAGCTTCACTTACCAGCTGCAGCACCGCAAGCGACCAAGCTACCTAACTTCGTGGCAAAATTCGAGACTTTCAACGCACCCATGGCGCTTGCGGTCGCACACGCTTCCGATTCGGCTCCGTCAGCGCTTCAGCTCCATGCCGATAACAGTGTTGGCGCGTCCACCGTAAGCGTGGACAACAAGTACACGGGCGACTTCGACATCAGCACGACCTTCGCAGACGCAGACGTGTTCACGTCGACTGTCACCACCCTCGAAGACCTGACCAATATCGATCTAAATGGGTACAAGCCCGAGTCGTCACCGACAGCTATCGGGGAAATACCCGATAGGAGAGTAGAACTCGATACGATCCAGACGTCGAGGATGACTGGATGGGTGGGTAGTGGCACGAGACCACCGACCCCAATAAAAATCATCAATGCACAAGGCCGAGTGGAGGTCTTCTCAACGCTCAGCCCCGTAACCCTGCTGATCGGGCCATAGCCATGGTGCGTACGCGGTTCGTGGAACAGATCTGTGTCTGTGTCTAGGGGCGGCGTGCGTTTTCCGACAATACGGGTGTTGAGCAGGGTGGCTGCTCTGTAGATCAGTGTATTTCTAGTTGAAGAATGGATCGTCGGACTGTTTTCTCTTGCATCATATACGATATTTCGCTTCTCGTTGCTGGAGACATGCACATGCATACGTACACACTACTACCTTTGCTTTTCTTGTGGCATAGTCCTATTTGTTTGCCGCCATGTTCATCGTAATTTTATTACCGTTCACCAATTGAACAAGAGGCGGGGGATATTCATGAATTCACCTATTGGCTGGCAATTGTGTGTGGCCCGCCTGGAGGGCTGAGACAATTCTGAGCTTCAGATCGAGTGGCGAATCATCCGACCCGTGACGTTTTCTCGCGATCTCCATGAGGATCTTCGAGTTCCTCGCCCAGGGTCAGTTGCTTGTTCGTCTTGCGCTACTGCAAACTGGTTCAGGAGATGTCGGAACACTACACTCATCCCAGACGGCCATCGGAAATTCAGCTGCGCCTCAGGGTTGACCATAATGACTCACTCATATGGCGACCACATGGATTGCGTGATTTCCTCACCATCGCACCCGCGGTCGATTTTATATCGACAAACCCGAAATGTCAGAGTGCCATTTGTGTACCTCTGTCCAGTCCTTTTCCTGAGTAGACAAACTGCTCTTCATTGGTGAAGCTACCTCAAATTGACAAATGGCTAACACTCCCCACGGTGGCGTCTTGAAGGTATGCCGCAAATCATTTGCAGAGTGTTTCGTAGCACGCAATTGATCGCCTTGCCCGTAGGATCTCATTGCACGAGACGAGCACCTGCACGCCAATCTGAAAGTAGAAGCTGAGACGTTGCCCGATATTATATTGACTGAGGTATGCGCGCCCGATCATAATCTTCTAAAACCCCACTGAATCTAAGTACGACCTCAGCGTCAACTGTGCGACCTCGAGCTTATCATCAATGGCGGTTTCAGCCCGCTTGAGGGCTTCATGAATGAAGCAGACTACAAGAAGTGAGAGGCACAAAATACTTCTCTAGTTATATTGTCTGACGGTGGCCCAGTGTCGTAGACACTTTACGCCTCGCAGATGGCACCCTTTTCCCCATGCCTATCACCCTTGATATCTCTCAGGAAAATATTGCCCGTATATCCATTACCTCCGGATCGCGGATCGCACTTAGAGATCCTCGTGACGACCAAGCACTTGCAATTCTCACTGGTAGGTCCCGTATAACTTGAAACTCCGTGTCTGTATTAATAACTTTGAAAAAGTGGAGGATATTTACAAAGCGGATCAAGTAAAGGAAGCTGTTCAGGTATTCGGTGCTGATGATCCAGCACATCCCTCTGTATCATATCTCCGCAACAGAGTCAAGGAGTACTACATCGGCGGAAAGGTCCAGGCAATCCAGCTGCCCACGCATTTCGACTACGTGGCCCTCAGATGTGCGTATCATATTACGATGTCCCGTCGTGAGAGCACCTTACATATCGCGTAACAGACACTCCATCCGAATTGCGGGCACATTTCAAGAAACTGGCATGGCGCAAAGTGGTTGCCTTCCAGACTCGCAATCCTATGCACCGCGCGCACCGTGAGCTGACTGTTCGCGCCGCACGCCAGCGCCAAGCAAATGTTCTCATCCACCCTGTCGTCGGTTTGACTAAGCCCGGAGATGTCGACCACTACACCCGTGTACGCGTCTACGAGGCCATTATGGCGAAGTACCCAAATGGCATGGGTCACCTCGCCTTGCTTCCCCTCGCCATGCGCATGGCTGGTCCGCGCGAAGCTGTCTGGCATGCAATCATCCGGAAGAACTACGGTGCGACACACTTCATTGTTGGACGAGACCATGCGGGGCCCGGAAAGAACTCGCAGGGCAAGGACTTCTATGGCCCGTATGATGCGCAGGACCTTGTCACGAAATATCATGAAGAGCTTTCTATCGAGATGGTGCCCTTCCAGATGATGACCTACATGCCCTCGACGGATGAGTACGTTCCGATTGACGAGGTCCCGAAGGGCGAGACGACCCTCGACATCTCTGGTACAGAACTCCGGAGACGCCTCAAGACTGGAGCCGCTATACCTGACTGGTTCAGCTACGAGTGCGTAGGAGTTGCGTTGTATTAGTGTGACGACATGCTAAAAGTCATCAAGGGGCGTTGTGAAAACTCTCCGGGAGAGTTACCCCCCACGATTGAAACAAGGCTTCGTCATTTTCCTGACGGGCCTGCACAATTCCGGCAAGGACACGATTGCAAAAGCTCTGCAGGTGGTCCTCAACGAGCAGGGTGGTCGCAGCGTTTCTGTTCTTCCTGGAGATAACATCCGTCCTGACCTCGACACGCGTAAGTAATCTGAAGTGTATACCAGCAGAAAGGCTCTAAAATATAGGTATTGCAGCATTCAGCCACAGCACTGAGGAGCGTACCAAGAATCTCCAACGCGTTGCATTTGTCGCAGCTGAGCTCGCGCGGGCGGGAGCAGCGGTGGTTGCCGCGCCCATCGCGCCAGAAAAGGTGTCGCGAGACGCGTTCAAGGACACTGTCACCCATTCCGCTGGTCCAGGCGCGAATTTCTTCACCATCCACGTCGCCACACCGCTAGAACATTGCGAGGCACATGACCGCAAGGGCATCTATGCGCGGGCACGGAAAGGCGAACTCACCGGCGTTGCGGGCGTCGACGTAGTCTACGAGAACCCTGAGCGCCCTGATCTGACTGTGGATATTCGCACACAAAGCGTGCCGGAGATTGTTCATAGTGAGTTTGCCTTTTTACCGCACAGTATGATGCGTTACTGAACGATGGTGCCTAGGCATTGTCTTACTCCTGGAGACGAACGCGCTGCTATGATTACTGTCTTTCGGTCGGCAGATATGATAGATGTCGGAGCGACAGCAGTGCACATGTGTGCGCAGCAACTTCGTCATGGCCGTTTCGTACTTTTCTGGCGTAATCTGAATGGACTGTAGACTGGTTTGAAGTAGAAGTACACCGTCCGTAATGTAACAATCACAGCAGCATAGAGGCAATAAACAGTGTTGCATCCCTGGGATCGAGCTTGAGTCGAAAACATCTGCCGACGTGGCGGTGTTCACTGTAAATAATGCCGGACATTTCGGGCGCCCCGGAAGCGCGCGGCAACCAAGTAGTCGAGCATAACCATGATGATGTCCTGCCGTTGCATAGGCCTTTGTTTCTCACTTTCTCCCATTTCTTGCTATACTGACACAGTCGTCTACGCCGGCGCCGACAGCACTGTGCGTCCCGTTCTCCGAGTCCGACCTTCATGAAGTTCCTGGCGACATCGTTCCTTCTCTACCTTTCACTTTTACTAGATGATCTAGCGGTTGTCGCGCTTAGGATACCCATCACGGGCGACAGGGTGTCGCGTAGAAGATGGTCGGGGGCGGAGAGTCTGGGCCGTCGTGCCAGCCTGACCTCGAATCTGCAGGACGCCTCAGACATCGAGTACTACACAAATGTGACCATGGGGGGCCAGCAGTTCAAGGTCCTCATCGACACAGGCAGGTCAGCACTCTCGTGGGTTTTGCGAAATGTGGCGTACGCTGATTGGTATCTATAGTTCGGACCTTTGGGTAGCAGGTTCTGTCCCCGGAGCGCAGAGTACAGGACACACTGCGTCCGTCGACTATGCGATTGGTGCAGCAAGTGGTATGCCCGTCCACAGTCCTCTCTGTTCGTCTGCAGGATAATGCTGACTGTTGTGGCATTCGTACAGGGTCTATACTAACGGCTACAACAGTCTTTGACGGCTATACTATCGATAATCAGGCTTTCAGTGAGAGACGTTGATTTCGATGCTATTATTCGGAAGCTGACCAAATGCGCACAGTCGAAGTTTCAGTGGACTCATCTCATCCGACGGGGCAGGGTATCATTGGTCTCGGACCCAACAGTGCTTCTGAAGTGTACGCGCAAATCAACAACGGTTCCGGAGACAACGTCCTCAACAGGATCTTCCTCCAGAACACCTCTACCCCAAACTATCTCACGATACTCCTTGGCCGCACTTACGACGCAGCGATCCCATTTCAAGGAGAAATAACAGTTGGGAGAGTGGTTCCGGAGTACGAGAACATCACGTCGCAGCCGCACTTGTCTGTCACGCAGGACCAGGACGCGAATGATCAGCACTATCAAGTGCTGGTCGACAAGAATGGGATCATTGGTCCTGACGGCAATCCGATCCAGGTGACGTCTGTGGTCCAGGGTTTGGACCAGCTGATTGCCGTTTTTGACTCGGGCTTCTCTCTGCCGCAAGTTCCTGCGTATGTTTCTCTTCAACGTCGAAGCCCGAAGTGAACTCCTTGACTTATGGTGGCACATTCTAGGACTGTGTCTAACGCAATATACTCGCGCGTTCCTGAGGCAAATTTCACGTATATGAACAATGTCGGCAACGTTTGGACCCTACCCTGTGACGTAGAGCTCAATATCACGTTTAAGTTTGGAGGCGTGTCTTTCCCCGTTAACCCCCTGGACACGAATCTGGGATCGCTTACTATGAAGAACGCTAATGGAGACACCGTTTGTGCGGGGGCATTCCAGCCTATTACGACTGCCGCTTCGTCAAATTTTGACATGATCTTGGGCATGGCATTCCGTGCGTGTTTCCGGTAGCTGTGAGACACGCTGCAGAGTGCTGATATTTTTTCTCTTTTGCAGTCCGGAATGCCTACTTATTAGTCAACATGGGCGACTTCATCGACGGCTCGTCCTCGCAGACTGCTCCGCCTTACGTACAACTGCTGCCGTTGACCACCCAAGCGGGTGGACATGCGGATTTCGTCCAGGAGCGTCTCGGTGGCGTCGACAACACGTCTTCCTTTCACCTGCTGCCTGCCTCAGTGCCGAATACTGACAACGGTGGCGCGAGCAGCAGCAACGAGTCGTGGCAGGAGAAAATCAAGCCGTATCTGCCTTACATCATCGCAGGCAGCGTTGCTGTCGGCATTCTGCTCATTGTCGTCTTTTCCTACTGCTTGACAAGTCGCCGGCGCAGACCTTACCAAAGCCTGCACGAACCTGCCCCTGTCGGTTTGCACCATGAACAGCCGCCGTTCCCTCGTTACGACCGACCATACCGTCGCTACTGATCTAAAGAGACATCTACTCACCGCTGGACTCTGGCTAATCTTACTGTATTTTTGTTTCCTGCTGTCGCACTCGCTCATTTGTGCTTGCATGTCAATGGACTTACATACTTCGCATACGCATATAAATTATTGTAACATATGTGCATCTGGCGGCTCAGGACAACGGTCCAACAAAGGGCTTGTCTCTGGGGACTGTATGACAGCCGTCAATCATGCACAGCCCCAGGGGGCGGTTCGCGAAGCGCGAGCACCTGGACGGTGGGACTGCCTGCTGCTGCGGGTTCTGGAACTGAAGATGGCTTGGTCACCGATAGGGACGATGCGCGGTTGCACGGGAGCCCGGCTGCCAATAGAACCATGCCGTTGCAATGCCACCCAGGACGCCCGCTGTCACGGGTGCTGTAGAGGCCAGTCTTTGACCACAGCAGCGTCTTGGAGAAGCGCAGTCGCAGCCATGAGCTGAACGGCTTCAGCATTATCCAAGCACTGGTCTGTCTGAGGACAGGGCGCGCGGCCAGAGTTACAGAAGCGCGCGCGGTGTGACGAATGTCACGGGGTCGTGACGGGTTAGAGTCGGTCGAGCTGGCCGCTGGTGGCGACGATGGCGACCGCTCGAGAACGCTCTGCCGTGTGTTCCACGCAGGCCGCGGGCCGCGCACGGGCGGAAGCGCCTCAGGTGATACATGATGAGAGTCTCACGGTTGAGCGATGGCGTGAGGCGTGGTCGAGGGTGATGGCGACAGTCGGCGACCAGATGAATGGTGTCGTTGCCCGAAGTCGTTAGTACGAATTGAAAGCCTGTGAGGCCTGCGCTGGCTGGGGTGATGCCGGGAATGAGAGAACCCTGTTGGCAGGACGAGGCCGTGTTAGGAAACGGGAGATAAGGTGATGGGAGAGGCACGCTTGGGTCGGAGTTCGCCATGGCCAGTGACGAGCTCCTGCGATGTGGCCTGCCTGGTCCGGCGCACGCGTGCGAACCAAGTCCGAGCTGGGCTGGCGGCTCTGGCGCTCGTAAAACCCCTTGTCAACGCCCCCCTCCGGACCCTTCCCACAACCCCCATCACCACTCCCCCCGCTGACCTCGAGTCCTTCTCAATCTGCTGTCCCTTACGCGAGACTATTCCTCTATGTCGCCCTCTGGCGACCACGACGAGCCCATGGCTTCCACCTCCCACTCCCCCGCCGGTGGCAGCGATGAGAGTGATAACTCCATGCAGCTTGACTCCGATATGGAGCTCAGCATCGACGTCAAGAGGGAGCCCGATCCCGACGCCGAAGGCGAAGAAGTCGATGAAGACGACGCCCAGCCTGTCGCGAAACCCAACGGCCACGCCTCGTCCTATATGAAGAATCGAGCGGTGCGTGATCGAGTTTGCAGGATTCAACGAGTGTAGCGTTTTAACAGAGAGATCTGCCTTTTCATTAGATCAAAGACGAGGAGGATTCGGTTTGTTGATTCAGGCTTTATTCCGATTCATACTCAGCTCAGGTCATTAGGGTTATGAGGACGATCCTGAACCAGATGAAGATGACAATGAGGAAGAAGATGCATCGTATGCTGACGAAGAGTATGGCGCAGCCAAAAAGAAAGTCCCTAAGAAGAAGAAACAACCACTGAAACCGCGAGGTGCGTCCTTTCTCCGATTGCCCCATGAACTCTCACTATATATTTTATCTTCAATGCAGTAACGGCGCGCCCCTCTGGGTCTGATTCCGATTCAGACTATGGCTCTCGGTCGAAGAAGAAGAAAAGGCCGAAGGTATCGCGAGACGAGGTGCGGGTATCCAGCAGGGGAGGAAGGATACCTAACTATGTTGATGACGTGCAAGATTTCGAACAATTTGATGAGGATGAGGTACCTGCGGGTACATATATCGACCCACAAGTAGAGCCCCTTCACGAGATCGAGGCAGTCCTTGGCCACTCTCGAGAGGAAGGTCACGAGAACGACCCAGACGACGATTGGTATGGCAATATTGTACGTTTTCTCTGCTACAGATGCACCGAGAGACGACTTGTGCTCATAATATGATACAGCGCTTCCACATCAAGTGGAAGAACTTTTCTCATCTACACAATACCGACGAGGTCTATGAATTCCTCAAGCGATATAAAGGCCTAAAACGCGTCGATAATTACATCAAGGCTTATAAAATATACCAGGAGCGTCTCAATTCTCCAGAGCTCTCACGCGAGGATAAGGAAGTGCTCCTCCTCGACAAGGAGCGCGAGAAGGAGGAGCTCGAGACGTACAAGACGGTCGAGCGGATCATCGCTCAGCGCGAGAGCGGAACCGGTCAAGTTGAGTATTTCTGCAAGTGGAATGGCCTCAACTACGAGCATTGCACGTGGGAGTTACAAGACGAGATCAGACCCATTGCGAAGGAACAGCTCGACGAGTATAGGCAGCGTGAGGCAGAAGCGAAGTTCCCGTACAAGAGTACGAACTATCCACGACATCAACGACCGACGTTCCTCAAGATCAATGAGGACCCGGCATATTTGACGGCAACTGGGGGCGAGTTGAAGGACTTCCAACTTACAGGTCTTAACTGGCTCGCTTACCTCTGGAGCCAAGGAGAAAACGGTATTTTGGCCGATGAGATGGGTCTTGGAAAGGTCCGTCCGTCTTGTGTGTTACCTCCCATTCCATCATTTAACGTGCGCATACCCTGTAGACCGTTCAAACCGTCTCGTTCCTTTCATATCTCTTTCATGAGCTGCGTCAGTATGGTCCGTTCCTGGTCATAGTGCCTCTTTCTACGATCACAGCATGGCAGTCGCAATTTGCAACATGGGCGCCGGATATCAATGTGATAACGTACATCGGGACCGCTGCTGCGCGGGAGGTGATTCGAACTTACGAGTTTGGGCCGTCTAACAAGAAGCTCAAGATGAATGTGCTGCTAACGACGTACGAAATCACACTTCGGGACGCCAAGGAGTTGGGCGACATTAAGTGGCAAGTTCTGGCCGTCGATGAGGTGCGCGACGTCACCGAAACTCCGCCGAGATAAGAGCTGACGATCTTGGTGTTCCAGGCTCATAGATTGAAGAACTCGGAAAGTCAGCTCTACGAGGCGCTGACGTCCTTCTCTGCGGCGTCGAAGCTTCTTATTACAGGCACGCCGTTGCAGAACAATGTGAAGGGTATGAAGGCTTCCAATCTCACGAGCTGACGTCTCGACTGACCACGGTTTTATCAGAATTGCTGTCTCTGATGCATTTCCTTATGCCAGAGAAATGTACGTGCCCTTATTAGTGTCTTTGTGACGATACTAACACTGGGGCAGTCCAATTGACCAATGAATTCGACTTGACCGACGCCGACCATGAAGAGAAGATCAAGGAGCTGCATAAGCAACTGGAGTCGCTGATGCTGCGGCGGCTGAAGCGCGACGTCTTGACGTCCTTGCCCACGAAGAGCGAGCGCATACTGCGGGTGGAAATGAGTGGATTGCAGACGCATTTCTATAAGAACATCTTGACCAAGGTGAGTAGCGCTGTCCAGGACTTTATGTAAGGCAGTGCAGCTGAAATTGTCCGTCGTAGAACTTCCAGGGCTTGGTTAAGAGTGCCAATGGTAACAACAACATCAGTCTTCTCAATATCGGTGAGCTCCCCTCGTGTACTTCATAGGACTCATTCTCAAAATCTGCTTAGCCATGGAACTGAAGAAAGCGGCAAACCATCCGTATCTGTTTGACGGTGCCGAAGCGAAGACGGACAACGAGGAAGAGACCCTGAAGGGCCTCGTTATGAGCAGCGGAAAGATGGTCTTGTTGGACAAGCTTCTCACTCGTCTGCGTCAGGATGGTCACCGTGTCTTGATCTTCAGTCAGATGGTCCGGATGCTGGACATCCTTACAGACTACATGGTCATGCGAGGGTATCAGCACCAACGCTTGGATGGGATGGTCTCTTCAGAGCTACGCAAAAAGGCGATCGCCCACTTTAACAGCCCCGGATCTACGGACTTCGCATTTTTGCTATCGACACGCGCTGGAGGGTTGGGAATCAACCTCGAGACGGCGGACACGGTCATCATTTTCGATGTAAGTCCTCTCAAAGCGCGCTCCGGACGCTCAAACACGTTGCTGACGCTACTCCACAGAGCGACTGGAACCCACAAAACGACCTGCAGGCGATGGCACGTGCCCATCGTATCGGCCAGAAGTCGCATGTCAGTGTGTACCGCTTCGTGAGCAAGGACACGATGGAAGAAGACGTGCTGGAGCGTGCCAAGAAGAAGATGGTTTTGGAATATGCCAGTGAGTCTTCTCGCAACGAGGATATGGCCTGCTCAATGACGACACTTCGACGCAGTCATCAACCAGATGGACACGTCGCAAGCGCACCTTAGCTCGAAGGCTGGCGCGTCGACTAAGGATCCTTCCAAACCAAATGACCTTAGCAAGGATGAACTTCATGCGGTCTTGAAGTATGGCGCTCAGAGAATGTATGTTCTCTATTGCATCCGAGAACCCTCATAAACTGACTGCATGGTTCCTCTCGCAGCTTCGACAAGGATGATAGTCAACAGAGCAAGAAGCTAGACGAAATGGACCTTGACGATATCCTAAACCGCGCCGAACACCACGAGACAATGGCGGCCACGGGGGAAGGTGCCTCGTTGGGTGGTGAAGGGTTCCTTGCGCAATTCGCGAACGTCAGTGACGTTAAGAACGATATGAACTGGGAAGACATCATCCCACTGGACGAACGACAGAGGTTCGAACGAGAAGAGGATCAGCGCAGAGCGGAGGAGCTCGCCGCTGAGGAGACGAAGGATAGGAAGCGCACACATGCGAACGTCTCATACGAAGGCATGGACATGGACCACTCTGCTCCACAGCCACCGCCCAAGAAGCCGAAGCATCCGGCACCCCAACGCAAGACTGCGAGCCAGAAGGCGATGGAACTCAAGGAGCGAGACGTCCGTGTCCTGATTCGTAGCCTGCAGCGATGGGGGGACATTCGACAGCGTTACGAAGTCATTGTGAGTTATTGTGATATTTTCCATACTGTTCGTCTCGACTAAATCATTCACGCAGGTCACCGAAGCGAAGCTACAAGACAAGAACCGTGGCATGATTATTGACACCGCCGATGATATCATCGGACTCTGCTCGCAAGCAGTCGAGGACAATAATGCTGAGAAGCGGGCTCGCATCGCGGCGGGTGAGACGTTGACGAACGCGCAGAAGAGCAAAGCCGTGCTTGTTTCCTACCGGAACGTAGGCAACATCAACGCTGAGACGGTCCTTTCGCGACATCGTGATCTGCGGATTCTCTACCAATATTTACACGAACTGCCGGACGTCTACAATTGGCAAATTCCGATCGAGAACATTCGACCGACCCTGAACTGGTCAGGACGGTGGGGTCCTCAGGAAGACTCCATGCTTCTGGTTGGCGCATTCCTTTACGGCTTTGGTAATTGGGAGGCTATGGCGAAGGATCCGAGGCTAGGCCTGGAAGGCAAATTTTTCCTGGAGGAGGGCAAGAAGGGCGAAGACTCGGCAAGCAAGCCTATTCCAAATGCCATCCATCTTGTACGACGAGGAGACTTCCTGCTGAGCGTTCTCCGTGAACACGACGAGAAGCTTCGCGCCATTACGACAACCCTGCGCAAGGGTCAGCCGTTAGGCATGTCTGCCTCCCCACCACCACCAATTGCGTCAACCTCATATAACGGATCATTGAAACGGCGCGCCGAGAGTGAGGCGGTCGCTTCTGTCGATGAGGGAAGCACGAAGAGACGTAAGCGCAGACCAACGCCTACTTTCACAGATTCTTCTTCCTCAGACGAATGGTACGTAAACGAAACACATAGCCAACTCATACTGTACACTAATGTGCATCACACAGTCCTTCCATGGATGAAGCTACAACGAAAGAGGAGCTGCGACCGGTGAAGAAACAGCTGGTACGTATCGAGGTCTTTACTCTCGACTAGATTTAACTGAGAACGTTTCTCAGAAAAACCTGAAACTGTCTGGCGGTGATATGCCGCGAGATGACAAAGTAGCTATCCTGAAAGAATCCCTCGCTGCAATTGGCAAGCGGATCGAGCTGGTACTCGCGCAGAAGCAAGCAGCAGGTGAAGACCGAGATAGGTGGCGGCGACATCTCTGGACGTAAGATCATTCATTATTGTCTGACTGCAGCACGATATTGAGCCTCTGCTTAGGTTTGTCACTCTGTTTTGGCCCAAGAAAGTGAAGGCCGCCAAACTTGAGGAGATCCACGCTAAGATGGTCATGAAGGAGAGTGCTCCTCGTGCATCATCGAGCGATGGACCAAGTGCGGCGAAGAAGCCTCGATTAAGTACGAGTTCCGCGAGTGTGGCAGGGTCACGCAGTGCTGGATCTTCACTTCCGTCGGCCTCGACAACTTCTTCTCATGCGAATGGGAAGTATCGGTGACACGGTTTTGTCACCTCTATTTCGTCTTCTCTTGACTATGGATGTTCTGCCTGTTATTATATGCTCATACCCCGATACTGTATCATTGGTTTTACTCACTTTCTTCAGTCTCTTGCTCCCGTCGCCCGAGTCCCCTGTCTCTGCTTATGACGGACAGTAGCTCTCCCCTCCTGCAATTGTCAATACATTACATCGCCAGTCAATCTCCTGTATCTCTGCATCCCCAACCTCGGGCCCATCTGTTGTCATGATTGTCGTTGCTCTCTTGGTTTCGTCCTTACCACTGCCATTGTGTTCATATCATCTCCATACGCATAGTAGTCGACTTGTGTATAACATTGATTATCCTGATGCTCGTGACAAGTTCTAAACATTCTCACCACGATCACAACGAAAAACCAAGAGTGAAAGGAAAACACCAAAAGCTTAATATATGATGAGATACACTATCAATACAAGATCGCTACTCAAGACGCAGAGCAGGTGCACAATATACAACCCTTGATTTACAGTAATTCAGTCAAAGAGCGGAGGTTTCCACTACCCAGATCCAAACCCTTGCACCGCTGCTACAGGATTCTGGTCTATGATCTGACGCCGATCACGGGCCAGGCCAGGACGCTGGTCATAATGTCCATGGACATGCCCATACCAGTGGCGGGATGGCGCACTATAATATAGTAGCGAGGTCCAACCCGGGGACCGGAAGTGACCACGGCAACGACAGTGACAAGCTGAATGTCCTATTTATCGTGTTACGTTGATCCTGAAGGTAGACACGAAGTCCCAGTCAGATTGACAGTGGAAGCATACGCGGATTGAATCACACGTACTCCCGTCCCTGGACATGGATGGCAGGCCGTATCGTTCCTGAGCTCCTCTTTCGATGTCGCGTTGTCGTGCCGACGGTTACGCTGACGAGGGGCGGGCGATCTGCTGGTGCCGGGGTCGCAGCCGCACCAGGAAACGGGACCGATGAAGACGCAGCTGCCTGGCTACGCCGCGAACGCGACGTGCGCCGAGTTCGCTCTCCTGCCGGACCGGACGCTGCAGGCTGTGGGTCTGCCGCACGCGCAGCTACATCGTTGGCAGCACTAGACATGTCAGCTCGTGTCTCTTTCATGGTACGGACATCGCGCGGCAGCACGGACGTACCTTCGACGACCTTGGCGTCCGCCTCGCGGTGGAAGCTCTCCATGAGCGCGGTGAACCGCCGCACCTGCCATGCAAGCTGGCTGGCACGCGCGTAGTTGCCCTGGCTCAGCGCCCACTTGCGCTCCTCCTTGAACCGACGCCGCTCCGAGTCGGCCAGGCTTGCGCGTGCCCGGAGGACGGCGACAGCGCGTTCGTGCGGAGACATTCGCCCGTCTGGGTCGATCGAGGAAGGGACGGAGTCCAGTGAGATGGAGGGTGCGGTGCTGGCGTAGGTAAGTGTAGGCGTGATGGGTCGCACTTCCACCCGACGCGGGTTACGCTCCCGTTCTCGTTCTCGCTCTCGTTCTCGATCCCGCTCTCGATCCCGCTCCCGCTCCCGCTCTCGGTCGCGCTCCCGATCATCTGTGTCGCGGCGATGTGTGTGTGCGTTCTCGCGTCTATGACCATGCGTACGTATCCGGTCTTGACCGCCACGGCCGAACGAGACGAGGCGGAGACGTCTGCTAGGATCGCTCTCCCGCACGTTTACACCACCAGATGTGGCAGCAGTCGTTCTTGTAGACTCCTTGATAGTAGATCCGTCCTCAAAGACCCGAGAGAGCACGTCCGTGAAGACGACTCCGAGAGCGACGCCGAGAAGTGTGCACACGCACTGTGTCGTGTCATACGTGCGAGAGAAGTCAAGGATAAGCTTGGCAGCAATGCCAAAGCCCACAGGTATCACTAGGAGGAACAGCTGGCTGAGGGTGGTGTACAGGAGAACACCTTGGAATAGACCGGTGAGAAGGAAATCTTGCATGGAAGGTGGCTCGTCTGGGTGGAAGAACACTGAATTCAAGAGGATGCGTGCGCCGAGCGCGAAAAGGAGTGGTAGACCTGTCGTAATTTCCATCAAAGACTTGAGGATTCATATGAGCATTAGAGATGGCGAGAGAGAGGGTATTAGCAGCTGGCGACTGACTCGCTGCAGCCAGCGCAAGAGTCAAGGACTCGAGGAACGAGGTCGCTGGCAGGCCGTCGCTCGCAGACCAACTTCCTCGAGGCATCCATTCGCCCACGTGATGTCCATCAATACCAAAGAACAACTTGATGAAATCGTTGTGATACAGCTTGCAATTGGTCGAGGAGAGCAATAATATTAGTGCTACAATACATCAAATCAAACTACAGCTCTGGGTCAACATAGTTGGCCATCGGATCCTCCGTCATCCGACGGTTCATTCGGTATGCCTCTGCAGCAAAAGTCAGCATCATCTCAAATCATGTCCAAAATAAACGCACCAAGCTCTTCCTGAGTGACCTCAGCGGTCGCACTCTGTCCGCCCTTTGCCCGCTTGCCAATCCGCACATCGGAGTCTTCTCCTCTCGCCTTCCTCTTCCGCTCCTCGCTGATCGCTTCCGCAAGTCGCTCTTTGTCTAGGCTTAGCTCTCCCTCTCCCAGGCGTTTCTTCGAAAAGAGCTCTTCCGCCTTCTTCTTCCGCTCATCAGTCGTATCTGCTGGTGGCAGGACACTGTCGAGAGGCACAGAGTCGGGCAAGGAGGATGATAACAATGTACGAGCACTGGAAGCCATGGCTGCTTCTTTCCCTGCTTCACCCGTGCAGTAGGATAGGTGAGTAGTCGAGTGACAGCAGGCGTAGCCCCACACTCCAGACGCATGGTCGTACCATGACCCCCATACTGCCGTATGGTTGTTGACGTAGACTATAGTCGCACACTGTTAACATCATGTACTTCCGATGAAATGACGACATTGGACATACCATCCTCTGGATATTTTGACTTCATCATCGTGCGCTCCTTACCCTTGATGACTTGGCCAGTCCGCGAAAACTCGATGTATTCCTCCGTCTGACCCTGTAACAATTCCTTCGGTGCCTTCTCCAGATATTCTTCACCGCCGTACTTCGACAGGATGCTGACTTTCGTCATGTCCTTGAGCTTCTCCCTCTTGTGTTCGAACGCCTGGTGCAGCAGCTGGCCTTGAGTTGGGTTGGCGTTCATGTGCACGTCATTTCCTCGAGCGGCGGCGTTCCAAGCGAAGAGCTGGAGTTTCTGCACTTCAGGGGCTTCACCAGAGTGACGCAGGAAGTTATCTCCAGCGAATATAGCCTGCATGACGGAACATACACAAATGATCGTAAAGGGTGACAGCCGAGAAACTCACCTCTTCTGGAGGAATGCTTTTGAGCGGATTTTCACGCATAGATCGAGTCTTCGGATCGTAGTAGGCACTTGACGGGTCCAGGTTGATGAGATACTTCGCAGTGTCCTCTCGAATACGCAGGTTCCGGACGGTGATACGAGTCTTCGTGTCCAGTTTCTGACCCACCGCATCGGCCGCCTCCGCATACTTGTCCGCATCCTCGTCCTCCTCATCGCTGCTCCCAAAGTCGTCGTCCTTCCCCTCCCCCTTCTCTTTCCCGGCCTTCGCCACCTTCCGCACCGCCGCGAGGTCCGTCGTCGTCTGCTTGTCGATCTCCTCCTCGCGCAGCTTCTGCCGCGCAGCCTCGACCGCGGCATACTCCTCATACACACTCTTGTGCTCCGTTGCGTCGTACCCGTTCCACCGGTCGCGCTTCGCGTCGTAGCCAACCGCAATGTCCTGGACGACCTCGTCCGGCGCGATGTCTTTGTTCGTAAACTTGGCCCCGCGCCGCCGTGGCCGCTCGAGACAGTCCGCCCGCTTGTGCGACATCGCGCCGCAGTTCTCGCATGCGCCCTTGCGGTATTTCTTCGCGGCGGGGCCAGCTTTGGCACCGCGGTCGTACCAGGCGTCGAGTTTGTCGGAGGTGCGATCATAGTCGGGCATACGCTGGTGGCTGAGGGAGGGTGCGCCAGTGTCGAGATACCATGGGGCCTGCGCGATGTATTCTGTGTGAGGAATAAGAGGGTGTGAGAGTTCCAACGCAGTTATTGTGGGTTGTGCACTTACGAGGAATGTGAGGGTTAATGGCCTTGCCCTCCTCATCGAGGGCAGCCGGCGCTGTACCGGCTTTACGAGCAGCATCGAGGTCCTTTTGTCGCCGGAACTCCTCACGCGATAGCTTTCCAGTGGCTGTAGGGATAGCTGAGTGGAGAGGCTTTATGTTGGAAAGGATGGACTTACCAGAAGCTGAGGCCATGGTGATGAGAATACAGTCGTTGAGAGGAGGTGAACGACTCCAGGCGAAGCTCTGTGAGGGTCGCTGCTTAGACGGAATTAGTAAGCGCCGAGTGGCAATTCGGAGTCTATATTTACAGCCGTTTGCAGAACATACGGCGCGTGATCGAAATTTCTTTTTTTGGACAAATATATACATTCTACAGTATATCTGTATTAGCTCAGTCAATACATGTTGGATTGTCTTGAAAATTGGAGCAATGAAATGGCATTGTAAATCCAGAGGGGATGGTCAACTCAGATTTTTAAAATAATAAGTTTAAACACTTTACAAAAAAGTCATCATGTAAAGTTAATATATCTGGATTTCTGTGGTTCCTGGGTCTTTCTGGGCTTATCCCTGAACATACATTGTCCATACCACTCATATAAAGGGGACTGCAAATTTATTTTGTGTGTACAATATTTCTGTTGGTTTCTGGAAAGATGGAAATCTGGCATAGAACAGTGCAAGAACCACAGGTCATATGAAAAGGCTACAAAGAGCCAAAATAAATTTGCAGTCCCCTTTATATGAGTGGTATGGACAATGTATGTTCAGGGATAAGCCCAGAAAGACCCAGGAACCACAGAAATCCAGATATATTAACTTTACATGATGACTTTTTTGTAAAGTGTTTAAACTTATTATTTTAAAAATCTGAGTTGACCATCCCCTCTGGATTTACAATGCCATTTCATTGCTCCAATTTTCAAGACAATCCAACATGTATTGACTGAGCTAATACAGATATACTGTAGAATGTATATATTTGTCCAAAAAAAGAAATTTCGATCACGCGCCGTATGTTCTGCAAACGGCTGTAACGTGATCTCATTGCACCATGCAAGCTCAAAAACACAAACGATAAAGCAATCTAAAGTGCGTGTAGGAAGATCCTATTGCGGATTATGGCCAGCTATTGGAAGGGAAAGCAAAAACTTTCCCACAAGCACAATGAATGACAGTGACGAGATTCGAACTCGCGCGGGAAACCCATCACGGTTTGGATACCTGAAAGGACCTAAACGTGACGCCGTAACCACTTGGCTACACTGCCGATGGAAGTCAGTGTATAGTTGTATATTATATGTTTTGACTCCGTGTCTGTCCTCGTACTATTCCGTGTTCATTGGCAGTTCACGACAGGAGAGTATCAGCCTGCGACTACGACCATGGTCGAGAGGTGGCGAGAAGGGGGACGGAGGCGGTGGTGGGTGGTGATGTGATAGAAGGCCACGTGGAGTTGGGCTGGTTGGCGCCCATATTGGAGGACGACCAAAATTACGCGCCTGCGGACTCTGCATTGTGTCTCTGCGCATTCACCGTCCAGTCCCTCGCAAGGACCGTCACCGCTATGCATCTCCCTGCTCGCCCCCTCGGTCCTCGGGTACGTACATCCTCTCCTTCCCCCTTTGCTCTCCCCGAGGTCGCCCCCCTCAACATCCGCAAGGTCAACGGGGCCTCTCCAAGACCAAAGCTCAAACTCCCCAAGATCGACTACGAAAAAGTCGAAGGAGGCGCATTCGCAGGAGAGTACACTGGCGGTGCCCGAGCTCTCTCAGGCACACCCCGCGTCAATGGCGATAGCCCCGGGGATCTCACAGTCAAGCCCGACATGACTGTCTCTCCCAGCCCTCGCCCGCCCTCGGCTGTCGTCTCGATGGGAGACATCCGGCAGACGGTAGAGGAGTTCGACCAATGGTCTGATGACCTCCTCGAAGTTCTCGCACGTCTGGGCGAGGGCGCCGGCGGCGCTGTCTACAAGGTCAGAGACAAACGCACAGGCAAGGTCATGGCTCGCAAGACGATCACCACCCTCGAGGCCCCCATGAAACAGCTCCTGCGCGAGATCAAGATCACGTCCAGCACTTCACACGTCAACATCGTACACTTCTACGGCGCGTACATCTCGCCGTCCTCCAGCGAAGTCAAGGTCCTCATGGAGTACGGCGAGGGCGGCAGCCTCGAGTCCGTCGGTAAGCGCATGAAGGAGATCGGCGGACGCGTTGGCGAGAAAGTCGCAGGGCGGCTTGCGGAGGGCGTGAGCGCTATCTCCCTCATCGCATGGCAACACACGTTGATGTCGTGATGTGCGTCGCAGATCCTGCAGGGGCTGGCATACCTTCACAAACAAAAGACGATCCACCGCGACATAAAGCCACCGAACATCCTCCTCACGCGCGAGGGCATAGTCAAACTCTGCGACTTTGGTGTCTCTGGCGAGCTCGTCAACTCCATCGCCGGCACGTTCACAGGCACCAGCCTGTACATGGCGGTGAGTGCTACCCCTCCCGCGACGCATCTACGAGATGCGATGCAAGGCACATCTTACTGATCTGCCATCCAGCCGGAGCGTCTGTCCGGATTGGATTATACTATCAGATCGGACGTCTGGTCTACGGGTATCTCCTTGCTCGAGCTGGTCCAGAACCGCTTTCCTTTCCCCAGCGATCTTGCCGCGATCGAGCTTATGTTTCACATCACGCAGAACGAGGTATACATGTCCCTGTCTTGCTTCTTTCTTTCTGGATTCTGACGCTGATGCTTCTCACGTTGCAGCCGCCGGAGCTCGAGGACGATGATGAGGTGACTTGGAGCGCTGAAATGAAGGACTTTATAAAGGCAGCGTACGTCCTTGCTTCATGCTCTCCAATCATGCCTCAGCTTATCTGGCATTCGCTACTCGACAAAAGGCTCACGCGGAACCCCTTGGTACGCCCGACCCCCAAGGATATGCTCGCACACCCTTGGATAGTGAACATCATGTTGCAAGAGGTCAACATGGCGTCTTGGATGCGACAGGTCTGGGGCTGGCGAAAGAACAGGAAGTCTGGCGACACGTAAGCATGACCCCCCTTGATATCATTACTCCGTATCTCCGCTGCGATTAGGCTTCTCCGCACGTTTGGCTGACGCGATCTGCGCGTTTCACATCCAGGACTTCACGGCCAAGCTCCAGCCGGAGCGAACTGTCGTCACTCGACGCGTCGATGGCCAATATCACCCTCGGGGCAGACCCGGATTCACCGCCCACAAATCTCTGAACGGACATCTTCCCAACCTGTATATTTTGCACATCCGTACTGTTTCATGCTCATGACTGTCTCACTTCGTCTCATGCCCCATCTCGCACCTTGATCTCATTGCCTCGCCTGCCCACACCGGTTCCCTCGCTCATCCCGCTTCCTCGCTGCTTGTTCCATCTCGCTCCGCCTTTCTGTTTTGTTTAATCTATTCCGTTTGCTTCCCCATGCACGCTCTCACAAAACTAATCACGCACGCAACACATGCATTTTGCACGCATCTTATCAAATCATCTCAACCTTTTCTAGTGTACATAGATCCAGAGCGTGAGTGCGCGGGGAGCACCGGGCCGGGTTAGACTGTACCTGCAGCCCTTCACTTGCAGAGACAGATCTTGGGCAGGCGGATCAGGATGGCGGACACTGTTATAACAGAGTATGTGTATCATGTTTTTGTAATGCTTGTCTACTCGTGTAGGGAATATCTGGAAATCTTTACGTTGGTCTTACTATTCTTTGACGTCATTCCAATAGAGCGGATCTGCTGGGATTGTGGATTGCTCCTGAAAGGACTTGCAGGCTCTGCCTCCATGATTCATTGATCACACCACGAATGACTCGTCTGACGACAAACAACGTTCAGATCTGTGGACGAATCGCTGTGATAATACATGCATACTCAACGCAGGAATAATGGAAATAAAGACATTGGAGATTCCACGAACGCAAACAGACAACAAAGTAGAAACACCACATCAGGAACCCGCTTCAAGATTTGACAACCAGACCACCATCGACTCTCTCCGGTCCATTGACACGCACGCTCCCTTCTGCTCTGCCTCTGCGCCCTCTTGGAGGCCTTCTGGGACCTTTGCCTCTGGCATTGTCTTGACTCTTGTGAGTTCCTTCCTTCGACTCTTCTTTTCGGCGAGCTTGTTCACCTTTCTTCTGACCAGCTTGAGCAGCATTATTGCCGCCTTCCCGATGATTGCTCGCTTTGGCACTGGGTAACTTGACCGTAGCGTGCTGGTACTGCGAGCCCGAATCGCCTTCGACAAACGTATTTTGGGGTACCAGTGTCTCGCCAAATGGACTGGAAGTCCTGAACTCACCAGGAAGAGGGCTAGGAGGAGAGAGTAGAAAGTGCACATTGCCAGATGGACCTCCCGAAGAGCGACTTCGCGGGCGAGGCAGCTGAGATAGTCCAGGAGCACGCGAGAAGCTTTGATCAACAATCAAACTAGTATCCTCTTCAGGGACAGAAGATAGTCGCCGCTGAATCAGACGAGCAAGAGGGATAGAGCGCGTCTGTTGGTGGGAGATACTTCGGGGACGAGGTTTGGGAGACGTTGGCGAGAGAGGAGCAGTCAAACTTGAAGAATGCGGAAAATTGCCGATGCGACCTGTTTCACGGGCAGCCATCATCCCAAGTGGGGTGTTAGGAGGAGGCTTAGGCTGCGCAGGTGAGTGCTCTGCCCGACGCATCGTCTGAACAGTAGTCGGGCGTTGGCGAGTCCTACTTTGCAGGTATTCCGAAAGAGACGCGAGATCAGAATTCAGATTCGTAAGAGGGTCTAGGCTGGTGCCATTAATCTGAGCAGCAGGTGCTAGCGAAGATACATCGATTTTGCGACCCAGAATATCATAGCTACCAAGTCGATCACGAGAAGATTTTTGGATTTGGCTAGTGACGTCAGAATGAGAAACCAGAGGCAATTGCAATAGACTGGGTGACAGCCTAGGAAGACCAACTGCAGATCGCAACTCGGGAGAGAACGAAGAATTCTGATAGGGAGAGAAAGCTGATGACCATATTGGCGACGAAGAACTAGGAGGCGTAGGAAGAAAGGCTTGTTGCTGCTGTTTCTGCTGTTGCATCCATAATTGTTGTTGGCGGTACTGTTGAGCTATCTCAAGCGCCGACAGTCTGCGAGGCGGACAAACACGAGAGAGCTGCGTTAACTGACCAGGAGAGTCCAAAACTATGGGAGAGCGAGAAGACCCAAGATATCCTAGAGAATGTACAGGAGAATCGGAGACAGAAGACTGCAACGAAGTACCCAAGCTGTGGTTAAGAAGGAATGGTAGACATCAGACCAGAGCCCTTGAGACCTTCCGGAGAAAGCAGTGTCGATTGCCAATCCAATCCAATATCATCCCTCGAGCTATAGAAATGCGCATCATAGTTGACAGGAATGGGAGCTTGGTTGTTAGATAAATTGTAATCGCGATGGCCACCTAGAGACATTTCTGCCTGCTTACGGACAAGTTCGTCGAGATCTATTGGTTCTGGTCCACGAAGAGGATAGGTGGCGACTTCTGCCCGGGGCTGTAAACTGGTAAGTTGCATTTGATGCTCTCGGGTACTTGACCGTGCTAGTTCTATGTTTTCATATCGAGCAGTAGGCTCAAATCTCGACTTCTGTAATCTGGGAGGCACATTGGCGTGAGCAGTATGCAGCGGCGGTCGGCTCTGAACCGAAGGCTGGTGCAGTGTAGAATCCGAGCGCACCCGACTTGATGGTAGGTCTTCCCCTTCAAGTCCCCAGATCATACGGGACAGGTTGTCTTGCTCCTCAATAATCGTTCCTTCGGCTCCGCTGCAGAATAGATATCTCAGCAATATAACCGTCGTGAACTAAGCAAAAACGTACGATGGGCAGCGAGCATATGGTAGGGATAAGGGGCCATGAAGGGCCGGAATGGGCCGTGGAGGAGACTTGGTCCATGTGATCCATCCTGCTCACACTTGGTCAATTCGCCCTTAGAGCATCGAGATAATGAACACGACTCAAACCTTCATCCTCGGGGCGCGTGAGCGGCCCGGTTTCAGCATGCGTACCACGTAAAAATCCTTCCGGGAGTTGATCTTTGTTGGCTATGATTACTATTGATTCCGGGGACGAAGGTGGAGAAGGCGTATAAGGCATATCCGATACATGGGACTTGGCGCGGACGCGAGGTCCCTCTGGTTCATAAATGAACGCCCTTTTGGAACCCGCTTCAGCCTCAGCATGCTCTGAGATAGATTCCGAATTTTCTGTGTCAAGTAATGGCATGGACACGACTCGCACAGCTGTCTTTGCCAGAATCGCTTTGGCGGAATAGGAGGAGACTGTCTCCGGGAGCGATATTATCCTGGTAGGAAAGATCTTCTTGGAAGCGGATCCTGAAGGCCTGCCATATGATAGTTGATCGTTATATGCACGGACGATGGTGGTTATTGACGACCCTGGACTGGATTCTGAGGGATCCGGATTATCCGATGTGTAACTATATGCGCTGTCGAAATGAGTAGATGCGCGAGAATGATTAAGGGGAGATAGCTGCGCTGTGTTTTCGGACGAGCTATGACAGATGTACAACTCATTCGAGTTCGAGGATGGGACATGAGTTGAGGAGGATGTCAGGAAGTCCAAGTCCGTCTGAACACCACAGTCAACGTAGGACTTAGCGTCTGCTGCGATATCCGCCTGCATTTTGGCTGACGATGGGCAATGCAAGGTCGATGGAACACAGAGGGAGCGGTCGACGTTCATTCAACACATGAACGTTGGGGACAAGACACGCAAGTGCGGAGTCCAAATTCAACTGACAGAAAACAGAAGACACGTCCGTCACGCGTCACCGCGGCGACGTCACGTGCAGACGAGTGAGTGCGCTTCCGGACCAGTAGTATACAGCAATGCAAATAGACCGTCAAATACCATACAGACATCCTAGTCTCCCGTAGGCAGACCTTAAATAGTGACCTTTGGGGGGGAGGGGGGACGGTCACTCTATACCCTCCTTCCACCTGGTTCCTTATCCTGTGGATGGTTTCTGGAAGAAACTCGATATTTTCGCCATTCCTTTCACGTTTGCCTTCTTGAGCTTCTCCACTCCGTTTGAGGCCGACTTGGCTTGGGATTTTCGTTTTGTCCCAGAAACCTCAGTGTTCTTGCTTCCGCCCTTCTTGGTCCTTGCTTGAGGCTTCTCCTCAAGGGCAGCCTCGGCAAGTTCATTCTGGTTGGCTTGATGGTAAGCATCCAGTTCGCTGAAACTGATCAGCAGGTCACTAGTTTAGTTGTCAATACCACTGCTCGGAAAAGAACGTACTCATATGCCGAGACTAATTCGGTATAAAGATCCTGCGAGATATATTGCGAGACCAGCTCGCAGGCTGCCCGCATTCGTGCAACTGAAGACGGCATTTAGAAATGTCAAGAGCCAGTGGAGCAGATACTCACGTCCAAGTAAGCGCTCCTTGCCATCTTCCATTAGACCATCCTTGGCCATATTTCGAACCATGGTTCGGGATATCTCACAAATTTCCTGCCTGGCTAGGCGAGATGTCTTGGTTTTGAGATACTGCATTGCTTTTTGTGCTGTGTAACGATACACGACGATTTCTGTGCTGACATCTAAGAAGACATCAGAGGAAACATAATAAGGTAAAAAAACGAGAATACCCTTTACTTCACAAATACGCTTCATGGCAGATTGAACGCAGTCAAATGACAGGAGGTGAAGGATGTCCTGCGATGGGACAGCAGACGGGCCTTCTTTCAAGGAAGTCGAACTGAATGTTTCTGTCCATTTTGTGACAGCCTCCTCGAATAGGTCTTCCGCTAGACGGAAGGTTCCGACCGACCCGTCTGTCTGGTCAACCGGCAAGAGCACCGATCAGTTTATAGCTTAAGCATACAGCAGATTATCTCACAGACGATGTGCAGTTGAGGATAGGGATGAGAAGGAACGCAGGATCAATAGGTGTCATTATGAGCATTTGACCATCTATTATGTGATTAGTGTCGATTCCACTGACTCGACACCAATCACACGCACTATCAATGACCTCTCCCTCAGGCATGAACCACGACCGTGAATTTGGAGGGGATACCATTTGAACTTCCAGGATTGACGTCTTTCCACTTTCGGGTGCTCTGCATGGCAGAAATAGTGCCGGGATGCCTGGGGATAAATATGTGGGCTCTGGGCTAGAGGCGTAGCAGCGACCCCGCATTTGACCTCACCTGAACGGGGATGAGGTAGCCTCAGAAAGCGAAGTCCTTCATGGTGAGGTTCATTACATGGTGATATGTCATTCAATTGTACCATGAGCGCGTGGAGAACATCTGCATGTATGCAGTGCCAGGATTGTCAACTCTGGGACATGGCGATGCTGTAACCACTCACCATCTGGAAGAACAGTAATATGACGCGACATATTTGGACTACACCTCAAAAATGTCCCAAGGGTGATGAGATGACTGATAAAATGAGAACTCGGAAGTGAGGCACTGGTCAGTCCACACGTTGTTGAGAGAAGACGCGTTTGTGGCTGGGACTCGATCGCGTTCATTGGTCTTATTTGTTCGTCACGGTCAGGTCGCGCAACTCGCGTCGTCATTCTACATTTGCTCATCATCTTGTTCTAAACTACAGTATCAGCTCTGCTTCCTGTTTCTAGGACCATGGAGGATGGATTGTATATTGTTGCCGTTCACGGTGGCGCCGGGCACCACCAGAAATCATCCGACGCAGTGGTCAAAAAGTCTATGAAACTGTGCGTTGAATGTGCAGATAGACTGTAACCCGGTCATGTCCAGCCTATGCCAATTTATTTGCAAATCAGAGCCTGCCATAAAGCCCTATCACTACTGCAGGCTGGGTCATCTTCCGTTCACGCTGTAGAACAAGCGGTGGTATCACTGGAAGATGAAGAATGCCTGAACGCAGGCCAGTTTACCGGCCCCTGAGCTCCGTGTGATATATTACCTGACCAAACAGCTACGTTTTCAGGATACGGATCAAATTTGACTCTAGATGGCGAAGTTGAGTGTGACGCCTCCATTATGGATGGCAGGACTACCGACTTCGGCAGCGTCGGTGCGGTCTCAGGTCTGTCTCACATATCTCCCACTCTCAATGACTTCATCTGCTGGATCGCCTCTGTTGGTCAGGAGTTAGGAATCCAATCAAACTAGCACGCACCGTGCTTGAATATGCTCGCAAACCCGACCCGCTCGGTCGCATTCCGCCGCTGTCCGTCTACAATCCTGGCATAATTCCGCCAACATTGACGTGTATGCCAATCCAGGACGTTGGTTTCAAACGGTGCTTTGCGCTTTGCCAGGCAAAATAACGTGGAAGAAATTCCTGCAGAATCAATGATATCTCCTCGAGCGAAGCAGGAATGGCAATATTGGAGATCGACGTTTTACAATGTCCCCACTGCCGTTGACAGTACCGAGGGTAGTCTCCCAGGCCGAACTGGTGGCCACACTGCGGGACATTCTCCCATAATACCCACTGATTTGCACTCTAGGCAAGATACTGTTGGTGCGGTGGCCTGGGACATCGAAGGGGCGCTGTCAGCTGGTGTATCGAGGTAGCATCCAACTTGCCAAATGGCATCATGATCAGCTGAGGATATATCACGTCGCTGCCACAGCGGCGGCCTTTTGCTCAAGCATTCAGGCCGAATCGGCGAAGTGCGGCTCTATCGTTTTCTCGACGATTGATTCTAACGCTCCCCCTTGATGTTATGATCAGGCTGCCATTTACGGAGCAGGGTGCTGGGCAAAGGAATGTTCAGTTGACTCTGGAAACAGTGTTGCATGCAGCGTCTCTGGTCAGATTCTTCTGTTCGATTTGAATGTCAAGTCTTCATAGGTCTACAGGAGCCGGAGAACACATCATCCGGTCTATGCTGGCAAAGACCATTGGCGATGCTCTAGAGG
The DNA here is from genome assembly GCA_036971615.1 of Amyloporia xantha. Taxonomy (NCBI): domain Eukaryota; kingdom Fungi; phylum Basidiomycota; class Agaricomycetes; order Polyporales; family Adustoporiaceae; genus Amyloporia; species Amyloporia xantha. Next base: position 1,856,534 of record JAYKKR010000005.1, read on the forward strand.
GGTCAGGTGGTGACTGTATTCACGAAATCCTTGAAGAGGCTCTGACAAAGCACTTACATGGTGGGCAGTTTTATGGGGGCGATATATAATATCCGTTCTTAATGGATCTGTCATGAAGCTGTCCGCCACGGGCCAGGGGTGGGCAAACCTGATGCAGGCATATTGTTGTTGATCAGGGAACGGGGACCTGCCAGCAATGCTATACGTAAGTCCGCCGTATCGCCAACTAGCTTCATGTATCTGGAGACGACATGCAATTGACATGTCCATAAATTAGCTCGTTTATGGTGCGCATTTACTACGGATAGTATGGCTGTTGCGTACGCGTCATCCTTAGATCCGAAACCTAAGGTGAGCATCTTCTCTTCTGTTGAAATGGTCGTCCGTTTTATGCTTGCTGGTACATTAGGCACTTATTCTTCGCAGGGGGCGTCATGTTCACGATGACAACGCACCCATCTTCATAACATCGTTACCAATGACAAGAGCATAATCAACAATTATACAATTATCGATGCGCATGTTGACGCTGTAGCATATCATAGGGACGATCTATTACACTCTTGAGAAGTTGATGGGCCTGCCCTCCGATCGGACTTCCCCTGCGGCTTCAATATGCCTGGCCGTGTATCGCAGGCTGTCTTTGTTGTTATCAACAGGTCATAATTGGCTTTTGCGCTATGCGGAGACTCATGTCCCTACCAAAAATGCGTAAGCTTCACAGAAAGTGAGCATCACAGAGGGCAAATTCGATCATGCCTACGTTGTACATCACGAGTGAATGATTTCGAATGCCACCTGATGAGGGACTATCGTAGAGAACCGAGTGCTGCGGGTGCATGACCATTGGTCCTATTCGCCATGAGAGACGATGTTGGGGTTGTAACGGATGGTGGTGCTATTGGTCGAGCGGCGTTCAGGCGTTGGAGAGTCTTGATAGGAAATTTGGTCCTAAATAGTGGCAATTATTAGCATCATATGGAAGATGAAACAAAGACGAGCGTTTTCTGGAATCTGACTGCTGGATAATGTGACTGTAATAATACCGAGTCCTAGACTTTATATAGGTATTTTGAAATAACAGTGGACGCAACAAGCAACGGCGTGGGGCCGGCCGTCACTTGGAAAGGAAAACTCTCTGAAAGAATGAACTGTGACTTGCCGACATGTGGAACAAACAGGCACCGGTTGACAGAAGACTAACGATGTCGTAAGTTCCAGTCGACATACAAGATATGGGCCACCGTCGACTCACTGGATAAACATACGGAACAGACGAAGCCGACATCGATGATTCTCTTGTGGCAGAAACACGCCGCCCTGAAATCGATCTTGTCTTGAGTGGGCACTGAGAGCAGCTGGCGTATGCCAGGAGGTGGCAGAAAGGACATCTAAACCGAAATCACTCAGCGGGAGTGCCGAATAATGGAATAGACATCAAAATCACGATCAAGTATTGCAGTAAAGCGTCAGGCCTTTCAAGGAAAACATAAGAGCCGCCTGTGAGATGTGCCGCTTGTTGCAAGAACACGCTTTCGGATCCATAGACTTTACAGACATCTATGGTCACTTTCTGTGTCTCAAAGTCAAAAAAAGCCCATCAGCCCTAAGCGGCCGGCATACCAGTTTCTGAGCTGAGAAGATAGAATTCATAACCGGAATATACGACGACGACTGGTCGGGAGAGACCGATAAAATCAGGATTCGGGGTTCAAGAGAGGCACTTTGCGCGTCAGGTCGTGAGGAAGGGGGCGTGGATAGCCGGTTGATATCTGTGGAACAGAAACACGGTAGGTGATAGCGCCAACTTGAAATTATGCGTCACTCACGGCACAACGACTTTGTAAGGGCACCTACTAGGTGAGTCGGAGCTGTGAAATTGAGGCGTTGAAAAGACGTCAAAAGTTCACTGAGTGTTCTTGACCTTCGATGTCTGAAGGACCGAGAGATTGTACATGGTCCAGTACGGATTTCATGACAGATGAGTCGAGTACATTGAAGGGGCGATATGTATTCGCGTCAGCCATGTCCTCCTCTTCCTTCTTCACCTCGTTTGTTGACGAATACAGCAGCACGCTAGAACAGAATATTACATTGGTAAACAGTCAGATCCTTCGGCAGCTAGGCGAGAGATATTACAAACCTGCGACCGGGAAAGGCAGCAAATACAGCAAGGCTATTCTCATCTTTGCATGCAATATGAGAATTGAGGAAGACGAGCAATTGCGAGAAGAATGATGACAGAGACAATGGCTGTAAGTCCCCTTGCACGGATTTTGAGGAGAGGTACCAGTGTGTCGGAGACAAGTCTATGATCACGCTCAGATGTGAGGCTCTGTCCATCGGTTTCCTCGTATTATATAGCTATAAAGCTGATTCAGATAGGGACGCCTTCCCGCCCAATTCTCTGTTTCGCGAGCAACAATCCGCTGAAGTGGTACGGTAGCAAGGACCGGGTACGCCGGTAGCGCGAGAGGAAGATGTAGCACGTGCACTGGGCGTCTGGTTCACAATTCTCGTCTTTTGCATGTGTTGGAAGCAATTGTATACGTTGCTGAGCGAGGAGTACATATATATATTCTATTCTTTTAGAGTGAGCGACTTCCTTTGGCATGACCGATTCGGATGCTATCCGCCCCATCCATGTTCGTACTTCGGGAGCGGGACAACCATCACATCTTCAGCACCTGGGCCGTTCGGCTCACCCATCCACCGCCAACAAGGCGCGCAGATCACAAACGGGCTCTCTCCAAGTCTGATATCGCCAAGAATAGCATGGACTGCAGGAACCTTGTTGCAAACACGACACAGATCGAGGAGTGGAGGAGTAATCTGGGTGGTTAGCGGATATTCCGAGAGAGGAGGGTCGGTGGGGTGATGGAGACTGTACACAGCATGAGAAACGACATTTGTAGTCACGCTAGCACATATTACTCACCGAATCTGGTCGATGACAACGTAATGTTCGCAGTTACCCGCATGGAGCAACCAGTAAGGCTTGTGTAACTTGATCGATAGGGAACCGAACGTCGTGTCATGCATGGATGGGCCCTTTTCAAAGTGCTGGCGTTTGCTCCCGTCCTTCGGTACGGAATTCAAGAGCTTCAGGAGCTTTCTGGAGTAAGGGCGCATTTGGCTGTCAGAGCTGGTCAACATAGGAAGGGAAGGCGGAACCAACTCGGAATAGTCATCCAAACTTTGTCCATCTCCGTAAGCAGTCCCGTCAATGCAGATGACACAACCAGAGCTCGCCTCTAGCATGCCGCCAGCCGAACTCTCATAACCAATCCTGTCACCAGTTTCGTCCACGTTCTCTTGTGGAATCTCGTTCGAACAACACGGCATTACTTCGAATAAATCGCCGAGAGTTTGCGAAGACACCAAAACATGTTGTGAAGAGCGGAAGAGCTGGCGATGGCCCCAAGATAAGTTATTATAGATCGAAACAAAAAGCAGCGCCTCGTGTGCGTTGTGTGTCTCCGAAGACGTGCCAAACTTCTTCTGCATAATTACGTGTCAATTATAGTGCGGTACTATCTTACATACTGATAGAATAACGAACGGCGTGTATCAGCGTATTGCGATCAGAATGTTTCGGAGGTCGGATAAAAGATGCGGAATACAAGGTCAGGCTGCAAACAGGGTTTTCAGTCAGTATGTTTTCAACTATCCACAAATTGAAGAAACTCACGGCCAGCTGCTGAGCCTGATGTTATCCATTTTTAATCTTAACGCTGTAACGTCAGCGTGCTCCCCGGCAGGTTCAGGAAGAGTTGTTCTCCGTCTCTTCCTTCGACCTGAGGACTCTGCAGTATCATAAATCGAATGAACCACAGCTTGGTGTGTTTTTGTAACATGGGTCATCAGCCTAGGATCCATGACCACTTGATTAAGAGAGTCTCTGAGATCGTTTACACTGTCCTAGGTGTCGTATGTGAGTGACAGAAGACAGACTAGATTCCAGAGTTGCAAACGGAAAGTGGACCAGTACCAGATTAAAGCGTGTACGTGGCATGAAAAGCTGAGCACTCGACAATAATGGCCCTAGACATTTCACTGTAAAAGTCGATTTGGATAATTAAGATGTGCAATCCTTGTCATGTAGGATTCCAGCTGATGTATGTCCAAAAACAAATGCCTCTCTATTATAATGGTTCAAGGATGGGCATTCTGAACGCACCTGCACTCTGCAGTTATTGCCATCTGTTCATCGGTCAATTCATGTGTCCGAGCTTCACTGTCTATAGGAGGGATAGAGTCAATTGAGCTAAGCATCTGGTCAGGATGCCTTGCCCTTGTGTCTGACAGGACCTCATGAGCAGAAGCGAGGAATGCGGAAGCATTAATGATCTCTGAGGGCGGCCCGAGATGAGATTCGTGTGCCTGTCCTTGGCCAAGATTCATGTGCGCGGTGTGTGAAGCCGTTAAGATGAAGTCTATGTGATTATACTGCAAACAGCAGAAGAGAGCGAGGCTGAACAGACAGGGTGTTTTGCGGCGGTATGCACTCGAGAGCGACTGTACAACTGCAAGATTTGTCGGACCGCCTTTACCCGCTTAGACGCCCGATGGTCGCTAACCCCGCATCACGTGCTCCCGGGGCCCCATACAAACTGGGGACGTCCGACTTGCACTTCTTGCTGGTGGTCCAATCAGGCGGGAAGCCTCCCACTCCGAGACGCCTCTCTTGCAATTGACTGGTCCGGCAGAGCTTGATACCGATACCGAATTTCTCAAGCTTATAATCAGGAAATTCAGAACGTGCACGGCTGTTCAGCTCTCTGGCCTCCTGCCGAGCGAACTTGCAAGTACTAGACAAATGTTGTCCACTCGGACTCGCGTCTCATTGCCCTCTATTCTCCGTAATAGAACAGCTGCTCGTGCTGCACGCGCTCTATCGCTCTCTTCTCTGCGTTCCCCGCTATTGGCCGACCATCATTTGCTTCCTACAGCTGTGGGTTCGAGGATTGATTCGTTCATATCTCGCAGCATGTCTAGCCACGCAGAGTCCGCCGTGCGTCCGGAACCTGATCATGTCTTGCAAGATATCGCAGATTACGTGCACAATTACCAAATAGATTCGGAATTGGCCTGGGAGACGGCCAGACTCTGCTTGATTGATACGATTGGATGTGGACTGGAAGGTCTGAGGTTCGATGCATGCGCGCGATTGCTCGGACCTGTCGTGGAAGGTACGATTGTCCCAAACGGTACGTGAGAGTTATATGTTTCGATTCCATATCTTATTCCTGAATCCACCCGTCAAAAATATCAGGTACAAAGGTACCTGGGACAAACTATCAGCTCGATCCTATTCGTGGTGCCTTCAACATTGGCACCCAGATCCGTTGGCTTGACTTCAATGATTGCTTCCTCGCTGCCGAATGGGGGCATCCTTCGGATAACCTGGGAGCAATCCTGGCTGTAGCCGATCACCTTTCGCGAAAAGGCGAGCCGCTCAATGTGCGAAACATCCTCGAGGCGATGATCAAAGCACATGAAATCCAGGGTTGCCTTGCTCTGTTGAATTCATTCAACCGAGTTGGACTCGATCATGTTGTTCTAGTCAAGGTTGCTAGTACGGCGGTTGTGTCGAAATTGCTGTTGGTGTTTATTGCTCCGTGTGATACGTCGAGACTCACGACAAGCTATCCAGAGGTCTCAACCGCGCACAGACGATCGATGCTATTTCACAAGCTTGGGCAGACGGACAGTCACTGCGTACGTACAGGCATGCACCCAACACTGGTTCTCGCAAGTCTTGGGCAGCCGGCGACGCCTGCGCTCGTGCCGTCAACCTCGCGTATCTCGTCAAGAAAGGCGAGAAGGGCATGCCTTCCGTACTCACTACAAAGACGTGGGGTTTCTATGATGTGCTCTTCAAGGTAGTCGGCCCTGATTCATTGTGTTCGATGAAGCTGACAGATTTATTGGCGTCCTTTACGGCGTTGTGTCATGGCGTATTAGGGCAAGCCTTTTGACTTCCAAACTTCATACTCAACCTATATCATGGAGAACGTCCTTTTCAAGATCTCGTACCCAGCCGAATTCCATGCTCAGACAGCTGTGGAGGCCGCGCACATACTTCATGCCAAGCTGAAGGCAATGGGCCAGACCAGCGACGATATCAAGAGCATTAGGATCAGAACGCAGGAGGCCGCAATGCGTATAATCAACAAGCGTGGGCCTTTGGACAACTTTGCAGATCGAGAGTAAGTCTATTACCACAGAATGTCACCCAAGCTGACACGGGGCGCCATAGCCACGACATCAATTATATGGTGGCATATCCGCTTATTTTTGGCAAACTCACCTCCGAGTCTTACACTGATGAAGCTGCTGCCGATCCCCGGATCGACGCTCTCCGCGCGAAGATCACCTGCGTCGAAGAACAAGGGTACAGCGTAGACTACCATGACCCCGCGAAGCGTTCGATTTCGAATGCCTTGCTGCTCGAGCTCAACGACGGGACCGTCCTAGACGAAGTTGAAGTTGAATATCCAGTAGGACACAAGCGGCGGAGAGCAGAAGGGACCCCTTTGTTGATGCAGAAGTTCCGAAACCATATCGGTCCCCACTTTGATCAGGCGCATCAAAAGAAGTGAGACAACATCTCCAATGCACATGCATCGTCGAACCCACTAAACTCTACTTTCAGGATCTTGGATACTGTCAGCAATGCAGCCACATTGATGACAATGTCCGTCGACAAGTTCACTGATCTTTTCGTCAAACAGTGAGCTGGCAGGGGTTGCTGAAACAGGGCGATGTCAAATTATACATGCTTCTATCACCTGTCATGGGGAGTGCCGTTGTACGTGATGAGAAGATCAACGGGTGCCCATATCGGAATCTTCTTTTGCCGGTTAAATCAGTTAACTCTTTGTTCATATTTTGAACTTGCTGTCCCAATTGTATTCGAAAGTCCATAGCTAAGAAGCGATGCATAGCTGGTGCAACATACTGCAGTATATGTTGTACTGACAGAGTTCTGTCAGGTAGGAGCGTGTCAACTATTTCCGGCATTATTTCCGCTGGGGCCACATGGCCAGGTGACAAGTGGTCTCGGATCTGATGGTCACGGTGCAGCACCTGCATCGCCGAGAATAGTTGCGTCAGATCACAGATGGGACCCGATGGGTGCGTATGTATTAGAAGACCTCCGAACCCCGATGGCATACTTCACAAACATTGTGCATAGCCTTGGACAGAGGGGTTGACCGTAGTATTATTATACCTTTAGACGTGAGCGAGACCATTGAATCGCTCTGTTCAAACCCACACGAGGAGTCTGAGATGAACCGTGAGACAGCGCTGAGCGCTGATGGCTCAACTGCTCACTTGAGAGTGCCGGAGATCGGACGAATCGATACGCAGTTGCGTTTTGTCGTAAGGAGACAGTCTCCTACGGATACCGAGCATCAGCATGACATTACGCAGTACTGGTCCAAAAGTCCTCAAATGAGCAACTACTTGAGTGAATCAACAGCAAGCCCTTCGCACCGTCCACCGTCAGGTTGGACGTTTGAGGCCCTGTAAAGGGTGTGCAAGTCGTTTGTAGCTACCTGCACCTATATGGATAGCGAGTTTCACAGATTGTCCGCAGGCGATGATCGGCCTATGATGTCCGAGGAGTTCGATAAACATGGACTGCGGGTGTTATTGCGTGTCTAGACTGGGTACAAGGGGAAGTAATTTCCCATGAGATTGTACCCGTTCGCATCCTCTGACACAGGATGGTGACCATACACACCTTCCTTGGTCATTGCTGACCGGAGCCGTGGGTGGAGCTTCTGTGTATCACCGAACGGTGATTATCTGAGGACCACCCTGAGTTACCGGGTGACCAAGGATTGCCTGACCGAAGTTACACCGTACCATGATTATCAAAGCCTCCAATTTATCCTCAGGCAGGAGGCGTACGCGCAACAGTGGCTAACACGGACAGGGCACCTCCTGCAAACTCCGTGTAACTAGGATCACTGATCATTGGGAGATACCTTCGAGAGAGACCAGGCCAAAATGAGGTTAAGTCTGAAAATTTTCATGAGATCTTTATGGGATGAAACAGACAGATGCTGTCGACCTGCCTTGTTCGACCATCAGAAAAATAATCAGTTGATGAGTGTCATGAATTTGCGGACCATCACCCTCGGTCCTCGGACTTCAACTAATCACCAAGCTTCTACAAATGGTATTCCTTACACGGCCTGTCACCTAGTGGCAGTAACAACCTCGAAAGACAGTTGAAACATACCACCTGAACAAAGCTGTGCGATAAGGTCGCTGGCAGCGAGTAAGATAGCGTCGTGAGTCGGACTTCTACATACCTCGCGATGATTTTACAAATTGCGGGACTCCAATGCAGTGGTGGATAGCGCACCTCCCAACAGTGTCTATAGCACAGCAAGATATACATCCTATCCGCCTTTAGGGCGGGCGAGCTGCAAAGGAATTCACTTGCGTAGTGAATAAGTAGCCGTACTTGGAGGAATGATCACCGACGGCGCTTATTTTGTAACTGTACTTCCGCAGCGGCTTCGGGATCTACGCTTTTCCACTCAACTTCTCGCCGGTCTGCGCGTATCATTCATAAAGTCGGACTAACTGCAACAGTGTTCCGTATGATGAGTATGCAGCCTCTGCGTAACTCTTCCCGCGAAGCTCTATCTCTGTCCGGGGCCGCTAACCTCGTCACTCGAGGAATGTTGATTTGGCTGTCTCCGAATCAAAAAAGGCGGCATCAATATCCTTCAATACCGTGCGGGCTGTTCCGAAATCATTGGGACTTTTCTGATCAGAGTGCGCGACTCGTTCCTGTTGAACCGGACAATTAACAAGGACATGATCTTACAGAACTAAACAAACCCGGTGAGACCGTATTCACTTCGTGCGAACCGCAACCTTCGCTGAGGAATTCAGGGTTCACCGGAGATTTATAATTGAGAGCTAGGTCGGCTTTCCCCGAGGGCAATAGCGTTTGGAATCAGTGGGTGGGCGGCCAGTATTGAATTTACCACTGCTCTGGACGGGTTCTGGTGCGTCTGTGTCTGGCATGTTCTATTATTCTGAAGTGCGCGGGTTTTCGTATATCAGGTCTAAAATAGAATGACTAAAGCTAGAACAGTAAGTGGGTCCCAAACGCCCACCATTTGACTTTGACCCTGCACTTCTATGTCGTTATAAATTCACGGGAGCATTCGGGGTTCAGGCACTTTTGGAATTCACCGGTCCAGCAGTTCCCTTGTCGCGCGGCATTTGTGCCTACTGTTGCCCATCACTCTGCCGCGGCCCTCACATTTGATGTACTCTCACGGACCATGTTCATTTCGCGGACGGGTCGGCGTTAGAAGTTATATTTATCTATATCACTCGTACTTCCCCTGTCAGCAGTGTCTCCATGGAGTAAAGGCTGCAGCGGTGTGGGTCCCTGGTACGTCAGCGATAGCGGTTTTTTGAAGCCACATGCAAGGGTGTACTGAATTCGTTTCCACAATTCGGCTACACCTGAGTTTCCAGCTTGGAGGAAATGGATGAACAATTACTGTGAATGTGTTTGACTGAGCGCTGAAGGAAAGTTTAGACTGCCAATGTTCTGATGACCCCAATCAAGGTGAGGCATACACTTCGATGTGTCTTCTGCCTCGCCTTATGGACGCCTGCTAATTACCAAAGATCAAGTACTAGTGAGACCCTGCGCTCCTGATAAGATACCTTTACGCCGGCATTCACGTAATTTCTCCTCGCTCTATTCCGAATGTTCTCGGGCATGTCATATGGTGTACTGACCTGCACTGATACGTGCTCTCAGCTACTAGATCAAATTACGGCGCGTTGCGTCCAACTTTCAGGAGACTAAATATTGGAAGCTCACAATCGGCACACGTTCTACGTTGCACACCAGGCTTTTGCTTCGAGAACCCCTCTGGACCAGGGCCCGTATTGGTCTTGCATTCTCATGCGCCCAAGACATGATTGCGGCATGCCTGTATGTCGTCACGGTGATCTGGTGCCGCTTTCCATATATGATTGGGAGCGGTGGAGATATCTGGTCTGAATTCACAGATCAATTGGACACGCGCATCCCCATCGCCTCATGAGAAATACGACGTTTCCGTGTGGTGATCGCGACATGATGTCTGTCTCCCAGAGACGTCTGAAACACAGCTTCAATACGTGGAGTTAGGCAGCTTTGTGCAAGTATTTATCTCGGTTCGTGGCAGGCCTTCACCTTTATATGGTATCTGCTGAACAGCCCCGGCCGGCCGAGACTAACGCTTTACTGCTGTCTCGTGCGCGTGCTGTCCCGATGGTAGCAGAGAAACCATCCGGAGAGTCGGAGACAGTTTTGCAAGCATTGTACTGCGGATGTTAGTGCGTTCATTTGGGACATCGCCGCAGAAGAATGGATCTCTGCCGCTGATCACAATCCAGTGGTAAGTCACGAATGCACCGGTCGTCACTGCGTGCAGCATGTCGGGAGGGCAGACCGCAGTTGGTATAATCGAGCCCCATAGATGATGTTATTTTCCGTGCATTATTTTATCCCGGTCATGGGGAACGAATGGTATCCACGTTCTGCGGCATCGGACCATGTCGGTGTGATTTGGGACATCACGCTAGGCGGCCCTGACAATTAGCGTGAGAATGTAAGCCTGATATGTGCTAATGACCGCCTGATGATCTTCTCTGGGTACTCCCACTGCTGTTAAGCTTTCAGCATTGTGATTACGTCCAAAATACGTGTCTCAATCAGGACCCAGGGGTCGTTGTCTGCACAATTGCGGGAGCGGGCGGTAAGCAGGAGATAGAGTAGCCAGAAACGGATCTCAGGGAGAGGGATGGCAGTTGCCGTGGCGGGCGCGCCGTGAACTTGAAAGAATTCCGGAAGAAATGGAGAAAAGAATTCTGCCTTTGTTCGTCGCAACGTTCCAGAAAATGGTGGATATATCTGCTGGGTTATTCCAACCCTCAGATCCAATAATCGGGTTTCTCCCGATACGCCATGATCCGCGACAACAATCAACTCATGCCCTCCACCACAGTCTGCTTCCTCATTATTCGTTTTTAAAGGATGGACCCCTCCGCCGCTGCTCTCCCACTCGAAAATCTCCCGTTCAGTCTCATGGCCGACAGTCTCCAATAGTGCGTATCCCTACCGTATCGACCGAGCGTTGTCCTGACGCGTATCCGAACTCCTCAGCCCCTCCGCCAGCCATTATATCTCGCCTTCGTACTTCTCTCAGTCTCATGTCTCGGGACATCTCCATGTCACCGCACCCTCCACGCGACAAGACACTACGACCCAGAGGAAGCGTCCGAAGTATACCCGCAGCAAGACTGGCTGTCTGACATGCAGAGCGAAGAAGATAAAGGTAACTCACCTCTGCAATACCGCGTGTAAGCCCCGCTTCACGATCTTACAGTGCGATGAATCGAAGCCAAACTGTTTGCGGTGTACTCATGGTCAAAGAGAGGTGTGTTTGATCAGTAAGGTTTGACGTTCACGTTGTGTGATCTGGCGTCTTCAGTGCACATGGCCCGAGGGCTTGCCAGCTCGGAAGAAATCTGGGCCGAAACGAGAAGCCGCCAATGACTCTGGTTTCGATACTCGACCTTCGACCGCAGGGTCATCCGGAGTCTCAGAAGCGTCTACGCCTTCCACTCGTGACCACACGCCCCCCAAACGGGAGCCGATTGAGGTCGGCATTCCTCCTCTAGGCTCTCGTCGTCATAGGTGAGTTAGTTTAGTCTGGGCGTTGTGCAGCTACCTATTCTCTGCAGCGAGCCGGTCTTACAAGCAGTTACCTACTAGCGGCGACATAAGCGCAGCTCGTCGACAAAGGTGGGATCACAGTGCCTTCAGTATATTTTGTTTATTCTAATGCCGAATAGCCTGGCTTCTTCGTCTGGAGCAACGAACGGATACCCCCTGCACCCCAGTTCTCATACCCATGCTCAGACGTTGCCCATCATTCCAGAGATGCCGCCGTCGTATTCTACTCACCAGCACTATCACAGTTCTTCGTATTCTGGCATGTCACAGCACTATGGCCAGCCGCCGTCACTAGTTCTTCCACGTGTATCGTCCCATCACGACGCGCAATCGATTCGTTCGATGGACCCTCACCTAGGCCCAGGGCATTGGTCGACTCCTTCTCTGCTAGCGTCTATGGATCCCCTCGAGCCCTTTGTAGGTGCTGCTGTTGAATGTTCCGTGTTCCGTATTTGACAGCCAGCCATTTTCAGTTCCCCTCGGTTCAGGAGAGAAATCTGGTGGGGCATTCTTCGCCTACTGTTCACCATATTAGATATCAATGAATCTATCTGTTCTTTTTCTATCTGAAGATCCGTCATTACTGCGACAACGCAATGAGCATAATAATGGCCTACCCGTCTGAGAACCCAATCTTGGCAGCGAACCTTCAATTCATTCTCACTCGCCACCGGGTATGTGAATCGGCTGTTGAGGCGTTACGCGTGGCTTTGTTAGGCGTTGCCGCCGTTCATCAATCGTTCCTGCTGTCGCGCAGTGGGGTCTGCCACGGGGAAGGCGGAGCCGACGAAGTCATGCAACTGGCCCATTCCTTCCGGACCAAGTCCAAGCAGCTACTCTTTGCGGCATGTAGCACTCCAGAAGGTACTCAGAGTGATGCGTCACTTGGTGCCGCCGTTGCGATAGTTCTTATTGATGTGAGTGCCGCGCTTCGTGAGGTTTGCTTTGCTTAATGAGGAGTCAGATCTTCTCTGGCGGGCAAAATTGGGACAAAACCCTGAAGCTAGCGATAACGCTAGTCAATATGCGAGGAGGCCCTGCAGTTTTGCTAGCTCGTAGTTCGAATCCAAAGCCCGGCACCGTGAGTGGCGTGTCTCGTGCGAGGCTCCTCTTAGAGATCTTGGCCGTATATGAACTCTTCGGTATTGTACCGTGTATATCTTATGGTGAATGGTGATTGATCCGTGGTCGTGTCAGGATGCCTCGCGAAAGGCGAAGAGCCGACGCTACTGTCTCCTAATACGAGCAGCTGGTGGTGCGTATTCCTCGTTATGTTCGGGTGTCAATTATTGGGAATGAACGTTCTCTGGCACACAAAGGCTAGATAAAGCCAATGCTGATGATGGGCACTCCTACGTTGAGAAGGTCTTCGGAATGTCGCGATCGCTCATACCGCTTCTAGCACGAGTAAGCATGCGGACGAGCTTCTCAGTACAAGTCGTTAATTTACCGATGCCTATTCTAGGTCATGGCTTTTGTAGCCCGTGTCTTAGCGAACCAGGCGAAGATTAGCGAATTCTCGCAGGATGGATCTGTGGTAGATCCCGAGGACGTAAACAATGCTCGCGCGCTCTACAATCTGGTGGAGAACTGGTCACACCTCCCGGAGAACCCTCAAGACAGAGTCAAGGCAGGGGATCGCATATATCAAAATGTAGCACAAGTACGAGCGTATTTCCGCGCGCTATAATTGCGTTTGCTCACGGTATTCTAGATCATTTTGCTCCGGGACGTCCTTCACGTATCCGCCGAAGATACCTTGGTTCAACAGCACGCAAATATCGTGTTGACTCTATGCATGGATTGTGGGGAGAAGCATATGGGGGTCGAGTAAGTGGTTTCTGGCTGTTACCGTCGTGATCTGGCTGACTTTTCGCAGCCTGAATTGGCCGGTCATTATCGCTGGTTCTCAAATGTTCGGTCCCGACCGCCCTCGTGTCTTGGACATCTTTGAAGCATTCAGGTATGAGCTGTCATAGATGTGTCTAGTGATCGCATGCTTACGATGCGAGCACGGTTACAGATCTCAATGTATGTATCTGCTCATTGTGCAATCGTTAGCCATCAAGAAGCTCATTCGTTTTGCCTGCAGGTTGCTACGAGATTGAAACATCAGAGCATATTGTGCTACAGGTAAGGACGATCCGCAGTCAATGTGATTTCTTAATAATGACTATGTCTTTAGGTTTGGAGGCGACTCGATGAGAAGTTACCCGGAGCCGATTGGCGATCAGTGATGCGAAGCCTGCAGTTAGACGTCCTTATTCTATAAGATACTGATGATATATATATACCCAACTTTACGTTTGTGAGGGCAGCTGCGTCCCTCAAATGTAGTTTTATATTGCAGTCTGGTAGTTGATTTAATATCGTTGGTACTCTTGTTGATCTCATCGATCATCATACTCATGTCGTTGGACTTCTTCGTAATCATGATGCGCCACCCACGTTGTAGAGATTTATTCTCGAGTGCGTCTTCCCGAACAGATTCGGGCTTCAAGCTTGGACAAATAACCGGAAGAAGCGACTACAAGTCTACAACAGACGAAGCAATTGCCTAATATCTCCGTCCAGTCAGGCCTAGGAACAACAGGTGACAGCGTCGACCACGTGCTGGAGAACTAATACATCGGAAAGAGAAGCTGAATTCCCCTTTGTTCAGCATTCAGATCCCAGACGTCAAGAAGAGTGCACGATATAATAAAATATGAAGCCGATCGAAATCATGAACCATGCCGAGTGATGATCTGCCAGCTGAGCAAAAATATCAGACCACTCGATAAGAAGGATCTGTCACATACAGCTGGTTCACAGTCATGGGTGTAGAACCTGACACCCAAATACTGGCCGAGTGGGTCACACAGAGGCGAGCAGTGCGGTCTCTGTATATGTCGAGGCCCTGGGCAACAGTTTCCTGACTTCTGAAGAGATATCTGGATGAGAACATTCAAATGAGCGCGGGTATCTATCTAAGTCAACCAACGGGGGCGGAGGTTAGTATTAGAAGAGTCAGCTAGCAACATGATCAGAATGCGCAGAAGACAGGGAAAAATCGTACGACCGGACATGCGAAGCGTTTTCTCTTTCCTGACATGGGAACCAGAGCAGCGTTGGTGAAAGCCAACTATCATAGTTAGCGATAACAAGATATCATCAGTCGAGATAGAACCAATGTGAGCTGTCGCCGCAGGCTAATTCAAGTAACGGAGCGTCAGAAATAAGATTACAAAGACCCACGGCGTTCGATGACGGACAGGAAGTTACTCGTTGCTGTTGGATGCCGGTATGTATCCGCGCCAGGCATGCAGTACAGAAATGGTGGATATTTTCCCAGAAGCGGCACCGAGACGACCAGATACACATGACCAGTGTTACGGAGAAATCCACTACCAAGTGAACAGCCCTCACAATGAGCGCGAAACTTGAAAAGATATGCACGTAGATGGTCCGATTGAAAGCGAACTCGTCACATTGGCCCAATAACAATGCAACTGGCGTAGTCCTATGAAGGCCATAGAAAATAGGACCTACTCATGTTGCAAATTTGGACCAACAAATATATTTGGCTGGGGTGCTGTCAAGACCTCGCAGACGCTGATCGGTTCCGAAGATGACTCTGGCGAACAAGCACATATGAGGATATGAGCGTAGCCTGCCGCCGACGCTGGACGGTCAGCTTGACGCTGGGTCCCATCCTACTTGTAGTCAGGTTAATATCTGGGTGTCTACTGACCGCATGAGCGTTATGGAGGGTGACCGATGTTCTGAGGCTCTGCTCTCATGACTTGTCGACCACTGATATCGGATTGATCCCGAAAGAGTTCCAATATGGGAAGGGTCGCTATTTCATGCCCAAGTGACTGTCAGATGCCGCAACGCTGCTGGGCCGTCGCATTTGTAAAACTGTGACAATTCGTGAGTCAATGACTGGCAGCGGAGATGGATGAGATTAGACATATCCAGTCGGGGAATGGATCATGATGAACCCGAGACAAAGCCGCGGGCGAGGAAGCGAGTGACTCCTGCGTTATTTGTGACTATTTGTTCTGTGGCGGTCGATTGCGAGATTGAGCTGTACGAGGTGTGACTCCGCTGGTGTTCATATAACGACCCCTCTCTCGTCGCTTGCCCGGCACTCACTCAGCATCCTCCAGGCGGTCTAGGCTTTTCTCTTGATCACATCAACTCTCCTCGAGGTCTTGCTCTCAAAAGCAAAGAACTCGACACTTGAACGGATCGTCCATAGTCTGTGACTAAGGACATCCACCCTACATCTCATCCATCGCAATGTGCTCCCCGTGCACCACGAAACGATACCCCGAACCGTCCTTCGTTCAGCTCTCGTCAATCCTCACTGTCTCTTCTTCGTCTGCATTCAACTATCATTATCAAACAGTCGTCTCTCTTCTCTTCTAATGCTACTCAGATATAATTTCATCGTCCTCTCGTTCAGTTAGTCTTGATCTGAAATCCCCACTCGTCTGCTACATCGTTTTCGCAAAATGTATGCTGTCTCCCATTCCCTTTCTCATCGGGGCCCTAACGCGACGCGCGCCAGGGCCCGCTGGCAACCTTACTCTGCGGTCACGTTATCATCATCAAACGCCTCTACTTCTCGTACTCCTTCCGTCGCTTATCTCCACACACCGGCTTCCTCTGTTTCCTCTTCTCCCCCGAACGTGTCTCTCAATCCCGCATGCGATTCTGTCGCCCTCAAAGCGCACCCCCTCCCACCATCCACGCCCGGCTTAGCTCGCGATCCGTCGAAAACCAAATATGCCATTCGTCTAGTCGGTTAGTGATTCTTTCACTCATTCTTCGTTTCGGTTTCCAAAATTTCAGGGATGTGTAACTCTGTAGTATATGCATTGCCGGTCTGGTGCTGCTGTACTAGTTGCAGCACCGGACCGACACTACAGGGCGTGCGTTCATTCGCTTCGAGAGTTGCCACTTTGTGTCATATGGTAGTTTGATCGGTTTGATGGAATGTCTCATGACTTGTGCTTGTGTACAGATCAGGCAGTACGGTCTCTTTGCGATACATGGCATCCGGACGACATACCGCCAGTTTTCAGCAGCCCTTCTTGCAGTTCCTCTGTCGAACCTGTCGTGACGCAGCGGGACGGAAGAACATGCGCGATCAATCCTTCTCTCTTCTCCGGACGGAACATACAGTTACCCTCCCCAATCTCTCCTTCAACTCAGTCTTCACTCTCTCCATTCCTCCCTGATCCAAGTGAATCGTTCGGTCGACCATCTGGGTGTGCCAACCTCAATCGTCAATTATTGCCCATCAAAGGCTTCGTGCACGAGGTTCTACGGCGCTCTCGTACGTCCGTCGGGGTGCTGCAGACGGCGTTGTGCTATCTGGAAGCTGTTCGGACCAAAGTGCCGGCCCTCATCGAAAAGGCGAAAGCAAACGGGACCAGCACCGAACCTGAATACGCAGAACCTGATGCTCAAAATATACAAGGCCAACCGATGGCGTGCGATGATCTGCTTCACGAGGCCGAAACTCTTGCGGGCGCAACTGCTGTGTCTAGCTCTGATTCATCCGAAACAGACACCGTGCGTGTTTCCGACGGCGCCATCTCTATGCCTGTTACGCCGGCATCGCTATACGAACATGTCAATAGTCAGGGATCCATCCATCCTCCTTCCTCGCCGAAACCCCAACAGTCTGCACCTCTGCCTCCACTTCCGCCACTTCCCTCCCCACTTCTCTGTCCCCGCCGTACATTTCTTGCTTGCCTCATCCTCGCGTCTAAATTCATGCAAGATCGATCGTATTCGAATCGTGCATGGGCGAAACTTGCCGGGCTACACCCTCGGGAAATCGGACGCTGTGAGCGCGCAGTTGGCAATGTACTCGAATGGAGATTATGGGTAGGCAAGGACCTCCCGGCGACCACTAGTACAAGGAGCGTTACTCGGAGTAAAAGCGACGGCGACTTGATGCGTAATCTGCTCTTGTCTTCTGCTACGGATTGCACAGCTACTACAAACACTCCTAGCTGTGCGAGTGGCGATGGGTACTCGTACATGGATGCTTTCGTCACCCCGGTATCGACTCCGATACCAACACCAAGAAATTCGACGTCCAGTGGCTTACGTCGGTATGCTACCGTCCCGGACATTCAAGCAGGTATCGCAAATGGACCTCTCTACACGAATACGTTCGCCTCGCCAGGGCCGCTCGCTGCTTCTGCTGTCTACGAGGGATCTGCCACGCCACTTACGTCGAACATGGTATCTGATATCGGGCCGATGGAAACCAATGAGGGGGAGCTCGACGTGTCTCCGACATCCATGTCTACGCCAACTATGTTGTGTTCGCCCACTTCAACACCGTCAACGTCATCCGATGGCGTTGACGACGGAACTGTGCAGATGACATTCTCGGACCTTCCGCCCCCGTTCCCGGCCTCCTATACTCCTCTATCAATGATGGGCTCTGGTAACCCTGCCGATTTTGACCTCAACCTTTATATCAAGTCTGTCATGTCGATCCCGGATTCCACCTTTGACACCGAAATTAGACTAGCTGCATTCAACCCTATCGCTTCGGGTTGTGCGCTATACAACCTTCCTTCTTTGTCTGAGGCTCTTCAGCTTGGTACCTTCTAGTTCCTACTTGTATTACTACATCCCGTATGTTTCCCTGTCCTCTTAGTCGGCTCGTTCGAAAGGGAGGAGAGTGGAGCATGATTTTGTTTGCCACGGATTTTTACGTCTCGGTTCGTAATCTCTATTTCTTTTGTTTGTACATACTTTGATGTATACTTCGTCGCCGCCCACTTGTGGCGATTTGGCACTTGCATTTATGTACTATGTGGACTCTCTTGCGAGGACAAGTATGTGCGTCCCGTGCTGCACGGGTCGCGACATTCGTTCTGTCTATGTCGTAACGTTGCCGCTCCTGGGTGCATTTCATGGTACGCTATTGGAACGTCGACGCTTCAAGGTTAACATCCAACATTCTAAAGCTTATGCGTGGATAAGCTCATAGATGAGCCACCTTCGTTGACCGTTTCATGCTTCCATGCTTCCGTAGAGCCCGTGATGGTGGTTCATCAACGCGACAGTAGTATCTGACGGGCTCCTGAGTATACTACCGTCTTCGATTTCAGGTGAATCGCATTGGAATCCTTCGTCTAACTCTTTCTTGCAATTGATGCATGACATTGGATTGGTCCCCTCAGCTCGTCAATTTTGTCAATTAATATTCTATAGTACTGATCTTACAGTGACTGCATGTGGAATCTACCTAGAAACATGACCCGGGCCCTTGAGTTCGGACGAAGTGCTGAAACACCCAACACCTACACGATACAATTGCTAGCTGCCGCAAGCTCAAACGGGCGGGTACAGGTATGCTATACATAGGAAGAATCGATCTCCCGTCGCCCGTCAGGGAACGGTTTCCAGAGTGCAACCGCGTGAGAGTAATACCGTCATACCCGGCCCACAAGGATGCTCGGAGTCCACATGCATCTGTTCCAATATAGTCGGCTTAGTCGTCGGGATGTTGGCTTCTCACGTTTGGCCTGGACGTATATATAGATCTTCTCTTGCAATGCTCTTAAAAACATAGTGTCGTGTAGCGCAAAAGGCACCTGCCATCGTCTACCGGACAACCCTCTACTTGTCATGTTCATCGCTTCGATATTCTGTCTCGCAGCTTGGGCATCATTTGCTAGTGCTGGAAGCGAAGTCTCCAACAGTCCTTACAAGATCAGTCTGACGTCTAGAAGATTACCGAAAGGTAATGTCGCTGGTCTGCGCAAGAGGGCCCTGTCGCCGTTCAGTTTGCCTCTGGCAGACCAGTTCAATGGCACTGATCTTCAGTGAGTTGAAAAATCATTACAATATCTCTGTAAGCTAAAGATAGCGTTTGTCAGATGGTATGGGAACATCTCAGGCAAGCGATCCTGTGAATTTCCATGATTCTTGCTGAGCAATGAATCTCTTGGCAGTCGGAACGCCTCCGCAGACAATCCCCGTGGTGTTCGACACCGGAAGTTCTACTCTTGAATTCACCAGTACGTCATCGATGTCTTCGCTGGTCATGCAAACAAACCAAAGAGTTATGTACAGGTACTCAATGTGGCGAGCCTTGTGCCAATCAGGTTATGTTTGACACTACGAAGAGCTCGACATACGTCGACTTGAACCAGACCTTCACCATTGCATTTGAGACCGGCGGCGGGGTCAATCCCATAGTCTCGGATGATGAATACGTCCTGTGGTTGCTGGCCGGTCAAGATACCGTTACAGTCGGAGGAATTGCGACGCCCAACGTGGGGTTATATACGATCATCAACCAAACCGCTGGGTTTGATTCCGATCCCTACAGTGGTATTCAAGGTCAGATAATCTGTTTGGAAGGGTGGAGATGTATAATGACACCGCATATAGGGATGTCATCACAAGCGCAGGGTTTTTTCGAAGGTCTTATACAGCAAGGACTTCCTGGTCAGTGACTGATCTGCTTGGAAAACTTATATTGATAATGGATATCAGCTATGTTCGGAATGTACCTTACGCCCAAGGTCATAGGTAACGCAGAATTGACACTAGGCGGGGTTGACGAATCAAAGATTCATGGTGATGTCCTTGGTTTGATATCAGGCATTGGTATTGACGGTGCCCACGGATATCAAGGTGAAGTCAAATGGTCCGAGTTGCCGGCCAACTCGTATGGATCGTGGCAACTGAATTCAACCCAAATATCTGTCAACGGGCAAACCACGCCCATTCTCGCGAGTAACCGAACGGTCATTTTTGATAGTGGTACGAGTAACGCTTACTTCGACCCCGACACAACAAACGTACGTGGAAACAGTATATCGCTGTGTAGCAGGTGGCTGGCTGTACTGATGAAATAACAGGCTATCTACGCCATGATATCGCCTGCGATTCAGCCGTATGCTCCGGAGCCGGGAGCATACGGAATAGCGTGCAGCGAAATCGACGAACTTCCGGCAACGATCGACATTTCGTTCACGACCATTACGGGCGAGCCATTCAACTTGACGATCCCCAGCATCGAATTGAATGTCGGACCATTTCCCGACGATCCGTCGACGTGTCAGACATTCATCAACGCGCTTGACGGTCTAGAGTTGGTGGGAGGGAGCCTGTTGAAACATTATTACAGTATATGGGATCTCACCAATCAAAGGATGGGATTTGCCCCCAACGGTGCGCACAGGCCTTCGCTGTGATCGAGGCAATGACTGATAACGATCATCCTCTATTCAGGAGTTCCCGACTTCATAGGTGGCGGCACGTTATAGAATGTCTGTTGTAGCTTGCAATGACCCATGTTGAAGCAGAAACGGTGATATATTTGTAATGAATTTCACCGAAAGGGCTGGCGCACACTAATCCCAGAATGATCTCCTCAGTCCTGTGCTCCTAAACCTGCAATAGCAGATTTGGGGGGTGTTTCTGAGCAGAAACCATAGCAAGGGACGTTGAGGTGCGTGTCGCAGTAACCAGTCCCGGCACCGCAGCCACGCCAAACGTGGGCAATTCGTGCTGAGAATGTAAGTCCTTGTGCCTGTTTGGATGCTCATGTTAGTATTGGTACTATCTGAGATTATTCCTTCATACCTATTTGCGAGCTTGACCAACAGGAGATAGACCATTCTTGGTGGACTACCGAACGGCTGCATCCCATTCAGCCGCGTTCCCTGCACGTTACACAGTGGGCCGTATGAGATTTTGTTGCGAATAATCGACTCTTTCACATTCTGTCTGCTAGGGTCAAGAATATCAATCTCCTTCACCCGGGGAGTAAGCGTCTGACACTGTGTCTGCAACTGTCAGCACGTGCATCTGGGTTACGATCGAGACGACAATCCGATCATGCTGGCTTCTTTGACGTGGACAAAACCAATCTTGTCATTGGCATCGTCTTGCTTGCAATTCGTACTATATGGGTGATTTATCCATGACTTGGAAAATAATTTGAGGAACCATCCCAGGAAGTAGTTTGGCCATTTCGGGTGAGAATGTACAACGATGCAATCTTCGCCCCATCGATTGCAGAATCTGGCCGTAACGTATCTCGGCTGTACTCGACTCGGAATGAACGAGCAATGGCACTGTGCCCAGTACTTGGTGGCATTCTTGGAGTGTTCTCAGTGAATATTTCCGAGACAAGTTCAGAGACGTGCAAGATTCTCGAGGCATGGAAGATGGATCTGTGGTATAGACATAGGACGTAGGTGACACGGTTTATGTATGGATCGTTGGACCAGAAAAGGAGGACAATGAGACTCGAGTATTTGCGCTTATTATGCACTGTGGGCGCATGGACCTTGTACTGAGAGTGTGGCTTGGACATGCCCTTATATCAACCGACTCGTCATCTTTGACCTCCCCCTCCGCTTGTTCCTGGCCTTAATGGTCCTCATTGCGCAATTTCCGTGCATCTATACATTGGCTACTTTTGGAATTTATTCGTAAGCCCGATGAGTTACACAAATTCCACAAATTCCACAGCATCCACCTCATCCGAGTCGCCTCCGAGCCGCACTCCTCGGCCACTCCTTCACACTGTCCAAAACAAGAACCACCGCCCAGAGCCCATCGGCGTCGATCCTTCTCAGCTCATTGGGAAGATTTTAAAAGGCGTCCGACGATCCCGGGATCATCCCAACGTCACTCTCCACTTCACCGATCAATCCAAATTCCAAATACTCGTCGACGGTTATGATCCCAAACATCGGGGTATCCCAAAATCACTAGAGATGGATTCTGGTCTGGAGCCCATCTTCAGCTACCCGGGGGATTTTCCTGACGGGCCCCGGACTATCACCAACGCCGCTCGAATCACGATGGCGGATAAGGCGTTTGATTTGGGAGGGCGGGGTTGTTACTGGGATCAGTCTCATTGCGGCATCGCGATGAAGTTCAAGGAGGACGGTCGATGGCACTGCGTGTGGGCGGCGCTGGCAGAGTACGAGGACGACGACAAGATGAATTGCATCTTCCGGAGCTATCATGACGTCTACCTGGCTGTGCTTCACCATTCGCCCGATCCGGGGAAGCGACAGCCGCGCAGAAGACAAAACCGTGGTCGTAATGACAAGACTACGAAGACCAAGCGGGATTGATACCGCATCAACGAGCAGGTTCGTGGTTAGGGACGTCGCATCATCTATTCTCATCTACCAATTTTGACCATACCTACCTACGGACTCGCTCCTCACGCACTGAACCATCACGAAGTCGTGTACACTGTTGTAATTGTACGAACCTAGATCTGTTGTTGTAAATTAGCTGTATCTGCTGTACTATACTGCGAGTATCTGGATTGACGTCGCATTTATATATCATCACATTATCACTTTGTGTTGACTGATTTAGCACGCTTGAGAGCTTTGCATGGTTGCCAGGATTCAGTCGTGCGATATTTGTGATCCACTGATGAATTTATTGAAGTTGTGTACACGGGAGACCATTTGCTTAACCATCAACTTCCCCAAGCTGATCAAGAATATCGCCACTGCATGGGCCCATGATCAGCACTCGCCTGTTGTACCGACGTTGTCGGACAGATGGTGACGATGTCAGTGTCAAATTAGCCGTAGCAGCTGCTTCCAATCCATCCATAAGCAGTGTGGCCTCGAGTGTCCTTAGCGATTCGATATCTTTGGAGCCGCCAACTTCTTTGCTCCATTTGGGATACGGGACGCACTGCTGCAAACCCTGATGTACCTGACAGGTTAACAGAGGATATTCGGGAACGTAATCGTAGACATACCTTCCCGCTTGATTTTACCAAGGAGCGACAGCAACCAAGAGTCGTCAGGTGCTGAACACGCAGAAGTGGCCAACAGGAATGATTTGCTGATATCACCGCGCAGAAAGATCCAGATTCACGTTGCCGCGTACAGATATTGAGGGCGCAGATGGAGATATCGTCTTTTAGTAGAGGCGATACGGAGAGGCGTCAGAGCAGACCAAGAAAACGGCGAATAGCTTGTGTTTTGCCCATGCACGAGACCCGCAGCTGGCCAGCGGATTGTAGTCCTCCGATTGAGCCCACGTCGGCGGAGAGAGAATGATTGGCGAAATCAGAGGATTCGCATTAATTGCGAGGCAATCAGCCACGGTCGACGGCAGGAGTATGGAACGATGTTGTCGGCATAAGAAGGGCGCTGGTACAGATGTTTCTATGTCGAGAACTGAAGATAGAACACAGATATTGATTCTTGACTCTGAGTATTACCACGTTGAAAATTGCGCTTGAAGATGGGTCAATTTACTGGCAGGAAATCGTGGTCGGCGTTTGACTATTCAGGTTTAGATTATCCTGCCGACACCCGTAAGAGAGTCTGCTTTTGCCATTGGCAAAATTACGGCAGTTAGCAGGTATCACTGAAACCAATCACATAAAGATACCAGCTCCATTCTCCCGACATTGATCGCAAGGCCCGGGTGTTGTTCAAAATGTCCGAGGAGAGCGCCAGTGTGCGTTTGTGCGGCGTTTGTGTGGTTTGAAAATCTGTGGAAAATTGAACTGCGAACGACTCACGTCTTCCTATAAGGAATTACTGAGCCAACAGCAGACTGTGATGGGAAGAAAGAGCATAAAGGAGAGTCGAGTATCGCCGGATACCATCATGGGCTGTCGCGACCAAACGGTACTAGGATGTTTTTATAATGCGCGCATATCAGCGAGGCTAGCTTGGGAAAATCATACGGAGACCGCTGGGGGTGGCATCGCACGATAAGGTCGAACAAGAATCCCGAAAGGTCGGCCGAACCTAAGGATCTCTCTAAAAGCGTCTGGATGACGGCTTCAATGAAAGTGACAAGACGAAACGTTGCACAGGGACGCTTCACCTGTCCAAACTGACGTCGGGAACGCTTCACAAGCTGTTGACTCCATTTCGTGCCCCAAAATATGTCTGGGCCCGATCGAATGGGCAGTTTAACGCATGAACCAGGCTTGAGCCGGACATTACCTACGCCAATAGGAGTGATATGAGGTATATGGACGTAGCAACCGACAACTTACGCAAATGACGATTGCTACGGCGGCCGGCCTTGACATACTAGGGTAAGCTCCTTCGCTGTCCTTGCCCCCATATAGTTGTATATAGTGATCTTAGATCGAACAGAGTCAACAGACGACACGCGCGGTCAAACGCATTACTGGAGGCCTATGCCATTAAGGCGACTGCGAAATATATAAGAAATAGACCGTCACTCACGGTGACATTGTGGTCAACGCACTAGCTATAGGAACCACCCATAGCGAGCCACAGATTATTGTGATAATCCGAGAGGGTCGAAGGGGCGCCGCGGTATATCTTTCGCTCTACTGGATGATTTCAAAATGTGGCCTGTGCCACACCGTGCTGTCCGAGCGAGCGCGCCATGGTCAAGTTTCAGTTTCATATTTTAGGGAGCCTTTTGTTCCGCACTACACGCGACTGCGAAGGGAAGACAGACGGTACGATTCTAGCGTGGCCAAATTGGCTTCGAGGAGAGAAGGGTGATCAGAGCGATTGGCTTTTGAGATCAGATGAGGCGACCGCCGCTTCAATAGTTCTCACGGTTCCCATGTCTTCGCCCACTCAACGCTCTCAGACACGGACCTCACTGTCGTCCCTCACTCCCAATAATCTAGGTATGGCGCTCTCGCTGTCACAAAACCCATCTTTCTCATCGCCTTTCAGGGACGGTACGCAAACTAAACTCCGTGCTATTCCCCATAAAGTACAGCGAGAAGTTTTATCAAGACGTACTCCTACCGGAAGCGGAAGACTTTTGCAAGCTCAGTCAGTCGTTGATTCGTTCATCATCTCGAATGTCATGCTAGACTGACATATGCATGCTATGCAGTCTACTACAATGATGTACCCGTTGGCACGATCTGCTGCAGGATTGAGACCACAGATGGTCAGACGAAGCTATACCTCATGACAATGGGTATTTTGGCGGTGAGCATAACAGTGTACCAATGCCATGACGGGATTATGCAACTTACCGGGCATGACATAGCCCTATCGCGGACGGGGGCTGGGTTCCAAGAGTTTGCAACAGATCATCACTGCTGCTACCGCGCATTCGAAGCCCAAAATCAGCGCAATATATCTACACGTACAAGTCGGGAACACGCTCGCGAAAACTTTCTATGAACGTCACGGATTCAAAGAAGTAGGGGTGCAACAGGATTACTACAAGAAGATCGTGCCCCATGACGCCTGGATCCTCCAGAGAGAGATCGGTGGTCCGCAAGCTGTCGTCGAATGATGCCATTGTAGATCTTTTATGAGTTGGGAGCATGCGGCGTGAGTTTTCTTTGGTTGGAACGATTTTTACGTGACTCTAACATTCGCCTTTGTAGCTGTTGGCGCAGTACTATATTACATTGATGTATGGTACACGGATATGTCAGATAAATAACAAAATAATACAAGCTGGAGGTGACGTCCATTATCACAATACGTAGGTGCGTAATTATATGGCCTGGTGTCTGCTTTAGAGTCAGTGCATTGCGAAGAGTAATGAGGCGCCAACTCACATGTCATGCATTGATTAGTTTCACATTCTGATTACGCCTCATCGTCTATGCCGCAACGTTTCACAAGCTAGGACCGTTTCATCAGCATGCTATCAAGCATAGCCTGACACAACATACCTGATGCCGCTTCAAAGCGTCCTTTCTAGTGAACGTCTTCCCACACCCTCCATTGCATTGGAAAGGTTTCTCGCCCGTGTGCGTATCTCGGTGCCTTTTCAGGTCGTGTTGGCGGTTAAAAGACAACGCACACATGTCGCAGGAGAATGGCCGCTGGGGCGATGCGGGATACTGCGATGTGTTCGCTTGCTGAGCGAATCCGGGCGGATACTGCATTGCTGGACTTGACATGGCAGATGCATGCTGAGACGGCAACTGCGCTGTGGCGTATGGCTGGGACAGTGAGTGGGAGTGCGTATGTGTGTGGACTCGTGCCTGTGTCTGCGGGATGGGTACGCCTTGATTGCGGTCCGTGGTAAATGTGGACTGTTGCTGCGGCACGGATAGGGAGGGAACTCTATCGCGTGAAGCGTAGGGATAATGCGACTGGCCATCGGCCATAGGATACCCAGATGGGTGTGCAACTGCATAAGCATTGCCCGAGGGCGCATTGTATCCTTGCGTGGTGCCATGCGTTCTTAAAGAAGGATGCGCATGATGAGAGGGAGACGGGTAATGGTCTGCTGAAGTCGCAAAGGCAGCTGTGTTCTGGCCGCTGCTATTCCAGTGTGGAGGTGAGTATGGGGCGTTCCCAGTGGATGGAAATGGGTGAGTGCGTCTGTCCGACATAAGATACGGTTAAGAAGGGATTGATGGTGGGTGCCACTGGGTGGAGATGCATGATTCCCTCGTACATATGTATAATCGGCAGCCGCTCGATCCGGCCGACGCAGGGCGCGCTTCAGGCACAATCTCACTGCCACAAAGCGAACAGAAATGACGGATGCTGACCATTGACTTAACCCTTCAGACGATCCAAGATTTAGTATGGAAAACAAATCGAGTATGGTGGCCAGAGCGATGATATGTCAAACCGCTGAAGTGGTAACGCTCAGGTCGGTAGGACCTATAAGGAGTTAGCATGCATTAGTCCCTGCTACTCCTTTGGAGAGAGATGTAGCGGGTTGCCAGCTTTCCGCGAAATCCCTCAATCTAGCTATATAGGATACCGGGATGTCCAATATGTGACAGCGGACGGCATTCATAGTCAGGAACGCTTGCTCACGATGATCCGGCGTGACCATTGCCGATCCGGAAGCCCTCTCCCCCTGTAGTCTTGGTACACTACTGTACTACGTTCATCAATATCAATAGTACAGTGCTTTATTGAGTCTTCATTCTTCCATGCCTAACCGGTACGAGGTATGACGTCCTTGCTGCCTTACCATGGACGATGCCGTGCTCAGGGGCACGTTCACGTCGCGTCGAAGCTGCAGACCACTACACATGTCTCAAGTATATTTGTTCTAGCCATCTCATTATCGGTTTGTGCTATCAGACACACATAACCCCGGCCATCGCCTGCCTCCATTCATTCCATCCGTTACAGCCGCTGGCGGGGATCGTACAGCAACGGGCCCTTAAGTTGGCATGTCTCCGCTCCGATGCCGCTGATGGTTTGGCCACACACATAAGGCTAGCCATTCGGACGTGAATGTATGAGATTGACATCATCACCTGTAGGCTACCCTTTTTATATGTTCTTGGTCAGGAGCTAATGAAGCGCCAGACTTGCGGCACCAGGCCCTTGATCTTTGTGTCGCCCCGCCGCAGACATTCGGGACATCATTTGGTGTCCGGCCCGAGCATTACTGCGCCTTTCTGATCACAAGCCGATATCCGCTCGTACCTTCCCAATCAACGTAGCCCCATGAAAGCTCGAGACCTATAGCTCAGTTTGATTAATGATTGTGTCGGAGGTCCTAATCATTGGAGCACTAGGACTTCAAGCGTCAATTCTGGGCTCAGGTACAGTACAAGGTCCCGTCCTGCGGCTTTCAGACATGATTGATGCACCTCAAACAGTTATGTTCTACTGCGCGCTTATAGGCGCGCTGGTGATTCAGCCAATTCCATAATGATGGCTACAGTTTTGAATCATTGCTATCGATGCCGTTGTGACTCTGTTGCAGCTGATGGTTGTCATTAGGAATATTGGCTATGAACGTTTTGCGCTAGAATTGCACAAGAAGGAGATTGCCATGGTACACATACATATGTACTTATGTCATGGGCGGTGAGATGCATTCGACCGCATTCCCACCCCCTCGGTCCAAAAGATATACTTCTGTCGATCTTTGTCTGTAATTGCCTCCGCAGCGTGGGTTGCAACGTCGGATCTCAACGTGTGTAGGGTTGCAATTGAACATGGTGCTCAGCGCTCTGTTCGACGTCTCGACCCGGAGCTGCAGCTTAGGCTGAGGCTCGACGGTGAAGATATGTTTGGACCTGAGTTCACTCTGGGCCGATTTTCAGGACTAGTGGTCTACGTTGACCAAAATAAATAGAATTTGGTGACCGCTGGAAGCGGCGAGTCACCATGTAGTGACGCGGCGCTCATCAGCTACGTAACACTCTGCTTGATCGTTCGGATTCAGTTCTTCCCCCGACTGCACGGAGCTCTATTGTAACCAGGGTACGTTCACACCCTCGGGGCTATTAATCGGCGTGGTTTAGGTTCTGCTTCGATTGATAAATTTGTCAAAGGCTTTGTGGAACGCTATGCCCAAACGCACTCTAGCTTCCGCTACCCCTTCTCCATCGAAGAAGAAACGAAACGCCGCTACGGATCAGTACAGCCTTGATAGATACTTCGGCGGCGAGCCATCTGTATCAGTTCGTGACATAGCAACGAGTCCTATGAAAGGAAAGATGAGGGCCGAGCCGCAAACTGTACGGTCACCTGCAGAGGAAATTGACAAGGAACTTTCACAAGGCGTCCACGACCCTGGTCTTGTCGATGATGACGAGGCCTTTGCTTGGAAGCTGGCCGAACAGGACGGGTTGAACTTGGAAATGCTCAGGAGACTCGAAGAGTCCCCGGGCCCTAGTCGCTCGTCTGAGCCAACCGTGACAGCGGAGCGGCACACCACCGAAGTAATTGATGTGGATCTGCTGGACGATTTTGACGAACAGTCATTACCAAGTGGCTCCTCGAGCTCGCGTGCAGATGCGGTTGATCATCTTTCATTTACACGCAAAGGTTCTGTCATACCTAGCGATGCATCGAGCTCGAGGGCCATTGCTCCGATTAACCGTGGTCTCTACATTGGCAAATCTACAGGTGTACCTTCCGCGGATTTGCCAGTCTATGGCTCTCTCGCTGTAGACCCCGTATTTTATGTCCTCGAGGACGGCACTTGGCCTCCAGAGACTGCAGTCCCTTATTCCTTCCTTGCTCACACGCTAGCTACACTGTCTGGGACGCGTTCTCGCATCGCAATTCTCAACATCCTCACAAACTCACTGCGATCTATCATAAGGCAGCATCCTCCCTCCCTCCTTCCGGCCCTATATCTACTGTCGAATTCACTCTCCCCGCCATATTCGCCCATTGAATTGGGATTGGGACCCTCGACAATTACTAAGGCTATACAACATGTATCAGGTCTAACCTCCGCTGCACTAAGACGCCTGTATAACACCACCGGAGATCCAGGTGCGCACACATGGAACGCTCGGAAACACTGATATTTCATATAGGACTAGGTGATGTCGCATATCAGGCGAAGTCCAACGTGCGCACATTAATACCGCATCCTCCGCTGCTTGTTACCGGAGTGTATCAGTCATTACTGAAAATTGCACACGCGAAGGGGCAAGGTGCAGCCAACCAAAAGCAGAGCATTGTAGAGAAACTGCTCGTGGCTGCAAAAGGCGAAGAAACCCGCTTTCTAGTCCGCACGCTATGCCAGAATCTCCGCGTCGGCGCCGTGAGGACCTCCTTATTAACAGCGCTGTCCAGGGCGATGGTTTTGACACCACCGTGCAATCTTCCTGTCCGCCTTTCACCGGATTCCAAATTCCATGTCCATCCCGATCAGTTATCGGGGATCGTTCCAGTGCCTGCCCAATCGAAGAAGAAAGCTGTGGATCCCGCAAGGGACGAACTGAATGCAATTTTCAATGCTGCCGAGGCCCTGTTGAAAAAGGTTTACGTCCAACATCCCAACTATGATCACGTCGCAGAGGGACTCCTCGAGGCTGGCCTCGACAGTCTCGCCGATCGTGTCCCCCTTACCATTGGTAAGAGTATGTATTATTTGAGTACAAAAATGCTCACGCATTGGATGACTGCAAGGTATACCCCTGCTTCCTACATTGGGTTCTCCCACGCGCTCGTTGGACGAGATATATGATAGGCTTGGCCTATTAGCGTTTGCTGCGGAGTTCAAGTACGATGGTCAACGCGCCCAAATTCATGCTTCAAGAGGCGGCGATCTGCGGGTGTCTGTGAAAATATTCTCCCGTCATCTCGAAGACATGACTGACAAGGTGCAGTCATTCATATTTATAACCTTGGTATTCCAACTTAAGACACCGAGGATCCACTCAGTACCCCGATATAGTATTGCTGATAGAGGATATTTATCGTTTATTTCCGGAGCTGAGCTCTTTTATCATCGACTCTGAAATCGTGGCTATAAATCCCTCCGATGGAAGCATAAAGACTTTTCAAGAGCTGTCCAATCGGGCCCACAAGGGTGTCAAGATTGATGAAATTAAGGTTGCTGTCTGCGTATTTGCTTTCGACATCATGTACCTTGACGGACAGGTGTGTGTTCGCGTCAAATCGAAGCCACCTACTTCCTCAGGGTTCAAACGAGCGTGTTTCAGATCCTTCTGGAGAAACCTTTTCGCGAACGGCGGGCTCTCCTGCGCTCACGGCTTCCTCCACATAAGCCAGAGCGCAGAGATTTAGCTCAATTCGATCACGTTCGAAGTTGTGAGAGCGAAGATGGCCGAGATGCCATCGAAGAGTTCTGGCAAATGGCGCTGAATAATCCCTGCGAAGGTCTGATGATCAAAGTCAGTTGTTTCGCTAGAACGAATTCAAGGTCTCGGTATTCATCCCACGGATCAGTTACTCGACAGTGGCGAAGTGTTAGAGGAGGGGAACCAAAAAGACAAGTCCAGACGGAAACCATTGCCTGCTACGTACGAACCTGGTACATATATGTCCGTGTCAGAAATGATCTTCGAGGCTGATCCCACGGGCCTAGATAAACGCACATCTGCATGGCTCAAACTCAAGAAGGATTACGTTACAGGGCTGGGAGATAGCCTTGATCTTGTCCCTATCGGTGCATGGCATGGTAACGGGAGAAAAGCCCAGTGGTGGAGCCCGATCTTACTTGCGGTGTGGGATCCTAATATGGGCAAGCTTGTGGCAGTTTGCAAATGCATGTCAGGTGGGTGCTCCTATTTAGGTGAATACAAGAAATGATGAGACAACGAGGCATGCAGGATTCTCGGATGTATTTTATAAGGTTTGACCAGCGAAGCATTTTGCTATTGGGCGGCCTAGTGATTGCTACATTCTCAGAGTCTCGGAGAACGTTATCCCGAAAATTCAGAAACTTGTTCTTCCCGACCAATATGGGGACCGGAATGCGAGACGGGAGGTATGTTCTCCGTCCTTTGAGTTTAATTCGTGTTGTTGAGGTGTGCTGTACAGGACTTAGGCCCGAAGTGTACTTCAAACCACAAGAAGTATGGGAAATACGTGGTGCAGAGTGCGTGGATTGCTGTGCGCCATACTCACTGCTGATCTTGGGGCAGTATCACTATAAGCCCAGTCTCGGTAGCGGCCTTGGGCACTGTGTCCCAAAATCGAGGACTCAGCCTGCGGTTCCCCCGTTTCATCAAGATTAGGGAGGATAAAAGCATTCAAGACGCAAGTACTCCGGAGTTTCTTGCGAATATGTGGCGCAATCAGCAGATAGCAAGCAAGGACCAGACGGGTGCGGACGACGGCGATCTGTTGGATGTAGATATTGAGGAAGATGAAGCGGATGAGAGTGAGGGTGATGAATGAAGGTGATATCGTTCGTAGCTAGAGTATTTGAGTCCGTATGGGTGGATGTAGACCATCGCAGAGGTGCAGCAAGGTTCTCCGAAAACTCTGACAAGCGGATGCTGTGCTATCTGAGCGTCAGGACTTGCCTAATATGGCCACTCGTGTCATTCTTCACCGTGAAGAGATCTACTAACTGTATCTGGTGCTATCTCCTCGTCTGCTCTCGGCTTGCCACTGCTCTCCGACCGGAAGACTATAACTGCTTTTACAACTTAACTGCCATCGATCCAAGCCTGTGATGTTCTTGTGGCTCATGGGTTGTTCGGCCCTAATGGCCTTTGTCTTCCAAGCCGTGGATGCACGCGAATCTGTCGAGGACGCAGGTCTTGGTCCTTAGCATCGTTTTAGAAAACGACAGCTGACCACGGCAACAATAGCAATACTTGCCAGGAAATTGGTCGATACGTCGGCGCTGAGCTTAGGTACTATGGCGACTGTCTACCCAGCAAACCATCCAACCCTGGCAGGTATGAGCAGTCTTAGTGTTGCGTATGAGCCCTACAACAGATGACCGTCAATTATCCCAACGTCCAGGCGAACCATTCGCTCTGCAGGAATATTATGCCAGGCGAGCTTGCCTCTGAGTAAGGACATGCCATTCCATGACTCATCCATCTCTGCTGCAGCTGCCACGAGAACGGCTCCCTGGCGTTGCTCTTCATGCCCATCTCTCGCCATAGCCAGAACATCTTAGCTTCTCCAGGCCATACTGCATCAATTTCGATCGCACATGAACATCCCGACGCTAGCCGTGCTCGGGTGGCCCTGATCGGTTCTGTCACCATCTACGAGGACCTTGAGACCGCTCCAGACATAGACGCGATACAAACATGTTACATTGCAAAACATCCGGATGCGCGTCGTTGGCTGCCCGGACCCAATGAGCCACACATAGTCCGTACTTTTGGCCATCCACCCTATGAATATTAACCGATGTCTATTCCTTACAGGCGTATTGGGCAAGATTTGACCCTCATGTACGTTTCATCTGTCTCGCACTGATCGCGATATTGACAGTCCGCAGACTATATACTACGTAGGGGGGTTTGGTAGCGAGCATTTCATTGGGTACATACCCATGAAAACGTACCAGGCTGCAGGATTGTCCTTGAATTATAATGAGAGGCACAGTGAGCTCGCGGGTATGATAGAAGAACAGATTCAGATGTACAGCGTAGGCTAAAGAATGACAGACAAAGAATTCGGACCTCACCGAGGACTGTCTTCGTGTATTCATCTACACGCAGACAATAAGGTGGTTTTGCCAAGGAGAGTCAGGAATGTCGATGAAGCATGCGTAGCCAAAGCCTTCGAAGGAATCGACACCGCGTTGCGCATACAGTATGGCTCTGTTTAATGAATCAATGAAAATGCGCAGTTTGAATGCGCATGCCCAACGACCCTAGCACTGCGTTTTTGCGTTTTTCGTGGCTTGGATGCTAGGCCGTCAGTACCAGAGCTCGTGGCTCTCGTGTCTGAGTCGTGTAGCTAGTTGCTGTATGTTAGAGGCACGATGCCATGTAGTGACCCTTAGCACGAGAAAAGACGCTAGACCGCGTAGCCACCCATACACCACAGCTGCGACTGAAAATAGCCGCCGTTTCGTGTCCTTGACGCTACCTACTGTAGCCATTCACGCCGCTATCTCTGCGGTTTAGAGTCGCGTCCCAGCCGCGATGTCCACGATACTACCTCGCCACCGATCCACTCCCATCGCCACGAATATGCCTGACTTGTCCACCCTCAGAGCTAAATCACGATTCTATCTACCGCTGTCACCATGCCTAAAGTGCCGAATCTTACTCTGACCTTCCGCCAGCCAGTCCCGCTACGACCTAGGGATCTGGCGCGCCGACATGTAAGGATGGCTGCCGCGCGCTGCCCTGTTGATATCGGCATCGACGAACTTCGGACCCACCCCGCCTCACCATCCCCGGCTGACCTGATCACTACGCGTGGCGTATACATGCCGCTAGTCTGCGCCGCGCTGTATATTACTAAAATCAAGGTCAGTTGTTTATGAATATGACTTTGAGTGATAATAATCAGGCATTTGATCCAGGGAGCCGTCGATGGAATCTTCGTCGATCCCGACGTTTACATTTTGCACCTGCAATGCTCGAGTCCCGGCTCTGTAGATGACTCAACATCCCCCGACATCACATCAATTCCCCTCGCGAGGTTCGAAGGACATGACGACTCTCGCGACGCGCCAGCCTGGGTTGCGCATGAGTCTGTATGGACGCCGAGGGCGCCGTTTCGGTTTTCACGCCCAAAACGGTGGATGCAACTGTGGATCAAGACTATCGTGTCTGCACGGCCACAGGGCACGCATTTGGAGGTATCTGTCTATATTCAATCTTCAGGAATCTTGGACTAATGGTGTCACAAGCTTGAACGTTTGGGGGCGTCAATGGCGCGGGCAGGCGGGAGCTCGGTATGATATTTATAGTATTGTAGTTGCGAGTACTCACTTTCTTTCCTAGATGCGTGTGCAATCGGGCAGACAACAAGAGACCCGGGGGAAAAGAGGGCGAAGGTCCCGCTGCCGCACGATCTCCGGATGTGCTACAAACACGACCTCTGAGACCCACGAGGCCCATGTCCTCACAGCACTCACGGCGGACTTTACAATGCGATGTAGATTAGAATGAGACCCTAGGGCTGACTTAGCGGTAGTGCGGAATCAATGTAGCTACCCAGATAGTGTCCGGACACTATTCTGCGGAAGTTGAAATCTCGATGGCGCAAAGTTCTCGTTGCCCTAAGTTCAGAACCGCCCTGATGTCGTGGCCCTCAGCCTCCTCCACATACAGCCTTTGAGTCTGAACTGTAAGCTCACGAGAAGGGGTTCACCTTCTCTTCATCCCACTGGTTGGACTCGAGGCCCGACAGCTCACTGGCAGGCTGGTTCGACGATCGCAGCACCCAGGTGTATCCACGCCCCCTATCCATTGCTCAGGCAAGTATCGTTTAGAACACTATTGTGAGCCCTGCTTGCTCACAGGTTTGCTGAATACTTCAGGGCCCTCGGTGACCGAGCCACAGATTTTCAGGCTGAGATGGTTAGTGCAGCTCAAGCATATTATGTGGCCCCACACTGACTGTTGCCTGGTATTAGCCGCGCACGAAGAAGGCTGAACTAAAGCCTTGTCCCTGCGCGGATTGTCATGGGGCCTTACAAAAGCCGGGCGCCATCATCCGTCACCAAGAGAAAACACTCCGTCTGGCGAGCCAAGCCCCACCGCCAGTCCTCCCGAGGAACCCTCCCCCTCCGCAACCAGCTGCTGCAATTTCGACGTCGGCAACGCCGACGATTGCGACTACGCAGGATTCAACCAGTCCCGTCGGTACTAGCACGGCCGAAGCGGGCTCGCGGCGGTCTCCACATCTGGAGGTTCTGGACTTGGCTATGGACTTGGGAGACAGTCCGGTATCCAGCGGCTCACAGACGCGACTGGCCGAGGATGCGCCAAGCTCGGAGCCGGGAGCTACCAATGCACAGGATAGCACTCACGCGCGGTGCCTGGCTACTGAGCAACGTGGGCTAGAGGTAGAGGTCGCGGCGATTCTTGTTGAACGATCAGTTTCCAACTATAGTAGTCGCACTTCCATACTTGGTAGTCAGTACTTACTCATTTCTATGATGTTCTATGACATTCCATAGTATGCTCTTGTCTTACTTCATAGGCTCCACTTTCTTACTAAGAAATCTCCACTATGATTTCATTATGACTTCATATCTTACTCAGATATTCTATAGGTTTCTGGATACGATTACTAAGGAGCCTTTCATGCATGTATATAAGCAGGGCCTTACAGCCCACTAGAATACAAGACGGATTAGCCTCCTCTCCTCTATAGTCTGCGCTCAACAGGTTATGAGCCCGCGCTCTAATCTGTCTGACTACTGTGCAGTCATCTGTCTTCACTCTTCTATTTGAGCTTTCACTTTCACTTTTGCGCATTTACCCCTTCTATTGCCTTCTTCTTATAAGGCCCCTTAGTAGACTACGTAAGTACACAGTCCTCAGTTTTGTGACGAACTCTTGGGAGTCTGCACTTCAGTGGGCGGCTCTTAGAGGTCCAAATCCTCTCCTGGGAATAAGGCACCTTACGCGAAATAGTCAAAGGCGTAACAGGGCCCTCAGGCAACTGCGAAGCAAAACTCTGCGGCTCCATAGGTAGCTGTAGATAGAAGTACTATACAGTAGCTAGCTAGGCCTTGGGCAATACCCTCTGCGGCATAGTCTCGTCTCGATCGCTCACTTCCCTCGACTCTACCCTGCGTCTTGGCTATTTCGGCTAGCTGGGACAAAGGTTCACTTCAATAAGTGTCCATCTTTGAGCTAGAGACGTTGACTTCTTCATCAGAAGCAGCTGATCCAGTGGCAGATCAATCTCAGTCAGGCGACTCAGAGGGATCTTCACCAGAACCAGTACAGCTCATATCTGTCTACCCAACAGATTATAGCTGGAAATTCCCTTACGCAGGCGATTATATTGGTGGTCTTACAAGCGACGATCTTGGTTATTTTCCATACAATATTGAAAGTAACTCTCTTAGTCACACTGACAGTGAAGAGTACTTTCCAAACCTCTCCATTACATTTTGGGCTACACTTCTTCGATCCGATCCTTTTGATCAAGAAGTTAAAGAGGTTAAACCAGATCAATCGCCTCCATCAATTCCTCAATCAATTCCATCAATTCCTCGATCATCTTCCATCGCCTATCTCCTTCAGTCTGACACTCGCCCTGACATTTTATTCTGATCGCCATGGATCCCTCCAAGATTCCTACCTCCACCATTCCCATTTTTGATGGCACAAACTATATTGCCTGGTCTAACGCCATGAGAGGTGTTTTTAGATGGTCTGGTTCCTGGAACATTGTTGAAGGGAATTCAGGCACACCTCTTCCTCGTCCTACTGTTGCAGCTGCTGGAGAAGACCTCCCTACAATCCAGGCTGCTTGGGATGAGAAAAATGACAAGGCACTTGGTTTGATGACCATCTATATTTCCTCCTCGCTACAATTCCTCATTGGCAATACTACCACTGCTGCTGCAGCGTGGAAAGCAATTAAAGATCAGTATGCCAAACCTGGTGCTGTTGGTGCATTCGTCTACTTTCAACAACTATTTAATACTCGCTTTGACGATGCCCAACCTCTTCGCCCTCAGATAACAGCGCTTGAGGAAATTCGTAGTCGTACCGTTGATGCTGGGATTGCCATCTCAGATCAATTTGCTGCCCTCATTATTGTCAACGCTTTGCCCAATTCTTATCAGACCATT
Source organism: Amyloporia xantha (assembly GCA_036971615.1). Classification (NCBI taxonomy): domain Eukaryota; kingdom Fungi; phylum Basidiomycota; class Agaricomycetes; order Polyporales; family Adustoporiaceae; genus Amyloporia; species Amyloporia xantha. The sequence continues at coordinate 1,894,233 of JAYKKR010000005.1, forward strand.
GCTTCGACTCTGCTGGCTACAGTTACAGACCTTTCTACACTTAAACCAGCAGATGTCATCCCCAAAATAATTGAGGAAGAAGCTAGACGTCAGGCCTCTAAAAATGCTAATGTCTCTCGCGTCTCGTCGACTACTCGTCTCCCAAAGAAATGTAATATCTGCGGGAAGACTAATCATTCGACTGAGAACCATTGGCCTGATGGAAAGCCACCTCAAAAGGGGAATAAGCAGGGCAAAGGCAAGGGCAAGCAAGGCGGTAATCAAGGTGGAAATAATAAAGGAAGTGGACAGAATCACGGTCAAAATAATGGTAATACTGGAGCTTCACAAGGACAGGGACAGAATTCTGGTGCAAAAGTCAATAATCTTCTTATAGAATCTGTACCAGATGTAACGGTAGCATCTTCTTCGTCCAAATCAATTGACCTTTCCCTGTACCATGTGGGAGATGAGATCGCAAGATGGATGGTTGACTCAGGTTGTACTTCACATGTCACAAACGTCTTTGAAGATTTTGATCACTATCATGAATTTCCAGTACCTGGTCATGCGCACTTAGCCGGCGCAGATAAGACCATAGATATCAAAGGTGTTGGAATAGTTCTTCTGCGACATCAGAATAGTGACGGAATCATTGTCAACCTGACTCTTAAATCTGTCCTTTATATTCCTGAAGCGTCTCATCGTTTCTTCGCTCCACGTACCATTATTGACCAAGGAGGCTGCTATAGTGCCCATGGGGACACTATGAATTTTTGGGCAGGCTCCAAACCGGGTGAGAACCTAATCCTCACTGCGCGATCAAGCCATGATGGTTCAGGTTTCTATTGGCTTGAAACCAAAGTGTTTCATCCAAACACCCGGCCTCAGACTCTGCAATCTGTGCAAGCTGACTATGACTTGTGGCATCAACGGTTTGGTCATGCGGGACGTAATACAATTCGTCAATTGCCTAATCATGTTAATGGCGCACCAAATAGTCTTTCTTCAGCACCAAAGTCTGATCCTTGTGCTGGTTGTGCGCTTGGCAAGTCCCACAGACAACCGTTCCCACTCTCTTCTACTCGCGCATCTAAACCATTAGAACTTATTCACTCAGATCTCGTCGAGATGCCATCTTTGTCCATTGATGGTTTCAAATATTGTGTCACATTCCTCGACGACTTCTCCTCATTTGGTGTCATGTATTACCTTAAGCGGAAATCTGATGCTCTCACCTGCTTTAAAAGTTATCGAGCATGGGGGAAACTCAGCTTTCTACGCGACTTAAGCGTTTCCGCTCTGACAGAGGAGGAGAATTTATGGGTGAAGAGTTCACACAATATTTACATGAAAATGGTATTGAGCGCGAGGCATCTATGCCACAAAGTCCACAACAAAATGGACGTGCAGAACGTTGGCAGCAAACTATTGTAGAAAAAGCAGAAGCTATGCGTCATCATGCTGGTTTATCCACAGGCTTCTGGAAACTTGCTGTTGAAACTGCCGTTCATATTTACAATCGTCAGCCATTCCGCAGAGCACACTGGCGTACTCCCATTGAATTATGGAATGGTACTGTTCCAGATGTGTCGTACTTTAGAGTCTTTGGATGCCTAGCCTATGTACATGTTCAGAAGGAGCGACGCCAGGATAAGCTCACGGCTCGAGCTAAACCTATGGTGTTCGTCGGCTATGAACCTGGATCAAAGGGGTATCGATTCTGGGATAAAGATAGCCGCTCCATTGTTTTATCGCGTGATGCGGTATTCAATGAGAGATCCTTTCCGAACAAAAGTGAGAATCCTATTCCCGCTGCCCAACAACCGCATGAGCCGCCCGTTCCTGTAGCTCCAGCACCACAGCCGGCCCTGCCGCTTGGTGATGATGATGCTAATAGGCCTGAACCGGATGCTGACTTGCCTCCACATCCGGGACCACCACCAGAACCGCCTAGAAACCCATCTCCTCCACCTCGTCCACCTTCTCCAGATGAGCCTCCAGTTCCACAACCTCCTCCATTTGTACCTAGACGCTCTACTCGGTCAACCGCTGGTAGACCTCCACCACGGCCTGACAATGCGTATGGTGATCGTCACCCTGCAGCTATACAGCGTGACATTGATCAAGGAGGTGGTTTACCTGACGTCATGGAGAATCTCATCTCATATCTTCCATCAGAGTTTATTCTCAACGCCGATCCTCAGTACGGACCTTTTCCACAATCTTATCAGGAAGCGATCTCTCGCCCTGATCGGACTCAGTGGGAGGCCGCTATGCAGGAAGAGATAGACTCTCAAATGGAGAATGGTACATGGAAGTTAGTCGACTTACCTCCTGGACGTAAGGCAGTACCTTGTCGTTGGGTTTACACTATTAAACCTGGTGGTAGATACAAAGCTCGGCTTGTAGCCAAAGGCTTTAAACAGGTCAAAGGCATCGATTATGATGAAATATTCTCCCCTGTCGCTCGTTTTGAATCTATAAGATTCTTACTCGCCCATGCTGCTCTTAATGATTGGGAGGTAGAGGCTATGGATGTAAAGACAGCATTCTTATATGGCGAATTAGACGAGGAGATATATATGGAGCAACCAGAAGGATTTAAAATCCCTGGTCAGGAACACAAAGTCTGTCGTCTTTTGAAGGCTATTTATGGTCTTAAACAGGCTGGCAGACAGTGGAATAAAAACTCCACAATGCGTTGTTGGAATTAGGGTTCACACGTACATATTCTGATGCGGGTATTTATGTGTATCGTCATCATGGGGGGATTTAATACTTGTCGTATATGTTGACGATCTATTGCCAATTGGGTCTGATCGGCGTCAGATTGCATGGCTTAAAGGTTGTCTTCAGAAGCGATTTAATGTTCGTGATCTTGGGCCTGTAGAATCTTTTCTAGGCATGCGGATTACTCGAGATAGATCATCCAGAAACATTTGGCTTGATCAGTCTAAATATATTGAAGAGACACTCGAGCGATTCCAAATGCTAGATGCAGCACCCACACGAACTCCCCTTCCATTTGGCGTACACCTTGTCAAAGCAGATCCTTCATATGAAGTTGATGCCGCCCTTCGTTCAAAGTACCAGCAGCTCATTGGTTCACTTTTGTGGATCGCCTTAGGCACTCGTCCAGATATAGCCTATGCAGTTAATCGCCTTTCCCAATATTCTGCTAAGCCTACAATGCAACATTATAAAGCCGCACAATATATTCTTCGTTATTTGAACGGTTCACGTTCACTTCGGCTTTGCTACAAAGGCAGCGGATTATCTGGACTCATAGGTTATTCTGATTCTGATTGGGCTGAGAACAAGGACGATAGGCATTCAACTAGTGGCTTTGTCTTCTTTATGGCAGATGCTGCTATTTCATGGGTCTCGCGGCGACAAAGACTGTCGCTCTGTCTTCAACAGAAGCAGAGTACATGGCGTTGTCCGACTCTTGTCGACAATTAGCCTGGCTTCGGACTCTTCAGTCTGAGATTGGTTTTAAGCCGCAAAATGCCACACCTTTATGCATTGATAATAATGGTAGCATTTTTCTTGCGGTTAATCCAGCTCATGACAGAAGAACCAAGCACATTGATATTCGGTACCACTTTTGCAGAGAGTTCATTGAAAACGGTCATGTCGATCTTTTCTTTGTACCTACTGCTGAGCAAAGGGCCGATATCCTTACTAAGAATTTGTCTTTCTCTATTCATGAGAAATTTGTACATAGTCTTGGACTAGAGTAGTTAGCGACTATCTAGTTGAGTGGGAGTGTTGAACGATCAGTTTCCAACTATAGTAGTCGCACTTCCATACTTGGTAGTCAGTACTTACTCATTTCTATGATGTTCTATGACATTCCATAGTATGCTCTTGTCTTACTTCATAGGCTCCACTTTCTTACTAAGAAATCTCCACTATGATTTCATTATGACTTCATATCTTACTCAGATATTCTATAGGTTTCTGGATACGATTACTAAGGAGCCTTTCATGCATGTATATAAGCAGGGCCTTACAGCCCACTAGAATACAAGACGGATTAGCCTCCTCTCCTCTATAGTCTGCGCTCAACAATTCTTTCGCAGGCTTGCACGCGAGAGGACTTCGTGCCAGTTGGAGATGATGAAGACTGGTCGGACATTGATGATAACGAACATGGGCGAGCAGATACAGAGGCCGAAATCGCGGCGGGCAGTGCAAGTCAATCTGTACAGCCGGCAGTTCAACGTGCTGTGGATGCGTCCAGCAAGAGCCCTGAGACCGTTACCACGGAAAAGGAGCAGGATGCATTACATGATTCTGATCCTTTCCAATACAAGTGTGCTGGTACCCACGCCGCCTCTGGAGGCGCTGACATTCACCCCAATCGAGCAGTTTACCTGATTTATATGCTCGTGGTGTGGCTGCATACCCAATTCCACCTCCCATTCCGAGCGTGTAACGCTGTTCTCGTTGTCATCGCGCTCGTTCTCACCGCCGCGGGGGTTCCCTTGGATCCTCCACTTTGTGAATCCTTGCCCGGTGTCATCTCGGCTTTAAACATAGAGCCTAGTTTCCAGACTTTGCCAGTCTGTCCTACTTGTCACTCTGTCTATCCGACGTCCGTCCCTGATAATGCCTGTTGTACACGCCCGGGATGCTCGGAGAGCCTTTTCACACCCACAGGACCTCCCGTCGACCCGCGGACTGGGCGCAGGGCACACCGAAGCCGGAAACCACGTCTGCGGTTTCCCCACAAGTCAATTGAAGAGCAACTCACCGACATTCTCGCCTTGCCTGGTGTAGAGGCCGCATGTGATCAGTGGCGGGAGCGAGAGCGAAAGGCAGGGGTGTATGCCGACATCTTCGACGGAGATGTCTGCCAGACACTGCACGGCCCAGACGGGAAGACATTCTTCCGACCTGAATTGAAGCAGGGCCCTGACGGTGAATTGAGAATTGGGCTATCCCTTGGCGTTGACTGGTGAGTTGACTCTGCGTTGCTACTGGTTTCGGACAACTCTGAATCCTGCAGGTTCTCTTATCTCCGGAGCTTGATTGCACCTTCACATACCTCGGCACCCATGTCTTTCAACATGATCAATCTACCCGTGCATCTCCGGTAAGTGGGTCTTATATTCCGGCTAAGAGACTAACCAAGTAATATTGTTGTTGATGCTAGATACCGTACAGCCAACCTTCTGTTGACTGCAATCATGCCAGGCCCGAAAGAGCCTGATCCCGAACAAGTTCAGGGCTATACTATGCGCGTGCTGATCAATGAACTCATCCGACTCTGGCGAGACGGCGTTGTCATATGCACACCAAGTTGCCCAAATGGGCGCCGCGTGCGAGTCATCTTGGTTGCTGTTGTTTGCGACAAACCGGCGGCACATAAGCTTGGAGGATTCGGTTCGCATGCTCATCGTTTATTTTGTACTCGATGTTGGATTGACCAAGGGTCAAAATCATCGCCTGAGGCGTTCGCACGTAATGGTAAGCTGTCTTTGCATCACGCGAACAATGTTATATGACATAAGCAGGTTTTCGAGTGCGCACTGACAAAGAGCATCGTGAACTGATGAACAAATATCGCGATGAGTGTCATACACAGGCCGCCCGGGATGCATTTGTGACTGAGAATGCAACAAGATGGTCGGAATTGGCACGGCTGCCCTATTTTGATATGTGTCGCATGATTGTGGTAGATCCGATGCATAACTTGTTCCTTGGTGTGTTAAGCTTGCCGGGGCCATATTGACATGAAATTGGCTCACGTCATCATGCACAGGAGTTACGAAGACCCATTTCTATCATATATGGGTTCAACTTAAAGTCCTGCGGAAGACGAAGGAACTCCGGCGCTTCCATGCGATTCTGGCTGAGGTACGTAGTCCTCGGTGTTGGAGTGCCTTCCAGGATTGATTATACTCGGCTAGCTGGGTCTTCCTGCCAAGCTGGGGCGGTTGCCCAGTCTGATTGGCGAACCGGCCGGGGGATCACTAACCGCCGATCAATGGCTGGTTCTTGCTACAGTCGTTGGACCTCTGGCTGTAAGTGAATGAACAACTCTTCCACAACATGCAGTGAGTGCTGATATCTTGAAGATTCCGCAAATATGGCAGGATTATTTGGCCATTGATCAGGATGACAGAAGCCTGGCAGAGGTACTTACACGACGGCGCGATGAGATTGCACAGCGTGTAGAGGACAAAAAGGCAAAGAATAAGCAGGCGGCAAGTGCACAGAAAAAAACCAAGCCCGCCGCGAAGCGCAGGAGGACTGCAAAGGCGTCAAGCAACAGCGCTACTGTGGCAACACCGAGGCGCTCAGGACGCAGTCGCCGTCCCACTGAACGCGCACTGGTGAGTGCCCATGAGGCTGGCAATTGTAGCTGACTGTACTCACGCAATGCTTCTGGTTAGGACATGGAATTGGATATGGATGATGCCGGGGCAATTTCGGACAATGGTGAAGACAATTGGGAAGATGCTGAAGTCCACGAGGACGATCCAGATCCGGTGTCGCCGAGTCTGCACCCAGAAGACGTCAGTAACTTTCTCAAGCTGTCAAACACCCTCCGCATATTTCTATCCGACTCACTGACCGATGCCGCTATCACGGAGGCTGACTCCTTGATAAGAGAGTACGGATTGGAATTGATCAAGGTCAGTCCCTCCCCCTCCCTGCGAAGCGATCTCGGCTGAACCGTCCAAGCTATACGGGCCTGCAGTCATCCGGCCCAACCATCACTATGCCACACATACTGCCGAATTTATCCGTGATTTTGGCCCTCTGCGCGAGTTCTGGACGTTTCTATTCGAACGCATGAACAAGGTGCTCAAAAGCTACAAGACAAGCAACCACGCCGGTGGCGAGCTTGAATGCTCTTTTTTCCGCGAGTTTCACCGCACAGTCCAGACGTCTCGGCTGGTATAGTACTCCTGCTGCGGTTGAAGCATCTCGCGTTGACCTTATACTCCATTCAGCTTTCGCAGGGTGCTGAAGCCCCAGCAGGGTCTGAACTTGCATTATCAGTGGCCGCAATGTACAAGGCTTCAGCAGATGAGCGAGGCACTGTGCAGGCACTGGCCCGCGATTTAGACTCACAGCGAATGGACGGTGCGTAATGCCACTGAACATTTGAACCCTGGCTAACCACATTATAGACACGATATCGTTGCAACTGAGCCCTCGAGCATCGACAACTGTCATGAGCAGTGAGCTCTATTACACCTTTATACAATACCTCAAGACCCGACATCCTCTATCCACGTTTCGTTCCACAATTGCACTCACTATGGATCCGGCCAGCCTCCTGGTATCTGACCAGGCCCGTTTCTTTGATTATGCAATTGTCAGATCTCACCGATGCTATGCTCGCCAACGGGCCTCGACTTCGGCAGACTCCCTGGTGGCTGTGCGCATCGCCAACGACAACAGTCATTGGGTCGGTGAACTTCTGGACATCTTTCATCATCAGCTTCACAATCTCGGCGAACATACTCTAGGGTATGTGCGTTGGTTTCGCCGCAGCCCTGTTGCCATCGAAACAACTCTTTGGAAGGATTGGCAAGTAGTCTCGCTGATTTGCTATCATCAGTCACTAATCTAATACAATATATATCAGCCACGCGCTGGACGTCGAGCTATGGGTTGCCGATCAGTTTCTGCCTGACAATGTGGGGCCTGACCGACTCATCCGACTGACTGACATAATCAGCCCCGTCGTCCGTTCAACAGTGCACATTGGCTCTGTCCAGTGTTGGGCGACCATTCGCATCGACCGAGTAAGCAGGCGATATCGATCATATGCATTGTCTGCTGACTATCCCACAAATGCAGGCTGCGTATATAAGTAATCCCCCCGATGATTCTTGAATACACATATTTAATAGCCAAAGGCCCTCGTTTCCACAATTTAATTTAATTTACGCCTTATCTCCATTTTCACTCTCGTCATCACCCAACCATCCGCGGTCCTCATGGTCAAGATCCTGATCTTCTATCTCCAGATTGAAGATAGTATATTCTTCTGGAGGCTCTGTCGCAAGCTGGTACATCTCATCGCCACGCTCATCTGCCCACGTTTTGCTAACACAGGGCCTGTAGATCGTCCATTTCCGCTTCTTCCGAATCGGGAATGGACTGTAATTGTAGTTCGCAGGCGGTCCACGAAAGCGATCTACTCGTGTGTGTCGCACTTGAATCTGACCATTCTCAGTGTCTTTGTTATGTTCAATCTCCGCCCTTCGAACCCTCTTCATGGCAGAGAGTAGACGGTTCAACTAGACGTGACCAGTGAGTCATAAAAATGACAGTGGTATTACTGGCTTACCCATCGCGAGCGACACATGCGGCGCCGGGTCTCCAATGCCCCCTTGCCTGCCTCCTGATCCTTGCGGCATTTCTCTCGCTCCGTGTGTGAAGCATTGCCATCAGTGCTCGCCTCTGTGCTCATCCAGTCAGTCTGCACCACCTCCTCAAGCCCAACAGTATTTTCAGGCTGGTACTTTGCGTGAACAGCCTTGATCACTTTTCGGAGCTCAAATGCCTTCTGTTGAGTGCCGTGATGGTGAGTCTAGCCCTTGCCCTGATATATGTATCTACGCACCTGTTTCTTGCGTGCATTGCGTTTGTCACGCACCTTCTTGCTTTCACCTTTCTGGTGAGCATCCTGACTCTGTTGCTTCTTCCATTTATCCCGAAGATGCTTGAAGAATCGTTCTGCTGCGCGCTTGACCAGCTTCGCATCCAACATTGCGGCATCCAAATCATATAGAGCTGAGCCAACAGTGCTTTCCAGTCAGTTTCCGTTTTGAATCTCGCCAAACAGATACCTACTCACTCGCATTTTGTATGACTAATGCAATCACGCTTGTCACGAAAGCATCATTAACTCCATAAGAAGGCGGTTGGCCCCAATCTGGTGAATGAAGAACGGTGCCATCCGGGGCAAGCCGCGGAGGCTCTCCAGGTGCCAGCGGGGCCGGCAAGACATAGTCTACCTCACCAAACTGGGTACGACCTTTATTTTTGCAGTCCAGCAGACTCAAGGCCACACTGTGCACTGCCGTCTGAGCAAGACCCGAGGCTGTCAGTTTGGACTTCCATAATTTTGCAGTCTTTAACATACTCACCTTGATGCGAGCATCAGTCTTTGTCGTAGTCGTTTCGGTTCCCGCTGGACCCGTGGTCAGGAGTGCAGCCACATTTGCTTTCAGTTCAGCCAACTCCGCGGCTTGCATGGTTGTCTGCGTGGTCAGTACTTCTATCCGGGCCTCACAACTTGCAATCATCTGACATGTGCGATTATTTATATCGGCGAGCTGATTGCTCATGTCTGCATCAAGTGGCTGGCGCACCGCAAGGCGATCAGGGGGACCTCCGGGTGACCACAGCATGGTCGGGTTGGCTCTGGGTGTCGGCGATGCAAGATGGGTTTGGAAAGACGATGGTACGGCATTTCCAAGGGCGTGCGTCCAAGCCCCAATGGTGGCTGGATCAAGAATGCTGTTGCCAATGATGTGAGAATTACCGAAAGTCGCGGAGGGATCAGGAGTGATGCCCGACACATTGATATTTGTATGGTACGGATTGAAACGTAAGTTTCCTAATTGTTCCGCTGTTGTGTGATGCTGATCATAGTGGCGGTTATCAACACATTCAAGTGTGTTAGTGGTAATGATGCATCAAGGTAGAATAAATGCACCTGCAGATGGCCGAGTTGTTAGAGTAGACGTTCGCGCGCTAAGCGCCGTAGTACAAATACGTACATACACGGCCAGCGCGATCCGCGACGGCCTCCTTCGAATACAGTTCGCTTGCTTCCGCGACTTCTTGTGAGCCTTAGGTGTCGGTGTCGGTGTCTGCGCTATCTCGTGCCCTCTCGCTTCTCATCTCTGGGCTATCTCAGATCATATCTTCCATTCAATCTGCTGACACAAGTACTCCATTGTCGCCAGCCTGGGGGGCTGGGGTTGGTGCAAGCGGCCCGAACAAGTGATGTGTGATTGGTGGTGCAGCTGACGGGTTGGGGACCGTAGGTGTAACCCTCTCGTTGACGGTCGCAGGGTCACCATGTACGTGCGACATTCTGGCCACGGGTTTCACTCTGCCTGACAGTCAGGTCTTTTTGAATGCCTCCCTCAGCTATTCCCTCGATAGCGGCTAAATGTCTGCGCTCCTGGATGTTCGCGTGGCAAATAGATGGCCACATCGTCACCGCGCCACGGCTCCCTCGGAATCACACTGGGTGGCCGAAATATCTACTACTGCACGTCAGCGTTTGACCTCTAATACACGGGCAAGATTGCAGCTGCTGATGCGCAGTGAGTTCTCGTATGTTCGATAAATTAGGATTGATATTATTGAGCTCTCAACATTAATATTCAGATATTACTACGGGATAGCAGAGCGGTGGGGTGGGGGAGCCCGGAGGGCGGGGGTCATGGATGGCGATCACCACGTGGGTTTGGAAATGGGCCAGGGGGCGGGTGGGCGGGCGGGCGAGGCTAGCCGAGCATCCGTGTACGGTAGCACATGACGTGGATAATCATCTAGTGGCTATTGAATGGATTGAACGCCAGAGCAATTTGTGACTATCGTGATGAGCTCGTGGCCATAGAATGGATATCGTAGTGGTGCTACTACTGGTTGTGGTAGCAAAGACACGACGGTACATCAGGAAAAACCCCTTTGGCCCTAGGTTGACCTAGGAGTGACCTAGGCTGCCCTAGGGCACTCAGAGCACCCAGAGCACTCAGAGCACTCAGAGCAACCCAGGTTGCTCTTAGAGAAAAGTTATTTAGGTTTTGGAACCCAGGTTGACCTGAGTCAAACCTGAGGTCAGTCCTAGGTTGACTCAGGATATAACATATTTCAGTCTCAATATCCTTGGGATCACTTCATTTCACACTTATGAAAGACAGCATATAAATATATTCAGATATAATACAATACAGATGTGATACAAATAAATGTAACATATATTTGTGAAATACTAGAAGGAGAAATATGCGAGGCACTTACCATTCATTACTATCAATACAATATAATAACTTTCAGTAATGAGCTTCAGAAGCAAAACAACAGACTTACTCACATTACAATCCCAGACGGAATTGGAGCATAGGCAGATGGTGAAAAGAATTGTGAAGCTTAAGAACAGCTGAGAGATTGAAGTATGAATGGAAGATCAATATGAGCTTAGACATGTCCACTCACCAATTGCTACAACTTCTCAGAGAGAGTGTGTGTGTGCACACTGAGTACAAGTGATATCTGTCATGCACAGTGATACATCAGCATTAGCTTTGAAAAGACGAGTAGACTTACTTTGTATTGTCACTGTATGGCTATAGCCAGTACTTATAAGTAAGAATATAGTTGGAGATGAAGAAAGAAGACACGCACTTATTGCCTTTCATGTCAACAGCATCCAACCAGTCCTGTGACGTGTTACTCCTCATGCCAGCCCAGAGATAGCTTAGATAGTATAAGTAAGGCAACAGACTAGATGAGCACCCAGAAGATTAGAGAAAGAGATAAATAGACCAGAGGCAGCCAAAGTAGAAGTGACAGCAGGACAGCAAAGGCGAGAGTGAAGGAGTTAGAAGAGAAACGAGCGCAGTGACTGCTGTGGAAAGAAGACGTGGCAGATCATGTGAATGTCATGTGACCTTCCCAATAAGGAAGCGTGCCGGGGCACGCTTCCTTATATGGAAGGTCACATGACCTTTAACCAGTGCATCATAACACGCTCATTTCTTACATTTAAAGCCTCTGTTACCTCAATATTGCTCATTCTATCCCTGGATCTGGTCTTTTGTATCAATTAGAATGTACAGAATACATATTCTAAGTGCTATACTGTGTCAATACCACCTTATCATTGCTCTTTCTCATAGTAACTATTTGTCCACTTGTATTCTCTATTATGAGAACAATTCTACTCTCAGATGTCTTAAGCACAGATTGCTGGTGGAGAAAAATTGTTCTGTCTTCATACTGCTCATATTCTATGATATATTTGTCAGTAATAGTTTTCACTACTGGTAAAGTGAATGGCTTAGCATTCCATTGACAAACCACTACATTTGGTGTAAATGGTTGGATACATTTATATACCAAACTGTCTGCAAATATTATGACATGGTCCAGAGTGCAAAATTATACAAAATCATTGAGTAAGAGATATGTCAAAAAATCTCAAAGCCACCCAAGTTGACCTGGGGTAACCTGAGATGACCTGAGACAACCTGAGAAATCTCAGGTCTGCCAGAGTGACCCAGGTGAACCTAGAGCAAAAGTGTTTTTCCTGATGTAGCTATGTCAGGTAGCCAATATCGCGGGCAGGGTGCCAAAACAAATCGTGCCTAAGACGCGAACTAGGAAACTAGGTACCGCATCTGATCTCTAGCCGCATGGCGCTATCTGATGTAGTGGCAACCGCCACGAAGACGGCGATTTTGGCCAGTGACCTACCTAGTGGCTAGGAAACTAAAATCGCAAAAACGCAGTGCCTGATAATCAAGGCACCCAAATCATCGCGAGGCGGTACGACGTGATTGACATAATATCATCGCCCACATTCGGACTGTCTCACATGTCAGCACGACTGTCATTATTGGTCAATGCGATGAAAAGTCACCTGCGGCCTCCAGCATTTGCAACGTCGAGACAAACCAGTCCAATATCAATGGACTGCTGCAATGGCAAGTAGCTGCTTCAGACTCCGGACTGCGCAATCATCCTCCGATGCTACGCTTTGCGGCGGGAAGGCGACCTCGATTGCGTCTTTCAGTCGGCCATCTTTCAAAATGGTCTGCCATTCCACGTCGACGGTATCCGCAGCATGTCTCTGGAGCAGCCAATATGAAATGGCCAGCTCCGTCTTAATCCTCAAAGATACGGAAACGTCCGCTGTAGGAGGATTCTTGATCAATTCCAGGACCTCGGTAGGTGTTATTGGTGCGTATTTCCGTTCAATAGTCTCCGTGATGGCTTCTGGTGTTGATGGCGTCTGCACGGAGCTCCCAGCAGCAGAAAGATCCGCCTGTCTTCGGCGCGCGGCGATCGGACGAGGTTGTGCTCTGACTTGAGGTCTGGGCCTAGATGAGTTGGAACCGTGACTGCTGCCAAAGTCGGTGAGATAGTTCTTGTACAGTGCGAGTTTGAACCGCAGGACAGCCTTGGAAGGTGGTAATGCCGCTAGAAGGGATGCGAGGCCATCGGAGGGGAGTGCGAATATTCGACTACCCACCGCGTTAATGAATATGGGTAAGTCAATGTGGGTGGTTGATGCGAGGTTGATCAGCTAGGGGAGCATGTGAGTCGTAGCTATTGATGCGATATAGCGGCATACCAGTGTCAATAGCCGGGTGCCCATTGCTCTATGGTTCATATCTGCTTGCTGCAAAGCATAAAACGCCACATCCAACGGAGCTTCCACGTCCCATTGCGCTCCACTTCCCGCGCGAGGAGGCGGAATCTGGGACAACAGTAAGGGCGAATGGAGTGCTGCGTACGAATGATTAGCTTTCGGACATCAGCGAGCTCGGCGGTCTCACGTTGACCACTTTGTTGCGTTAACCTCTCGTCGTTTTCGAGGATGTAGAGTAACCAGTCTAGCACAGGCCAGGCGTAAGGACCCACAGGGCTCGGACTGTCTCCGTTCATCTCTGTGTTTTCGACTTGATCCTGGTCCACCGCGTGTCGCCGCCCCTTTCTCCTCCCCTTTGGCGTCGCGGGGGCATCAGCCTTGCGCTGAACAAACCCTTCCTTCAGAATAGCCCAGCAATCTTTCGCGTTTTTGATGCGGATAGACTGCCTAGCAATATACGAGTCTTGGTCTCCTTCATCAGCTACTTGTGCCGTCGCTTGGGGTTTGCCAACCACTGACGGATGTGGATAGCTCGGCAGCGCTCGTAGCAGCGCTCCTGGTGTGTTGGTGTCGGCGAAGGCAAACAACAACATCAAGGCGGCCTCAATGGCCATTGAGGAAGGTGATAGGGAGGATATGTGATGTCTGGAAAGCGACTTGCTTGGAGATGCAGGACTGGCCCCGAACTTTTCTGCATAGGTGATATGAGCCTCGGGTTGAGGAGGATAAAGAGCGATGTATATCAGTTGACGGACGTGCGGCCTTGAAAAGAGTGAGTTAACAAAGGGGGACCTGGTATCTCTTCGCTCACCGCGACGGCTTGAATTTCGGAGACCGTAGCTGATCCAAGACAGCCATCCCTGCCTCATATTGCCCTTCTTCGAAGCAAGTGTCAACCAGGTTTCGCTGATGGTTCGTCATCTCCCGCTCGACCTCTGCGCTGCCATTTCCGGCCCACGAGACAGACATGAGCCACGATAGGACTAGAAGTAATCTGTCAAGATGAGATGTTGGCGTTAACTCCAAGATACAGGCGCCAGGAGTGGCCACAAACGCGTGGGGTCACACAGTGTAACGCGTCTGAACGCGTCGCGTGTCATGCAATTGGATCCATAGGATCACGTCGAGCAGTGCGATTCTTATGCATGTAGTGTGCTGATAATATAGACATAAATAATAGGGTAGCTGAATTGAAGGAAGAGCACTATGTAGTATGTACGCTGATAATTCGACGGGAGATCATAGTAAACATCCGTATTGTACATGCATACAGATATCATCGATAGAGAACAGAATCCAAGGTATTTGTAAATACTAGAAAGATATAACGGGTACGACCAATAATACGACAGAGGGCTCAGGAGATTAATTTGCAGTATTCGGGTTCAATTTCGTGTAATCCTTAGCGGGGACAAAAGCAACCGCAGGTGTCTTCTTGGGGCGCTTCGCACGATCCCTTTCTTCGTCGTCCTCATCTCTATCCCTCCCTTTCCGATCTCGAGTATGAGGGTTCCGCATCAGAAGCTCGGAAGAAATCTCTTCCTGTGTACGGGATGGATCGCAGTATTTACACTCGCAATCTGGCTCGCCGTTAGATTTCAACGATCCACCTTTCATGAGCCAGATTGCATGCTTGGCGAATTCATTGGGAGATCGGAATTGAGCGACATAACGCGAGCCTGAAGCAGCAGTAAACGAGATGAGGTGACAATATAGATGCACAAGCTCACTCACCATATAAGTAGGTGTCAGTCCTGGGCGCGTAGTGATCGCCTGTGAAGTGAGTATAGAGCTTGTAGCCTTCAGGAAACTCAAGTACAAGGGATGTCTCTGCATTGGCAGTCCCTGCAGGTGGAAAGTGTGATAACAGCGCCATGTAGCAACCATAGGATCGAGACCTACACTTGTCACCCTGTTTCTGTACATCCTTTCGTACGACTTGTCTAGCCAGCATTTCTCCTAGTTTCCTCCTCCATGCCAAATCGGTATCTGTGGACGCAGCCTCAAAATAGTTGACTTGACCCTGTGGGTCAGGTTGACGCGTTGTCGCTAGAGGTCTTCTGTGGGAAGCAGCATCGGTAGTTCTCGATTCGAAGATGATCCCAATGGCACCACCTGAATATTGATATGCAGCGTAATATGGAGTCTGCACAATCTGTGTGCTCTGTACTGAGTTTGCCATGAGTGATAATAGTGACTTTGTGAGGATGGGCCACAAAAGGTGTTACGTAACCAGTGTTCGGCAACTGCCGGCTCAGACTGCAGCGGAGGCGGACTGTGGGAGACGTGGTTAGGACACAACTTGTACATCCAGTGTACATCCAGTGTCCTTTCTACGCCCACGGCGTACACGGGGCATCGTTCTCACCCGTGTTTCTCAGTTGCGGTGCCCATGTTATCTATCACACGCTTGGCCTCAGTTGTTCGACTACGTCCGGTCTCAATTGTTCGACATCGCCTCTCTCGAGTGCACATAGCTACCATGTCCAACTCGTCATCTGATCCGCAGACAACCTCTATCAAACCCGAGGGACCGGTGGCGAAATCGATCAGGGAAAAAGTAAGGAGTCATTCAGACGGTCAATTCACTCCTGTCTGAGCATCGAGTGGGCGCTCTTTGGCAGCTCACATCTACCCTTCGCCCAACGGAATTGAACATTGTGAACGACTCGTGGCAGCATCGTCACCATGCTGCCATGAGAGCTGAAGGGGGTGGGAATGGAGAGACGCGTACGTCTAAACCTCCGTGACGTGGAGCGTTGGTTCCAGGTTGCTTCGTCTTACCAATGTCGTTGGCAGATTTTTCAATACAGGTCGTTTCAGAAGAGTTTCGGGGGAAGGTTGATAACCGCTATTCCGAATAACTTCCTTTTCACTGATGAAGCAGGAATTCTTGACATTTTAGACGACCATGCAACGGCATCGCATCATCTATTCTGCTCTTTCGGACGAATTGTCCCAAGGTCTGCACGCACTCTCGTTGAAAACAAAGACTCCGGAGGAAACCCAGAAGCCACAGGCATGAGGCTCTGTACCGATTGTCACGTATGTCTGATGGGACTGTACTGAATGTTTCGCGGTCGTGGGTAGACTGATCCTGCGCGGCGCAGGAGGGATGCCCTTACTGGTTGTAGGTGACAGTTTCATTGTCGGGTGCGCTGTGGCCAACTTCATCACTGGTAATGTTTTTAATGGCAGACGCATGTCTAGGACAGTTGCTAGCAGCTTATACAGATGATGGATCCCGATATACACATCTCATTGATTGGTCGTGGCATCGGCCCCACTACTTGACCGATAGTTGCTCCGGTCCTTAACGTAGGTAGGAGTGTCTCGATTTGGTGATCGACAGGGCAAGCGCTGCCCCGATATGCGTCTTCCTTTGCCTCCTTTGCCCATGACCGAGGTGCTGCGATCGCTCTTCCATCATTTTCCCTCCGAACTTAGAAACGAGACAAATAGCAGTTCTGACTGGTATGCACTGTGCGCTGCTTACACACTCCACGTTCCATCGACTGCTATCCCTTTCCAGCGCAGATCATTATCTTTGTAAGAGTTTAAACCTCAACGCGTTAAATGAAGGTCGCAGTGATGGCCTCGCTGCGTATGTATCCTGATGGACAGGGAAGGTAACTGTTGATCTGATTTGATCTGAGTTCATCGTGACCATTGCAGTTTGCACAGCCGAATCGCATGTGCGGGCGTGTATTGTAGTTGAGTCTGACTCGACGAGCGCCGATTTGGCTCTTAGACGCCACGGCACTGCATTCATGTCTCTTACCCTTTTGTTGACAGCTTCAAGATCCTTTCTGTTGATTGACATGCTGACCGAAAGTTAAGGGTCACTGCGTCATGCTCGTGTTTACCTGGGCCGCGTGGTGATGAACAGGGCAATCTATTCCTCAGGTCCTTCAGATATCTGTGCGTTCACGACTGTCATCAACTTAGCTGTCGACGGCCTCACGGATCTTGGAGACCGTAACCCGCCTGTAGTTATGCCTCTGCTCAGGCGGAGGCAACATATGCGCGTCAAATGGATCGCCATATTATGATGTGTCAATTCTTGGTACGCGACGATAGGCAGGCTTGGGAGCGTGTCACTGCGTACTTACCTGAGTCCCAGGAGAATAAATACGCGTCCTGTTATTGGTGTACGCCGTGTCTCTTCCTCACCTTTTATCGATTTCCCTGTAGCTTGCAATGCCGCCTCGTCAACAACCTCCACCTGACCCGAGACGAGACGAGCAGCGGCCTACTCTCCCACCAATCCGTCAGATTTTCGGAAGTGAGTGGTTTCTCGTTCGTAGATTCTGAACAGCTGAACACGGTTCGTACCTTGCAGCGGAGCTTTCTCAAGCAGTTCCACCCCAACAATCTCGTCAACCATCTTCTTCGCCGCAGATTCCTTTCCACCGTCTTGCCATAGCGGACGATGACCGCCGAAATAGGCCTCAGTCTCCTGCAGCTGGTCTACGGGGTAATCTGTCATATTCACAATCTCATCCTTCGTTCCATGGTCCATCAAGGCCCTCTACTCCCATGGCCCATCCTCCCAGGAACGCGTCAGACCCCGCTCAACGCTCTGCATACGGTCTACCGTCTCAGGCTCCCCATCAACATGCCTACCCCACGCAGGCCTCTCATCTATCGCGTTTGCCGCAGACTTTCGACAGCTCTGTGATGGCAAGCGGCGCTTATCCATATGCTGCATCTCAACCGCGGCATCCTGCCACCGGGCCAATAGCAGGCACGAGCTCCGCAGCTGAAATCGCTACTGCCGAAAGGCCTTCTTCCTCCAGATATGAGTGTAGCTACTGTGGAAAGGGCTTCACTCGACCCAGTAGTCTGAAGGTATGAAGACTTATGCAGCTCCTGTTCACCGACGCTAATATTTGTAGATCCATCTCAACACGCACACCGGAGAGAAACGTAAGTTTCCCTCTTGTTTTCATTGTTTGCCTTAGTCACGAGCGGTTCTCCGCATATTGTAGCATTCACGTGCCCGTACGAGGGTTGTGGTCGTAGCTTCAGTGTCCAGAGCAATATGCGTCGGCACGCTCGCGTTCATGAACGCGGTAGCGGCTCTCAGGCCGACGCGGATTATGAGAGTCTAGAAGAGAACGACGACTACCCCTCGACGTCGTCCAAGGCAGACAAACCCGGAGACACTGCCAAGTAGTAACAATAGCAATAATTTATCACCTTCGCCCGCCCGGAGCTCAGCATGACAACAAGATCAAGTGTACACTGGAACCATTCATTATTATCCCTATCTATTCGCGTGTAACAGCATATCTATCGTAGAACTATTTATCCCCCGAGGACCCTATTGCCCCGGGGCCAAGCATAGCATCTGCCATCCGCCTCCACATCTGCATATCTATTCACAACTGCATATTTATTCACAAGGGATCCTAGAAGACCTGCCCTGATTATTTCTGACACATCCCCGCCCGTCCCTTCTATTATTATAATTTATTCGCATGTTCCGTCTCATTCGGGGCAATGCTCTGCTGGGAAAAATGTGTCTAAGTGGTTAACATGACGCCGTGTTTCATCGTCATCATTATCTATCACGTACGTGGGCCACAGCGGTACACAAAATTACGCGCTCCAGGCGAGTCCATAGCAAGTCAAACCTAAGTGAAAACCACAATTCTATAGACATGGTGTGATAAACGAGAAAGGCAGCGAGGATAAAATTAGGATGTGTGGGTATCTGGGGCTACGCGTCACTGTCGGTATCCTCAGGTTTGGGTCCACCATGAGTCAACCAATGCAATTTTCTCAACCTCCTGCGCTCCTCCTGCGCCTTCATTTGATTACGAGTCTGCTTCTTCTTCTTCTTGACGGGACCTGTCCCCGAACCAGCCTTGTCCTCGGCACCGCTCCCTGCGGGGGTCCCGTTTGTCGAGGCAGCTGGGCTTTGCAAGCGGGATCGTGCAGGTGTATTGGCGCCACTTCCCTTCGGAGATTTCACTGCAAAAGCATCCTCGACGACCGCGGCTTTCCCCTTGTGCGTCATACGACCTGCATCGACGTTCCAAATCTCGGGACCTGTGTTAAGGAGATCAGCACATAAACAGAATACGTCCTGCGTTCCTGAACGCACATAATGCAGTGACAAATTCCTCGTTGTGAGAGATGATCACCTGTTAGAAATGTCAAATGAGAATGTAGTCATGACACAAATCAAATAATTATGCTCGTACGACAGCACCAGCCCAGTCCCGGATAGCGACAGCCAACCCGCCCAGCGCCTCTCGATCCAAGAAGTTGCTGGGTTCGTCGAGAACACAAATCTAGATTGTATATTCAGAAACATTCATTTCACGGACGCACGGCTTCCATACCTGAGGATTATTCCAAAGGCAAGCCGCGATGACCAATTTGATCTTCTGACCTATACATCAAGGGGTCAAAACTGACATGCCGTGACGTCCAAATCAAGCCTACCTCCTGACAAGCCTGATATTTCGTTGTACTGCGCAATGTCACCGTCCAATCCGATGTCCTCCAGGTGCTTGCGAACAATGTGAGCGGAAGTATCGCGTTGACCAGCTCCTTCACGGGAAGATTCTAGATCATCAAATTGTTGTACCAATTTGCCGAACCCCTTTTCGAAAAGTTCTTCTCTTGGGATCCATGTGTTGAACCTGTGATCATGTCCTGATATGCGCCGTTGAGTCAATCAGACTGCGGTGCAATCACAAAAAAGCTCACCCCGCCATTTGATCTCATATTGAAGAGATTTCTTCAGTTTTTGCCGACCCATAATTAACTAGAGAGAATGACAAAGCATGCGATCAAACCCATAAATACGATTAAAAAATGTGGATATGTATACCTCGAGTTTCCGTCTTTGCCCATTCTTTCCGACGAACTCGGTTTCCAGTTGAGCTTTCTCCTCGTCGTTAAGGACACGCGTAGCTTTCTCCAGAATTTCACCTGCAATGGTTAAATTCAGAAACCGGAGAAGACCGCGAACTCTAAGCTACGTACGATCATGGCCATCTTGGAATCGCCACTGTATATATTGGACGGGGGTTTTCTCTAAATGATGTTCTGAGAAAAGAGATGAGCAGATGTACACTGATACATATGACCATGAGATGCATACCAATGTGATGGGTCGCGTGTTGCGACACATAACCGATACGCAAAGCTGGATGTTTATAGACCGTGCCTTCTTGCGGCTCTGTCTCACCCTGCACGGCATCTCAGTTGCTGAACCAGTAAGACTGTGAAAGATACTCACTGTCAGGAGCTTCACTAGAGTGGACTTCCCAGCTCCGTTGGGACCAATGATGCCGACTCGGCTGAGCAGGTGTGCGTCAGATCACAGCAACCGCGTAATATACAGTCAGTAATACCTTGACAATGTCAATGCACAGCTGCAATTATACAAACTAGGCATGGTCCGTCCTGGATAAGTGAATGTGCAATTTGTCATTTTCAAGATGGCGCGCGTGTTGCTTCGTACACCCATCAAGGACCCTGGTGGAGGGAACGAGAATTTGACGGAAGTGGCAGCAAGAGTGTAATACGACTTTGCTTCGGGGTGCTTCTCAACAAATGATGAGAGGTTACCAGGGTAATAGGCCAGCTGGATATTCGCTTCAGAATCCAAACCCCGTCTACATCGGACTGGCTAGACAGACCTTCTTTGTCTCATAGTGTATTATATCGGTGGTTACAGTATCCAGGAAACTATTCGGACATGCATGGGTATATCTTCAAAACACGGCCTGAAATATAGACGTACCCGGAGTCGTGACTTATGATGAGACAGGTGATATGTTTCTGATTCATAAGGTACTGCTCGAGCCACTTGACCGATGCACGGTCCAACTAACATGACAATTAGCCATGATTAAACAGACATAACGCAGGTCAACCTACGTGATTGGTAGGCTGAGAGGCGGATCAGTCAATACATTAACCGTGGAAGCAGATCTATTCGAACTCTCACCTCGTCAAGCAAGAGAAGGTCAGCATTGTACAGCATGGCCCTGGCAAGCTCTAGTTTCATCTTCCAGCCACCAGACAAGCCACCAACAAGTTCAGCCTGTCTGCTGTCATCGAAACCAACCTCTAGCAATTGATCCCGGATCTTGGAGCGAGGGATACCTGTTAGGGCTTTGTCTACGTCGACCGGCACTTATCAGCCCATTAAACCACACGGAGGGGATGTCCACATACCCGAAGCAACGAAATCGATCACGGAAAACGAAGTATCTTCACCCTGGAGCGAGTGCTCTACCATAACGCACCGCAGTTGATCTTGAGGTGGGAAATTTTCGACTTTCCCGTCACGCAATTGGCGCATAAGCGTCGATTTCCCTGATCCATTAGTTCCCAGGATTCCGTACCTGCGGCCACGGAAGAGGCGCAAACGGGTATGGGACAACAAAAGGAGCGCCCCATAGGCGAGAGAGAATTGGGTATCACAGAGCAATTCACCTTCTTCCCCAGCACCATCGTCAGCGGAAGCATGTTTGGCCTATGAAATGAGTGAGCCTGTCTGTCTGTAGAAAGGGCATAATGACGAGTGACCTTATCAATGGCCAAGAAGTGCAATCGGATACTATCCGCGAACGCAGTCGCAGCATCCGCGTTGTTGGCAAACCATGGTACCAAACACTTTCCGACGCATCGATTCCAAACATCTGTTTCCGAAAAGCGACGGTCGTGGACGAGATCCGCCACTAGCGAGGCCTCGAACTCGAGCGTACTGGCGAGCAGCGGATGCCGAGGAGTATGGGGAACCGTTGGGCTTGCCTGCAGACACGAAGGCGAGGTCGGGGGGCAAGAGTGTCAGGAGTGCAGAGAGTGCAGATGATGTTTCCCCTTCGACATCACGGCGAGCAGGCGGAGGGCTATCTTTGGAGGCACCGGACTTCAAGAGGGTTTCCAGTGCAGTCTCGGCAAATGCGCGAACCTGCACAAATTTCGTTGGATGCTCGGTGCCCTAGGCGAGTATATGGTGCTATTGCTTACCTCAGGGAACGCAGCGCCTTTCGCAATCTTCTCGACACCATCCACAAGGGGGCTCAAGTATGCGGCCGCAACATTTGAATCACGAACCAGCTTGACAAGATTATCAACCACGACGACTGTCCTGCGCTGGACTTCCATGGACCGATCGTTCAATGCACGCATTAACAGAGGGACAAGTACGGCCAAGGCAGGCGCAGTGACTTCCGCTACAAAAGTGGTCGAAGACAAGGCCTTGATACATGCAGGCACGGAATCAGGATCGGCCATGCACTTCACCAGTGATGGGATGTGCGGACTAAGATCGGGATTGGCCAGGGTGGAGCATAACGCTGTCGCGCATTTCATAGCGGCAGAGGAAACCTTTTTGTTAGTTAGTATATGTTGCACAACCGGACTGGGGAATCGCCAACCTCTTGTTTAGTATCATGCATGGCCGCTTCCACCTTCGGAATTGTTGTTCCGAGCTCGTTTGCGACTGCGTCTCGCGCAGAGCCTGCAAAGCTTTTGATTGCATCGAGGACGCCCACTTTGGTCCGCCATTTTCCGTTTTCGAGTATGTCCTCGAGCACACGGAACACGAGTCGAGTCGACTCAGGAGGGAAAAGTCTCAAGAGGGACTTCACGGCGGCCGCCGCCGCTGCGCGGACAACTTCACCCTTGTCCATATACAAATCGAAGAGAACAGGAATTGTTGGCAGCAGCAGGGGTGCTATAGGTTGTCCAAGGACAGTACACATAGATTGAAAGGCTACTGCAGCAGATTCGCGCTCATAGCCTGATTTCTTGTTTGTCGCGAAGGTGTGCAAGGTAGATATAATGTGCGCATCACTATGAATCGGCTCAGCATCCCGCTCACAGCATGACATGGGAGCAATCACCTCAGGGTTTCGAGACCTGATTTTGAGATGTCTCGAGCGAGGCGATCAGCAGCCCCCTTAGCATCTTGAGGAGCATCTCGTCAGTTTTCGGACAGCCTGGGGACGGAATACTTACCTGGAGCTGTAGGAGCTGTACGCAGTGCATCTAGGAGAGGCGATATTTGAGAATCCGGTGCTACAGGCATGGCGACAGGCGACATTAGATGAGATACGAGAGATACAGTGGCAGTTGCAGGAAGTCTATGGATGCTTTCGAATGAAGTATATTGATACAGTGCCGTGCAGTTGCCAGGTGTCTATAGAATACTTCCAAGTGGGACCAGATGGATGAGATATGTATCGGAGCTGTGAACTCGAGCAGAACTGAGCGACGCAGCCTGGAGGAGGCAGAGTGAAGAAAACGGAAAACAGCCTTGCTGATCGGTCCCAAATTTTCGAGACGGTATTATTACGTAAATAAATTGCCACGCTATGTACTTATAAGCTCTTATGCCCAGTTTGAATCTACGCGTATAAGTACGTTTTCGCTATTCAGCTGGTGATAATTCACACTCGGCTTCCATGAACCACTTCACAACAAGATTCGCGACTGCGTCGTAGCAGCTGCGTCGACATAGGCGGTACCGCATTCTTTCTCACTCTGTTTGAGAACACGTCCTCCATGGATTCTGAATTTCTCTGTAATATTGGTATTCTGTTCAAATGTCTGCGGCATCAGCAATCCGGATATCATGAGCCTGTGAAGGTTGAAAAGTGTATCCACTCTGCTCCAGTACTGCAGGAGACCATCTGCCACCGCTGGCAATCCCCTCCTATTTGTGAAGACATGATAATATACTTCTGGTAGGAACCCTCCGGTTTGATTGTATTTAACTGCACGAATATCTCACTTGTTTTATACGCTGTTTTGTTACGGCAGTAGATCTCGTCGCAGACAACAAATGACAATGTGCCTTCGTTCGACAGTCAGTGGAGCATCTATCTGGCATGTGCTACAAGCGAATCTTGTTAATGCTGTTTTTGGCATTATCTCTAGAAGCAGTCGACAGCATAGCACATACGCCCTTGTGTTTCTTGCAAACGAGGCGTGCGAGCCAGACGTCCATGGGTTCGATCGTACTTGTGGACGAACTTTCAGGGGTTGTTTATCCTGCCAGTCCGTAATTATCCAGGCCATTTAACAGAGAAGCGGATCTGATATCGGTCGCGCTATCTCGAGTCCATCCATGGTATCTCCGTCGAGTGCGACCGTTCTATGTACGATAATGTCCTACGTTGGAGGTGTACGCATTGACAGTGACGTTCACAAAAACTGATCCGATGAAGTGTTCATGTATACCTTGTTGGTTCGAAAATTGCAGCCGTGGACACGATGTACACACTTTCATTCTTTCTGGCATGCATTGTGCGCGTCTGTCTATGTGTGTCATGGACAAGATCGAACACATGCTGAGACGAATTTCCACACTCCGTCGCCCAGAAGGTACATAGCTATGATGGCTTTGTGTCGATGCAGTATGTCAGCTAGCATCGCGGAGATGGAGGTCCTATACATCGCCGAAAATTCAGCGGTGTTTATGACCAAACGACGGAACAACGTTGGACGTTGCTGTCTCGGAATCTGTCGAATCGGCCGCAATCCTTGCGACTAGACACCGGATTCTTGTTGGGATTCCCAGGAATGCTCACACCTCTGTTCGAGCCTCGGGGTCTATATCATTGGGTGAGACTTTCCAATCAGACGCCAGATATCACCGTGGTCAAGAAAAGTACTGCATGGCTGCTGCGCCAGCAGCGTGGTTCGATTCTACTACCTCCGCCGTGGTCTGCCATTGGACATGCACGCAATTAACAGCTATCGAAGTTCGCATGTGCAAAGACGACGCTTAGGTTTGCTCTATTTTCCGGTTCGAACAAGGTTCCGGTCAGTGGTCACAAGCTGTCTCATCCTTGATCGTGTCTCCTGACTATCTCCGAACCCCGATCAGGAGATGCGGCTGAACAGCACGTCTTCATGCTCTAGACTACCACAGAGTTTGTCTCTGTTCCGTAGACTGGCTTGCGGCACCTGTAACGGAGCCGGGACACCTCTTCACCCAGGATTCCGAGCACTTCATTTAAGTTCGTGTTTTACCACAAATGGACGGCTTCGGTGGGAAGCTGTGGTATTCCGGCGGATGCATCGAACATGAGCTCGTAAGACCTATCTGCAAGAAGCTTGTTTCGCTCGTTTATTGGGAGTAGGAAGTCACCTTATACAATAACCAACCCGAGGCCGCGGGTATTTTGAGGTGCGTTGATGGCTGCCTCATATCGCATCTTTTTGGTTATACATTAATCTCATACGGTCGTGCTAGACGACCCCGCGGACGCGTTGTGGGCTCGTTTTCGAAGGGACGACCGCTGGATTTACGCACAGATGAGCAAGGTGGCGCGATATAATTAGTTGGCACAGTCCCTGAGTGCTCTCAATGATGCGGCTGCTAAGTCTCGATTTGCTTCCGCTCATGATCGAATTGATGATCAGCAATGGTGCTATCGATGGGATAATAATTCTCCACGAATCGTTGTCATCGAATACGGTCCGAAAAACACAAGGCACAAATGTCTCGCGCATAGGCAACGCTCTGTAGGTGATCCTGCCCCAAGGATGCATACGCGGTCTCATGCTGACTTTGAAGTGAAGTTCTTGGCTCCATGCATGGAAGATGATCTTCAAAAATTAAGGTTGGAACTTTCGAGTCGATCGTCGCAGCAAGATCCGTCGTAATCAGATAAACGATACGATCGCCGGAGTCCGAACGACGGAACGTTACAACCCTCACCAGACATTCCAACGAATCATTTTCTCTTCGGTTTTCACCTCATGTTTGAACCGACAGCATGGCTAGGGTCTCTTGGGCGTACATCGGTTAATAAATGTCATCAACGGGGTGCTGGCAATTTTTTTACTATCAACTACATAAAAATTATGAAGTGGCTAGTAAAGCTTAGTGTAGTTGATCAGGCTACAGCGGCAATCATAAGTAAATGTAATAGATGTCCATGAGTACGGTAAACTGCAGTAATGCGGGTAAAGGTAGTATGTGAGCGATTCATAGATTAGGGTAGTGAGATAATAATGCAATAAGGAGTGATAAAAATGCGCGTCCGTGAATGTGAACGTCAATGTCAGTGGAGATGATACATATGTTAATGATAACACCAGCAAGTTAAGGAATGAAATAGGTAAAGAGCGGACAGGTGTGCCTGTTGTTTTCAGAGCAGTGGGGTATAAGTATGAGCATGTAGATCAGTACTGGCGTCCCGTGAATCTCCGAGGATCTCTTTCCTCGTCATCATGGCTCCGGGCACGGTGATGGCTAGAGGGCGTGGGGGACGGGATGAGACGGCTTGATGTACGATGAACCATTTCTCCGGGGCGGATAGCACCATATGGTGGACCAGCACTCGCAGAGCCCATTGGGTGAGCTCCATAAGGACCCTGCGGAGGCAGTCCTGCGGGCGGATGCGACTGTGAAGGAAACGGTTCGTTGGTGGTTGGAGGAGCCGAGTTTGATGCTTGGCGGGAACTCTGGCGCATGGCCTGCCGCTTATTTTGAAACCTGAAATATGAATGGAGAACTTGTGAGGAACTACACCACTGGGAACGAGCCAAAGTGTGTATGATTTACTCACCAGATTTGGACGCTCCTAGCTGACATATTCAATCTCTTCGCCAACTCGGCACGCTCCTCGGTAGAGGGGAACGCAGTCCGATTGTAAGTCTCGTTCAAGACTTTCAGCTGTTCCGCATCGGCCCGTTTTCGTTTCTTTTTGATGGCGGGTTCGGGCGCAGGGGGCTCTGGCACGTACACAGACGTTGGTGCCATCGGAGGATTCCGTG
The DNA here is from genome assembly GCA_036971615.1 of Amyloporia xantha. Classification (NCBI taxonomy): domain Eukaryota; kingdom Fungi; phylum Basidiomycota; class Agaricomycetes; order Polyporales; family Adustoporiaceae; genus Amyloporia; species Amyloporia xantha. The sequence goes on from JAYKKR010000005.1 coordinate 1,921,342, forward strand.
GATACGGTGATGGTCCATGAACTGACAAGCGCGAAGGCACCGTACGATCTACGGACATAGATGCACGCCTGGGCATGAAACTGGAAGAGGGATCGAACCCCATGGAGGTGACAGGGGGAGGAAGATTTCTGGGATCGGGAGGTGGATAGTAAGGGGTATTAGGCTGTTGTGAGTGATCAGGATAAGGAACGTATGCGGCGGGGTATTCAGCAGCTGGTGATCGGATTTGACCTCCCGTGCCCATTGATTGATGGGAAGATCCCTGCCCTGTAAGCATATTAAAAGGTGGTATGGCATGAGAATGTTGTAAGGCTGGCAGTCCAGACGACGCTGCGCTAGGAGGATACGAACCGTATTGGGCTTGGGTAGCTTGGTATCTAGGATCGGTGGGATATGAAGTGGGTTGATGTGCAGAAGCTATCGACGATGAATGTTAATCGCCTGTCATCATCTAAACACGATGAGCGTACTAGTATTAGGCCAGCCTGATTGGCCATAGCCAGGCATATTGTACTGGTTCCGGTTTTGCGGATCTTGCTGAGGATATTGATTGGAAGAGAACGATGGGTCAGGAACTACATTGAAGATAGCAATTTGAGCGTTCATTCATACAATATTAGGCATGTTGAAGAAAAACGGACCTGGAGAACGTGAGGTTCGGAACGGTAGATGAAGAGGAGGCAGCACAGTTCGCCCACCCTGTCCTATATGAAATAGTCGACGAGCCCCGCCGTTGTTGTTGTTGTTGTTTGCCCCGCCGGCGGGACTTCTGCGCGATGTTCTGGAGAAGCACCCATAAGAGAAGTGATCCTCTGGCTGATTTGCCATCGCCACTCTAAGCGAGAAATGAAAGAATATCGTCGGTAATTCGTCCACAATTCTCCGCGATTAAGTACTCTGGAAGTCCCTCCTCGAGGCAAGCCACGCATTGCAATACCGCGCTGGGCGAGGCAAATAGGCTCTGATGATGCAGAGCAAGCTGGCTAGCGAGTGGGACACGTCAACACTGTTACATGTAGCGCGGTACTGCAGGGGAGTGGGTCGGAGTCGCAGGCAGCGGAGACACGCGGTGGTAGGCGAGAGGGACTCTGGGCAATGGGCAAAAGAGCACAAGAAGCGAGGAGTGCACGACGCGAGCCTCGCCGGGGTATTTCCTAATGTCGAAACGAGACGAGACGGTATGCCGACCAAGGCTTGAAGCCGAAGCAGGAGGCTGTGCTAGGTTAGTCGGGAATGGGAGGGTAAAAGGCGAGCAGGGTCGACTAGGTTTTGGTAGGCTCGATGTGAGATCATCACAATTAGGTAGGAAGAGCTGTGGGGCGCTGGCTGCATGTTCTTATGATGATGGTGTTTGCCTGCAGGAACAGACGCTCCGAGAGGTCCACACCTATCGCCTCGTGTCTCCATGCCGTCGGGTCATGTTGTGATTTCCCAGCTCACCGCCGAGGGTTCGACCACTGGGCACTTCCTCCGGCGTCATCCGTCAGTTGACTGCAGGGCCGTGTACTGGAGGCCGAGTTCAGATTCCGGTCAGAAGTATACCCGAAATGAATCCATGTTGAGAATCGAATCTCGGAACCTAGTTTGGCGCAAATCATATTGCCGTTGCCAAACAATTGCGATTCCAAAGTAGTGTCTAGACAGAGAACAATGCCTTTGGGAAATTGTTCGATTAGAAGCAGTTTGGCATTGGTGGCAGCCGGATCGGCACCCGTCTCCTACGTGTGCTACTGCCATCCTATCGAGCAAGCACATTGTATAATGTGTGACAGCGACAAAGCGATCTGGGGCCGCGTAATTTTTGAGTTTTTGAGTTTCCCCAGACTGTCTGCATCACGCGAAGGTGCGACGAAGCGCCGGTTGTCAACGGCAGCCCTGAATTAATGGTATTAGCCCAGTTAAGGAAGTAGAGTAAATCTCAGTGTACGCATAAGAATGCAATGTATAACACAGATTTGGTCTAGCGGAAGGAATGGAGAGTTCACGGTGTGGAACACAATGGTCCACAACAGTGTATTCTCAGTCGCAATCAATCCCGCCACCCCGCCGACCCGACGCACGTTACACGTGATCCTTGCCAGATATGGGCGGTAGCGGCGCGATACCTCTTCGTCGCGTCCGGGTCTGCTGAGGCTGAAGTCGTACTTATATATCACATCCCCGTCCAGTATCAATGGCCGCACCAACACGTCGTCCTCTTCCGATACCCCCAGGTCCTGTACCTACAAATCCCATGAATAACTACATGCAGCGCGATGCTCCTCGGGGAGGTCTCCCCGGTTTATATGACTACGGCAATCCATATGGATCTCCTTATCCATATCCTCCATTCGTTCCACATACACCTGACTACGATGAGCAACCTAGTGCACTGCGTGGCGGTACTCTACTTCACAAAGGGTTCTACGACCTCCTTTCCCTGATACCATCTACCACATCTGCCTCGAGATTATTCTGGCGCGATGAGCCAGAGCCAATTGCAGGGCCTAAATATGAAGACATTGTAGTAAATCCTCCAATTCCAGCGGTTATAACACCTCCGTCTCCTTCTACAAGAAGCTCGCGGGGTCGCCGGATTAGCAAAGATATGGTCTCTAAGCCCACTGGATTCATGTATGTACATGAATATGCCAGAATTGTCCGCCTGATTGACAACTTCATTCCACCAGTCACTTAGTCCATGCATCAGACGCAGACCAGGCTGAAGCCCTTCTCTCTAGATGGGGTCCGGAAGGTCAGGGAAAGTTAGGAGGTCAGGTGAATTTACATCGACCCTGTACTTCGCTCAATTAGTCTTCTCAGACCCTCGATGGGCGAATCCTATCAAGGATAGAATCCGACTAGACCACCAAGCAAGAGCTGTCAATGAAGTCGTGAATGCTCTCAAACCTTCTCAGAGTAACTTATGTGCACCTGACGTAGATTACACTCTACGTGTTGTCAACGGAATGAGTACAACAACATCGTCCACTATTACGACCGCGGCTCGAGAGAACGTCTCTTTAACGCCTGTAACGCCATCAGGCCTACCATCGTCTTCCTCACCAGGCATATCTCTCGGACTGCCGGGAAATTCTACCTTGCGGTGGACTGCTGGCCTCGCCGCTCATCCTGAAGACGAACACGAGAGTATGGAGGGTGCGGACAAAGACAAAGACCTCCCGATTGCTCCTCCTGCCCGTCCTCAGAAGCCCATCAATCCATCCTTAGCGACTCTAGAAAAGGCTGTTTCCGCGAAGATTTACTTCGAGAACCTATATTTCCCTTTGCTTCGACATCCACCATCCCGTGAACAGAGACGACTCGCCATGGAGAAGGACATGATGAATATGCAGCTTAGTGAGGCTCAGAAAGATTATCTCCGTGGCAGATGGCGACGGAACGAGACCGAGTATCTGAGGGAGCGCAGGCGTAAAGTTGACGTTAGTGCGTTCATCAAGCTGAAGACAATTGGACATGGTGAGCCGCTGACATCCCGTGCGGAGTAATGTTCGGTTCATTTGATAGATAAAATCTTACATTCTAGGTGCCTTCGGAGTTGTGTCCCTAGTCCGAGAGCGACCATCGGGACAGCTTTTTGCCATGAAGCAGGTGATACAATTTCATCAGGATGTTCCTCTTCTGGACTTCACAAAACGTTGCTCATTGTGGTCATCGCAATACTTCTTTATAGCTTAGGAAGACGGACATGCTGCGCAAGGGTCAGGAGGGCCATGTGCGCGCCGAACGGGATATCCTCAAGTCGGCTTCCCTTGTTAGCACTCCCGGATCTGCCGAGTGGATTGTTAGACTTTACTACAGCTTTCAGGATCGCGACCATCTTTATCTTGTCAGTCCCACAGCCTTCATTTTAGATCTCCTCACCCTGAAACAAATGTGGACTGATTTCATTTCGATTTCATATCCGATAGGTACTTGAGTACATGGGCGGAGGTGATCTTCTAAACCTCCTGATAGAAAGGGACGTCTTCGAGGAAGATTTTACAAGGTTCTACGTGGCCGAGGTTCGGTTCTAATCGCTCCGCCATTGCCCCTGATTTTGACTCTGATTTTCGGTCAATCCCATGCCTTCATATCCGCTCTTGTTGCGCCACAATATGAATTGCCAAGATGGTCCTAGCAATCGAATCATGTCACAAGCACGGATTTATCCACAGAGATATCAAACCGGATGTACGTGTCAAGCGAAATATATACCGCACTTTTCATGGGGCATGGTCATTTCCATCTCTGACCGCTCCTTTGCCATCCGTCAGAATTTCTTGTTTGATCCAGAGGGTCATATCAAACTAAGCGATTTTGGTCTCGCGTGAGTGTCTTTCTTTTTTTAGATGGCAGTCCCGATAAGCATATTACCCATTTTCCGCGCTTATGAACTCGACACCCTGCTAGCACGGATCTCCATTGGGCCCACGATACATCTTGTTAGTACCAACGCACTGCTCCTCTGCCCTCTGTCTGAGTAGTTCGTCTAGACTACGAGCAACAGCGTCTACATCTATTACACAAACATGGTATAGACCTCGAAGATAACTACGGAAGTGCTCTGCAAGATGGCCAACGGACAAAACGCATGGATCGAAAAGACGTTGAGCGATTGATGGGTGGTGGGGAAGGCCAGGGGGGGATCTTCACTTGGAGGGAACGTAACCGTAGGAAGGTACGATCTTGATCTCATCAACTTCCTCTGTGAGATAATAACAACTTCTTGAGCAGCTGGCATATTCAGTGTGAGTACACCTCCTGCATCAATATTATTTCTGTCTAACAACTACTATACAAGTTGCGGCACGAATTCATATAGTGAGTACTGCCTTTTGTGCACGATTTATGCACATGTGTAACGGTGCGCGTGCCATCAGTGTCGCCTGAAGTGATACGGGGGCATGGGTACACGTACTCTTGTGACTGGTGGAGCCTTGGCGTTATTATGTTCGAATGCTTGTATGGGTACGTTTGTTCTTGACAGATTCTTGAGACGATTGACATACGGGAACATCACGGCCAGTTTTCCCCCATTTGTCAGCAACTCGGTAAGTCGTATACTGCCTTATTTTAGATACATGATTATTTTCTTTACTATGCGTAAACCTGTGTGCATTGGCTCAATTCCGCTGCCGATTTTAGCGCCACGTAACTCGCCAAAAAATCCTGAATTGGCGACAATCACTGCGTTTTCCCTCCCGTCCTCGCGTTTCGCGTGAGGGTGTAAACCTCATGGAACAGCTCCTATGCGAACCCGAGGATCGTCTCGGTTCCCAAGCGTCCTCCTCTGTCAGCAGACCAAACTCGATGATCGTGCAGGCCAGGAGGAGTGCTTTCATCCCTGCGACTGGTGTCATGGGTAGCGTAGACGGCGCCCACTTGATCAAGGTGGGGCTCTCACGTCTCGGATACATGGCAATCATTTACGTGTGCTGTCACTCCAGGCTCATCCATGGTTCCGTGGAATTGATTGGGAGAATATTCACAGACATCCAGCCCCTTATCGACCACAACTCCGTAATCCAGAAGATACGCGTCACTTCGACGATGATATCCCGCCAGAGGTAGGAGGTGGGATGGCTTGTTCGTGGCGATGACTGAACGTGCTGTCTTGTCAGCCTCTTGCACCTGCAAATGGCGCTGCTGCGGATGCTACCCGCGATCCCTTACTCCGGGACAAGGTGCATGGCCAAGAGATCCTGGAAGTGCGCAAAGCGCTGGCTTTTGCAGGCTTCACTCATAAGAGTCCCCGAGTCATCAGCTATGTGCGGGCAGACAAAGCCTTTGACCCTGAGCCAGACACCTACGGCCAAGACGAAGCTGACAGGGGCCGCTCAACGGTACGCGATTCCCGGGAGATCGGTAAGGGTCGAGCGATCTCTATGTAACTCTGATCTACGCTATGTTATTTTACGGACTGCTTCTTGTACAAATTTGCGCCGCACCTTCGCAACGTTTTCGCCGCTGTCTGAACGAACGTGCTGTCGCTGTACCGATATCCTCATGAGACCGATCTGAATTAACTACATGTATGTGATACGTACTTGTACTTACGGAGACTGTTCAAGTTTTGCGCAATCAACATGGATCATGTGTTATCTTCGTTGGACTCATCAGCTCATGCTGGGCACGCACATCAGTGTGGACATCAGATCTCGAAACCTCTGTAGACGTGCGACTCTGCAGTAAAAATATCTGGATCGTGGAAAAACGATGTATCGAAGTAGGCACAAATGCCATCCACCTTGTCAAAGTTGTATTATTGCAAGTCACGCACCATCGTCCATTCTCCACGAATGCCGTCCATATTGATATTCGAACCCTTTTTTGGGATGACAGATCGTCTCATTTAGACTTCGTCTTTGTCTTCCCCCATGGCGCACGTAAATTATGACGGAGACGTCAAGGGCAGATAAGTTACTTTGTAGACTTCATTGATAATATAAACCCATGGAATGCAAGATAGAGTTGGACACGTTCCTTGCAACGCGACAAACGCGTGTTGCTCCGATACTCCGGACGACAGCAAAACGAGTGTTCGCATTTCAAGATCACCAGCAGGAGGGGGAGCGCTCTGTTCTTCCGCAGTTGGTGACTTACGGTCCGAAAATCCTGTCCCAACCGTAATATATAGATTCACGAGCCGTGCTCGCATGCAGTATGCAGGAAGGGCCATAGTCATATTTACAAACACTTGTCCCTTGCAAAAATGACCGCGTTATCCGAGTCCTTTGCCTCGGGATACATCCATGATCGGCAAGCCTTCCCCGAGTCCGCGAGGATGCTGAGATCAAAGCCTCCATAGCCCCGCTGCGGCGAGTTTTAGACAATTTAATATCAGAGTCTAAAGCCAATCTCTCTTCATCTCTCCAAATTGAGGATTGGAAGCCGAACTGTACGACAACCGGTAATGAATTGATCTAGAAAGCACTTCGTCATTGAGTGTCTCCAGGTGCGACAAAAGCTTGTATTCAGCGCAAGCAGCATCGATGACGACTGGCATTGTTTCGGATGAATTTGCCAAGAGCTAACTTGTACGGTTACCGAAGAGTGACCAACGAGGCGGACGGTAACAATGTTCATCAATCGGTGCATGCGAAAGACATCCTCTGCATAGGGAACCGGCTGGCCGTTGAGACACATGTTCAGTCGCCGCCGCATCCACGGTTAAATAACTGAATAAATTGGCCAGATCAGATGTAATCGTATACAAATCAGAGGACGACATCCTCGCTCTGTGTGCTCATTCGGACGTACCAGACACGCGTGGGCGAGTCGAAGGCTCTCTCACGGTAGCCCCTATATTTTTAGGATCACCTTAAGGTCTGCTTAATGCCGAATACACGCGAAGAGTGGCCACCACTAAGGTATCCAGAGAATACCATAGGCTCGAAGTTCACGACGCTTGGCACGCTGGTAACCACACACCATGCATTGCGCACGGCGTGATATCGAGATTGGATATCCCCGCGATGCCTAAAAAGGCAAGTGTTTTAGAATGACAGATTCGTGCCTCGCAGCATGCAGCACCATGTCAACAGCAGCCATTGACACAACAACTTTCGAAGACCGGAAGGAATACGTTCTCAGTTAAACGGGTCAACTAGAGCCCATATTTCCTCTTCCAATCCATCGTAGATCGATCGTGGACCGCCGAAGCGAATTCAATGGCACGGATTGAATACGAAACGTGCACACCGCCTGATTCTCTGTACAGCGACGACACACCGAAATACCCCCGCACGCTTCAGGACAGGTGCTGGCAGTTCCATAATTTATTCGGGAATATATCAAATAGTACCGTTCCGCATGTTGTCAAACTGGCTGCCCTCGTATTGCAGCCAATTCGGTTTGCTGTCCAGGTTGCCCATCGCCTCCTTCACGGCGGCCATTAGACTTTGACCGGGCTGTGCATCCTTGCCTGGGCCAGCCTCCATACCATCCCGCTGACTGCCCTTGTCTCCACTCAGCTCCCAGAACATGCTTCCACCTAAGCCCTCTTTCGCAATCCACTCTCCTTTCCAGCGGCCTACTTCTTCCGTGTCAAAGCTTACGAGCTCTTTCGTTTGGTAGTTGTAGGACCAACTGGCGACAGCCTGCTCGTCCCGGAACATGTAGGAGTCGGGCAAGGGCAGTGCGCGGTAATCGTAGACACCCTGTTCCCAGCTACCCCCACCAACACCCTGGAACGGTTTTCCGGGTCCGTCGGTATTCATGAAACTCCGACCATAGAGAGGTATCCCTAATACAATCTTGCTCCGAGCAACGCCCCGAGATATGTACCACTGAATGGACTGAGAGGCGTTGATGGGTCCTCCGAAAAGATTAGCTTGATGGTTCGCAACTTGGTCCCATGAGCCAGCTGCCGCGCAGTTTAGCAGCACTAAGCGCAATTAATTAATCTGATTCTTACAGAAGTCGTATGCCATCATATTCCAGAAATCGAGATACTGATCCATGGCTTCGACGTGAAGTTTCTGATAATTGTCTGGACCACAAGGAGCCGCGATCTGATAGGCGACGTGAGCAAAACACACTCCATATGGCGAATGCAACTTACCGTAAGGATAAACCTATAACCAATGCCCTTGCGTGCAGCATGCGCATCCAAACCTTCTCTCAATTCCTTCAACAGAGAAACATAGCCCCTCGCTTGTTCGTCATTCTGGGGATATTCATAATCTACATCCAATCCATCAAGGCCATTATCTTCTAGCAAACGGATGGCTGAGGCAACAAATTTTGACCGAAGTGCAGGCGAGACGACTATGGGATGGAGTGTAGGAGAATATGTCCAACCGCCAATGGACAGAATAACTTTGAGATGTCTATTTTGCTTCTTGAGCTGGTACAAGGCTTTGAAGTTGCCATACAGGTTCTTTCCTACGTCGTTCCAAGAGTCGCCTGGGTAGTGTACCTCCTGATCGGCCCATGTGTCAGATAGGAAGACTTCACCAGTCTCTCCACGGATGTTGGCAAAAGCATAGAGGATATGGCTACCATAAATGAGATCATGTAGTCTGGCCTGCAAGTCGGACTTACGTCAAATTCTGCACCGGGATCTGGGAAGGTGGGAATTTTCTGCCGTATATCCCCCTACGTCCAGTTAATCAGAATGTTCACAAAGAGAAATCAGGTGTACTACCAGTTGACGAAACTTGACAAGCATCGAGCGTTAACGATAGTCTGTCTTATCCAAATCGTGCACAACACGCACTATCCAACGCTGTACTTCCCATTCGTTGACATTTCAGAGTCGTTTGCAGATAGACGTTGGAAGATCGGTGATCGTCTCCTGCTCTGTCGCAGGATTCGGGCCTGGTACAGTTATGTCGTTACGCCCGACAGACCACTGGTCGGACTTGTACACGGCTAGGACCACGAAGCAGACTGTTGTTGCAAAGAAGAGGACTTTGCCAAATCGACGTAGACCCAGATAAACTTTCGAAGGAGATTCCGGCTGCGGCTGGTTCGAGATGGCGGGCAGCGGTTCGTATGAAGCCTCTGGCATCAGCGTTCTCGGCCAGTTAAGTGTGCTCACGGCGCTTAATAAGTGCGTCACTGTTGTGCATTTCCCAGCACATGATCAGAAGACGCGTCTCGCCCTCAGGGACCCGAGCAGATCGTCGTCAATCGTCCAATCGTTCGCTCTTCTACTAACAACCCTTGAACCCGTACCAAAGAGATATAAGCAGTTGGAAGTAAAGGGTTTCTGTAAATGGGACGCTCAAGGGAACGTGAGTCGTCATTCTTAATATTACGGACACCCTTGTCTTATGCTATGCCTGTTTTGCCCTATCGACATCGAGCAAATTGTACTTCTAGAGCAGGGTATATGATGATTGCTGAAAAGATGTCGTTTATTCGAAACTACGTTGGCAAATAGTCAAAGGTGATAGCAAGCTGACGTCGACGCACAGATAGGACAATGACCGTGGCCGAAGAACTGTGATAGCTCCGGGCCGTGACCACATTATACATGATTGGAATAGAGTTAAGGTGTGTATTTTGGTTCGTTCTTGCGGTATAAGTGCTGATAGCGCTGAATTTCCGCCCCATTATGCAGGTATTTTACTACATGTGGCCCGAATACCGGAACGTCCGGTCGATTGACGGACGGATCCTTCAGTTGATCAGCCAAACACCGTGCCCGCAGAATCTGAAGCACACATACTGCGTGCCCTGACACCTGCATCAAACTTAAGGGTTATTCGATGGTGTACGCATGTCGTGCTACGGCCCGATCCTGAACAGCATCAATCTCGACGACGGTGAGCTGCTAGCTCTGCCAGTGCGCACGAGCATGTTGTCGGACACATTGCGGTGCATATGGGAGGCTATGTGCTTTAGTACGTCCTTGGCAGCTGGAATTATCGCGTCCATCATTTTGCGCGCGCATACGGTGTGCGAATCTCCCATACCGGGCTAAGAGCGGTCAGTCTACAACTGAATCGGCCAGTCTTACTGAGTTGGACCCTCTTAACCCTTCCACTAATGAATATTGAGATATGCTGTGAGAGAAGGCCCAAGAGCTATGATGAAAATTGCCATCCGATTTCGAACCAGCACCGCAAAGGTCCACACCGTCCAAAGCGTGTAGGGACAGAATGGAAAACGAATGTCCCCAAGTCCCAGCTGCGGGAGGTGCTCCACGCGTAGGCTCTGCTCTCGTATACTCTCACCAAGACACAGTGGAGACACGGTGCGCAAGTCGCAGACTACGATTCTCACATATACACGGCGATGTTGACACGAAGGGTGGCGTCCGGAGAGGCGGTGTTGCTTGCACATCACTCGTCTGGCTGCAGCAGGGGAGTCTTCACGAGGCGTCGATCGAAGGATGTGCTTCTTTCAACTGCGTCAGCCGAAACAGAGTTGTTTCCATATGATTAACAGTGACATAGTACATATACAGACGAGGGTAGATCTACACGGGGTGGTCGTCCCCCTGAACATACTTCTACAGTCTATCGGTGGGCATGATTTCTCCGAAAACCGACGCTATGCGTGTGTGCACATGCGCCTGGAGATGGTTATGATCTTTGAGCTTGGAGTCGGGTGCCGGTGCCAGGGTCTCTGCCGTGATGAATCCAGACCGCAAAGTGGAACCCAGGGCCTGGCGTGCCCGTGTGATTGGACTGAAGTGTCTCCTTCGTCATGCTTCAGTTCAAGTTGCCTTCAAGTCCGTCCACAGCGGCGTGAGAGCTTGCGCCACGGTGTTGGCTGCTACTTCCAAGCAACTCCGTGTCTCCTCATCCTCCACACTTCCGAGAACACCTCTCGCTCGCCACCGATCTGGATGAAACCGCTTGTGGCTTTTCTCCACGAAGTTTTTGTAGTCTTGAGTACGCATGTAAGGCTGGACAGCTTGGAAGAATGCCTCCACCGCATCCCAGTCGATGTCTTCGACAGTGAGAACGTCAGGGGAGCGCAAGACTGGCCACGGAATAATGTCAAACGTGACTGGACTGGAGGTCGTGTATTTCGCGTTGTCGAAGGTCTCGCACAGATCTCTATAGCGGTCGAGAGCGCGAGTCGTGCTCCAAGGTTCTGCTGACCATTTCTGATCCCGGTGCTTGTTGCGTCGCCGTTCCTGCTCCCTTGCCGCCCTTTCTCTCGCCGCTCTAGCTTGACGTTCAGCCTCTGCCCGAGCTGCCTCTTGCTTTCTCCGCGTGTTCTCCGCTTCGGCGGCTCTGCGCTCCGCTTCCTTCCGCGCACGTCTTGCTTCCTCTTCTGCCTGCTCTGCGGCTCTCCGCTGCCGAGCGGCTTCTTCCCATAGGGGTTTGTCCCTCTCAAGTTCAGCAAGCTTTCGTCGCGACTCCTCAATGGCCGCCTGGCGTAGAGCTTCCTCGTCTACATCGTTGGCTTCGTTCGCAGGGTACGGATTTTCACCTGTCTGAGGGTCCTCGCCTTGCGCAACAAGTTAGTCGACTGGTCCGCGAAGCATACAGGGGGGACTAACGAATACTTACTGCTTGTGTCTGCATCATCATTATAAGAAAAGTCTTCGGGCACATCGGCCATGATGCTATTCAGAAAATTTTCGCGCAATACTTCGTTCCACTCCCTAGCGCGTGCTCGGAATCGGTCGAGTTTCCTCTGCTCTCGCCTCGCCCGTCTTTCTTCCGCCTGGCGTATAGCAGCTCCAGGCGATCGTGTGCGAACACGCTTGGTCTCTTGCGAGTCCGACGGATGGTCAGAGCCATCTTGCGAGCGAGACGGCCGGTTACGGAAGCTGGGCTCATCGGTGGGCGAGACTAGCAACGCGGCTCAGCGGACAGCTACACATTGCAAGGTAATACGCATACCCTTCCGTTTCCCCGTCCCCGTGAAAGGAATGTCTTCTGTTTGCGTGGACCATTCATCACGCATGTCAGAATCAATCATTTCTTGGTCCTCTTCCAGCGCGTTCGTGGCGTTTCTGAAGTCAGCAGCTGTCTCCCGTGGTTGTCTGTCATCGGCATCCTGGTGAAACTTTCGACCGCGGCCCCCGTGGACTTCTCTACTCCTAGGATGGCGGGTATTGAATGGTGAATCGCCGTGGCGCGGCTTAACAAATCCGCCTGCAACAAGCTCCTCCACTTCATCTTCTTCGTCGTCTTCTTCATCGGACGCGGAGATGGAATGTAGTATATCATCTCCGTCGTCACTAGAGTCAGCATCCGAGACATATGGACGAAATCTCTTGCGTTGCTGCGCAGATGGTCGCTTGTCCGAAGGCGGCGTTGGTGGACTCCGTTTGGAGTTGGGTCGGGGGGAACTTGTTCTCGCGTCAGTGAAAGAGCTGGGGAAATCGCGTAATCCTGATGGTTCCTTTCGTTTCTTCCTTGATATAACAGTAAATCTAGGAGGTGCCGGAACGAAACAATCGTATTCAGGATCAAGTTTGTAGATGTCCCACTGATCTTGAGAACAGTAGACGAGTTCTCTGAGGACGATGGGATAAATTGCCAATTTCAGTCAACACCTACAAAGTATAGTATACAATTGAGCTCACCCGCATATATCAATTACTCTTGGCCAAGATCCCTCGTCTTCCACACCCTCCTCCCGTCGCGCGCGAGGCACGAAGCGCCAGTAACTCCCACCGTTTGGTCCCGGGATGGTTTCGATAACAACGCGTTTTGGGCGACATAGAGCCGCATTGAGAGACAAATTGCCTATTCTCGATATATCGTGAGGGGAGGACGCCACCAGAGGGTGGAACGACGCGAATGAAAGACTTGAACCTGGAACGTGATGTAGTCGTTGTGGCTGGGTGCGATCGAGAAGACCAGTGGTTGTCCCGAATAATGACTTGGAAATTATAGGCTGTGAAGGGCCCGCATGAGCCGACATCGTTGGAAGATGTCCCTCCCTAGCGGCGTTCACGATGAGTGTTCAACGTTGACTTGAAGCCAAGTCGAACATCAGAATTGCCACAACCGTGCACGCGAGTCACGTGCCCGTACTCCTGGGCAAATTCAGCAAAGTATGTAAGTTCAATCATGTAAGTTCGATCTACTCTATTCAGGACATCAGACTCCTGAGGAAAGTATACATATCCTTGAATGGGCTTTTTCTCCTGCGCAGCTGCGTGACTCGTGCAGTCGATGTGAAGTGTATAGTGGTGTCAATGGCATAAAGACCGTCCGGCAACACTCGTCCAAACAAGCTGAAACAACTGCTTGGAGTGCCGAGTCAGACCGTCAGTCAGGACTAATGATTCGAAGCAATTGAGACACGGTTGACAGCAGTTGACTCATTCTGCTGTGTTTAAATGCTGGCTCCGCCATCCTGCTCATCGTCAGGAATTCCTTGGACTGAGCGATCTTTAGACTTCTGTTGATATGACTAGCTTACGCAATTTCCAGAGCGAGATCGACGAGATACAACACCGCGAGATCGTCCGGCAGAGGACCCAATTTACTATTGGACGAGCAAAGGAGAAGGAGACTAAGAAGGAGACAGAGAAAGCCGCAGAGAAAGCCGCAACGAAACCCCCCGTCGACTCCGCGAATGCGGACGCGCCTGACGAGGCTGCTCTAGTTCCCTCGGAACTACCTGATACAGATGAACGCATACAAGTAGGCCGTCTGCTTCGATCAATCACTACCGGATTCTGAAGTCATGCGGTCCTCCAAAGTCTCTCCTCCTCTCAGATGTGCCCTCAAATAACGACCAGGCGCGGCTTCTGATTGCTTCTCTGTTAACGCAGAACCGGGGGGAGCATATTCTTCGAATAGGTGCCCAACCACCCCATTCCAGGCTTTTCGCAGGCGAACCGGTTGCAGATAGCGACACTTGGCGCGGGACAGTTTGCACGGCAGAGGAACTAGCCACCCTTATTAGAGTGATTTCTCAAGCCGTCGATGACATTGGTGGAAAGGTTAGACCACCATCCTAATGGATTTCAAATGAACGCTAACGATACATGTCCCCGAAAGACTACAGTGCTGGTTGAGACAAGAACGGACTACCCTCGGGCGACTATCTTGTTACGATTACCTCCTGCCAGTGTGTCCTTGACTCCTGAGGTCCGCTGTGCTGTCGTAGGTAATGTAGACAGCGGCAAATCCACGACGTTGGGCGTCCTCACACGAGGTGTGGTTACTTGTATGCCTTCATAACATCTTACGGACTTGGACAGGTGCTCTGGACGACGGCCGAGGTCGCGCTAGGGTCAGCTTGTTTCGGCATAAACATGAAATTGAGAGTGGCCGGACATCAAGTGTAGGAATGGAGGTGCGCAATCGAATATCACGGCTATTGTCTCAGAGTTAGAAAGCAGCGTCAGATTCTAGGGTTTGGCCCATCTGGTGCACCTATACTCCCTTCCACAGCACACTCCAATGACCCCGATATCATTCGGCGCGAGAAAATGGGTTGGGAGGAGATTTCTGCACAAGCGGCCAAAATTGTATCTTTCATCGGTGAGATATCGACGCGGTTTCACCGTGAATTTTGCTCTTATAAAGATGCCCATAGATCTTGCAGGCCACGAGCGATATCTAAAGACCACTCTATACGGCTTGACCTCTGGCGCCCCATCATGCGTCATTCTTATTGTTGGGGCAAATGCAGGTTTGATTGGTATGTCGAAGGAACACCTAGCAATAGCACTAGCTTTGAGCGTCCCTGTCGTAGTTTGTATCACGAAGGTGAGCGAATATTGCAAGTCAGTCGAACAATAAACGTCATCCGTTGCCATTTGCTTCAGATCGATATGACTCCGCCGAACGTTCTTGCGAAGACTATCGAACAGGTATCAAAGATTATGAAAAGTCCTGGGTGTCGGTAAGTAACGCCCCACTTCGACGTGTGTGGCCATATGGGGTATTGCAGCCTAAATGCTCGACAGAAAAACACCTGTATTCGTGAAATCACTCGAGACCGCTGTGGAAGTGTCGCAAGTATTTTCGAAAGAACGGTATGCACGTCTATCTTACCATGCATCGCTTTTATGTGAATCATTGCGAGATGCTTAGGTTATGCCCCATATTCCAGCTTTCGAATGTCACGGGCCAAGGCCTGGATCTCGTGAGCTCCTTCCCTGTAGTAGGATTCGCCTCAAGTCTCAGACCTTGCATAGTTACGCATGTTTTTGAACTTGCTGCCCTCCAGCGAGAGCGATACCAATCAATTTGCGGCGGATCAACCATTAGAGGTATCAATATTTTGTAGCCTACTCACGGTTTGTTTGTTGATTTTGTCTACTGGTTCTTACAGTATTCGGTAACGGAAATTTGGTAAGTAAAATTTACAAGTCCATTTCATCTCCCTCCTCACGACTTTCCCACTTCTCCGTTATCTTTGGTCCATCAAGGTCCGTTCCATATGTTGGTACCGTTGTGGACGGTATCCTGAACAGCGGATCCATTAAGCTTGGAGACGCCGTTCTCCTCGGTCCCGATGCTAACGGCAATTACCAAAGCACCGTTGTCAAGAGCATACAGCGGAAAAGGTATAGTAAATAATATGACAGTCATATGATCGCCCATTTAACACACGCTGGTCACTCTTAATAAGAGCTCCAGTGAATAGTGCAGAAGCCGGGCAGTGTGTTTCGCTTGCGTTGAAGCGCGTGCGGAAATCAGCGGTCCGCAAAGGCATGGTTCTTGTTCATAAATCTGATACTCCACCAAAAGGCAAGCAATTATCCAGCCAGCATGTATAGCGCCCTCATATCCTGATATGCGCGTCTCTAGCTGTGCGGAGATTCGAAGGACAGGTGTTGATCTTATAGTGAGTGCCCCAAATGATCGCGCTTTCAGTAACAATCCTCACGTCGTTGCAGTCATAATACGACATTGCAGAAGAACTATCAGGTATGCCGTATAATCATCTTTTCATCTCCGTCGTTGACACACTCGGTCATCCGTGCCAAGGCTATGCTTCATTGCGGCGTATGTTGTCCTAAAGTGAGGGTCACCCTCTCGTCGCTGATCATCACTTGCAGGCCGTACGACAGACTGTTCGTATAGTTGAAATGGACCATCCTCAAGGCATCCTACGTACAGGAGACCGAGCAACTGTCACCTTTGAGTTCATCGCTCACCCCGAGTTCATCAAGGAAGGCATGAAGCTACTCTTCAGGGAGGGGAAGACCAAGGTACGAATTTCACGCTGTGCCTGATAACATGCCATCTAAGACACTAATATTCCGTATAGGGTCTCGGTGTCATTACTCGTCTTCTGTAAGCCTCTAGATGGAAACCTCCTACTAGGATATGTTGTAGTTGGAGGCGATGCGATGTGCGTCTAATGTGGCACATGTGGGACTTTACTACTGTATCATCATTGTGTGTATTTCATTTGTCGATTAATCCGCATATTGTCAGAATGTATCCTTGTGATTAACTCCCAGCACTGTGCTCACCTGGCTGACCACTCGGAGGCCTCAAATTCTCGATTTTGCCGAACCGCTGGTAGCATGCCATTTTTCTACCTTGCAATTGGAATCTCCAGCAGGAAATATTACTCTGAAATAAATGAGTACTGAGTGGATATCTAGTGCTGACGCCGATATCAATATGCAAACCCAACAAGAGTTTCCTCGTTTACTGTACTTACTGGCCATAATAAACGGTACGAGATCAACGGCGCCCACACCGCCGCTTAGGCTCAAACCTGCGGGCGCGATCCTAAGTACTTGGCCGAATTTATTTATCGAGATCAAATTCAATTATGTATCCCCCATTCACTGAACGAGGAGCCTTGAATGCATGGCCTCACTTATAACTTATAAGATGACGCGCTCTGTCTTGCACAGATGTTAGGGAAGTATACGGACAGTCCAAGAATATTCGTCCTGATGGCCCGATCAACTGTTTGCCGGCCGAGCGCGACCCTGCGCAGTGCGCGACCTCGTCGGCCCATAATTCATGTACGCCGCTTTCGCCCTTTGTGACCGGCCACTGCTTTCGACGCATTCACTCGTTTTCTGGCTTTATATCTGAGAGAGCCGACACCACATGTGCTCGAGGCGGTGACTGGCAGGTTGTTATCGACCTCACTCAAGTCCTGGCTTCGACTTCTATATGATTCCTACGTGCACACGGCTGCATTCGACCATCCCGCGCCTGTCTGACAGCATCGAGCAAGTGAAATCCACGCTGCTGTGCAAGTCCATACCAGGACCATCGCCACGAATATCGACTGAACGTTAATTCCGCTCGATAACATCGGAGGACGAAATAGACCACCATGTCGATGGAAGCTGCTGCGGCATCAGGCTTTGATGAACTTGTTCTTCAGAGGACACAGTCCGCTGGCGATGGTCAGAACGCGGAAAGTCCAAGTCAAGCTCATTCGGATCTAGTAGCAAGTGATAATCGACGCTTCTCAGCGTCAAGCAACGTCCGCATTCTGCAGGCTGAACCACTTCACATATCGTTGAATCCTCCCGTCATGTCATCATCCCCCCTCACCATCCCCGAGCCTGCTCGAAATCGCCCGCAGAGCCCGCCTCTTCCATGGAATCTACATCGCACGGACACTGCTCCTCAGGTGGAACCACGTGTGCGAGAGAATCCCAGGTCAGACAACGAGCCGCAGTCTTTGATATACAGCCTCCTAGCACTTGTAGGGTTCTCGGGAGCGAATGCGAAAGCAAAGAAGGAGCTGTTGTCGCTGTTCTTCAACCTTGGTTACTCCTTGGTGCAGGTCCGTTAGCATTCATATTCTCACATCCAATCATTTACATGTTCCTAGTTTGTCGTTATCGTGACCCTTCTAGCCTACTCAGCTCACCACGAAAGCCCAACAAAGCCTGGCTTGAGTGAATGGGCAGCTTGCGATCGGCCATTGGGTGTGTGGGACTGTATCTGGCTGGTACGCGTCGCGCTGGGCTGCTGCTTGTCTATCTGGAGCTGGCGTAGAGAGCGGGCGGCACGGGAGATGTAAGTGTGCAGGCGTTCTTTCTATGCAATGCTGAACGCATCGTGCATATTAGTCAAGAACGACAAGATGCAGAAGATGTCGAGTCGCCGATATCACCCATGTCTGGGCGACATGGCCCAACCTACAGGCCTCCGCCGCGACCCATGAGAACATCCGCAAATCTTGCTAATGCACACGATGCCGTGCTTCCTGCGCCCCGCCCTGCGGTAGTACCAGCACATTCATATGCTTACTCTCGGTGTGTCATCGTGACGGATCGTTGCTGATCACCACTGAATCGACTTGCTGATTGTCTCGATATTCATTATCCAGGCTGTCCCTTCTGAGTACGTTCATGTCGCTGGCATGGTTCTTGACGGCCCATATTCTTGAGTACACCTCGGTCAATGATTGTCGTTTCTCTTCGCCACACCTTTGGTGGCTTACGTTTGGTATACTGTGCATTCTTTACCTCATGATTTTGGAGATATTCCTCCTAGGGTTGCTGGTCTTCGTCCTGGGACCCGTAATCTATGTATGCATCCGACATCATCAGTGAGTGGGTAGCAGGCTGACATGCATCTTCTCAGCTCCTCTGGAACATAATATTACTTTGCCTGGGTCGCCATCCTATACAAAATCCACACTTCATCAAGCCTGAGATTGGCAAGTTGCCCAAGTCTGTAGTTGATCAGATCCCCCTAGTGCTCTACATACCAGCACCTCCGGATGACCCTGCCTCTGGTGATAGCGTGAACAAACCAATTCCCATTCCTTCTCCGTCATATTCGTACCCCCCTAAATCGACTTCGTCTGGCCCACCTCCTAAGCGCCGCTTCGCCTTTTTGCGGAGTATCAAGTCCCGGAAGAACAAAGGCAAAGGCACACCTAATTCCAGTAGCCCTGATGAGAAAAACACATTGTCCGCGAAACGCGCGAACAGGGACCAAGAGAAGACGACGTGGGAGGAGAGATGGGAGCCGGGCGAGTTTCCATTTGTGCGACTCGAAGGGAACCGTGCGGTGTGTGCGATCTGCTTGTTGGACTTCGAAGAGCCAAAGAAGGTCGGGGAGACGAGTGAGTCGGAGACCAAACATGATAGCGATGTTCCGGGTCCTGCGAGTCCCACGGGAGACGGGGCTGCTAAGTCGGAGACATCGAGAGGTGATGATCAACAAGTCCAAGAGATTGCGGTGGAGGATGTCACACAAGAAGAGAGAGATGAACTGAGGTTGGATGATGCCGGCGAAGGCGCGCAGCCATTGCGACTGCTATTCTGTGGACATGTCTTTCACGTCAGCATCCGTTTCTCCTCGCTCGTTGGATTGATGTTGATCGTCTGCACTTTACACTAGCAAACTTGCGTCGATCCTTGGCTGATCGACGTCTCTGGGCGTTGTCCTACATGTCAACGACCCGTTGAGATACCCGAATCAGGTAAGAAAATGAAGCGAGGACGACGGACGACATAGTTTGGCAATGGACATTGGCCCTTCTTTCCTCTTGTATTTTAATCTTGATCTTACCCGCGTACTATTTATCGGTTTTGAGTGCACTTGTTCTGTCGTTCGCTCCCTACTCTGATGTCTTGCTACCTTCGTTATGCTGACTGGTACGACTACGTTGTATTGTACTTGTGGTTTGAACAAATTTGTCATGCTTCCTGTTCGTCTGGAATCAACGAGCTGTATAGCTAGTCTCTACACCTCAATACTTGTACATTGTCGCATTTTCCCTGTTCTCACTTCAGCCCGGACAGTAATACCAAAACAGCAAATGCATGAGCCAGAGGTGTATAATACAGGCATTGACATCGTGGGCACCTAAGTCTGCCACCCACCACTGGTCGAAGCACCACCGGCGTTTCCCCAGCCACCAGGACTGTTACTCCCCCATGTGCCCCCTTGCGCGCCCCACCCGGCCTGTCGAGGAGATGATCCCCATGTCTGCGGTGCCGGTGCCGGTGTAGTTCCCCACCCCGCATTATTCGCGTTCGGGCTTGTACTTGACGGCCACCCTGGGCCTGAACCGTTCGCACCCGCGCCCGCGTTCCATCCAGGCGACGATGATCCCCCCCACGCAGCCGCACCGTTGGTCCGGGGAGGCCCGCCGCCGCCGTTCGGCTGTGGTAGCGATGCCTCGGGCCCGGGGAGCACGTCCAGCTCGGGATCGGCTTTGAGACCCAAAATGAGATTGGCGAGTTTTGTTTGGAGTTCTTGCAGACCCTGCGAGGGTGTGAGCGGCTGGTCTCACATTCGGGAACAAGATGAACAGACCTTCATGACCACCTCCTGTGGACCGAGACTCCCGTCTGTTTCGACGTCAAGGTAAAAGCGATTTGGCCGTGCATTGTAGTCAAATAGATCGTCATCCCGGGGCGCCTCCTCTTCCTTAGCATTTTCGCTCAGAGGCCACTCCGCACGCTCATCGGACTCGAACCAATATGTTGTATGCCGCAGCTTATTGTGGGGATCATACTCGAAAGCCACTGCTGAACATGGTGACCATTTTGCATGTTCTTTTGCGATTCCCTGAGGGAACCATAAGTGTCAACGAGATAACACAAACCTGCTGATGAGGTTGACCTTTTTCGCTATACAGCGTAGCTTCAGCTCTTGGCCCTTGCGGATTTTGCATATGAGTATTGGGCGAGCGTCGGGATCATCTGCAAAAATCCAAAGTCAGGTTTAAACGTAGGAAACAGGCGCTGGACGCACCTTTGCCCACTGGATGTCCAAAGTTGCCACCTCGTCTTGCTAGCTCCTCACCCCCGTCTCCATCGTCATTCCAGTTATTCTGGCCTATTCTCGGCCCTGTTACGTCTAGATGTGCGCTGGTCACATCCATGGTAACGAGTTCATGGCAGGCAACATTGAGAGTGAGTTCGACGGCACAGAACTGGCACCATGACAGACATGTACAGTCCTGCATATAATAGCATCAACACAGCATTCATACGTAATAAGAGGAACTTACGCGAGTATATCGCATCCCTTCGTCACAATTGTGGCTTACAAGGGGAATCATGCCCAGACGATGCGCTATGAATTCATCGGGGAGGACGGTTGTGTTGGTCTCAATTTCCACCATGTCGATGGCTGTGGCGAGGCTCAGCCGCTATGAAAGTTCCTGGAAGTTCGACACATACCTACGGTTGGAATATCGGCCATCATGACCCGGCGGAAAGAGTTCGCGAGCCTGTCCAGACCAGTGGGTAAGTATAGTATATGAGGAGCGAGTAGCAAGACGGCGTACGCAAGATCGACGTTCTCAAGCACAAAGTTGACATGGTCCTTCTTGAGTTCGCGAATACGAACGATGGGCTCGGATTCTTGGGCCATGGTGAACAATACAGTCAATACTGCAAGTACTTCTTGAAGTCACTGAGCGAGCCCGACGAGAGGAAGTCGGTTTACATAAGCACGACCACTGATCGAGTCGTCCTGGCGCCTATTCTCGTCCCCGACCTTTCGTTATCGCTTGCACAGGCGGGTGTGTCGATTCAAATAAGGCTGGTTATAGTCTCCCCTACTCGTCTACTTTGAAATCCGCCTTCAGTCAGCCCAGATTGATGATTATTCCTGACTCTGGACCCCCGCCGTGTCCATCCTCTCTCTGCAAGGATGTTGCACATTACATTTGGACTCTGCTCGCTGCTTCTTTCCATCTTGTCTAGCCTTGTTGAGTCTCAAGTCGTGTCTCCGGCAGTGATTGCATCGGAGTACTCGCTCACGACCAGCACTTCCTTGCCTTTCCCTACTGCGACGCTGTCATCCTCCGATACTCAGTCTTTCCTAGTCTCCTCCTGGTATCTGAGCAAGGGCCGCGTACAGAATGGCGCGACGGATCTCTCCTTTGTTTCCGACCCGTTTCCCAATAGTTCCGTCCCTGCAGGGAATACGTCCTCCCCCACGCCAACAACACCAGTCCTGCAGGTCACGTATCCTTCAGGAAGCTACTCACATGATACTGGCGGCGCCCAGCTTTACGCGTTGTGGAACGCGTCAGGCAACGCTCAGTTCCAGTCTATGTTACTCACGTACGAGGTAGCGTTCGACACAGACTTCGACTGGGTTAAGGGCGGGAAGCTTCCTGGTCTTCGGGGTGGACCTGATCCTGATGAGTGCTCCGGTGGTGCCCCAACGAACGGCTCCGATTGTTTCAGCGCAAGAGTGATGTGGAGGACTCAAGGAGAGGGCGAAGGTGTGTCTCGTTCTCGTCTTTCACTTGTGTTCCTCGTGAGGTTATGATGACTCTTAACACACTCTTGATTGTAGTGTACGCGTATTTCCTGGAGCCCCATGACCTCTGTACGAACTCTAATTTTCTCTGCAACTCGGATGGGTACGGCACAAGCATCGACCGCGGCTCGTTCAGCTTTGTTGCTGGGCAGTAAGTTCAGGCCTCTCTCTGGCTATAGATCATGCGACTCAAAGAAGCATCATCCAGGTGGAACAGGATTACACTCTTGGTTCGTCTCAACAACCCGGTCAACACTGCCAACGGACAAGTTCAGCTATAGTAAGCACACGTTCTGCTGGCCTTAGACAGTACTTTATCTTCGATTGTCGACCGAAAGCTATAACAACGTAAAAGCAATCGACGAGCGGAACCTGCAATATCGTAACAGTACCGATATCAACGTCGGAGGTCTATATTTCTCGTACGCCCTATGCTTCTCCCTACTTGACATGGCCTTTACGATGTGCTGTGCATGGTCATATTTCAACTTGGTTGAAGCACTTTCTTCGGAGGTGAGCTATGTTTTCTGAACTTCTCCTTGAGCGAGCTGATGAATGATTTGTATTCGCAGGTAATAATGCGTCGTGGGCAACCCCCCAGACTGTGCACACTTATTTCCGCAACTTCCACATGTGGGCGAGTACGGCGCCCTCCAACTTCACTACGACGTCGGGGTCGCGCTCTATGTATACGAGTGCGTCGGTCGTGGGCTCGTTGTGTATGTTACTCGCCATTGTCGGTGCGTTTGCATAGGCGTCGATGGGACAGTCCCGCTCGTGTTTATCTCAACGTCTGGCGTAACTTATCACTATCTTATCATTCAATTTTGAAGATCTGTCTTGTGTACGAACTGGGCATTGGTAAGATGAGTACCACGCGCGATAACTGGTCTTCGAACTCGAGATGTGAGTACTTGACTTGGGATGATGACGAGTCCGGAAGGCGAAGCAACCGAGGACTGTCAGCCCGGCTTATGGTGTGGGTACAAAGACACGCCACCCCGTATGGTGTTCGCCTATCATCAAATACCCTGCAAAGTACATGTCAGTGTTCTGCAATAAATACTGTTCGGTCAGACAATGTACATATTCACACCACCAACTTGTCTGAAATACTTTGTCGATGGATGGTTATGGTCCAATGAGATCCAGTAAAAATGTCATGCGACTCGCGAGTTGATGTTGAGGTCAGGCGTGTCTCGTAAGCCGACAGGACGCGTCCGTGACGCGGAAATGCGACCAGTCGTCAAAATGCATGAGATCTCTCACAGCGACCTCTTTACAAATTCCTTCAACAGCGCGAGCGTAGGCCGCGTATAGCTGAGACTCTTCTATCAAAATGGCACATAGCCAGCGAACCAGCGCCGTGACGCGGTCTCTAACCCGTTCACTGGCGTCATTAAACACCACACCCCCGGCCGGAAAGAGGTACGTTATTCAAGCGTGTCCCAATTTCTCGCAGTATTGACTCTCTTTGGACAGTCCTACAGGTGGGTGGGCCGTTTCTATGTAGAATTTCGTGAGGTGACGTTGCCATGAAGCCATTGTCATGCTGAACATGGGCGGACCGTCCACTGTACGCTTTCCTCCACACAACTACTTTCGTGGCTCATGCATCGTCGCTCCAGGTCCCTGAAACACACGACTTCCTCAAAAATCTCTTCTCCGACGGTGACCTCATCCCTTTACCTTTCCAGTCCGTCCTTGCCCCTTGGATCGCCCGCAGGCGCACGCCTCAGATCGAGAAGCAATACACGGCTATCGGTGGAGGCTCCCCCATTCTGCGCTATACGAACTTGCAGGGCGAGCGCATGGCGGCACTGCTTGACGAGCTCCATCCTGCCACGGCACCGCACAAACATTACGTAGCGTTCCGCTATGCGCGGCCCCTGACGGATGAGACCGCGCGGCAGATGAAATTAGACGGGGTCAAGCGTGCCGTGGCATTTACGCAGTATCCCCAATACAGTTGTAGCACGACGGGAAGCAGTTTGAATGAGCTGTATCGGAAAGGGAAGGCAGGTGAGATCGGGGATGTTGAATGGAGCGTGATCGACCGATGGGGCACGCATCCCGGGTTCATCGAGGTAAGCATGCTGTGGTACACACTGGTATGCGCCCATATAGTATGTCTGACACAATCCCAGGCTGTTGCACAGAACATCGAGCGCGCACTCGCAAAGTTCCCCGAGTCCACGCGCT
This sequence comes from Amyloporia xantha, assembly GCA_036971615.1. Lineage (NCBI taxonomy): Eukaryota > Fungi > Basidiomycota > Agaricomycetes > Polyporales > Adustoporiaceae > Amyloporia > Amyloporia xantha. The sequence goes on from JAYKKR010000005.1 coordinate 1,946,130, forward strand.
CTGAGACCGTGTTGCTCTTCTCTGCACACTCACTTCCCATGTCAGTCGTGAACCGCGGGGACCCATACGTACTGGAGGTGTCCGCGTCCGTCGCAGCGGTGATGGATCGGCTACGGCACTCCAATCCTTATAGGCTCGTGTGGCAGTCGCAGGTAGGGCCGTCAGCCTGGATGGGCATGCAGACGGGCGAGGCCTTGAAGGGGCTCGCGCGGTTGGGACGCAAGCAAGTGGTTCTAGTGCCGATCGCGTTCACGAGCGATCATATCGAAACACTGTACGAGCTGGACCTGGAGTATGCCAAAGAGGCAAGAGAGGTGAGGATTGAATGCCGTACTCGTGCGGTCTGACGTTTGGCATGGGGCGCTGATGCTAGTTGACGCGCAGCACGGGATTGAGGTGCACCGAGCAGAGTCGCTCAACGAGTCGCCGGTCTTCATTCGCGCGCTCGCTGACATGGCCGCTGGACACTTGAAAGATTTCTCGACGGGCAAGGCTGGATACACGAGCACTCAGCTGGGCCTGCGATGCCCAGGCTGCACAAATGCGACATGTGGGCAGCAGAAAGCTTGGTTCGCACGTGGGGGGCGCTAGGGGGGCCGCGAGCGGTACGAATACATATGATGAACATTCTTGTGACGTCTCTTCCGTGCTTTGCTTGTAATTGAGTTTTGATAGGAGGCCTGCCGACGGCGAAGGTGGGTCACTAGGTCGTGAGTTGTCCTGGAGGAAGCATTGGATGTGTGAATGGGGGGACACAACGGACGCCTGGTCGAGTGGTCCTGAGTCCGTGAGTGGTCTGCAGCTGGTAGACGTTTCACAGCCTCAGCATTTTGGTACGCGCCGGATTCAGTCCGACTGCCGCGATAATATCAAACCATGCATATCGTTCGAGGAAATGTCACGCCAGCTTAAGCCTATGTACACTACCGTAGTCTATCCTATTTTACCTGCACGGTCAGTCTGCTTTGGGCAGCGCCCTGATAGCTATATAGAACATCTTCCTATCGGCTGAGATTTACCTCCATTGCTGGCATCCGCTGCTGTGCTAGCACGCCATGTCCCCCACCGCTGTCTCCTCCCCTGGAAAAGTTCTCCTTGCTGGAGGCTATCTTGTCCTTGACCCGGCTTATTCTGGTGTGGTCGTGTCCACCAGTGCTCGATTCTACACCATCGTGCAGGATCTGGACGAAGCTGCAACCATAGCGCGTGCAAAGGCTGCTCGGCCTATTGAGATCCGTGTACGATCGCCCCAGTTTGCCGACGCGACCTGGGTCTACTTCGTCCACTTCGACGTCGACGGTGTCCGCGTAGAGCAGGTCGCAGACAAGTAAGAGCATTATCGCATCGCATTCGGTGTACTTAACAATTTATCACGGGTCAGTACGTCGTCGTCTTCGACCAAGAACAAGTTCGTGCATATTGCGCTGCAGCGCACTCTCACTCTAGCCTTAGAGTCCAAGGGCGCAGGGGCATTGCAAAACAGCCTTTCATATGGTCTCGATGTGACCATCGTCGGCGACAATGACTTCTACTCGCAGAGAGCACAGGTCACTACATACCATTGTGATGCCCCGGTGCGCATTTGCTCAACATGCTCTATTCACCCTAGCTAGCGTCAAGAAATCTCCCGCCTACGCTCGCATCGCTATCAGCTCTTCCACCCTTCAACCATACCGGCGTCCGTTTGCCTGAAGTGCACAAGACGGGCTTGGGCTCTTCCGCGGCGCTCATCACTTCGCTCGTCTCAAGTCTACTCGTCCATCTCGGCGTCATCCCGCGCAATTCCTTCACGAACGATGCGGAAGGCGGCACTGCATCTGCAAGCGAAGGTCGCCGTCTTGCGCACAACCTATCGCAGTACGTGCACTGTCTCGCGCAGGGCAAGGTGGGAAGTGGATTCGATGTCTCGGCCGCAGTCTTCGGTAGCCAACTGTATACCCGATTTGATCCCGCCGTCCTGCAGCCTCTCATGAACGACGATGCTGTGAGTCGCTCTAGCTGCATTTGTCTTGCTGAGATACAGACGATGACTGTTTCACTTCTGCTCTGGCCCACAAGTCCGCAAACCAGGCGCTCACACCGATAATATCCCCGTCAAACGCCGCGTGGAACTACCGTGTAGAGCCATTCAAGCTTCCGCCTCTGACGAGGCTCATGTTAGCAGATGTCGATGCGGGGAGTGACACCCCGTCGCTCGTAGGGAAGGTGCTCAAGTGGCGCAAGGAGAACTCCACGACAGGTCAGGGTCTCCGCGCCTACTATAAGCATGGTTCTGATATCCCCTTCAGCAAATGCACGATGGGATGCGCTAGATAAGGTTAACCACGCGCTCAGCCGGACATTATTGAAGCTGTCAGAGATGCACAAGCGTGATGCAACTGTATACGCGAAGGCGGTGAAGTACCTATCGACATTACAAACCGTGCAGGTACATTGAGGAATCACAAGACTATGATGTTGATTACGGGCACTGATGTACGCATGCTACTTTTCCCCCGTTGCAGTGGCTTGCAGTCAACCCGAATATCGTGTCTGCCACCCAAGAGATCATGGACGTATTTGCGGAGGCTCACCGTCTATCGGAGGTGAGCACCTGAGCCTCCCAGTTATGGTCACACCATCCTCAGCGGCTTCCCTTCATATGCAGGACATACGTGCCAAGATGCGCGAGATGGGAAACCTCTCCGGCGTCCCGATAGAGCCTCCTGAACAGACTGAATTGCTCGATGCATGTGTTTCTGGCGCTGGTGTAATCGGCGGAGGAGTGCCAGGTGGTAGGTCTTCTCTCAGAGATCCTTCGGCGATTTCCTGGTTCCACGCTCACCCTGTCTTCTCACAGCGGGCGGCTACGACGCGATTTGGCTCCTTGTCCTCGACCCGGTCAATTGCCCCCAAGCGGAGCTGCCCTCGAGCCGTGTGGAGCGCATATGGGCAGGCTGGAAAGGCCTCGACGTGTCCCCGCTCTCCGCATCCGAAAGTGTCGCGAAAGGCGTCCGGATCGAGGAGATCGAGCGTGTTTCTGGCTTGAAAAAGCTCGTCGATGCACCGTGGTGATCGTGCGGAAGAATGAATTGAAGGGATTAGACGATGTACAAGTACTATGCAAGTATATATGCAGTCCGTCCGGTAAATAATGAAGTCCGTGCCTAGTCTTACCAACAGTTGCCCCGAGTAAACATCTAGTCTCAGCTCTTGAGGTGTTTGCAGAAGAGCGACAGCACACTGGCTGTCCTATAATCCGGGAGCAATAGTAGTGTGCTTCGCATGGTCAGTTCCCAAGTCCGTACCACTAGACACATATACGCGCTCCGCCCTCCGGTGTCCAAACCTTCCCGAGCGCGAGATAGAGGGAAATGACCATGACAATCACTCCAAATGTGACACATGCGATGGCAGGTAACTTGCCACGCGCATACCACTTCGTGCCGAGGTCCGCGAGACGCAGGTAGCAGGCAGCAGGAAAAATAAACGCGAGTGCGGTCGCAGACGCGCCACCCGTGATCTCCAACATCACGCCAAGATCACAAGTGATAAGCGCAACTAGGCAGAATCAAGTATAAGTTGAAGGGATCAAGACAAAGAAAAGGCATAAACATACTGATCATGGAGGAGCAGAGGATGACTGTCGTGAAGAAGACGTGTCGTTGCATGCTGAACACCTCGTGGGCGAAGAAGTACTGCTCAATTACCTGTATAACCGGGTTGTTTGAGAAATGTTTTCCACTGGCCTGTGGAACACCTGAGACATACCTCTCTGCAGACGAAGAGCTCAAGAGGAAGAGTTGTGAACATGTTCAGCCCAAAGCAAAATCGGGCTACATTTATTAACGTGTCATCCTTGTCAAATACGTCAGCCTCGGTCAGAAGCATCCATGTGTGTAAACATAGGGTACTCACCCCTGCGAAATTGTTCAGGATATTCCCTTGTGTTTTGTCTGTAAAGACCAGGTACGCTGAAATTGCGAGGGTGCAACACGCCACGAGCGATATCGCCGTCGAAATATGCGTGACCTTCGCAAACCGATCCAATGTTGGTGTCCGCAGACTCCCATATATCAGCAGCGAATTATGATGGCACACGAACGCGAAGCTGATCACGCCGATGGCCTGGAATACACCTGGGCCTAATACGGTAAACCTTTTGGCGGGGTCACCCTTGAGCTCTGGAGGAACTCGGGGGCTCTCGACAAGCACTGACGCGACAATGATGAGCATACCGATGAGTGCGAGTAGCGACGCGCGGGCGAGTTTGTCGATGGAGCGGTGCAGCGAGAGGGGGTAGGATACGCAGATGGTACACAGCGCGATGACGAATTGGCGCTTGGTGAGGAGGGAAAGAACAGGGATCGTGTAGAGAGTGGGAAAGACGGAACGGATAACGTGCGGAATCGTGTCACCTACAACACAAATGTTGGTCTATCGCGCGTGGGTGCATCATAGAAACTCACCAATGATGATGCCGAAGGCGCACATACCTTACATATTGCATGAGTAGAGCTGGGGTGGATTGTGACTAGCTATCTTACCTCCGAATGCGAATGCAAATTGGAAGAACGAAACAGCTGCACGCCCGCTGGAGCCGAAGCAATGGTTCATGATTTCGATATACGAGTTGCGCCCGCTTAGTTTCGCATTGACCACAATGAGGCGTATCGTCCAGTCAGTGACTGCGCAGAGCACGACTAGCAATATAATACCCGTCACAAAGCCTGCTTGGCGCACTGCATATGGCAGACCTGATCTCGAGACAGGCTTTAGTAACGAGCCAAAGAGATGACAGGATAACATTTACCGATGATGCCTGCAAGGAGCGAATTTAGTAGAGAAGTAGCATAGACCACAGGTACTTACCTGCGCCCAGGATCGAATTGGCCATATTCGCTACCGAGTCGAGCATCCCACCGCCCGCATGCCGCTTGGCCGCAAGTGCCTCCAGGTCCACCTCGTCAATGTCTTCGCCCCCATCCCCACCTTGGTGTTGAAGCTGAAGCGTCCCGTCTACGCTTCTACGCGCCGATGCCGAGTCGAGAAGGCCCACAAGCAGCGGAACTGTCTGGTCTCGATGCCTGGCCCGGGACGACCGTGGCGGCCTTTGCGATTGCGTCACTTCGAGCTGTGCGAGGTCCTCGCGGGACAGCTCGTCCGTGTCCAGTTCGTATTCTGTCCAGCGACATCGGTGTCTGCTCACAGTCAGATTGGCAAAAAGTGACTCACGCACCGGCTTCACGGCTCTCAAAGGTAGACCTGAGAGGGGGCCCGATCACTTGCACGTCTTCTTGGAAGCGAACATGTCCGGCCTTGTGCTCCGCTGAGTCTGCATCGCTGAGGAGGGACGACTCTTCCGGCTCATCGTCGTCGACGGAGAAGAGGACATCGTCAGACGTGTGGTCTTCGTCTGAATGGTCGAGTAGTGGTTGCCGTGCGGAGCCCTCTCGATCACTGTCTCGCTGTTTACTTCTACCAAGCATCACTTCCAAGGGTCATGAACGTGTTCAGCTTGTTGGTACAAGAAACCGCAGTGACAGCCTGAGCAGAAAGTGTTGGGTGCGCGGTGAGCGCACAAGGATGAGCCTTTTCCTAAGGTCAATAAGCCAGTATCTGCACTATATCCGAAGGCCAATGTAGTGGGTCCCGGAGGTGTGTCAAGAAGGTGCGACCCGGAGCGCTAGAATTGGCTACTTGGCAGGACGTTCTCGCGCGGAGCTCAGCAAATTGTGCAGCCTCGAAAAGCGTGAATATATCGTGTCGTAGTGTATAGCACAGGTCGATAGGGTCGACGATGAAGAGATGCAAGCCTGAGACACGCAAAACTCATGAGAAGGTCATGTTGATCGCCGCTGAGCTCGGCGCCTGCAAGAAACGCGCGCACGCGAGCCGTACAGAGCCGTACGTGTCTAAGGCTGTCTTCACTTGAGTCCACTCGGACAAGGTTGAAGACATAAAATCTGCACTGCGATGGCTGGTCTGGCTTCAATGATCCTGCTATGTTACACTACTTCTCACAGCCATGCGGTGGCTTCAGCTGTAGTATCCAGGCTTTGCCAAGCGGTTTGCTCTCGAGACTCGCTCGATGATAGGCCAATGATTGAAAATGGCCAGACATTTGCATATGGAACGTCGTCATCGTGTATGCGATGCCGCGGAACGCTCTCTGTCCCGCTCAAATTTCGCTCCTGTTCGGGGTCGCTAGAGTTGGCCAATATCTATCTGCTGCTATCTACTATGTCTGTAATGGCGTGGAGCTCGAGATTTACAAACACGCTATTTACGGAGCGTAAAAGGACATGTCTGGTGCATGCTGTTCCCACAGTTGAGGTGCGCCCCATATGTACGCATACTCACGACCAACCGGTACTGTTCGTGTTCATAGCTGGCCGCTGGACAGCGTGGGTGGAGTGCTAGGCTCATATGGAATCGCCCCTCGCATATAAAGGATGATTGTGATCCGCTTCGATGGCTTGCTAAGGAAGATGCTGCATTGGTAAAGTGCGCGGTTCTCGTTCCTGTTGTGTGAAGAGGCAGTCGAATGGCGTGACGCCGGATGGCGCAACATATTTTCCTATTATAGAATTTCGCGACTACCTGGGTCAGCGAACAATGTATTGATCTCGACGTATAATCTTCAAGGTTCTGTGCAGAACGGGAGGGGACGTACGTTGGATTGCCGTCGGTGTGTCAAAGTACAATTGATGAAGAGACGAGCACACCGCAGTCACACCTCTCTGTATCACGCAATCGCTGGCTCCTCTTCCGTGCTGGTAATCTTACTGTGATATTTCCGCTTTACGTATGCTCGACCGTGACTAGCGCCATGCATATTCCAAGATGGTCTCCCATGGCGTACCGCTATAAGATCTACGCGAGCTTCGGCGACTTCCTCTCTTTCTGTGCAGACCCTCGTGCCGTCCATTCAGGGAACCGACCGCCCGTCGACTCCAGCGAAGCGCTCCTTCCAAGACAAAATGGCTACCGCTAGCAAGGATGGTTCTGTCCACGGCACCCTGTCCAGGAAGGAGTCCGTTATATCCGAGAAGGAGGCGCAGCCGGAACGGCTGACGGGCGAGAGCAGAGCAATCGCCGAGAGAAAGCTCGTCCAAAAGCTCGATTGGCGGCTCTTGCCAGCCCTGACGATGCTCTACCTGCTCTCGTTTCTCGACCGCTCGAACATTGGCAACGCGAAACTCGACGGCCTGACGAAAGACTTGCACATGACACAGGCAGATTACCTCAACGCATTGACAATGGTACAGCTCCCTCGATCATCTTGTTTCCGCTCGCTGATGGGTCCTCGATCAGTACTTCTTAGGCTACGTGCTGTTCGAGATCCCCAGCAACATTGTCCTCAAGCGCCTGACGCCGAGAATATGGCTTCCGACGCTCATGGTGGTCTGGGGCATTGTATCTACTCTAATGGGTCTGGTTCACAATTATAGCGGTCTCATGGCCGTCGTGCGTATATTCCAGAACCTGCGGCTGAGCAACAACTCAATATTTACTGGTGTAGCGCTTCTTCCTGGGCGCCACGGAAGCCGGGCTGTTTCCCGGTGTTGTCTACTACTTGTCGTGTTGGTACAAGAGGAAGGAGCAACACTTCCGTATTTCTATCTTTTTCAGCGCCGCTAGTCTTGCTGGTATGTTTTAATCGGCATTTGTGAGCTCCCCGCTTATACGGATGCAGGTGCATTCGGTGGCGCCCTTGCATATGCGATCGGCGAGATGGCAGGAGTCGGACATAAGTCCGGCTGGTCGTGGATATTCATAATCGAGGTGACAACTACGTCCATCTTTTGCAACGGTCTGTTCTATGGCGCTAACGTGGCTTGACATAGGGATTGCTGACAATCGTTCTCGCCTCTGCGTCTTATCTTTTCGTACATAACTATCCAGACACCGTCTCATTCTTGAGTCCTGAAGAGAAGCAGCTCCTTCACGAGCGTTTACTCGAAGATAATGATGCGCTGAGCGGAGAAGTGTTTGCTTGGCGCTTTGTCAAGAAGGCGTTCGAAGACGTTAGTGTTTGGCTGTACGGATTGTGTTTTGTGGGCTGTTCGCTTCCCCTCTACACATTATCATTATTCCTTGTGAGTCTTTCGCTATGTGGATATCCATTTACTCAGTACCACGCCGTCCGCAGCCCACTATTATCAGCGATCTTGGATATACAGCAGCGGAAGCGCAACTCCTTACAGTCCCGCCGTATTTCGTCGCCACCGTGCTCACGTTCGCGACTGCCTGGGGCTCGCATCTCCTCAACCGCCGCGCGTTATTCATAATTATCGGCGCAGTTTTGGCCATCATCGGATACATCATCCTCATCACCTCTGCCAAGACCGGCGTCCAATACTTTGCCACCTTCCTGTGCGCCGGTGGTATATACCCGGCCACAGCTATTACGCTATCGTGGCCTGCCAATAACGTCTCGGGTCAACTGAAACGTGCCGTCGCTTGCGCGCTGCAGATCAGTGTGGGCAATGTACGTCCTTGTATCGCATTCGTCAGGCAACGCAGTGGGGGCTGAACGGCTGAAACGATACGACAGGGATTGGGTGCGATCGTCGGTACTCAGTTATATCGGTACGCGCCGAGATTCTACCTCGGGCATGGGTTCTCGATCGGATATTTGTGTCTGGCGATCGCGGCTGCTTCGTTGAACTGGTTCGTTCTGGGTCGACGGAATGCGGAGAAGGAGAGGCTGCTGGAGTCTGGTCAGTTACCCTTGTCCGATGAGGACGAGAAGGAGAGCCGTCTGCGTTTGGGCGATGAACACCCGTCATGGAAGTTCCAGCTATAGAGACCCTTCGGAGGCTGTAATTAAATACTATATCGTTGACTAGGTCTGAAGATATGATACATGACTATACCTTCACTAGACTCAATATTCTGTCTAAAGGTGGCCGGTGATTGTCGCTATATATCACAGCGCCCTCCATATGTCAATGGGTGTCTCGCAGATCATTCCAGTACGTTAGGAAGCTCGTCTTAGCATGTAAATCAACGTGATGACTCGAGATATCTAGCAGGATTGATTGAAAATAAGATCGTGCAATATATGCAGTACATGTCACAACATGAACCATGATAGCACCCAGCTTGCCATTCTGTATTAAATCCCAATTTTCCTTCGCCGGTATGATATAGCAATTTTATACAGCTGCCTGATGGTACCGCAGCACTATTTGATACAGCATGTGCACAGTGCTGTCCCTGCAACGTTGAGAAATGTCAGATTTTGAGAGAACTAATCTGCTGATTGTAGAATATCATCACTCACATGACTGACTGACAGCTAACTATGTTTCACAGTAGTATATCTCCTACTCCCTATGTGGTCCCTTCATCAACAGGCGAGCCTGGGCTTCTCCGCGAGGACTGCTGTAGTTCAATGTTCTCGGCGGCTTGGCGCGCTAATGGAGATGGGGTCGCGATGGAGGTCATAGGGACCGGAAAGCGATGTCGTAAGCCGGGCTCTGTCGATGGGGATCTAGTTGGTCCTGCCGAGGATTGCTGGACATAAGTCAGTCGCATCAGTAATTTGACGAGATGATAGTTTAGACATACCGTAACAGAGCCCGTGTCACCGAACACCTCCTCCGTATCGTCCACTAAAACGAATATCAGCCAAATGAACTTGAGTTCAATGCGAGGAGACACAAGACACACTCATGATCGCCTGTTTATCCGTGAGATTCCAATCGCCGGTAGGCGCCTGGAGCTCCTGCATGTCACCGTGTTTCGTGTCTTGCTCGTCCTTTTCCAGCTTCTTCTTGTCACCTGCTTCCACGATTTCCCATGGAACAAGCGTCCTTCGATCTGGGGCTGGAATTGCGCCCGGATCACCAGCGGGACCAAAGACCTTGGCCTTGGCCATGGCGCCCTTGAGAGCACTCATCCATTTGTTCCGGCGGGTAGCTATATTGAGCGTTGAGATCCTCGGGTCGACTTTGAGGTGCTAGACACTGACCTTTCAGGTTGAGCTGCTGCCAATTACCCTTATACCTGATATCGGCGGTGAGCACCATTTTTTCCTGTGCGGGCATGTCTGCGGACTTGTGAGCATGTGGTTAAGAAGGGAAGCCGGATAACACACCAAGTATCGTGATGTCAAAAATGGGTTGGAAGTCGCGTCTCTCTACTTTGAGGAAGGCGATCATCAGCTCTCGCAGTTGTTCTATTTGTTCGAAAGTCGTCCCGAAGTTCTACGGTTGATCGTATGATTATATAACTGCATCGACTTAAAGAGGGGATCTTACCACATCGAAGGTGAAAGTTTCGGACATTTGAGGACTGCGCCGCATATTTTGTATGAACTACGTTTGTTCCCATCAGGATGGACGGTCAGACAGGCTGTGTGAGGCTACTAACCTTTGTGTTGAGAAGCGAGTGCGGAGCTTGCACAGAGCAAGAGTTCGTATCGAGAAAGACAGTGCTCAACAGGCGGATATCCTTCACGGTGTAGTCCAAGCTGTCGATCGACACCCTGTCTCCCACATCGTACGGATGCTTGACGAAGAGGAAGATGATGCTGATCAGCACCTCGCCTAGACTGGTTCCGATCAGCCAGCTGAGTCCTATATTTAGCGGTGTAATCAATGACATATGAAGGAGTAATAGGGCTGCAGATCGACGGACCGAGCACGAATGTCCCTGCGCTCGTGACAAGGGTGAGCAATTGTGCTTCCTGTGCGGAAAATTGAATCAGGCTGCTGATGGGTGCTATCGTGTGTTGTAGATACGTACCAACGCCACTGCAATGATCAGAATGACGACGAAGAAATAAACGGTCATGAAAATATTGTCCAAGCGTCCGACAGCGCTGTCTAGGTCACGCATGGAGTGTTCAATCGAGAGCTGCTCCCGGTGGAATTCCCTGGTTCAATCGGCGTGAGACATACAGGAACGTTCGGTCCTACAAAAACTCCTTACATGCAAGCGATTTCGACCTCGTCTCTGGTGACATCCCCGTTTAAATCCTTGTCGAACAGTGTGAATGCAGCGTCTGCATCTTCCGGAGTAGCAAAAAAGTGCTGGATATCCCCAACCGTCAGCGACTTTGCACCGGGTTTCACAAACGAGTAAAAGAGACGGCGGGCGAGCTATATTACAATCCAATGAATGAGTGCACGGCTATGGGATTATTCAGTTGAACGAACCATGCGCGACTTGTTAGGCGACTCCAGGGCGGTCTTAACCATGGCCTGGGGGGAGTTGGGTTGAAGGAGGGAACTACCTCAATTCGTGAGCGACAGTGCCATAAAACCCTTCGACTAGGCGGACACTTACGTTCCAGCAATTTCTGACGCAACGTTGCCTAGGGCGGTCGTTGTGGTGGTAGCTGCAAACTTGACGCCATGAAGTGCCTTCTTCAAAAACCGCCTTGGTCTTTTCACTTCTGCATGTCCATCACGCAGGGTGTCGGAACGCCATGGCATGTCGCTCGAGCGCCGATACAAGTTGACGAGCACTCGGATTGCGAATTTCTGGTCTGCGACGCGTTCTGCATGTAGTATTAGACGATTGTGGGGGCTGAGAAATTCAAAATGGCAACTTACCAGCATATGACCGCTCGTGGAATTTGGTCGCGATCCACTGAATTGATACTTTCTCCGCAAGCAAGATAAGGGCACATTCAAATCCCGCAAACAAGAGCTTAGCGACGGTAGAAAGGGCCAGAGCGCTGTCAGAAGTGATGTCGGATACTCTTCGTGTATTTATCAGTGGTTGAAACGCGATCCATATGGCCAATGTCCAGCCGAACAAGGCGACGTATCTGGTAACACCTTTAGTGAGCATGCTTTTCGGGTGCAAGGAGAAAGTACTGACCGCTGCAGTGCGGTCAACCACTCGATATACTTCCGAGATCCAATGGAGATGACTCCGACTGTGACACGGGCGATGCGCGGCAGCACCATTCTGAGCGCATATAATCGGTCAAGTGGTCACTACATCTTTAAGTACCGATTTAACTTACGCAGAAGCAAGCGCACCCCACCATCCTTAAGATAATGCGGTCGTCAGTAGAGGACAGAGGCTCGACCTCGCTGACATACCACACCAGACGATAGTGAGCCAGATACTCCACCAGAGCAATTTTACACCCCATATCTACGGCATATATGAGGCCAAAAGCAACACCAGCTAGACACTCCATACCGTGGAACTTGGATATGCGGTGAACCCAAGGATACCAGGTATCCAGAGTGCACCGAGAACAGGAACGATGTAAATGATCCAGCGCGTAACAATGGAGACGTTCAAGAGGTAGTTGTAAGCCTTGGCGAGCTGTCCCCCGGCGTGAGCCGATCGCATCTTCCACAGAAGTGATGGTGAGAACTCACGCCGTTCTTGGGAGTATCGCCTTCAGCGAAGGCCAGATGAGCCTGGCTGGCATGCCTTGGGTCGAATTCTACGTAGGAATGCCTGATACCGCCTAGTACGTCCCAGTTGCTGCTCGAGCGATTGTGCGGTCGGAAGTCAGACGTCTCAGTGCGCTGATGACCCGGGGAGGCCTGGTGGGGCGCGGAGTCGTAGGGGGCGTAGTCCCTCGGCTTGGGTTCAGGCATCATCACGTCTGGTCTGCTATCCCTCCCCGGATACCTGTTGCGGTGCGAGGGAAGCAAAGGATAAGAGGGTGTCACGGGATCTGAGTCTCGCTGTGTAGGAGACGACGATGGGGTGTCGTGCTGATCGTCGACCGACATGGTGGGGGTGTGAGAGCGAGACATAAGTAAGGACAGCAGCGGAAGATATGTTTTCGGAGATGTCGCAGATTGGAAAAGTCGACTGGCAGGCCGGCCTGGCAGTGCCCGGTTGCTGCGAGGAAAGATGGACGAGGAATGGTAGATGTCGGAACAGGAGCAAAATGAAAGGACCCTTGATGTTTTAGTCCCAGCTTTTTCGATCGAGGGTGCCCGGGAATTGGACGGTGCACGTGATCGTACTTCGCGTCGCGCTTGGCATCTGCGTCATACGCTCCTCGAGGCTAAACGATTTCGGTTTTCAACGCCATCTCCAAGCGCTTGTCGACATTACAGGGTGCGTCGTAAAAATGTTGCTCACTCAATCCGGATTGACAAATGCTCACTTTCAATTCGGGCCCTGACATGCGCGTTGCACCCGGTCGTGTAAGATGGATTTGATGTTCATATAGCAAATTCGCATGGGTGCATTGCCGCTCCTCCTGCAGTAACGTACAAACGCGTCTCAGCAGGATTCCGTGTATCACAGTAAACGGTAGCTGGTAGCTTATAAATGTACACATCTGGAGGCAACAATGGGCCCAACCACGACCAGAGTCCCCAATCATGCATTATCGAATTGTAGGATGTAAGCTTCCGAATAAGTAGGTAACGATGCCCCGTATGAGAAGCGGTATATAGTTGAGATACTGTAGGCATCATGGGTATCATCTATGTGAGTGTCGCCGGAGTAACGAACCCGCCGTCCTGTTGAGCTCTGCGGCCGCAGTGGGTATAAACGACTTCACGGCCGACGCAACATCGTCAGACGTTGATGGTGGCGATGATGGAACCGATGAGGAATGTCGTCGAGGCTTGAAGATGAGCGTAATGATAAGCCCGAAGATGATGAGCAGAAGCAGGAATATGCATGCTCTTCTTCCCGTGTTCTTCTGGTACCTGGAGGGAGAAGCGCCCAATTGAGTGTCATAGGCTCCCATTCGACGTAAATAGTTAATAGCGAATATAGCGCACCTCGTGGCGACGTTCAACTCCTTGACAGCTTCCTCCATTTGGACGGCTGTTTGCTCAATGTTGTACTCAACGCTGTCCAGCAGCGTGCCCTGGTCAATGACCATGGCAGATAGGTCTTTGAACAGCTCCGCTAGTGATGCAATAGACTGTGCTATCTGCGTTAGCTCGTGGTCTCTTCTGCGCAGATCGACGTCAGCAGTCATCATGTCTTGCGCCATTGCAGCACGGTTGCGAGACTAGAAGTGTAGAGGAGACGATCAGGAGGCTCGTTCAATGCTACCGAGAAAGCACCGCTTAGCGGAGGATACGCACGGCAGCGGCGGCCTCGACGTCTTCATCAACAGCAGACAGGCCTTCTGAACCTTTGGACGACACTGTTCCCGATGCAATGAGCAGATCCTGGTTCTTTATCGCATGACCTTGCAACTCTATAGAGCGCTAAATGAGCAATCTGAAGTGGACGACCTGACAATTAAGGAAAGTACGAACTTTCCATGTAGACCCGCTGTTTCTTCCGGAAGGTGGTACTGAGCTCCTGCACCTTCGCTGCGAGGCCCCTCTGTACATTCTGTGCGGCCAATTCCTGATGGTGTGACCGCCCGGATGAGGTAGGAGGAAAAGCATGTTGTGGCTCTGCACCTATCCGCTGAATAAGAGCATGACATCGGCGAAAGTCCTGTCCGGAACAGGGAAGGTGAACACGCGTTTGTGAGTGGCACTAAAGGCGGATGAATCAGATGCAGTACCTTGGTAATTTCTGTGCTGGCTGCCTCAATCTCCCTTTCTTCTGCAGACCGGTCCGAGAACCCGGGGAGGACGTGCTTCGCATGGAGCCTGTCGAGCGCAGTTACTACGAGCAACAATAATGCAGTGAGTTGACGCCCTGAGGACCCACGAGGAGGAGAAGAGTCAAAATGCAAAACATACTTTTAGCCTGCGTGCCGGCAAGTATTTCCTCTACCTGGTCCGCGATGTCGACCCTGTCTCACCGGCAATCGATGAGCTTCCCAGGAAACAACAGCGCATATGATCGGGTTTGCCGAACGGAAGAAAGGGTCTCACCACTTCGGCGGTAACTCTGCGTCTATGGATACGTGTCCAGCATCGTGATTAATGAGGTGTTCTTGCTCATCGCCGTCGTTGAGAGCATCGTCATAGTTTGTGAATACGCGTGAACGTCGGGTACGCGAGGAGCTAGCGCGAGAGTCCCTGTACGAGATGAAGAGCAGGGTCCTTGAGCGGGTCGTCGGCGACGTTGAGGAACCTGAAGACATTTGTGCGCAGCTTCTGGCTGCTGTGACCGCGGGCGGGAGTCGTCATGCCGTTATTTGTTTGTACACCGGCGCCATGAAAGTTAAACTCAAAAGGAAGCGACGGCTGGGAGGCTCGGGGCGCCGGGGACGGTGGCAGCTCCGGCGCCGGCGTCAGAGAGTGAGCACGCGACTGTCGGACCGGGGAGACGCCCGTGGTGCCGGCGTTCTTGGATTGTGCCACACTGCCACTCCCGTCCGCCAAAGCAAAGCCGCCTGGCGGAACACGCCCCCCGCATGCTGCTCGGACATCTGACAATGGAGGCTTCGCTCGACGTACACTCGCGCCAGTCCTTCTCCGTGAAGTCTATTGGGAGTCTATTCTTCTCCCTGCTTCTCCTGGGTGGATAGGAACGTTGTTGAACCTTGCAGAATGGCACCGTGCGGTCGGAGCTGTGCACGTTTGGCCCATCGGATCCGCCTTTGTCACCTCCGCGCCCCTGTGACATGAAATACAACGCTCGTCATGAGGCCGATGGCTCAACTTATAACTCGTTCTCAATCCTGTTGTCATCATCTCATTCCTGGTCCGCTACTTATCGTCCTCCATCAAGCCTTCCCACCTTCCGCGTACGGGCCACTTCGTTTCCTCCGAACGCGACACCAGCAATTGATTCTTATCGATCTCTGCCGGATCAGTAGCTCACTCTCCAGCCGTCTTGTGACTGGTTCTTGCCTTAGTTTCTTATAATAATTTACTGCTCGACCTCGCCTGCTGGTCTCTTGCTATAAAGGCTGATCGTGCTCGGTCTTAATGATCAATCGACACCTCGTCCCTCTTTTGAACTCCTGCCCTTGAACTTCTCAAGTGCGCTTCCAGTTTCGTACGCAGTCATCACTACGTCTTTGTCGTGAGCCCGTCGAACGTCTCTTCATCTGGACATCTCGTTGAAGCCCCATCCTAGGTCTTTACTCTCCTACATCAACATGTGCAATCTCGTCACGTATGTTTGTCGACATCATGCCACTTGTAACAAACCACTGACCCAATCTTCTGCAGCGAGGGTTACAAGTATGCGTGTGGGGTATGCTTGCGTGCTTGGTCCATTCCTGATCCTGTCTGACTATATGTCACGATGATCGGCAGCACTACATAATTGTTCGTATCCTCCGCTTTAAGACCTTTGCTTCCCATGTTGACTTTCTTTCAGGAACACAAGAAGCAGAAGATTGATTGTAATAACCCATACTGCATATACTCAAGGCGCCATCGCACACCTTGCCTGAACTGCCAATGCGAAAAGGTGTGTTTCGGAATACAACTATATGCACTGCGTAATTATCAACTAACTACTCGTCCAAAAGTTCTACGGTCCAGATGCCTCAGAAACGATTCTTGCTACTCGACCTGGGTTCTGTCTCGAATGCAAACCGTGGTACAAAGGCCAGAACGACGGTCGGTAGTAGTGGCGTCGTCCGGCTTCAGTTTCTTACATCCACATATTTATACTTTATTACTGCCTATTCTCACCCTACACCTGTTTTTATCCTTCATGATGCTGCATCGTCGCTGTTGATCCGCCATCACTGTCAGTCATCATATATCGCCAAGAGCCACAACCTGTATCATATCATTATGGTCCTCATATCTGCATCTAATAACTATAGTTTGTGTACTAGCACCTGTGATCTGATGGAAGAACCATGCGTGCCAACGGATTGAGTCTACCATTTGACCGCGAGTCCCACTACCTCGCTTTCTACAGCTCTGTACTGAGTTCGGAACAAACGCCGTCGTCGAGCTTCCGCATCGTCGTCCAATCGGGTCCTCCAGTTTATGTTTCGCTCACCGGTATTCGTTGGCCGGCACAAGTCCAATAACACTTGGTCAGCAAGGCGTTCGGCTTGTTTGGCATCCTTGTCGGGTGCTATACGCCCGGGTGATGGCGGCGGTGTAGGCAGCATGTGCCAATACGCCTGTTCCACCTTCTTCGTCCACTCCCTGTTTCCCCATTTCGCGTCTTGGATTGGACCAGTTCCGTCTGCTTCAACCTTTACCCCAGTTTCTTCCCAGTCTCTTGAATACCCTTCCACGTCCACAGTTTGCTGCGCCAAGGCGCCTGGCAGCGGCTTCAGCTGACCACCGCCGTTCACACACCCGCCGGGGCAAGCCATCACCTCAACGTAATCGTACCCCTTCTCTGCCTCCGCCACCGCTCCGTTGGCATCCCCCTTCCTCGCTCTTGCTCGATTCCGCAAACCCGCCATCCGCCCAGCAGCCCCACGACCGACCTGGACACCAGCCTCGCGCCCTACCTTCCGGACCACATTCTGCAGATTGCGGAAGCCGTAGCACTTCGCGCCTTTGAACACGACCTCGCCGGTTTCGCGATCGGTGAGGATGTATTCCTCGTAGTCCGAAGTCCGTACGGTGCGCACGGAGAGCTCGCATGACGGAGATGCATCGGTGAGCACCGAGATCAAAGATTGCAGATAAGATCCAGAGCTGGTGCCTGGATGCGTTATCAGCTCGGGTAACTCAATCTCATCTCCATCTCGGACGATATGCGAAGGTGAGGATTCGCTGGCGACGGGTATCGATAGGTCCCACTGCTTCTCCTGCATGAGCAGTTCCAATTCGCCGGTCGTGATAACGCAGTCGACGTCTCGTGTCGCATAGATTTCGTTGTAAAAGTCCTGCCGTGACGCCTCCAGTTTCTTGTCGTAGCAGGGCATAACCGTAACATGGTATATCTGATCAGGCCTATCCAGCAATCAGGGAACATGAGGAGACGGTAGATGGTATAACACGACATACTGTTTTCCCCACTTAGAGCCCAACCACTCCTTCACAAGAGTGCCCATGACTTGCTGCGGACTTTTCGTCGTGCTAATGAATGGAAGCATCTCCGGATGTGTCTTCTCCGCATAACATATCCAGCCTGGACAAGCGCTCGCTAGCATCGGCAACTTTCCCTCACCGCGTTTGCGCTCGGTAAACTCCTTCGCATGTTCCAGCAGCGCGAGGTGGCGCGCGAAAGTTGTATCAAAGACGTGCTCAAATCCAAGAACATCTTTGCAGAATGTCTCAACGCGTCGGAGGATCCGGGAGAGATCGACAGCCTGGGAGCTGCTGGAGGATACTGAAGCAGCGAGCGAGGCGAGGCTCTGCGGTGCGATGGAAAGTACTGGGATCTTGTGCGACGGCGTGCCCCGGTCGGGATTGCTGTTTAAAGCATTGAGAACCTCGGTATGCGACTGCAGGGTGATCAAAACGGATTCAGCGGAAGTGATGCAGCCACTGGATATGTGGTGTCAGATTTGCACAATTCACGGGAAAATAACTGCGCACCTACATGCCAGACAGTCGTTCAGACTAATCTGCGCTGTCTCGAGCTTCTTCCCGGCCTGCTGAGTCGTTAACCCGTTCGCGGAGACTTCGTAGTATGATCCGCTCGAATCGACCTGAATTTGGGTCTACATTGTGATGTCTCAGCACTCAATGTTGAGATATGCTCATAAAAACAAACTCACAGAAGCTGCCCCTGGATCCTCCGCATCTACTTTATTCGTCTGCTCAACGGGCTTGATACAAGCTTGCGACGGCGAAAGAAAGTCGCTCAGATCAGTGAGCGTCTACACTAGCAGTCAACAAATGGAGAGCCCAGTAGAATGCAAACGCACACACCA
Source organism: Amyloporia xantha (assembly GCA_036971615.1). Lineage (NCBI taxonomy): Eukaryota > Fungi > Basidiomycota > Agaricomycetes > Polyporales > Adustoporiaceae > Amyloporia > Amyloporia xantha. The sequence continues at coordinate 1,964,779 of JAYKKR010000005.1, forward strand.
GTGCCCCAGAGAATGCCATATCAACCTATCCAAGACGAAGGAGACCAGAGGGAAGGAAATGTTTGTAGCTGACTGACTTTGCCGGGACGACCTTTCCCCAGACTTCCTGACAAATGACCGGGAGCAGCCTCCGCACATGACATTTCCGTATATAGTAAGTCTTCAAGATTGTGAGCACCAAAGGACCAAAGGTAGCGTCACGAAGCATTTCTGAAGATTTGCAGGCCGCCTATGTTCCCAGGCAACTTCCAGCTCCTTTTCTCCCGCTGTCCGACGATTACTTGTATTAAGAAAGATAATCTTATTTTATTATCATAGGGGCTGTATTGTACGAACTAATGATAGTGCTACACAGCGGCACGTATGGAGCCGATTGTACAGTGCATGAGCGACAGAATTTGAAGTTATAACTGCGTGTTCAAATATAAACGAATGAGGATGCGGAGAATTACAACAACACACGCGTGCCTAATGGTACAACAACAGCGCGACAGACGGTAGCACAAATCAACGGCCAGGCTCGCGTGAACGACTAGAATAAATGCAGCCTGCGGCCTTGTATCCCGACTCCGCTACAGGGCTCCTAGAAAGAATAAAAAATAATCGACACCGAATGCAGGCACAAACTTAGCGGAGGGTTATCCCTCGCTCCGTGGCTGCAAGACGCTCCCTCTCAGCCACCGCATGCTCTTCTCCCGCTTCAGCGTCGCCCCCGCACGCGCAGACTTCCATAGCCGGCTCACCCGCGAGGCGTTCTGCTCCGGCGTGATGTGCATGAACGACTTGAGGCCCTCCTCCCCGCTCTCCTCCGTGTGGTTGGGCGGCGTGCGAGGAGGGTCGGCGCGTGGCCTTGAACGAGGGTGCGCAGCGGAGTGGCACAGCGAATGCGATGGTCGGGAGGCGAGCGAGAGGGAGGTGGGTAGCGGCGGCGCGGGAGGGGCACGGGAGGGTCGCGGATGACGAGGCGGCTTGGTCGGTGGTGTGGGTGCTTGGTCGGCGGTGGTCTGGATCCGGCGCACAGGCCGGCGGATGAACGGCACGCTCTTCGTCTTGCGGAGGGGCGACTCGGGGCGTGCGGAGACATGTCCATCTCCTGCCTGTATCCCGCGCGAGAGGCGCTCCGCGGATCCTTTGGATCCAGGCAAGCCACCAGGAGGAGAAACGGGAGCCCACGGTGTCTTGATAGCAGATTTGGACGCATGCGAGTCGGCGGTGACGGATCCGCGCGTACTGTAGGACGAGCCGGACGAGTCCGACGGGACGCTCGAAGCCTGCGGCTGGTCGTCCCAATGGACATGCAGGTGCGGGTGCAGGTCTGTAAGCGAGGACGAGCGTCGGCGGTGGCCCTTCGATTGGGAATTATAGCCGCGGTGGACCCGCTCGAAATCGAAGCGCGGGAGTAAGTCAACCGGCGGCGGACTGGGCTTCCCATCCTTGACTTCTTCCGCGAAGCTGCTTTGCGAGGCCACGCTCGAGATAGAGCCGTGAGACGTAAAACCGACGCGGGCGAAGGTGTTCGGAGTGATGCAATGAGTTTGGCGCTCGACAGGCTCCTCGGGCTGTTCCTGCTGTCTGCTTTGCTCCTCCTGATAAGCGCCGGTGTATTGTGCTTCTCGTGGGTCTTCGCCAATAGTGTGCAGCGCAGGAGACCGTGCACTAGACTCATAATCAGACTGGCCGTTCTCACTTTCGATTGCCTCGTCGTCGTCGTCCTCCTCCTCGTCATCGTCGTCAAAAAAGCAACCGCTATTATATTCCGGGTTGTACGTCTCCAGCTTCGCCATGCTCTCCTCCAGCTGCGCCATGCTCATGTCCGGGTCTATGACCGTCAGCCGGTTGTCGTGCGGGTCGCTGGTGTATGCGATGCTTGCGAAAATGTGAGGCGAGCCGACGAATGGTGGAGTGGGCGGCAGTGGCATATCAGGCGGTCCCTCGAGCTCGAAGCCTGACGACAGTGAGAGCGGGAACTCGGGCGTCCACTTGGGAGGGGAGGGAAAAGCAGCAGCGAGGTCTCGCACGGACGAGTTGGGTGAAAAGGGCGCGGTGAGCGTGTTGTCGCCGTCAGGCTGCCGATCCTCTGCCTCCCACGAATAGTCTTCTTCGTCTCCGCCACCATCGCGATGTGATGCCCCCGCCGCAGACCACTCACCCAGGTGAAGTTGCTCGGGCGCAATCCTGGTGGCGTCAGGACGTGCGAGGTTGAACCGGAGCGCCTCCGAAAAGTGAGCGTGCGAGTGGAAGTGCACGGCGCGGCGCCTCTGTGCGCGCTCCTCGCGCGAAGCATCCGCGTGCGGCGAAGGCGCGGAGGCGAGCTTCTCGAGATCGACGAGTCCGAGGCCAGTAGGGAGGGTCTTCTTCAGTGGGCGCTCCGACGCCTGCGGGGGCGAGGGCTTGCCGATGGGGAGCATGACCGCGCCACGGGTCGACGGAGGGGACAGGGAGATCGCACGACTGCGGATGGGCATGGAGTAGCGGACGCCGTTGTACGCGAGCGTGCTGAACTCGTAGATGTTCTTCTGCCGTGGGGGGAGTATCGGGGGCGGCGTCAGGGGCGAGAAGGAAGCCGGGGAGCTGGTGGTAGGCGAGGTTGAGGAGCCAGGGTCTTCTGTAGGCATCTGCGAGGGTCGTGGCCGGGCAGAAGGGAGCGCGTGCATCTTGAGGGAGGGGGAGGAAAGCCTCGTGTTGCGGCTCGGCCGGTGTGGGCTGCAGATGTATGGGAGGAGGAGAGCTGGTGGGGCTGGGACCCGAGTCGAACATACAGACAGGTGCGCGTGCGGGTTCGGGGGACCCGGGGAGGGCGCAGCATCCAGAGGGAAGGGGGGATCGTGAGACGTCGGCGCAGGTCTCTGACAGGATGTGACAGAACCATCACCTCGATCAAGACCGAAAGCGTCGATGCGCTGTGAGATGGTAGTTCCAAACGAGGTGGACCGGAAACACGAGCGTAGGGGTTACCACCGCCACCATCTATCAGTAGAGAGCGGATAGACACCGGTGCTGCATCAGTATTTCGGTTAGCAGGATTCATTATATCCTGATATACAGCAGTTGGCAGTAATAGTCAACGGAGGCAAATACCGCGGCACCTTCCGGCAAGCAGGCGGGAACGATGCTCTGTAGGCATCATAGAAGCGTACACGTCAATGACATGAACAGAATCACGGATCAGTCGTTTCGAAACAAGCAGTGCCTGACTGACGGTGCAGTAGTACTGTGGTAGCGCCATTAATGATGCACTGCGTACGGGCATTGAAATTCGACTTGAGACACCGTACGTACGCGTCGGACATGGTTCGGGGACGAGTTCGAGCGCTGCATCATGGAAGATCTACAAGAGCGCTGTAAGATACTGGAGTAGAGCCGACGAGGCCAACTACGTATCCCACGCGGACGATACTCGCACATGTGTTCGATGTTCAAGCTCAAGCTCAACTCGACGTCGAAAATACGATCATCGACCCGATGGATCTGTCAGAAGGCTTCCTTTTCAGGACGAGCGATATCTATCCTGAGTACTTGAGTCCTGACATAGTCCTCACACGCGACAAAGTTCGACAGTATCTGCAATGGTTGCTTATATTCCACCAGAGCTCACCGACAGAATTATTGACTACCTTCATGACGACTTCAAAACACTAGGAGCTTGTGCGCTCACATCTCGCTCCTGGCTTCCCGCCGCTCGCTACCATCGCTTCCGTCACTCTCGTGTACCCTGGGTCAAGGCTCACTCATTTGAGCAACTCCTGGACGCATCACCAGATCTTGGTCTCTGCATCGAGTCTCTCAGCATCTCCAGCCTCCATCATGACTCCGAGGTATGGTGTGGCGAACCGTGTAACTTTCTCAAGGCCCTGCCTGTCGTCTCAGAGCTGCAGCTCAACAAGCTGCACATATTTGATACACTTCATGCTGCATTGATTGCACAGCTTCCGTCTGTGAGGCGAATTGCTATCGATGCTAGCGCTTTTCCTACATTTGCCGAGTTCGTGGCACTGGTGGTGTCCTTTCCTCACTTGGAGCGCCTTACAGCTTCACGCGTCCGCTTTTCTTCTGGGCCAGAATTGATACTGTTCCCGCGTCCTCCACCGAGTATCAGGTCTGTTGCAGTCTCTGAACTGCCAAGGGTCGGCGCAGACCTTTTTTACTGGCTTATTGGCGACGGACAAAACATCAGCATCAATGAGATATCGTTCGATATCTCTCATGCATGGGACCTCCTTCCATTAGAAATTTTCAGATCATCTATTGGTCGCGGTGTGCAGCACCTCCAGCTCCGGGTGGAGGGCCTACATGGTGTGTCGTCTTATTGTCAATTGAACAGACTTACTGACACCTCGCCCCAGCACTCTTCGCAGTGTCAGGTGGAGACTATGACTTCACGCTCTCGTCCTTTGCCGCTCTGCGCACGTTCACCCTACGTCTCAAGCTCCGCGAGCTGTGCGTCCCCGAGAATCGGGACATCTCCTCGGTCACCGTCCTCATCGCCGGTCTGAGCTCGCTCTGCCTCGAGGAGCTCACGCTGGCGCTGCGCGTGGACGAAATCGATATGGCAGATCTCCGTGCACTTGACTCTGAGTGCGGCGTGAGGCCGCTGTTCCCGGCGCGATTCGATGATCTGAGAGCGCTGGATTGGGAAAGCTTGGAGAGGACGATGGCGGGGAAATGCTTTGAGAAGGTGAGGAGGTTTGTGCTTGAAGGGAGGGGGGAGAGTGGTGTGTTGGAGGCGCATATTGCGGAACGGTGCCCAGACCTGTCGAGAAGGGATATAATTTCGTTTGTTCACGTAAAGTGAGACCATCTGGTGCGTATGAAGCATCTGATTGCTTATGGCGCTTGACATAAGAGTACTTATTCACGACCCAGCGCCCATCAAGAACATCCACGCTCGTGATTCTATGTTCGGAGTCAATTGCAGAACGATCCTGTCTCATGGTATAGAATCCGCTTTGTTGAGCAAGTTAATCCCATGGACGGGTCACTTACGTGCCCCAGTTTCATCCCCGGATACGGGAAATGAACCAGTGTTTACCCACAGTATGCCTATATTGCAGGGAGGGGTCTGGCCCAGCGTGCTGATTTGAGCGCGATGCTCGCCTATCGTATGTATCATTGGCACCCACATGCGCCCACTATGGAAGTCAAGTAGCATGAGCTCCCCCCTTCCGCCTGGGCCGCTCGTGTTCTCTGCGTGTGTTCGGGTATTTGGTGGCCTCGATGATCCAGCTGATGGTAGTCCACCAGAGGAATGCAAACTGGAATTTTCCCATCCTCCAAGCTGACCCTGACTTTTCTCTGGTCTTCCTTTACTTTTCTCCCTTTTGCTCTTTCCCTCACTCAGCACTCTACGCGACAGCTGGTGTTGCCCTGAGTAGCCGCAGTCACAGATGGCCTCTTCCTACCAATTGTACAATGTCACCTTAAAAGATTATTGCCCAATGTTTCAGTATTCTCCCTCTCGTAATGGTTCGATCCAAACAACTTGGCGCTCAATTTCGGAAGACGACCAACAGGTACGTGCATTTTTCACGTTTGGCCTCCTGTTGGAAAACTAGATATCTGGAACAGGCTGAATGGTTTGCGACCTATAACATTGGCGCTTCCATGCGACTGGAGTGGATTGGCACCGATGTCTTACTCTACGGGTTTGGGAATCAAACGTCGTACTTGATGCTCAGCGATTCAGAACCTAATGCGACATCCGTGGCGCCCACCGGGGTGGAGGGCCTACTTTACAAGCAGACTGGACTGCAATACGGATCGCACTGGATCGGTCTACAAACCATCGGGGCTCCTGTTGCTATTGTCTCGGCTATAGTCACGGTGGGCATGGGTGAACCCGGGTAGGTGGACGGCGTATGTTAGATGCATTGAATCCTACGCTCACTGGGACGTCCTGCAGCACGAGCCTATATAACCGTACTTTGCCGACCGTGATAGATGGGGATCAACTAAATCCATTCTTTTCCACGTCTAATTTTGTCGACTGGTCACTTGTGCCAAACCCGAATATCGCCCAGAGTCCTACCCTCGTGACCCGCGGCGCGTCTGCCAAACTCACATTTGACATAAATTCCACCGTGGCGTTTGCGATGTTTGGTACATTAGGTGTCGACGCTGGCCCGTTTAGTGTCACTATTACTCCTCCACCTCCTTACGCCGAGGAGACGACAGCCTCCGATCTCGATGCATTTACTACTTTCAATGACACAGGGGATTTGATGTATATTTCGACGGGACTGCTGAGGACGCAGAATTACACGGTGACTGTTACCAACGGTTACTATGGCGATATTCTCGCTGTGGAGAAGATAATATTATTTGACACCCTTACTTCGTCAGCATTTTTGTCTCAAAGTTTTTCTCGTTTCTTACCCTTGTATCGAATACAGACCATCACCCTCCTCTTCAAGTGCCTTGTCTAGCGTGGTTTCCAGTTCATTTCCTACGCAGTCAGTGGCAGAGTCATTGTCTAGAGCACGCACTCTCAGTGTGGGGGCTATCACCGGAATAGCGGTCCGTCCACTTCACTCTTTCAATATTGTTTCAAATTTATCTATTTGGCAGATCGGCGGTGGATTGGCACTGCTGGCGGCTGTGATTCTATTTATTGCAGTTTCCAGACGTCGTCGTAGGAATAACATCGTTGAGATTGAACCGACCGATTCTCGGGTCCGTGAACCTGATATTCAACTTCCCCCGGAGGCTGGCTATGCATACCACTCTGTTGCGTCTTTGCACGAGGGTGAATTACCTGGTGCTGTCCAGCTACCTTGTGAGCGTTGGCCTTTTTTTACGTATTTTCATATTATCATCGCTGACAATATCGCTCTCTGTAGATACTAAGTCATACGCAGAGAGTTCTGGATCCATAGTGGCCGGAGATAGGCGATCCCCCTTCAGTCCCAACACAAGCAATTCCGAGATGAAAAGGCATGCAGGCTCTCCACTGGCTTTTTCAAGTACGACAATGCGTTCATCTACGTCAGTATCCGCGGACGTGGACAGCATAGTTCGTGAGCAAGATGCAGGACGCATCCCGACCAGCGAGCCACCGTTATACGACCCTGCGTGGAATGATGACGATCGATATAGGGAGAATGATGGCTAGAGAATTCTATGTCGGTGTCTTTCGTCCCTTGACTGTACCATATGGGATTTTGTATATATGCACCATTCCTGAACGGGTTTAAGGACATTGATTGCTTCAGTATAGATCAACCGCTAACGTTCATTTGAATTTGGTAGTTCCATTTGTTGCATCCAACAACAATTTCGAAATGGCATGGGGGCACATCGATATCCGTCTACTGTTAAGCCATACGTCGGAAGCGAGTTAGATACACGACTCATATTTGAGAGTGCCACATAAATTGTACAAGCATTCTGTTATAGACTTCTGCCTTTTTTAACTACACCATCAACGCTGCAATCTCCTTCGGGACCACAGGCCTCTTGAACCACTCCGCCTCCCATCCGGAGGTAGCCCCCTCCTCGTTACCGATACTTGGCAGCCCGAACACACCCGTCACCAACCAGATGTCCTTTTCTCCCGCCTCATGCTCGTCCATAAGAGTTGGAAGGACGGCCCTGGGCACCATCAAACTTGTGTTCGCATCCGTACGCAGTGCTTTGCCCACCCTACTAGGCTTCTGACTCAGTTCAGCGATCCCAGACACGCCTGCCTTCGACGCAGCTCTAGCTTGTCCACCGTTCTCAAGGGTTCCAAAGCTCTCTCCTGTGGACGGCTGAAGCGCGCGATCATCCTTACCCTGACCGTAGATGGCAAAACCCCCCTCTGCGGAGATGAGTTGACGGCCCGTACGGATGCGGTGCACGCGCAGGTGCCAGAGTGGGGCATCCGCAGTGGGCGGCACGAGCCACGTCTCGACCGCAACGTCTTTCCAGGGATACCACATCGAACGCAACCAGCGTCCATCCTCGATACGTGCTTCGCGTGTCTCGCGGCGGCACTTCCAAACTTCGCCATTGTCGTCGCTGAGAGCGAGCGTATTGTCACCGCCGAGTTCCTCGAGAGTAAGGCTCCCGACGGGCACGCTGTACCCAAAGGCAGAGGAATACGCGAATTTGCCGTACTTGGCCGCACTCTGCTTGACAGGGTATGAACATTGCTGACCGGAGGATAGGATGTAGGAGTGTCCACCAAGGTTGGTGGCGATGTGGAAGGGCTTGTAGAGGGGTTTGATGGTGTTGAGAAGGGTAGCGGGATACGGTGCCTCCTTAGCTGCCCAGAATGGATGTGATGTCGGAAGCGAAAGTGCAATGAAGGACTTGCAACACCAGTAAGGGCTGCCTGGAGAATTATAGTTCTGAATAATATCAGAGGAACGATGCATGAGGCCGACGAGACAAAAAGAAGTGACAACTGCGGCAACCGACCTCCGTCATGTTATGATTAGGATAACAGAATCCGATCGTAAGGGTACCGTCGGGATAGTATGCGCCAGGTTGTCTGGCCCAGTACCGGATGTTCCGAAGCTGGAGGCCCTTTACAACTCCCCAGGTTAGTGGGGCAGGGAGTTCAACATCAGCGAAAGCGAGAGCTCCCCAGAAGGAAGACATCGCAAAGCGGTAAGTCAAACTCCTGCCAAACGGGACGCCGCGCCCTAGTGAACATGCATCAGAGTATTCATGCAATTTCTGATCAGAGCAGTCCTTACCTTCAGCATCGAAATAGTACACGAAATGGAAGGCAAATTTACGCGCGCGATTCTTGAATTCTTCACACCTCTCAGGGTCTTCCGCTTGAGCCAATTTCGAATACACTAACTGTGCATATTGGATGGCGAAGGAGGATGAATAGTAATCAAGTTGAATGACGCCCTCCGGCCCATCCCTAGACCAGCCGTCACCGATGTAGAAAGTATCAAGATGGTCAAGATCGGCCTTCATGCGCTTTGCGTCATATTTCGGTGAGCCTACTTTTGATAATCCGAGGTTGGCGAAAACCTATTCAATGATCAGTCTAAGGAAGACTAAAGAAGTCAAGAAAGACAAACCCTGAACCACAGCCAATTCGTATTAGGCATCTCCTTGTCGTTCATTCCTCCAAGCCAATTCTCTAAGGTTCTTCTTACCTTCCAGAGGGAGCGGGTCCCAGAGATGCTCCTTTGCCACTGCAAGTGAGAAGCCAATGGCAGAGCATTCCACCATTCGCTGGTCCTTGTCTCTCATATTTCCCCAAAACTCCTCGTGATCAGGATTGGTTCCGTTCGCAAAGCCGTTGACCCATCTTTGTGTCCCCTCGTATACGCCCCCGCCTGCCAATAAAGATGCAAGACCCCAGATTGGGACGAGAGAAGCCTTCGAGTTGTGCTGCCGCTTCGTCATAATGGGTTCCTGTGAATCCAATATGTATGCGAGCTCCTCCAGGAGAGGTATGGGCGGCGAGCGGATCAAGAAGGCCGATCAGGTATTTATTCAAGTCTTCCTTCGTCTCCAGCGGGTTCGAGGCGAACGGTGTCGTGTATGCGAAGTAAGACATTGTAGGGAGTAATTAATCTGGAGTAGCTGCAGGAGCCATGGACAGAAGCTACTTATGTTTGCGGAAGTCAGGAGCATACAAGCCCGGTCCGCTCGTCTGAGGCTAGTGCTGGTCATCCTAGATCATACCTTCGCAGAGCGGTCCGGAGAATCGCCGATGCCTTCCGCCGTCGTGCTCGTAGGAAAGACGACGTGATCATGTTCTACCTAGACACACACTGACTGGACATGCATATAACGCACGCGATGGTCCTGAAGGCAATGCAAGGAGCATTTGAATGTGTGGACAGCTGCCGACATCATCGCTCCTGATAATTGTGGCAAGTCACATCGTGACAATCGCGTGACGAGTCGCGTTCTTCGTCGCGTCCGACCGACACGCGTGTGTGCTCCTGACCTCAACACTGTAACCCCTCTTGTCTAGAGAGCCATGCCCGCCAACACATTGGTTAACTCTGCACATCAGCCTGGTAATACGTGCATTGCATTTGCCAGGGATGGTTCGTAAGTAGTTGAAGTTGTCGTAAGCGCGACTCGTTGTAGCTGACTATGACTCCTAGACGTGTTTACACTGGCGGGACCGATTCGCTGGTCCGTATATGGCGCGCTGACCTGGGAGCTGATCAAGAGCCCGATGCCGCAGTCGAGGCCGCTGAAGGAATCACCTCTTTAGCTACTGGTGTTCGTGAGGTCACATCAGTCGACTGTACATCAGACTAACTACTGTATAGAGCAATTGTTGGTTCTCTGGAAGTGAAGATGCAGAGGTTCGGCGTTACGATCACGGAAAGGCGGAGATGGAGGGTCTGGTGACCAGTGCAAATGGCGTAGCGATCCGTTGCGTGGCAGTCGACCCCCAAGGAGGACGAATTGCAGTAACATCAGAGTATGTGCAGCTTCATACTTTGAAAATTGTGTTCTGACGGTCGTGAAGTGAGTCCACTGTCAAGGTTATTGACCTGGTAGACACAACCCATGTCGTCATACTTAAGGGTCATACGAAAGCCGTCCGTAAGGCAACATGGCATCCCTCGGGCTCTCTGCTAGTAGGTTGTCTTGCACTATGTTCACACTCTTGCTCACCACCGAAAGGCGACAAGTGGAGCAGATGGGAAGATTATCATCTGGGATATTTCTGAAGACGATGTCAAAGAGGTGAAGGTTATCGAAGGCGTCATTCCAGCAATAGCAAATGCCGAGTATGTAATTGAAGTATTCCACCGCCCGTTACTCATCTAAGACACGCGTAGATTGGAAGATTTTGCTCACGATTGCTCAGCAATATGGCACACATCAGGACAATATTTCTTCGTGGCGACCCGTGCACATGGTCAGAATGGGATCATATATTCTGCGTTTATATGAATATTCAAAGTGATTCTGGCAGAAATTGTGACGATTTCAAGGACAGACTGGTCGAAGACTTCTACATATTCTGATGATGCGTCATCTGGAGCCATCACTGCATTGGCTCTATCGATCAATGGTGTATACCTTGCCTCGGCCTCAAAATCAGGAGTTTTCATTTGGTCAACTCAAACGCGGAGGCTTCTTTTCCAGTGAGTTTGACAATGAATGGGTAGGACACATTCTAAGCATCGGGACTACTTGGTCAGCTTCCAAGGTGCTCTTAGTGCACCCGTCACACAAATAGCATTCTCTCCTTCGCAGAATCTCCTCGCATGGACAGACTTGGACGGTGTCCTCACGCGCTGGCGGGAGCCGATCCCCGCGTCATCCCCCGATCCAGTCAAAGTGGCGGTGGGTGCGGGATCAGCAACTGTCCCTATCAAGAGGAAAGGAACTCCCAGCTTGTTCGATGATGAAGCGGACACTACTAAGTCGGCCAAAATACCGGATGTCGACCTAGATGATGATATGGGCGTGGACCTCGATAACGATGACTGGATTCTAGATGACCTGGGTGGTGGGATGGACGATGACGGCGAGGACAAAAGGTGGGCTGCGAAGGAAGGCGTTAGGGAGATGGGTGAGTGCACTTCTATAATACCCATGCAACCATGATTCATACTGGACATGGGATTTTAGTCAGTGTCACCAAGGCACAACCCCCATTCCAGCCTGGTTCAACACCTATGGACAACAAGAAACGATATCTTGGTGAGCGCATACTGTCCTGCTGTGATCAGAAACCTGATGATAGTCGGTAGCGCATAATATGATCGGTGTCATTGAAGTGACTGATCAAGACACCCATCACATTGTGAATGTCGAATTTCACGACAAGTCTGCACGGAAAGGTTATCACTTCACAGACCACTCTAAATACGATCTTGCATCGCTCGGTAAGTATCCATATAGCTGGAATTATTGCATGCGACTGACAGTGGTAAACATGTTAGGTGAACGTGGTGCAGTATATGCATGTCAGCCAGAGAATGATCATCCTGCGCATGTTATTTACAAGCCCTACGGCACATGGGCTACCCAAGGAGAATGGACGTACGACCTCCCGAAGGGGACGAAAGTGCTCGGTGTTGCTGCAGGAGGCTCAGCACCCACGAAGTCTCTTCGAGAGAAATCAGACACAGATATGCAAGGCTATGGCAATGTCGTGATCGCTACCAGCGAGAACGAGCTCATATTTCTGACTGGAACTGGCATTGAGCGATATTGTATGAGCCTTCAGGGTGATTTTGTATCCATGGTTGCCGGTTCGGAGTGGGTATTTGTTGTTCACCGGGATGGTGCGACGACTATGGACGGTCCGTGCATTCTCATCTCTCTGTAGATGCTTGCTTGATTGATGTATCGTGAATCCTGCAGGCTCGCAAAACCTGACTGGCAGACTCATCAAGTTCGACGACTTTTGTCTTCTCCAGAAGGATTCTCTACCGGTTCCGAAGCGCCACACGTTGAAGTGGGTCGGCATAACGGAAGAAGGAGTAAGTGATGACCACTCTACTCGTGTGCCTGTATGCTAAACCCGTATAGGCTCCAGTCATCTACGATTCTGCTGGGGTGCTCAATGTGATGCCACGATTCAGACTTCCATTCTCAGCCACTTGGACGCGAGTGCTCGATACCAATTCTTTGGACCGACGGGAGGGAAAACAGGAATCGTACTGGCCAGTGGGCGTGGCCGGTGACACGTTCATGTGCTTGATTTTGAAGGTCAGTTGCGTAATAAGAATGCGGTATGAACCGATGTTCATTTTGATCTCAGGGAAGGCAAGAACATCCCGGGTTTCCGAGGCCTTTGATCCAGGAGCTGCCGCTACGATTCCCCTTTCATCGCGCAGATCCCAAAGAAGCGCCCTTGGAGGAACAGTAAGCATCATGACCATCTCGTACTCAGGCATACCTTAACTATGTACCCCAGCCTCGCCCGCGAGAATATGCTTTTGGATATACTTCGAGACAGCCTTGGTGATGAACTTACGACCGATGATATCTCGAGACGAGAACTCGCACTGGACAAGGAGCTCATTCAGTTAATCCAGAATGCATGCAAGAATGACAAATTAGCACGTGCATTAGACCTCACGAAACTCCTATATCATACTGCGTCTTTCGATATGGCTATCAAGGTCGCCGGCTTTTATCATCTTATAGGTCTGCAGGAGAAAATAGAAGCGCTGAAGGACGATAGAGAAGCCTCAGATCGCCTTTCAGATGCAAGGGACCGGAGGAAGCAGCGCACGAGGGATTTAGCACCCGTTCCCGCTGCACGTACTCTGTTTGCAGAGCCGCCGCGTCCAAAGGCATTCCAAGATTTCAGGCCACCTCCAGCGAAACACCGGCCAGGCCTTGAACGTGCGACGCCCATCCTAGAGCCTACCAGGAACCACGCGCCATCAAGGGAGGAAGCTTTCACGAGTCAATTATCCGAGGATACAACCACATTTAGCTCATCTTTCATCGATGATTCGACGGACGCTGAGTATTTAATTTGTTCTCCTGACGGTAAAAGGAAGCGATCAGAAGAGGGAATTGAGCCTGTGAGGGAGTTCCCATCTCCAGGTTTGGACAACGCATCGAAGCGACGTGCCGTAGTTGACACAGTCAGCGAGACCAAGGCGGATCTTCCACCACCAAGTGAGTTTCGCCTAGTCATCGACCTTTTTTTTGCTTATGCAAATAAATGTGCTTAGGAGGTAATCCCTTTGCGCGCAAGCCAGGTGCTGATAACGGCCGAAACCCTTTCGCCAAGAGCGCAGACACAAATAAGTCGTTACATAAGAGTGAAAGTTTCTTTACGAAGGTCGACGCTGCTGAATCAGATAAAGCAAAGCGTACGTCTGTCGTCTGTATCCACCACTGACGGATCCTCACGGCAACATGAATGTCGCTTTTTAGGACACCCGCCAATGAAAGGCAAGTCGAAGGAAAAGAAAGGCATAGGGCGACAGACGACGTTGTTTGGTTTGCCTCCCGCTCCTCCTCCGGAAAAGCCAGAAAAGAGAGTGCCAGGGCGAAAGAAAAAGGACATCGGCATTGTGGATGAGTCGCAGCTAAGCACAACGGAGGAGACTGGGGCGATGGAAGCTGCGGACGCCGACAGTCAAGCCACTGATATAGTGATGGAGGATGAGGCCCAAGACGACGGCCCAGCGGATAATGACAAGCAGTCTCAAGGATTCACCGAAGTACAAGAATCGAGAGCTGGCCTAACTTCCGAGTTGGAGGTCAGGATACTACTTATCTCCACGGATGATCGTGGGTTGTTTACTGAAATCAAAATACGACAGGAACCTACTAGTCCTGAACCAATTGACTGGCCAGCTTCTCCAGTTCATGAGAGCAGTCTTGTTGAGATGACAGCAAGCTGAATGTTTTCGTCAGTCATTTACAGGAATGCCAGTGTATTTATACTGTTTTTTGGAATTTCGTCTTGTATCAATAAGAGATATATCGGAGGACGCCTCTCATGCACAGGCTATAGAAACTCAGCCTCCTGAACCGGAAACTCTGACGATATAATGGGCTAGTACCTAGCCTCTGGAATATCGACTACCAGTGGAATGTTCTTTATTACATAACCACACGCGCGGCGTTCTGTCGTGTGAATGCATCGCTGATCATCAAGTCCTGTCGTATATGTTCAGCAATGTTAGTCAACATAAGGGCTTTTATCAAACAAACCTCAGGTGCGAATGGCCAATTGTCGAATGCGCGAAGGAGCAATGCCCAGTCCGCAATCGTCATATCACGGGAAGCTTTGTCAATGTCCAGCCTCTGCTCGTAAGGAAGTGATGAGTCAGTGAGCACCTTCAGCAGCGTCTGTGCTCCGGGGGCGAGAGAACTAAGAAGGCCAAATGTTGCATAAGCACAATGCGACACGGGCGATGTTTCGAGTGTACGGGAACAATTCGACGAACCTGATGGAACGTTTCAGCGGCGTTGACTTCAGCACAAATAGCCGTCTGAGACAGTAATCCCACTTGTCGAGCATACCCTTCGTAATAAACTACAGGAATATCGAGTCCAGGTGTCAGGAACCATACAATATGGAGAATGTATCGGATATGCTTCGTACCTGATCCTCATGAGGTATTACATTCATTGTTACAAGAGGATAACCTGGCCGTCGAGCCTCAGGACGGCTACTTGGGACATATCTGGCAGTGATAGGATGAAAGTGGTCATCATAAGGCAGTAAAGATTTGGGGGTCGTCGATAGTTTAGACTTTGCTGTTGCTTCAGCAATGACTGACAGCTTGCACCGACGACTACTGCCAGGTGGAGCAGATATTCGCTGACAAAGATGAGGGTAAGGACAAGCTGAGGGCTACGGGAGGATGTAAGCGTACCGACCAAACCCAGTCACTGAGAACGAAGCTCATGGGCACCCTACCGTATTTGTAGAGCCAGGAGCGGTCTGGTATACAGCGAAACAGTTGAGCAATGAGTTGTTCCCCTTTTATCGTGTGCTGCAAATGACTGATGAAATGTAGCTGTGGGTGTACTGAAAGGGCACAGAATATGAGGTTATAATCCGGCAATGACGAGGCTAACTCACGACCACTTTCCCATGGTACAGTCTGGATATCTTCCAGGAGCCCTGTCTCCTCTATGTGAGAATATGTGTCCCAACCGAACCCTGATAAAGGCACGACCTTGACACGAGGGTCGGCCTTTTCTAACGGCTTTTCGCAAACGCATGAATACAAATCGAGTGAAGCATCAAAAGTAAGCTCACTTTCAGATACTCCAGGTAATCTTTCTGGTCCTCCAGAATGATCAGCTTTCGCACGTCCTCCGGGGGCATTTCGAGAAAGGCCCTTGATAATGCTCCTGGACCTGAGAACAAACGATGCTGAGTCAAAACGAGATTGATCTCTTAGACAGTAACTGTCTTACCAGGAAATGCTTCAATGATCACTTTCCCTTGGCCTGGTGTGAAGCCACCTGCAGAAATGAACGATTTGGCCACCATCCTCGCAGTTTCAGGCGTTCTGATAGACACTCTGTCCCTCGAATTAGTCGCCGATGAACTGAAGATCTCGCGCCATTCCGAAGGGGGAGGCAATGGTGGTATAGCGCTAGAGGCTGAATACAATCGTCGACATGTCCGTCGGAGGGGCTCTGTGAGACGCTGATGAACACGAAGCGTTTGCATAGCTGTACTGCGAGTCTCCGGACTGAGGCCTGGAGGACTGACTGTGGGGTAGTCTGGCACGTGAAGACGCGTGACAAGCGCGACTGTCACGCGTCGGAAGTCACGTAGTGGCACTTCGAGTCTCGAAAGTCGACCAGAGTCTGCAGCTATCACTTCCACGTTGATCATCTTATTTTAATGCAAAGCATCTCTTTTTCCTGACGTTTTTATATCTCATACAGAGAGTTGCGAGCAATCAGCTCGTGATATTGTGCAACTGGTGTCGATCCTCTTCCTACGCGTCATGTATATCAAGACTCTGACAATTCAAGGCTTCAAGTCATGTAAAACTCTTATCGCCTCATGTGTTTTCTTTCTGATTCTTTAACGATACGAGTGTATTTTCAGATCGCGACCAGACACAGATTGAGCCTTTCTCGCCGAGACATAATGTCGTCGTGGGGAGGAACGGGTCAGGAAAGAGCAACTTCTTCGCAGGTGAGCTTTAATGTTTCTTTCTCTACGGTGACGTAAAATTTTCCTCCAACCGAGTCCTCTGATGTTTCCTCCGCATTAGCAATCAGATTTGTTCTATCTGATGCTTATACGTCAATGTCTCGGGAAGAGCGTCAGTCGCTGTTGCATGAAGGAGTATCCGTGACCACCACACTGTCTGCCTACGGTGCGTTTCCATTGTGCATTCTACTCCCAATTTCCTAATCTCCTTCGTTGCATGTCAAATGGATACGAAATATTCTTTGCCGTCGTGGCACCGCTGGATTATAAACTGTTCTCTAATTCAACAGTGGAGATCGTGTTTGACAACTCAGATAATCGCTTTCCTACTGGTCGGGATGAAGTCATCCTTCGGCGTACAATTGGTCTCAAGAAGGATGAGTATAGTCTTGACAAGAAGAGCGCAAGCAAGGCCGATGTGATGAACTTACTTGAGAGCGCCGGCTTCAGCAAAAGTAACCCCTACTATATCGTGCCTCAAGGACGGGTCAGTGTTTCGCCGCTTTCTAGTCTGCAGTTGACGCCTAACCATAGGACGACATTACTGCGTGCTGTTTCTCGTTCCGCACGTCTAGATCACAGCTCTCACGAACGCGAAAGATCACGAGCGATTGGCATTGCTTAAGGAAGTCGCAGGCACAAAGGTGTATGAACAAAGACGTGCCGAGTCGTTGCGGATCATGTCTGAGACAGACGCAAAGCGGACCAAGATCAATGAATTACTTGACTACATCGAATCACGCTTGACGGAACTTGAAGAAGAAAAGGAAGAGTTAAAAGAGTTCCAGGAGAAGGATAAAGAGCGACGATGTTTGGAGTATGCCTTATATCAGCGTGAGTTGGAGGAGGTAGGTGAAGCTTTGGAAGAGATCGAAGAAGAGCGTAGGGGTGAGGTGCATAGTGCGAACGTGCGCAGAGAGGAGTTTAATAACCGAGAGAAAAGGGCGCAGGTGAGCACAAAAGCGCACAACGATCTATGGAGCACTCGATATTGATGCCCAACGGACCGATACAGACCCTGGAACAGTCAATCTCGCAGATAAAAACTGCATTGACGACACTCCAATTGACGCGACAGGGCAATCAGTCGGAACTAACCGATCTGATTCGCTCTCGTACTGAGCTCGAATGCACGGTTGGTGATCTCCAGCTGGCGGCGGAACGTGCAGGAGGGAAACGTGAGGAGCTCGAAGGTGAACTCGCTGAGGTGAACGGTCAGATCGTGGCAAAGGAGAACGACCTCTCGCGACTTCTGCCTGAATGGGAGGCGCATCGAGCACGCGAGAGTGACGAAAAGCACAGATTGGACGAGGCTCGAGCCCGACTTGATGCTCTCTATGCAAAGCGCGGGCGTCTGAACAAGTATAGGACCAGGGCAGAGCGTGATCAATTCCTGACACGTGAAATAGCCTCTATTGAGGCGTACCGTACCTCTCAGGCTGCTGCCCTGGACAACCTGCGGACGGATCTCGAGAGATCAAGGGAGTCGTTGAAGGAGGTAGAAGAGAGGATAGAGCACGGTCGAGGGCGTGTGGAGAATGAGAGGCAGCGTGCTAAAGATCTAGCCGAGCAGGCCTCCCATCTGAAAGAAGAACATGCCGAACTCACCGAGAAGAGGAAAAACCTTTGGAGAGAGGATACCAAGTTGAATAGTTTAGTCGCTCATGCAGCTGACGAGCTGCGGTCAGCTGAGAGGACTCTAGCTAGTATGATGGATAAGGTGACTTGATCATAACCTCTTAGTGGTCAATAATGCTAAACTTCTTTACAGGACACTGGCAGCGGCCTCCGCGCCGTCGATCGAATTGCAGAACGGTACAACATGGAAGGGGTGTATGGTCCGCTCTATCGGCTTTTTGAAGTGACCGACGACAAGTTCAACATCGCAGTTGAATTAACAGCAGGAAACAGGTGTGTTCGCATGACTGCTCTGTCATAGTGTTTTCTCATTCACGCATCCATCAGCCTGTTCCATGTTGTCGTGGATACGGATACTACAGCTTCGAAAGTCCTAGAAGTCATGATACGAGAGAAGACTGGCCGGGTTACATTCATGCCTCTAAATCGCCTCAAGCCCAAGGTACCTCCGAAACCAAACGCGCAGGATGCCATCCCCCTTCTCGAGAAACTCAGATATGACAGTGCTCATAGCAAAGCCTTCGAACAAGTATTTGGTAAGACATGCGTTTGTCGAGAGCTCACAGTCGCTGCTGCGTATGTCAAGAGTCATGGCATAAACACAATCACGCTGGATGGCGACAAGGTGGATCGCAAGGGTGCCCTGACGGGTGGTTATCATGATGTACGACGATCCCGAATCGAGGCTATCAAGAGCGTCACCAGTTGGTCAGCAAAGCATTCTACGGACAACCAGCGGTTGCAGGAGGTACAGAAGACAATAGTGCAGACAGACCAAGAGATCACAAGACTTGCCGGGAGACTTCAAGTTTTGAGCAACCAGCAGTCTCAGACGAAGAACTCACGGGATGCATTGACCGGAGAGATCGGCGCCCTAGAGAGGGAAAAAGAAAGGTTAATAGCTCGCATCACAAAATTAGAGGGCGACATCGACGACATGGAGTCTGAGTTGAGTGGGTTGAATGCAAGATGGGAAGGGCTCCGCGCCGAATTAGGCAGTCCTCTTGCGCAAGGTCTCACTCGACAGGAAGAAGCTTTGATAGAGGCTTTAGGCAAGGAGATTGATGAACGACAAAAGCAACTCTTGGAGTTGGGCAAGAGTAAGAATGAGGTAAGAGGTCAGGCTATGGACGAAGATTCACTCACGGACTTATTGATGCAGTTCGGCAGTAGGAAAAATCACCTCGAAATTGAGCTGAATGAGAGCTTGCGGCGTCGGAGGGACGAGTTGCGCGGGAAAATTGAAGCGCTAGGCGTGGCAGAGACAGGTGATGCCACTTCCGAGCAGGCTCTAGAGGCGAGAGCACGAGAGCTACGCAACCTAAATGCCGAGATAACAGCCCTGACAAAGAAGACTCAAGGTCAGAAATTGTTCCCTATCTTGTTGTACCTGACCGCTCACGCATTCATCCGTAGACACGGAAAAGGAGATTGAGAAGTTGACTGCGCAGCTCCAGGAGCAACGTACTGGGTTGGAGAATCTACAGAATCAACAAGCCGAGGACAGTCGTGGCATCTCCAAGCAGCAGAAAAGCACCGAACGATACATGGCCAAGAAACAGATGCTCATTAACCGGAAAGACGAATGCAATCGTAACATCCGTGACCTCGGTGTTCTTCCTGAAGAAGCTTTCGAAAAGTACACCAACGAGAAACTGGACAGAGTGAGTATCAAAAATATTTGTTTACTCCGTTCGAACCTTATGACATCATTCATAACAGCTAGTGAAAAAGTTGCATACTGTCAACGAAGGCCTCAAAAAGTTCGCTCATGTCAATAAGAAAGCGTTCGAGCAGTACAACAATTTCACGAAGCAGCGTGATCAACTACTGAACCGCCGCGAAGACCTGGACAAGTCAGCCCAGTCCATCGAGGAATTGGTAGAAGTGCTCGACCAGCGAAAGGATGAGGCTATCGAGAGGACCTTTAAGCAAGTGGCAAGCAACTTCGAGGAGGTGTTCGAGAAGCTGGTTCCTGCTGGGAAGGGAAGACTAATCATTCAGCGACGGATAGATCAGGTCCAGTAGTGAGCTCATATGATAGTCGTGCTTCTTCACTGACTATCCGATTAGGATGAGGAAGACGCTGAAGAAGCTGAGGATACGCAGCAGAGCTCTATTGACAACTATACCGGAGTCTCGATCAGAGTCAGTATATTGAAACCTGGATAATATTGCCCTAGAGCTGACCGTGACCGAACAGGTGTCGTTCAACTCCAAGGTCGATGAGGGCTTGCGGATACAACAACTGTCTGGTGGACAGAAGTCGTTGGTCGCTCTTGCAACGGGTGAGACATTTCTATGATACCTTGTTGTACTTACTGACTTAAATTGGTCAGTCTTTGCGATTCAGAAGTGTGATCCAGCCCCCTTCTATCTATTCGACGAGGTATCATTGTTAGCTCGATGTGTTCGGGTAGCATTACTGATGCTGGAGTAGATCGACGCGAATCTCGATGCTCAATACCGGACTGCAGTAGCTGGTACGTACTTCGGCGCTCTCTATATATCCGGAAGACTTACGATCCTTCAGCTATGATACATGACCTTTCTACCACTGCACAGTTTATTACGACGACATTCCGCCCGGAGATGCTCGTGACTGCAGATAAATTCTACGGTGTACTCTTCAATAATCAGAAGGTCAGCACCATTACATGTATCAAACGTGAGGAGGCGATGCAATTCGTGGATCAGGTAAGTTGACCTTCGGCCTTCCTCCTGTTACGCCTAGAGATTTACTGTCTTTCTAGGAGGCCCAAGCACAATGATACCCGCTGCTCTACTCATTCTGCTGTCGATTTCTGGATCTGTCATGCTGTGTATTATTCCCTCGCTGTGTCTTCTGTTGTGTTTGTGGTCCGTTCTGTATACGTATAAGATGACTTCGTACTGCATTCGGCTGTAGCTCTATTCTTATTTCTTGCAATCAATGGCGGTGGTAGACATTAGATGAGATGGCGGGGCGAAGTGGTTAGTGAACAACTCCGAAATTGAAGGGTCACTGGATGTTCCCCTTACCGAGACATTGTCCTACTGCGTGATGCCAATGAAAGACACCACCATGGTCATCTACACATTGTCATTTATTTCAGTGAACATCCAGGCCTACAAGTGCCAGCAGCCTCTTCTCGTAAGCTTGTAACTTTTCTTCTTGCTTCTGTAGCGTCATCTCGATGCGGAGTACAGATGTCGATAGGCGAACCGATCTTTATTAGTAGGATCTCTATCTCATTGATCCTTGCACTTGCAGGGCTGAACCGAGGGAGGTTTTCGAGAAGAAGTCGATGTCGTAGAATATTTTGTTCATACGTTGAAGGAGAAAGTAGCCAGTGATAATGAACCTATACGAGAATGGTGGTACCATATCACAGTCCACAACGGGCACATTCAAGTATAGATTGCAGGATATGCGACACAATTCCGAGCAGACCCTGACACCATTAATAATTACAAACGCAGCACAGCCACAATCACTCCAGGCGGAGAATTCTCTGCTGTGGGTAATCGTGGCTGAGGTGGGCCTTGGGCTAGATGATTTGAAGCGAAGAACACAGGCCCTGCTTGTGGCTGGGGGTTATTGCATCGGGGAGCAGGTAGGCCACATGGATGGGCGATTTCCGCACAGAAGCCAGTATTTGGGCTGTGAGGGACTGTTTGTACGCGTCATGGCGACTGCATATTTGAGGCAACCCCGCGTAAACCCTCTACCATTGACCTCTTACAACTCCCTCATCTCCCATCCCTGCCTCAGCGCATCCTCGGCAGCCATCCCGTAGCACGTCCATGCCGTCCACTTGTAATTTCCGTGGCGGATGGGTTGCCGTTGCATGGCAGGCATGCCATAATTGCGTTGGACGTGATCGTCACAGAGGACGATTTGACAATGCTCTCTCGAAGGATCGCGTTGATCTTGTCTGTCAACAGCCCTGCCTAGTTGTTGCGGGAGTACACCAGACAGCCTACATGTTCGGGCGTCCTATGAGTCATTCAAACGTTCTCGGCTGTCAGTAGCGAGAGAGTGTCGCTCATGACTAAAGGCGGAGAAGTGGGGATGCCTGGGGACCTAGTCCGGTCGAGAAGAATCACACGAGGGGATCCTCGGTGTGCTGATGCTGTCTGTTACGTGAAGTTCCGAGGACCAGTGGGTTAGTCACGGAGTGAATACACAAGTACACTGTGAATTCTGAGGGAAAATACTCACAACACCGTGCAATCTTCAAGCAGGCACTTCGAGTGCATATAGCGGTCGGCGGAGCACGATCGACAAGATGAAGAAGTATGGTATAGGAGGGAAAGTAATCGCACACTGAGCAGAAGCATGACTTTGCTGCTGTTGTGGGCTCATATTTGAGCTTGACAGAACTGGTAAGTAATATGAAGTCGAGGAGAGTGTAGAACAAATAAAGTTGCAAGCACGAAGGGTATTTATGCGCGCAAGAATTGAGCGAGTGGCCGCTGGACCCAACAACAAAAGTGGCGCAAAGCATTGTTCCTAAATAACAGGCGGACAGGCGGACCAAGCAACGTGGCTGATGCGGGCCCCATTGAAGACAACGGACCGCTTGACCCGGTCGCGATCTGGAAGGCAGGGTTAAAGCAATGGTGATATATCGTCATACTCGCCTGCAGTGCAGATGGGCTGAGAAGAGTAACATAATTTAGGACATCAACTTGCAGCGTCTCATTCAGCAGGTCTGCTGAGCGAAAAAAGGCAAGCTATCCTTCAAAAGGCTCCATACGCGCACCGTGAACATAGATTGTTCTGAGGTCGAAAAATGAGGTAGAGATTCGAACCTACCGCGAACTATCCGACAGATTAACTAACCGTCAAACAGGACTTCTGAGTATGAAACTTGACAGTCCAGAGTACATGTTGTGCTCCATGTCAGGCACCGACGTTTCTTCAAAATTAGGATACAGAATGAACTGAGGCGCAGCCAAAATTCTATTGAGAAATCACGGCTGTTTGATGTAGTATTGAGGCTCAGGAACTTCCGGCTTGATTTCGTATGCCAAGACCACCGAATGAAATCGTGTCACGAAAGAGATCACCTGAACACAATTATCAGCATGGACAAATTGTAAAAAAGGTGGTTGCGTACGATTCGAAAAATCGGGCTACTTGCTGGCACCCTGGCACCTGAGGAAATATGATGGTAATTTTGGCCACGAACAGGCACTCAAAATAACAGGGTGCTGCGCCAGGATCGTCCGCGTAGTATGATTCCGTTGCGCGACCGTTGGACGTGCAAGACTGGCTACGGGGAATCAGCGGGGACGTCAACTCAGATACAGGGCAGTCGTTGACGTTTGTGAACACAGGTGAATGAGCAAAGTAGCGGATGGATGCGTGTTGTATAGTCTAAAAGCTAGCCGTCAGGAGACACAACTTGTATCGAGTTGAATATGGAACGTTGCAGTCTAATTTCTAGATCTCGATGTGGCAACGGCGTCTGATCGCACACAACCGGCCTTGTGCACCTGCGCCTCGATCCCGTTTTGCTTGTCCTTGCAGGCAATTCAAGCCTCAAACGACCCTCGGACGACACAAAACTTAAAGGTGCACTATAACTGCTGAAGACCAGACATTAGAGGATGCCTTCAGCTTCACATTCCCCTCGGCGCAAACGCGTCAGACGATACTTCTCCGCGTCCGCTGCCACAGGCGCAAGACTCAGCGGAAAGCTCGCGGCCCTTTCCAATGGCCAATCAACCTCTCGCACCCGCCGTAGAGGCTCTTCCGTGTCTAGTGGTGGCTACAACTTCTCTCCAGAGCGAACAGGTGACGACTCTGGCATCGAGGACGAGCACTCGCTGCGCATCGAAGATGACCGCTCTGCCTTTTCCCCATCTGAATCCCAACAGACCTTGGGTTCTGCAAGACAGCCGCTAACGTACTCTTCGTTGCCCCCTACACCCATCTCTCCCTCTCCACCGTCGCAATCTCCTTCCTCTGCGCTTTCGCCGGCTATATCGACCTTTCCTTCTACCGAGGTCTATCATGAGCCCCCGTTCTCAATATGGGACTACCTGCGCGAGGAGCTACTGGCGACGGATTTCGACTCCCACCAAGAATTGAAATGGGAGAGAGTGAGCAACTTCCTGAACATGCCTGTGGCGTTGGAGAAGGTAAGCGTTCCCGAATCCTCACCAATTTTGCCTGCTCTGACGTCTGTCTCTCCAGATATTCTTCTTTGGATTTATTGTCTGCCTAGACTCTTTCCTCTATACGTTCACCATTCTACCCATCCGCTTCGCACTAGCTTCCTGGCGTCTCCTGCTCAACATCGTCTCCCGCTCCGCTCTGCCCCTACCACCTTCTCAGAAAGCTGACATACTTCGTGCCTTACTTCTCATTGCGTCGATCATGGCTCTCGGCCCGCTAACAGACGCGAGTAAAATCTATCACTCTATTCGCGGACAAGATACCATCAAACTGTATGTGATCTTTAATGCGCTCGAAGTACGCTCCATTCTCTATCCTACCCTGTATTTTCATTGTACATCTGGACCGCCAGCTAATCTACTTTATTCCATTGCGGCTGCGAACGTGCCCTGTCCTGTAGATCGCGGATCGCCTATGTGCGTCCATTGGCCAGGATATATTGGACTGCTTGTTCTCCCGATCTACGCTGGAGGTGATATCACATCGAAAGCGCCCGACGTCATACATATTTCGTCCTGTCGTATTCTTCGTGTTGGCACTCATATATAACGGTAAGAAGAAACGTGGTTACCTATTCTGGCAAGAGATGCTGGACTCACGGTTATAATCATAGTGTCACATACATTGGTCATGATATACCAAATGATCTCGTTAAATGTTGCTGTCAACTCCTACGACCATGCGCTCTTGACGCTCCTGGTGTCCAATCAGTTCGTCGAGATCAAAGGCAGCGTGTTCAAGAAGTTTGAGAAGGACAATTTGTTCCAGATTACTTGTGCAGGTGCGATGATCTTTGCTCTCGCCGTCTGAGGGTCGTTTCTGAACACGGGACTCTCTTCTCTTTAGATATTGTGGAGCGCTTTACCCTCGCATTGATGCTCTGCATAGTCGCCTTCCGTAACCTCATCGAGCTAAGCGGATCCTCGTTTAACTTCAGCGATGGCTTTGCGCTCCCCAAAAGCTTTGGATGGTTCCGAGGGAACAACGTCCTCTGGACGATCTCGTATGTGCGTGTACTCGTTGCTGTTCTTTGTACTACCTTCCATTGATCAGAACGACCACAGCCCGTGCTAACAGTGATGGCGTCAGAGATGTGTGTGGACTGGCTAAAACATGCGTTCATCACCAAATTCAACCATATCCGGCCGTCCGTTTACGAGCGCTACACGGACGTCCTCTGCCGGGACCTCGCGAGCGGGAGCGCCGTCGGACGGCGGGGTGCGCGCAAGGTGTGTTCATCTCCCCGCCCTTTGTTCCGACGCGGGCGTTTGGCTGACGATGTCTGGCGATGTCCCTAGCACACCTACGTCGACCAGTCTCCCCTTGTCGCACGCCGGCTCGGATTCGCGAGCCTGCCTCTCGCGGTGCTCGCGGTGCTCATCGGCTCGCAGTCCGTCGACCTGCTCATCTCGATGCACACGGACGGCTCGGTCCCATGGATATGGACACGGTCCCTGGAGGACATCTCCAACGACGAGCTGATCAACGCCGCGAAGTGGGTCGCGCTGGCGGTGCTGATGTGGTTTTGGTGAGTGTGCCCCTCTTGTCTGTTCCAGTGATACGAATAGAGACTGACAGACGCGGTTCGCCAGCTTCGTCGTCATCAAAATCATCTTGGGCGTGCAACTGCTGGGGTATGCCACGCGGCGGCGGGCAGGTATGGAGGGACGAGAAGCGGCGGATGTTGTGAACGATTTTGGGAGGAACCCCATAGGAGAGGGCAAGGAAGAGCAGGTGGGTTGCGCTCACGTAGACGCCGATATTCTTCTTGCGATTAACACGACTTGCGCAGATGTACAACCGCGAGCTGAAGACGCTGCTTGACGATAGGCGTGATGACGCGGCGCCCGTACCGGATGTTGGAGAGCGCAAGCTGGGGGAGGAGCCGGGAAAGCGTAAGCGACTACCGCTGGAGGAGATCACCAGGTTTACTATGGTCAAACGGATCTGGTAGGATCTATGATATGTTTGATGTTGTAACGATTACATGGCTGTTTACCTACGATGATCACGAATAATATTACCTATACTATATACCTGCGCGAAGGGCACAATCGACGTATCTTGTCTAAGACGATTGCCTTCAACTGCTATGTTACCGGCTCGAACAGCTTCAAATAACCTCATTGTATTTCCAGAAACGATTCGCGTACTAGACCTCTATGGCTACAGGAGCAGTCTACTGGATCTACACGCGACAAACGAGTGACCGATGCTTTGGATACCTATTGATACAATATGTGACAGATACGGCCACAATAGAGATAGAAAGATGATTCAAGGAGTGGATAGCTGTGGATAGCGATGCGGGAATAAATCAACGAGTGTACGAGCAACGACAGCATTGCAAATAGGAAACAAGAATATATTAACGAGCGCACGGGCAACGATAGCATTGCAGAGAGCGAGGAAATTGAGAAGAGAGAGGGACGTCAGTTGGTGTATACAAGTAGTCAGGAATGAAGAAGGATTCGCAAATATTAGTTCAAGACATAATCATAGAGTGGAGACAATCGTTGGGAGTTGGCTCAGGTAGATCCGGTCTACAAGAAGCCCTCACCAGTTCGGCTGTCGACTCTCTTGTGCCTGCGTGCTGCTTTCGATGCCGCAGCGGTCGGTTGAGATCCCGTCTGGGACGGCCTCGAATCCTGGGTGTGTTGCCGCGTCGGCTCAGTAGGCCTCACCGTACGCGGCTCCTCATAGCGCGGACGGGAGCTGCTAGACTGCGGGACCGGCGCAGAAAGCTGAGGCATGGAGCGCATGTTGTGAACCTCCGCCTTGTGCGAGGTCACGCTCGCAGACGGGGAAGAGACCTCCACCTTGCGCGCACCAGCCGTATGCTTGACAGGGATGCTGGCGGCGAGCTCGGGAAGAGTGGACCCGGCGCGGTACACGGTGCTGTCGAGCGGGGGGACGGGGATCTGCTGCGGCGTGGGCGCGGCCATGCGCTGGTAGATGGAGAACACTGTGGAGTCGTTCGAGTAGCAGGACGTCGGCGAGTCGGGCAGGTCCTTGTCGCTGTTCATCCGCGTGACGTTGGCGAAGAGCTTCGCATGCTTGTTGGTTTCGAGTGGGTCGAGGCGGGGATGGTCGCGCCGATGAGAATTAGGAGTGGCTGCATGGGCAATCTCGCCTCCACGCGGCTGAGTAGAGGGCGCAGTTGGCTTTCCCAGCTGTTCGGTGCGGTCTCCGCGGCGGTGAGAGTCGACGACGACGGCTGTATGACTCGTCTCGTCTCCGCGTCGGCGAGGAGAGCCGGTGACGTTCTTGGCATGCTCCTGCCCGTGACTTCGTGAGGAAGACGTGGTGTTGACACTGGACCCGTCGTCGTACCGAAGCCTCGACGGCGTCTTGGGCCTTCCGGTATGCACCCCGTAGTCCTGCGGTGTCGGGCTCACAGTTCTGTTACGCTCGCCACGCTCGCGGTGCTCCGAGGCGACCTTCATGTTCTGGCCGGACCGTTCGTCGCGGTGTCCGGAGACGTGGTGTGCACCTCTGCTCTCGTCGTATCGAGCTTGCGGAGCCGCAGGCGCAGCAGCGACGGAAAGCCCCTGCCTGGAAGCCTTCTTGGCAATCTGTAGCGGCTGGATTTGCACCGCAGGCGGCGTGACGGACGGCTGCCGCTGATGGTGCCTCGAATGGCCGCGCGATTTATCCTGCTGAAGGTCCAGCATGGTCCCAGAAGACGCCGCGCGCCGCACGCTGTGTCCGTTCGTCTCCTTTACAGGCTCTCTAGCGGACCGCATGTTTGGCGTGCTGTCCATGCGCGCGAAGGGGCTGTAGACCTGGCGACTAGGCGGCGTGGACATCGCGTTATTGTGCCCCGACTCGAGGCGTTGCTGCTCGGGCGCGGTCTTGGATCTGTCATGGCGAGGGCGCGGCTGGGGGGTCGACTGGTAGACACCATAGTCGACGTACGTAGGGCCCGTGGCTTGCGGCTCCGTGATGGCGGCAGCGGCACGCGCCGTCTGTCGTGGCTTCCGCTGCTCGAGAGCTGGGCTATCGTCATGGGACGCCAAGCGTCTGTGCAGGAAGGGCGTGTAGTTCTGCGGCGCATACTGCTGGCGCGCGTCGACCGCGACCAGATGGGTGTCGCTCGCCGAGCGGTGGAGCGGGTCGGAAGAGGCGTGCCCCCGCGGACGATGACCAGGGGGGTAGTACACGCGCTTGGGCGCGTCCGCAGGACGCGGGACAAAGCCGTAGTACTTGGTCGGGTCCTCGCCCTCGGCGTATGCCGGGACAGGGGGGAGTGGTTTGCTCACTTCACTGTGGCGCATGCGACGGGGTGCCCGCGCGTTTGAGTTCGCGTCTGTGTTCGCGTTCGTCCTCGCTGTGGGCTTCTTGTTCGACGACGGCTCGTGCGCGAGCTGGTCCAGCGGCTTGTCCAGGCCCCAGTTACGCAGGCTCCGCAAGTGGCGCTCGCGGTCCTTCTCTGCGAGCTCCTGCGCGAGTCCAGGGGGTGGCGGGAGGAACTCTGAGGGAGACGGGAAGGACGGCGTGGAGAGCGATGCATTGGGAGAGGAGTGAGGTTCGATGCTCAAGTAGCGAATGAGGTCTTTGCTGATTGGCTTGCCACCTTGGTAGCTGGGCTTGCGCGAGTGGCCTTCAGGGTTGGACGGCCAGCGTTTGACGGAGGGCCGGTTGTCCTGCGGGTCATCGGCGTCGCCGACGAGCGGCCTGTGGCTCCGTTAGCGGCGAGCCGGAACGTTGAAAGAATGGTAATTTACCTTATCAGAGAAGCAGAAAGCTTCCGTATTCGTTTCATGATTGTGTAGGTGTGTTATAGTCGAGGTGTGGCTGGAGCAATGGAAGTTGGGACACGTGAAGGTGGGAGGTGTTCACAATGGTGGGGGTTAACAAGGAAGTGGGAGGGGGATCAGCGGTTCTGAATGGGAGAAGCTTCGGGGGTTGAAAGTAAAGGGGGTTCGGTGGCGGTGAGACGCTTTGGGAGCCTTTTTGTAGTTTTCTCTTTTTGGTCGGAAGGTCAAAGCAATATGCCACATCGGCGACATGAGGACCCACAAAGCCCTTTACCCTTTATCCGGAGTGGCCTTTATGAAAGGCCACCCGTGCCACGTTTTCCACGAACCACTGACTTTTCACTGTCTAACCTGAATATACATTCGTATCCACTCATGGTATCGAAGACGACTCAGAGGTCACTGCTACATTGCACAGGACGGCTCAAAATTATCAGCACGGAGCTTATAGGAGATATGAGATTCGAATAAACTGACTTGAACTCTTGAAGATCCGACACGGTTACGAATTGGGCACAAGTACTAGGTAACCAGGCCGACGGCGGCAGGTCGCGGTGTTCAGAAAAATTATGGGGTGAGCAGAGCAGGGATTATCCAGAGCCTATCGTGGACAATACAACAACTTTGATGTAGGAAATGCCGTGAAGATGATCATCCAGGGTGCTTGGTATCAAACATCGGACGGGTTCTGTCGGTTTTGCTGTCGGAGCCGTGGCCAACCTCTACACTTGCTAAATTCGGCATGTTAAGCGCGATGGAAGCATCGGGCATGCGAGGAGGCGTGGTATCAAGGTGAGTCTTTGGTAGACGCTAAGGCGAACGAATTGGGAAAACAGTCGGCAATAACTGACTCAGAAACCATTTGGATCCTGGATTAGAACGATGATATAGATAGCGCGGCCCGCAGCCTAAGGTACTAAGTATGTATGACTACGATACAAATCCTTGGGGTTTGACCGCAGCATTCGTTCAACTTCTGCTGCTTAAAATCGCAAGTACGATAACACGCAGACGGCACATGTTGCACAGCTCTTGTCTGCGGAGAGCTGTGGGAGACTGTGCGCTGCTGCGCACGACGGCGCCTGCCAGTGTACGGAATATTAGGACCTGCAGGGCAGTAGTGTCGACAAATGGACGAGGGAACTGAAGGCACGTGGACAGGATACGACGTCGACGTGCCTGGTGTGGGGGTGCCCTGGGGAGGAGCGTGGGCAGCCCGTGGCAAGGCTGTGGAGAGAACGCTGGAGACAGTTTGGAGAACAGTCGTTGACGTAATCCGCTTGCCATAACAGGAAACCGCACGTCATGGACCAATCGAATGTCCTCTCCCTTAAATTCCGGTCAGGTCTCAGCCAGCCGCATCCCATTCCATCCTCCGTCTCTCACTCCAAGTCCATCCCCCGTACGTGATCCACCCCACAGTCTCTCCTTATTCATTTGCTTATCACCTTCCGCAGCTTCACGACAAGACTTTCACGACCCCATATTCACGACTCAACATGGCCGCCGACGCTGCAATTCCGGGTCTCTTCCTCACCTTCGCCGCCATGGTGCTCCTCGTCTTCGTATGTCCATACCCGTTCAAGTCGCATTGTTACCCGTGTTGAGCATAAAACCACAGGCCTCCGTGTCAACACCCACCTGGAACTCGATCTCCTACCTCAACACGGATGTCGGGGGCACCACGACCCATTTCGGCGTGTTTGGCTACACCGGCTCGAAGGCGTCCGTCGGATGGTATTTCCCACCAGGCGTAGCGTGCGTGTACACTTACTATTCGTCTCACACACGCGCTGAGCGTCGCCGCAGTGACAGCGAGCTGAATGACGGCCTCTTCCACAACCTCACCATCGTCCTTATCCTCATTCCCATCGGTGCGTCTCTTATCTTATCCCGCTAGCGCCTTACTAACTTCATCCCTTCTAGCCGCCGGCCTGTCAGGCATCTCCTTCCTTTTCGGCCTGTGCGGTGCCGCTTACCACCGTGTCGGCACAGTCTTCATGACCCTCGTCTCTGCCCTCGCTTTCATCGTCACCCTCGTCGTCTGGATTGTCGAGATGGCCCTGTTCGGTATCGCGCGCGACCACGTCCGCGATCGCGGGGACTACGCGCAGTACGGGAACGCTAACTGGCTCGTCCTCGGCGCGCTCGTGGCGCTCTTCCTCGCCTTCTTCGCCAGCCTGTGCGGTATCTTCGGCAGCTACCGCACGCGGCGTGCTGCAGCGTACTAAGTGCGAGCAGTGGTGTGGTGAGGGGAAGCTAGATGCGATTGTGCTACGACGTGTGCTTTTGAACCGTTCGCTTTTTTTTTCTTGCTGCATCTCGGGACGATTATTCCCTCCCCCAGTTCACCCACGATTCCCCCATGAATGCGCCTATCTTACGCCATTCATCCTCGTAATGCCGCCTTGATGTTCGCTATTTGCCAAAAGCACTCGACAGCTGGATACGGATACCCTGATCCCTGCGCTCGAATCTGCTGTAATGATGACCCGCCTATTTCGAGCTGCGTCGCTCTTTTTCGTCTAGTGTTTATGCGCCCTCGAAGATTGGGTGCTGTTGTATCGCATACCGTACTTTTTTGTTATATGCCAAGTACTGTAACTTTATATATCCTTCTGTAATGAATACAAAATGATACCATTAGTGTGATAGCTTCAGGTGTCTGTCGAGATACATAAGTATGCATGCAACGGCGATGCAAATTTAATATTTACAGAAATTGCGGAAGTCATCGATCGGGGGCAATATTTAATCTACTCGCGATCGGTTGTCACTTCTCCATGGACTTCTTGGGGGAAATGAATGGTATGTTAGGTCGTCCGGAAAAGGCATTCCATTTGCTATATTTGGTATACTATATGGAGCACGACTCCTGCAGATGCATTCGCTGGGGTAAATTGACGATATTCGCACTCAGGAATGGCATGGAAAAATGATCGGAGGGGGTTGAATTTCCAGCCAATGGGTTCGGAGGCTTGATGTTGAAAAGGGAGCTCGTTGAGGGAAACCCTGGCAGCAGCAGTGTTTGATCTCATAGCATGTCCGGCGCTCGGCATGTGTGCCACTTCAAGCTGTATTCGATGATAACATACCTGTCAGTCGAAAACAGGGGAGTTTCGACATAGGGCATCACACGCAGACCGAAAATTGGGTCGATTGGGGGAGTAAGAAATATCGACGAGCAAGGCATTAAATAAAGCTACAGTGGACCTCTGCCGTCTGAATTGGAATCGTCCGTCGGACAGCACACGGTGCCAGCATCAATCCTTCGGATCCTTCGACCGCCAGTCTCCCGCCAGACCCGTATTGAACGTCTCCTTCACGTTCACACCGAGCAGCACTGCGCCCGCGAGCCACTCCGGCGCGATGTGGAACACGTAGAACAGCGCCTTCTCCGAGGGCGTGTTGAGTGAGTGAGAGCTCATGGACAGGAGGGAGGTCGTTTGGTTGGACATGACGCCGAGGCGGTAGAGCGCGGTTATGGACTGCGGTGATCGAAAACGTCAGGCTCGTTCGAGACGCGTGGGGACGGTAAGAGATGTCTTACCAGAAGGCAGGAGACGACGGAGATCAATAGAGCGGGGTTCCGCTGGACACGCAGGGGGCGCGTCCACCAGGCCCACAGTGCTAGAAAGTTGGTTATCTGCAGCAAAGCGAGGGTGAGAGCAGTGGCCGCATATCTGGCGGATGAGGATGTTAGCCTCCATATTGTAAAGACTGAGGTGTGTCGAATGATGGCGCACGCACCTCGTCTGCTGCGTGAGTTGGGCCTGGCTGGGCTTAGTGATACCTGCCCAGTAGCTCGCGCCGGAGACGGTGGCAAGGATGACAGCGACCCAATAGATGAGACTCGATGCGCCACACACTCGGCGGATCCAGAACCGCCGGCGAGGCTCGTCGACGGCATCCGCGTCCTCCATGGACATGGACATCTGTATCGGGCGGTACCCCGACGCGCCTGTCGAGGTTGCATCACCATAATCGTTCGTCAGCGGTTGCTGGGATTCGGCAGCATCCGGATTCGCGGGAGGAAACGTCCGGGGAAATGCGCTGCCTCTGGTGGAGTTGACGAGGAAGGTGCGGACGACGACGACGAGGTCTTGGCCGATCCCGATGAAGCCTGCCGCGTAGGCGGTTTGCAGGTACGAGACATAAAATACGGAGTCGCGTTTGGACGGGCTGCGAGCTTCTTCTGCACGCAGCGAGAAGTCGACGATTCTAGTGCATTTCCAGAATGAATCATCATGAAGACACGCGAAGGGGATTCATGGGAGCGTACCGCTCGATGGTGAAGATCATTGTCCCGATGATGACGAACATGCGTGATCTTTTGTGAATCAGACGGAAGAAAACGATCGGCACGCAGACGGCGTAAAGAACCGCAAAAAAACACGGAGGGCGCAAAGTCGTGAGGGAAGGGCACTCCGCCGACTGGGGCGGGGAAAGTGGAATTAGAAGACATGGTCAGGATAGGTCAACAGCTTGCCCAAATTGATCTGGCCCAAGACATAGTTTATATAGTGGTGGCCTGGGGGTCCCGTAAACGGATGGGCGGTGAGCGCAGCCCATGCGATTGGCTGCGGCTATGCTTCTTCAGCAGGATCGAATTGGCTGTGATGAAGCCGGGTGTCGCGATGGCGTAGGCACCCATTGTACTTGATGTGCTAGTCAAAAAGATTACTGAATCGCGCCGGAACTCGTTAAAGGATCTTGCCGACGTAGGAAAAGCGAACAGTACCTTCTGATTGAGCTCCCTGCGCGAATCCGAGGATGCAACAAGTATGTGGATTTTGTGATAGGTGCGGGGAAAACCTGGCTTCAATTAGTGTTCAGTGTCTCAGAAGTTCAATCTTCAATATCGGGGCGGTGGCCAGGAGCCAACTGCAAGGAGTGCAGCGTGGTTGACCGACACTAAGCTGTTGACAATGCGGATCCATGAAGGGAAGGTATTGTATTATTTTGACGCGTGCAGCTTGGTGGACGATCAAGATAGAATTATACTAGATCAATCCGCGATGCACCCGCTGTCAGACGCGTCAATGATCAATCACGTCCTGATCCAATAAGCTTTCAGAGTACATACCACAAGGAACTTCTGGGCAGAACTGCATTTCAGGCGCTCTTGATCGGTGGCTATGCACTTTGCTTTCGGTCTCAAACGGTGTCCTCCTTTGTTAGTATACGGCAGACATTTTCCGTAGCAGTCAGGGCGCTCACACGAGGTACGCCGCATGTGAACGGGATATGATAGAACTACAGCATTGCATGAGTTGTGTTATAACTTATGATGGTCAGCAAAGCTGTCGGCTTTTTCCCTGAAGGTGCAGTTCGTAAAATTTTGCAATCAGTTCAACTATATTTGAAACTATAACAAGCAGTATATTCGTCTGCTAAGTGGTCATGGTCAGCATATTCGCAGAAAGAGGTGCGGAATAACGTACCTATAACATTATTGACGGGGTGGAACATCTCGATTCTCGACGACTCGCCGGACATTCAGGATTTGTACGTAATTCCGATTGGCGAAACATTTTTAGCGCACAACGCATTATCAAACTCGTGTAAACTTAGAAGGATCGTATGAAATTGATTGCGCACGGTCTTGAGGACCTTGTCATCAAAGGTCTGAGATCTGAATACTGTGTCAAAACAAAAAGGTGTACATCACGTTGGCGCCCGCGGTGGCGGAATATCAGCGTCATCATAGTATCTCCCCTCGCTGGCCGACGTTTTGAAGTTCTTACTACACTTCAACCTCGACCTTGTGCAATCCGTGAAAGACTTCCGTTGACGATACAGCTTGCGTTGATGAGATGACGCAGTCTAAAAGAGCTATAGATTATTCACTGTACCTAGTCACTGGCCGGGATCTTCTCCCTCCTGGCAAGGTTCGTTGCTTCTCCCAGATCTAGAGCGCTGATAAATTACAGCCCCGGACCAGAGCTATCTCGAATCTCTCGAAGAAGTAATCTCATCCTATCCTTCTCGCTTGATCTTTTAGTGAAATGGGGCATAGTCACTTCAAGGAGGTGTCACCGTCGTGCAAATTCGAGAGAAGACAGCGGATACTGGAGAAGTAAGTCATGTATATCTCGCGCGTGTTTTTTGGATTTGCTGATCGCAGAGCGCTTCAAGTTTCTGGAAATTGCTCGCCAATCTCAGGAGATCTGCCGCAGATACAACGTTCCCATCCTCATCAATGACCGTATCGACATAGCGCTCGCCATCGGTGCCGATGGTGTTCATATTGGGCAGACAGACATACCATTTGCCGTCGCACGCTCCCTTCTGCCATCTAACACCATCATCGGCGTGTCATGCAACACCCCGGAGCATGTTAGACAGGCCGTAAAAGACGGCGCCGACTACGTCGGCATTGGGCCTGTGTGGGGGACACAGACGAAGAAGGTCTTAAGCCCTATTGTAGGAGTTAGGGGTCTTCAAGATTTGCTCAGTCCGCTGGACGGGACGGATGTGAAAGCCGTTGCTATTGGTATTGCTCCAATTTATGCCGTGAGCGACGCCTGCTCACAATACCTTTACTCGTCAAGCTGGTATCAAGTCTACCAATGCATTGCAATGCCTGCACGGTTCCGTCACTATAACCGGGCGTGCCTTGGATGGTCTTGCGGTTGTGAGCGACATTGTTGCGTCACCAGAACCCCGTGTTGCTTCCGAGAGACTTGCAAAGCTTGTGCGAGGATACAAATCGAACGGCCCTCATACGTTCTCAATCAGACAACACACCTATACGAGCGAGGTCATCAAGAGCCGTGTTGCTAGCCTATTGTTGGCCATTAGAAGATACGGACCCTTGGTTCAACAGGTAAGTCGCAGAATGGCCAGGTTGTGATTTTTTGAGATGAATCAGACGACTCTCCTGTCTTCCATAGATAACCAATAATGTTGTCACCACACAGTCCGCCAATGCGACACTTGCACTCGGAGCGTCTCCTATCATGGCCA
Source organism: Amyloporia xantha (assembly GCA_036971615.1). Lineage (NCBI taxonomy): Eukaryota > Fungi > Basidiomycota > Agaricomycetes > Polyporales > Adustoporiaceae > Amyloporia > Amyloporia xantha. The sequence continues at coordinate 2,000,894 of JAYKKR010000005.1, forward strand.
ATGCGCCAGAGGAAATGGCGGATATTAGCAAGGCCATCGGCGGCCTCTTAATCAACTTTGGAACAATACAGAATATAGATGGGATGATAGAAGCAGGTCAATTTCCACCACCCGCCTGCTCAATTTATCCGCTGAAACACGCAACTTAGGGAAGAATGCGAATATCAACCGTAAGCCGGTGGTATTTGATCCCGTGGGCGTTGGCGCATCACAGTTTCGGCGAACCTCAGCTGATGGTGAGAATCGTGATGTGGACTAGACAGAAACCCCTTCTGATGTCACCACAACTAGTATTACTGAACACCTGGCAAGCAACAGTGATCAAGGGGAATGCAGGCGAATTAGCGTCACTTGCAAACTCTCATGAGGTATGCATCTCAAGACACTACGCAGATTACCGAGTCCGGATTTTATTAACATTGATTTCCGGTTCCAGGTTCAAGCCAAGGGTGTAGACAGTGTTGGACAAGGGTTTGCAGACCCATCCGCTTTCGTTAGGGCCCTTGCTCGTAAAGAAAGTGCGCCGCTCGCAGCAATCGAGGTCTATAATCTTCGTGGCTTACGCTTGATGGCATTCAGGATGTATAGTGATCCTCACCGGCGTTGTCGACTGGGTATCGGATGGCGACACTGTCGTCCAGCTTTCGAACGGACACCCCTTATTGGCTGATATCACTGGTTCGGGCTGTATGGTTGGTACATGCGTGGCAATCTTCTGTGCGGCAGCAAGTTTAGAAGCGGCTGCCGCGAGAGGTCCCGACGCACCAGAAGATGGCATGCTGGTGAGAGGTGATATGCTCATTGCCGCAATCGGAGGGTACGCCTGTGAAATTTACCATCTACCGGTACTTGATGTTTCCTTTGCAGGGTGCTTGCGCTCACAATAGCGTCGGAGTTTGCCGCACGCAGGGAAGATGTGAAAGGTAGTGGCACCTTCCTGCCTGCGCTGATAGATGAGTTGGGGAAGTTGACACCTGAGAAGATATATGAGGTGGCAAATGTTCAACCGCTCGAAGTCCTAAGTAGTACATCTGTTCTGTAGCAAATATATGTACAACATCTTAACAATTTCACATCACCTACTGTATCGGTAGATCGCTGCGTCTTACAATACTGAATATCCCTTCCTCCCGTAATTATTCGGCAACTAACAGATCAAGACAGATCAATGATCCAGCAACACCACGGTGCGGTTAGGGGTGTCCAAAATATGGGAAAACGGCATTTGAGAGGTCGGCTGGAGCCAATTCTTCTCATCGTAAATTGCATAGGGAGGAGATTCAATCATATGGAAGGTGTATGCGAATCGAGTGTTGGAACTACGATTCTTCTCTGACCTATGAAGAACGCTGCCGTGAATGAGGACCATGTCCCCTGAGTGCCGGTTCTCTTAGTCGTGAGGCGATTCAACAGCACGGGGAATTGACGCACCAGGCATGCATGCCTCGAGGATATACTTCCCTTCCGGCTTCGGAGGAGCTGCCTCCGGAGGAATGAGGGTCTCGAACCCGGTCCCCCCATTGGGCTTGCGTACGAAGCGCTTCGTGATGGCAGAGGTGAGGTGTGATCCTGGAAGGAACGACAGAGCACCGTTATCCGGCGTGCATTTCTCTAGTGCTATCCAAAAGCCGAGTGCTGTGGGCGGATCTGTGTACTGCCGTAACAGGGGTGTAAGTGATGGTTTGATTTCCCCGAAAGAATCTGCATACCAAAAACGTCCTAAGGAGGATGTTGCAAGGCGTGAAGATCAGCGATGGTTTTGTTTTGTGAACAGAAGACGCACGAGTCGTTGTGCTCAGGAACTGGAACCGAGCGTTCAGTGCCACTTTATTGAGAGTCTAGCGAACACAACCTCACCTTCGCCACCAATTTGGGGTTGCTTGCATATCACCATGGACTGCAATGCTGTACAATTGCTTGGCCTCACTTTCACGTACCGTGGCACAGGCGCAGCTCACCTACGGGATCATGGTGGAATTGGAGATCACGGACGACCGACCTCATTGAAGAGTTCTCCAGGGTGACCTTTCGGAAAACAGGGTCGAGTTCGTGAAGGGCTAATGTTTACATCATGCAGCACTTCCGTAAACATATCCTTACTTGGGGACCACTCACCATGGCCAATCTTATTAACCGCCTTCTCCTTGGGCCGGTTCAGTTTGCCATCTTCTACGGCCTCCTCTTCTAGGAAGTAACGAATCTTATCCCCTGAAGTGAGAAAGTAGTCGTCACCAACATGATTATCGTCGCCGGTGGTGAATTTAGTCTAGACACATGTAAGACGAAGGTAATGTCTGAAGGAAGGGAACACAAACGAGAGGATGGTCTTCCAAACTGAAGCTATTGAGTAGTTCCTTGGAACGAGTTAACAGAGCCTGTATCTCTTCAGGACTCAGAAAATTAGGCAAGCGTAGGTATCTAAGACTTCCTCAGACATCCATGAGGTACAAGGAGTTCACAGAGTCCACGAACCCGTCCCTGCGAAACTTTGAACAAAGTCATCTTAGTCACCAAATGTACGAAGGAAATGACATTACAAACAAACCTGCTCAATCTGCTCCTGATTAAGATATTCGAGCTTTGGTACGCTCGTCGGCATGGTGGTCACAGTCCAATGTCTACTGTCGCGTATTGCCACAGTTGGTCACTGAGATAAGCCATGTCGGAAAAACCGGAACTGGGTTATATGACTGTATACGGCCGTATAAGGTCGTCAGATTTGTACCCCCCTTACAACCCCAAGGAGTGACCTACATGCGCTGATCAGACCATATACGGCCTTACCTATCTCATCAGGCCTGATATGGGTTTTGAGCCTTATCAGGTCTGATAAGGCTCTGTCTGCTAAAAGCTGCAAAAATTGCAGTCGACTTGTGGTACACCGGGCGATTGCAGCGCATGCCACAGACAGTCGTACATAGACACTATTACATATTATACAATCTATTTCTCACTGGTATTCGTTCGTACGAATGCATACATACAGGACTTTGTAACTATCATTCCAAGTATAATACTCGTATTACCAGACAAATTGTAGCAAATTCCAATCATGATGAATGGTGTGTATATTTTAATATGACATATATTGCTCGGAATTGAACACACAGCTTCAGAGAACACTAACGTCGTCAGCCTTTATCTACTGGGCTACGCGGGCCTATAACGACAATGCATGCTCCACGTATATATCATGTTTGTGTGGTGCTGGAGCACCATTCTATTAATAAGTGGTCTGGCTGACATCCGGTGCTGTTTAATCCGCAAGTGGCGCACATATACATCTGACTTGTGATATCGGCGCTGCTCCGCCCGCCCGGTTCCGATATGCAGGCCAATGCCCTTTGCTACTACTAGAACTCGAGGCTTGCTGAGGTTTTCTACATAAACCTGACTGTTTTTTTGTCTCCATTTATTGTCCACGAGAGCATCGCCCTATGTAGACAGTAGGTACGGGATTAAACCTGACTGTTTATATCGGCCAAGGCCACCAAACAGCCTTAATGACACAATCATGCTGAGGCCTGTTTCAATAACCAAACAATTGTTTACTGAGTCTGTTCCTCATTGTCTAACTTGAAGATGCTCAGCATCCAGGCCAGCACAGACCTGTCATCTCTTGAAAAACCTGAGAGTGATGTCACACAATGTGCCCGTCGCTCTCCACGCGTAAGCACTGAAACCGACAAGGCACTGGATGCAGTTTAGGATATTTTCGACAACAATACTCTAAAGATATTCTAAAGACAGTCAGAATAACCTTGGCATTTTACAGTGAACAAAATCCTAACATTATTCAATTAAGATTCTAATCTTTTGACCACATTTACAATATGTTCCAACCTACACAATATACTTACCATACTTTTAAAGTACTGAATAGTGGATTATGCTAAAGGTATTTTGACTAACTTTATAATATTTTCACCATATCGCACTCAACAATATTCTAAACCACATCCAGTGAGGTGCTGAGAGCAGAGACCAGTCAAATAATTGGAAGCCGCCGCCCGAGAGCGGCGGTTTACGTAAACGACTTCCCTATCTTGGCTAGAGCTCATTACATAACTCAACCAAGGGGCGTGGAAAACAATTTCTATAAACTGGTTTTTGTCCAACGTACCTGATTACGTAAATCCCCGCGAGTCCTTACAGACTCATAACCGATAGCAGAGCATATCGGAATACGTATTTATTCGGCCTGATATATAGCTTATCTGATGCTCACTGTAACCTGATCAGGCCTTACAAGCCCATATGGCTTCATAAGGCCTGATAAGCCAAATCCCGTTTTTCCGACATCATGATCATGATACTGCTCTCACGATCAGGAACAATGCCAATTCGTCATGCAGTCGTACGAATCATGCGTGTCTGGGAGGCAGGGATACTTTGGATAAATACACTGCAGGTAGAATACATTGCAACACTACTATGTACTAAAGTTCGTCGAATCATAACGCTAGAATCGCAATGGGTGAAAAGACGGTGCAATAAAGATACTGGGTCGTGTCATTCCTCCTGTCTTTCATCAATACTCTCCCCATTCGCAAGACGTTGGATGAGATGGTCAATTTTAGCTTTGTGAATGCGATGATGTTCTTGCCAACCTTTCCAAGGGTGATGAGGATGCTACGCGACAGGGATATGAGCCAGAATCGAAGTGATGCAATGGAATGTCTCACTATTCTGCCAAAGTCTTGGAATATTCTATCCGAGGTACCCTCTGGCTTATTAAAGAAGTATTTCGCTAGTAAAACATCATCCTGGACGCTGTATCGCATCTTTTTCTCGGGAGGCGCTGGAAGAGGGGCGTCACCATCACTATGGTGTAGTTCGTGCTTGTGTCTTCGATAGAATTTCATCCATGAAGCACGAGAATGATGAGGAGCCTGACGAAGTATAAAGCCATTTGGTGAGAGAGATAGAGGTGACGGCATATAATTACCTTTTGCGCAACGTCCTTCCAGAAGGTCACCATGTCCACCTTGCCACCCTGCGTCCTATTTCGATATTCCAGAAAGCGCACAAGAAATGTGACATCCTCGTCAGTGAACGCCACACCCTTGCCCGTTGTACTTCTGTACAACGCTCGAGGTGGTGTCGGTGACCGCGTGCGGTTGATATCGGCTGCTGCTGCGCGGCGAGCTGCAGCAATTGTTCCTGGACCAGCACCAGTGGCAGGGATTTGAGGCTCCCCTTCGAGTTGTCCTTGAGCCTGCTGTTCTTGCTGCTCTTCCTGGCCTCCGTCGTCATCGCCTTCATGAACATCCATCGCGTAACCCCCGAGCCGGATCTGATGCTTGTTACAATAACGACGCCACGAGTAAAAGCTGCATCTACTCTGAGAAAGAAAACTGGACTTGTAAAAGAGGTACTCACGTATGATGGGGGGCCTGCGGGTTGAGTCTAGTGAGTCTAATATAAGAAAACACAGAACAAATTCTTACTTTCACAGCAATGCGCTCGCAAATCTCACGTAGACTGCACGATACCCGTGAGACTAAGATAAGAATGTCTTCTTGAGAGACCTACCTGAGAACTAACCCTTGCTCCTGGCAGTATTCAATATACTTGCGGAGATACTCAACGTCATCAGCAGTGAATAAATTCCCTCCATAGGTGCTTTTGATGACGCGAGTTGGAGGTGTGGGCGAACGGGCAGGGGGGTTTCGCCGATTTAACACCAAGGTAGCTGCCGGCGGCGCTGGTTGTGGCTGAGGACAGTTCAGACACCGTCGTCAAAGGGCGGAGTGAGATTACCTGAGTCCTGATACGTTTACGGCCTCTTTTCTCAACAGCTGCTGCCCCTTGCGCGGAAGATTCAGCGTTCGACGATTCCGCCTCTTCCATGTATGAATCTTGCTCAGCGTATGACTGATCATACTAGCTCAGGAACTGTAAGCTATCGCGAAAGGCAAAGGGACGTGGGACCCACAGGCTGCTGATAATACTCCGCTACCGGGGCGACCCAAGCTCGCGGTTCTTCCCTGTACCTGTAGTCGTAATCTGCCGGAGGAGCTGCTACCATTGCACCCGGATGTGGCGGAGGTGGAGGTTGATGATATGCGCCATTCCAGGCTGGGTCTTCTCTGTACGCCATCATATGGGGTGCGGGCGGAGGCGGAGGGGGTTGCATGTGAGTCTGCTGAGGGGCGATCCCGTTAGCGGCCTGCCAAGACTGAGGAGGGGCAGCAGTGGGAGGGTGCATAGTGCCGGGTGTTACGTCCATTGGAGCTGCATACACCGGATAAGGGTACGGGTGCTGAGCATGATGAACAAGAGGGTCAGTAGCAGCCGCAGATATTGGCGGGGGAGGTATGGGGTGGGCATGTTGAGCTTGCTGCTGGAGAATCTGCGGCGGTTGCGCCTGCATCTGATGTGCCAATTCTTCAGGCGTCATTTGAGGGGCATCGTCCTGGGATGAAGGAGGGTCTCGGGCCACAGGCATGACTCTATATTGCAACAATGAATCTGATTTTCTTGAGAAGACGGAGATATTACATGAACGTACTGTTCCTTGCCAGTCACCCGACAACCAGCCCAATTCTGACGATACATCTGCAGCTCTCCAGCCTTGACACATTCCAATACCCAATTGGCGCTGAGTACCATCTTTTGTTTTTTCCCAGCATACTGGCGGTAGAGACTTTGACCTGACTCTTTATGTGGGTCCACTGTGATGAGAACATGTCAGCACTGCATATCCTTTGTCATATGTAGCAAAGTCTGAGTAAATGTGGGCTACCCGAATAGTGCCATTCTGCCATTCTGCTGGCTGACAGACAAGAATAAAGGACATACCACAAATGAACGCAACACCGCTGTATCCAGGTGACACGGTTCCACCATGTTTCTGAATAATGTGTAGACAGTCAGCTGAACGTAACGAGCAAGTCCGATGGGAGGAGAGCAGACGAATGCTGAACGACAGAAGTCATGCCAGAGCGCGAAGTGCGAACATGCAACCGCGCGCTACTATGCCAGCTATTATATTCCGCAGGCCACCACTTTCTAGGGATATATAACGATTATTCGTTGAAGCACGACGCGACTCACGGTTATGAGCTCGATGATGGTGTCTCTATTCTCCACGTCTTTTTCGACATACAGTTGAAGAGGTTGACCCATCATGGGATCCACAAACAGGTCCCCGGATGGGTCTGCCATGGCTTCGGGTTGAGCATTGTGCGTCGATGCATTCTGGTCCCGCTGAGCGCGACGGTTAGCGGTACGTGCTGGTGCCATGGGTCTTGCCAGTAGCTGCACAGATCGTGGTTGGAGTCCTCAGGGGGCCAGGAACCATCCTCCTTCGTCCATATTTACGCGGAGTTTCAAATTCTAATCCAAAGTTTCCTAACCGCCACCGGGCGCTATTTACAGTCGACTTGCTCAACACCTACATACGTCTGTATAACGGAAATCAGCCTTTCAGCCATCTCTCTTGCTTACCTCCAAATGCACTCGCTACGGAATTTAGCCTCCCTCGTCTTCTTGGCGTGATGCTCGTAAGGAAGCAGAGACTATGTACACTGTCAATGGTCCTCGCGACGGCACTGCAACATCCTTCTGGACATGATATCTACCGCGCCTGATTATCTCTCCAGCATGCTTCAGTAGTGAATGAAATTCCTCGTCAATGCCATTGACTGGACTGGTTCAACATCATCGGAATCTTGTCATCGACCGACGGTCTCGGCCAATGTCAGTGGTTGTCGCTACTGTACTAACTGGAAGAAAGGTACGAGCAGACACTGACTTATGTTTCCGCCATGTTATAGGATGCTGGCAGATACGAGTTCACTTTATCAACAGATTCGACGGATATTCGTCAGCGACTGTTACAGCTGATATAGTGCGACACAGAGGGTAGGACCGTGAGACTGTAACAATGTCTTCTCCTAGGCAACGTAGCTGTATACTTGGGAAGCAATCATCCCCAGTGGCTGCCCTGCCCGCATGTATATGTATCCCCGTTCTGTGTCACTATATAGGCAATGTCGGTAGTGGCGACTCGCTTTTCCTGAGGAAACTTAGGCGAAATAGATGTCGGATATAGTAAGTCGTCTAGTTAGAGTTTGTTGTTTCATCTGTCGAATTGAAGTCTCATGATAGTCAAACTTCAGATTCAGCGAATGCTTCTATATCATCTGAAGACATTGCTCTGTCCCGTGCGCGGCCTTATGATCCATATCATACCACCGAGAGATTCCCGGGCTACATCCGAAAGTGGTCCTCTACCACAAAGAAGAAGCACACTGTACCCGTTTTAGCAAGTATGTCTGAAGTGGAGCAGGACGCAATCGCACGGCGATGGCCCATACTTCTTAGGTACTACACGTCTAAGAGGTATGAAATCTGGAGGTGGTATTATGGCAGAATCCGTGAACATTTTAGGCGTTGGCGGCTGAATGCACCTAGACCAAAGCAGTAAAAAGCTACGAGGCTGCCGGCGTCACGTACCACAAATCTTCTTCCCTGACAAAAGCCCATCTGTTCGAGTACGAGCGCAGGCACGCGCATTCATGACATGGCCAGAAGGTTTTCGAAGCAATTCAGCTTTTCGATTGTGTTCGCACAGCTCTCTTCACTCGCCTTGATGGAGCTGTTCCACACTGGCATCGGACTCGGAGTGGACATGTTGACTCAGTATGCAATGCGGCGCTCCAGGGCTATCTTCAGCGGGCACGCGTTGCCAGCATTGTTCCCAATTGTTGGGCCAGTACTAGCACATTCCAACTGGCTCAATTGTCCGACGCGGGTTTGCGTCATTATTGTCTGCGGCGTATGGGCTGTGTGACACGATTTCTGACCGGCCACTGTAAAAACAGGGACTGGATCGTTTGCTGGTGAGTGGCTCTCATCGCATCGCGAGTCTCAATTCCACAATTGCAAGTACCTCCAAATGTCAGCAGAGACACCAGAAGATTATTGTTCGCATGGACTCTTCCAGTAGAATTGGTGGTGCTTGAGCGCTTGAGCTCGGAAATGGGTGTCGTTGACCGGTGAAGAGCGATGAAAAAACTGCGCTCTATACCTGACATGAAATGACGATTGGAATGCAGGTCGGCTAACTTCGTCCCTTGACGCTCAACATTCGGCCACTGTCGGGCATCACTGGTCTTGAAAGAAGTGTTGCACGAGATGCATCGTCGAGATGCCACAACCGCGTGTAACCTTTGATGCAACTTTGAGCTCTAAGCGTCCTGAACCTGGAGGAAATTGCCATCTATCATGAAGGTGATGTGGACTCGACATGTCGACGGATCACGTTGATCTCACGGGCAGATTTTTGACATTGCAGACTGACAGGTATATATTCAGCGCATCAAACATGTATGCAGCGTGCTATTGAATCTATTTCTGCATGACGGGCATGTGTAGCGTCGAGCAATGCGGGACGTGGCAGAAGAGGCTACAGTGAGAGATACGGGAGACACAATGAGATAAGCCGACTTAGGTGCCGACGGTCTCATATAAGTATTAGCTCAACAAGCCGTACCTTACAAGTGAGATTCGAGGGACTCGGCGGTTGGTGGCTGCAGGTGAGTTGCTGCAGGAGTTAGACAAAAGGCTTGTTCTCGGCTAGGTGGTATGCCATGTCTGCGTCGCATCCTTTTCGGCTGTCATGGGGGCCGTCGCGGTGCATGCACAGGCCGGATGGTCTGTAAGACGAAGGCGTTGCATTGCTGGGAGTGATTGCGACCACTGTTCTAGCGCTCCAGAACCAACCTTCTCGTGCGACTGCGAGCGCTGGATGTATTCATACCCTGCAAGATTGACGAGAATATTGTTCAAGCGGATCTGGGATCGTTGAGGACTGATCGCGTGCTCGACGAAATTGCAAGTCATTCATGTAACCTGGAAAGAGGGCGGACAGTCGGGCAGACCGACATGGAACCTGCATCCGACTGTGGGAACTGGTCAGAGACGAGAAGAGAATGCGAAGTGTGGGAAAGTAGGACTAAGGGCAGTTTATGCGAAGGTTAGGATTCCGGTGGAAGGCAAACAAGTGTCAACACATAGCGGAGTTGCATTCGCATCGGCTGCACCAACCAAGCAGTCCCCGACTTCTATCTTCCCAAGCACTCCGTTACCTATACGACTATCCCTTCTCTCCCTCCCGCCATTCTCTCCCCCTCGTCCTCGGTCGTCCGCCCACTATGTCTACCGCCGCAGGGCGTAAAAAGTCCATGATTTCCGCCACAACCCCTACCATAGAATCCCCGGTCGCCAATAACACTCTCCTCAATAAGGCAGCATCCCAGTCGACATCTCTCTACCAGCAATGTTCTGCTCTCCGTACTCGCTTACTACAAGTCCAGGACTTTCCTGAATGGTTTACACTCTCGTCGCCTCCCGATTCGTCGCGACGGTCTACCGATCCAGTGACTCAACTGTGGGACTGTTTCGCACTAGGAGTACCGCTGTGCTATCTCTTCAACCTCCTCCCTGCCCCCTTCACGCCTATCAATATCGACACGGATCCCAAGTCATTCGATGACGCGAACGAGAAAATGAAGAAGCGTTCCATCGCGCTTTTCTCGATGCAGATCAAACAATTAGAAGGTTGCGAGCTCTTTACGGTGACAGAGCTGTGGGATCGTAACTCTACAGACGGCTTCGTGAAGGTGTGCACTGTCTAGCGTGACGCCGCTCTGATCGTATGTTGATTACTATCGTCAGGTCGTGAACAATGTCATCAACCTGGTCCGATGCCTTCCGGAGAATGTCTTCGTAGAGGCGCCCCCATCGTCTCCGCATCTCGCATCGGCCCAGCAGTCGACCGATTCTCTCACTGCAGATGGCCCAGCGACAGCGGCTGAGAAAGATAGCGATGCACGCTACAATAATATCGTCAGGGAGCTGGTCGAGACGGAGCGGAAATACGTACAAGACCTGGAGGTCATGCAGGTGAGCTGCAGGATAATTAGCTGTTATTTCCGTTTCATTTGACATCTCCATCAGAAATATTCCAACGCAGCATCGCAAATGAATGTCATGGATCAAGAGACTCTTCAACGACTATTTCCGGGTCTGAACAAGTTACTGAACTTTCAGAGAAAGTTCCTTATCAAGCTAGAGAGTATCGCGGAAATGCCGCATAACGAGCAATCCTGGGGTGTTCCGTTCACGGAGAACGTAAGTCAGACGATCTCATTTCGAGCATGAATGCTGTATATGGCAACTGCTTTGTCTCGTTATTGTTTACTTGCATAAACTAACTGCACTTCGTGGAACAATAGGAGGACGACTTCCAAGTCTACGAACCTTATTGTGCTCTATATACCACGGCGTCGGACATCATGTTGCAAGAAATGCAAAATCTCACCGTATGTCGTTCATTTCATACCACAGATCGTGCGAACTTACCAAACATGTAACAACACTAAGGCACTCGACGGTGTGCTGCTGAAGTCGGACTTACCAGCGTTTCTAATCAAACCGGTACAACGGATCTGCAAATATCCTTTGCTGTTAGAGGTGAGTTTCAAGCCATATGCCTGTGATTAAAGGCTGATGATCAATCATCCGCAGTCTCTCCTGAAGGCAGTCACAGGAACTGACTATCCTTTCTGTGATGAGTTGAAACTAGGTGTAGCGGCGGCGAAACGGGTCACGGACAAGATCAATGAGGCGCAGCGCCGCGCTGAGAATCTTGCGACTGTCGAGACTTTGAAAGGGCCGCGTTGAAGATTGGAAAGGTCATCACATCACCCAGTTTGGCGCTCTCCTACTCGACGATATCTTCACCGTCACAAAGTCGGAGGTTGACAGGGAGTATCACGTTTTTCTCTTCGAGAAGATTATACTATGTTGCAAGGAATACCTGATGCCCGCAGCAAACGGGCGCAAGGTTGGCAAGAGCAATTCGATCTTGAAGAAACCACCTGTCCCTCCGCCTCTATTACTCCCGGGGGCTGGTCCTTCGAGAAAAAGAAACACTCCTCTTCTATTGAAGGGCCGCATTTTCCTCGCTAATGTTCACCTCGCCGAGCCAAAGGCTTCTGCAGGTCGGTCAGCTCATATTTTTGCTTCTGTTCAGCACCCTAATTTATCCAATAGGCCAATATTCGCTTGCCGTATACTGGCGTGGTGATGATGATACCGAATTCTTTACTCTGCGTTGTCGAAACGAGGAGCAGCTGAAGATGTGGGAATCTCAATTGAATCGTCTGATTGAGGAGAACATGAGTAGACGCAACTCCGATCGGAATACGCGTCTGATCCAAATGGCGCAGACTACGACGGCCGCGCTGCCGCCCTCGCGGGGACCTCCATCGTCGTATAACATGGAGAAGACATACTCGATGTTTTCACAGTCCACATCGTACAGCGCCACTTCGCCTTATCACTCAGGTACTCCAGGCAGCCGTATGGCACGACATCCGTATGCTGCTGCGAGCGATGAATCGCCATTATCAACGAATGGGTCCTACAGCAGCGGGTACGGCAATGGCCCCCAGGGATACCCACCTCATGATGGCTTCGATGTCGACCCAGATGAAGATTACGAGGACTATCCGATGACACATTTCCCGCCGTCAGGGCGGGGAACTCCTTCTGGTGTTCGCCGATCCGACTATGGTTTCCCTCAAAGTGCTCGAAACAGTACACAATCCTCAACACCTGCTTCTATGGTAGGACCTTCGAGGTCACCATTCAGCAGTGGTCGACCTTCCATATCGCGCAGTGCAACAAGCTATCACGTCGACAACGACAGCGGACCTGCTGCCACCGCTGCTCGAAGCGCGCTGCGCAGTCAATTCAGCTCAACGAGATTGAAGACTGCGTATGATCAGCCGGAGGTCCGTGCTAGCTCTCGAGCGTCTGCGCCAGCACCTGCGCCTGTACCGCTACGTTCACGTAGCGCGAGTCAACCATCCGCTTATGTGCCTCCCACTGTGCCACCTCCTCTACCAACCTCTGTACCTAGTTCTGTGCAGTGGACTACTCATGCTCCGAGTTCAATGGGATTGAACAACAAGCGCGGTAGTGGCTCAAGCCAGTCTACTGGCGAGAGCTCAGACTATTCACCACATAGCAGCGGTTCTCCTGTCACGCCTTTCGGTTCTAGCGATACATCATTGACAGGCATGTCTTCACGTAACTCACGATCGCAGCATGTCGACCAGGTTGTCACGTCTGCTGCACATCAGCTAGCAGGGCCCGTCAAGGTGAAAGTACATTTTCACGAGGACATCTTCGTCATTCAGGTGCCGCGGTCGACGGAATACGACCAACTCGTCGAGAAAGTCGGCAAGAAGATCAGACTTTGCGGCCCGCGCCGGGATGATGGTCCTCTGCGCGTGAAGTACAAAGACGAGGATGGCGATTTGGTATCTCTAGGATCGACCGAGGACGTCCAAATGGCGTTCGAGTCCTTCCGACCTGGAAACCAAGTCACGCTCTATGTGCAATGAGCTGTGCCATTGCATTCCTGCGTCTCGACTCCTCTTCTGCTAATCGGCGACACCTCGCCCTACACATTTCGCCCGCCTCCCGTCATCTTCTTCCGCTTACTCATACTCTTCCATGCATCATCGGCACACCACTGATTCCCTCCTGACTCTGGCATTATCCTTATACTTGGGGACCCTGCGCCAATATCCTTTGGTTATACCGTGTATTACGAATCTCACGACTCTCCTTTGTCTGATTTACTTCTGGTTCTAATCTGTCCGTACTCTATCCGCATCGGTGCATACACATCATATTTCCTTTGGTCAATCCTGCTTCGCGTGTCGATTTGAGGCCGCTTACAGTCCACTCCTTCGCTTTCTGTCGGCCCCCTCATTTCTCATTCGTCTTATTGCATCGTGGTCCTTGCAGACCTCAGCTCAATCACTGTCTGGTACCTGACAGTCGTTCGTTCAAAGCATGTGTATCGCGTGTAGTTTCGGTCGGCTGATTCGTGTATCTTTATGAGTAGATTGCTGTTGAGGCAGACCGCTTCACGGAATGTTATATTATTCTGGAAACATTCAAATCCTGGCTATCGAGCGCATACAGACTGTAATATGGAACTCAGTATCGGTGAGGCAGACACTCTAATATGGAAGGTGTGTCTACTTCGTATGCAGATTTTCACAGGATGTCGGCGTATACGGAAACGAATTCTGTATCAGGCAGCGCGCGAATGTCTTCTCAACTCGGCGAAAATGTGACACGGTCCAGTACGTTTGCCTCTTTATGGGACCGTTCCGCGCTAAAGCAAAGTTGACATCAGGACAGGCTTATTGCTCAGTGTCCAAATTACGTACTGTAACCGCAGCCGGGCTCCTCTCGACCTCGAAGAACTGGTGGGCCATCTTACCGACTTCACCGCCTGTCTCCTTTGCCTTGCTGATGATGGCCTGGAGCAGCACGTCGGGCAGGCCTTCAGGCGTGCGGGAATAAATGTCGAGGCCTGCCGGGGTGAAGAGTGTCTTTTCGAAATACGTGAGCGCCCACTCCGGGGTGCTAGTCCCGGGCGTCGCGCTGTCCAAGGGCCGGCACTGGCAGCCAAGAATCTGCCACCGCGAGGAGGTTAGCATGAGCCAGCCCTTGCCGCGCCATTTGAAGCGGCTCCCGGGGCCTTTGGCGGCTGGGGAGGAGGGGGCGAGGAGGGTGTCTACGCCTACGACGGTGCTGCGTTTGGAGGTGGGTGGGTCTGTCTTTGCGCGGTATTCGACGATGTCGTCGAGCTGGATGAGGTCGCCTGAGCGTTCCTTGAGGACGTAGGTGATGGTGACGTCCTTTCTGTTCTGATGGCGTTTCACTGGCCGTTAGCGATAGAAGCGAACCCCCGCGTAATTAGGCACTCACCTTCCAGAGTGGCAGCGTCGAGTGTGTCACATACCTACGTGGTGCATAGTTTAAGATTTCTTCGCAGGACAAGAGGAAACGGTGTACCAGGTACCCATGGACTTCTCCAAATCGAACTCGATCGGGGGGTTCTCGATGTCGGGTGGATATATGATGACCTCCATTGCTGAACGATGAGGATCAGAGAAGTGTGCAGGTGGTGTTTGCGTAGGGTAGTGTTGCGATTTATTACAACTGTTGATATCCTTCGTGGTCTGTGGGTACGAGAGTAACGAGACACGCAGAGATGGGAATGCGGGGTAAGCGCACGCGAAGTACCGATCCATCAACGCGTCTCGATCACGTGCGGTGTGAAATGGCACTTATTACATTTTCCGTTATGGGCGCCTATAGAGCAACAGACATTGAACAGAGGAGCGACGAGTTTAGTGTTAATGGGATTGCACGATTCGGGGTCTCTGCGACTTCGTTAGTGGGATGGAGGACTTGTTAGTGGGATTAAGACCTCGTTAGTGGGATTAAAGACCTCGTTAGTGGGATTGAGGTTGTCCCGCCCACCGACCCCGGCCGTCATAAGATAATTTAAGTTTATCAACAAATTCCACATTTGACCTCTCGATTTCGAGTATAAAAATTCAAGGTGAGCCAATTTGAAGTTAAAGGTCAACTTGGCTAGGTTTTGACTATTAGTTGAAATGCGGTTCATGCACTCGTTGCTTGTACCCTAGTGATTGAAGCAGCCGGTTACAGTACTGCACATAGATGAATTTTGGGATAATTTGTCCACATACTCCTTATTTAGCAAGTCTCCGCCCGCTGACTTCCGGGGAGGACCGCGCCCGGCGTGCCATCCCACTATCAATCTTGAGACCCATCCCACTATCGGACCGTCATCCCACTATCCTGTAGTACTTCTACTATCCCATTAACACTATACTAGTATATACTCCATTGAACAACAGACACCTTTCCCGGCCGACCCTCTTCCGAGCGAACAGCATCCGCCACATTACCTGTCGACGCCAGCATCGTTGCTGTACATACTGTATCAGGCCTCCTCGAATTGCCCTCCTCAAGGGTCTACGTCACCACTCGTTCCGATTCAGTTCTATCCCACATCAATCCATCTATACATATATCCACACATCATCGAGCGACCTGTGGTCCAGAGCTTATTGCAACAATTCTTAATGCCTTTGGCTAACACACGGTGAACAACAGCACCACCATGTCTACAGCACCACCACCACCCCCGCTATTATCGTCTCAGGCTGTGCAGACAGTGCAGCCGGTGGAGACAAGCACCACAAGCACCACCACCGTCGCGACGCCCGCCGCAGCGCTCCCAGAGGGGCAGAAACGCCAGTTTCTCAGCCCACAGATCACATCGTATTTCATCGCGGGCGGCATTGCGGGCGCCGCGTCTCGGACGGTGGTCAGTCCGCTGGAGCGGCTGAAGATCATCCAGTGAGTGCGACGTGGTATTTGATATGTTACCATTCTGTTTCGATCGCGGTGATTTCTTTTTGTTTGGGGGGAGGGGACGGCCGAGCGTTGTGCTGACTGTGTGGCCGCAGGCAGGTGCAGCCGCAGACGGGGGACGGGCAGTACAGGGGCGTGTGGGCGAGCCTCGTGCGGATGTGGCGGGAGGAGGGCTTCCGGGGGTACATGCGCGGGAACGGCATCAACTGCGTGCGGATTGTGCCCTACAGGTATGCACTGGCCGCACTTTATGTCATGATCATGGACGATGGGCGTGCTGACGGCGCGCGGCATGCAGCGCGGTGCAGTTCACGACGTACGAGCAGCTGAAAAAGGTATGTCGCCCGTGCGCTGGCGGAGGGCGAGGACGGCTCGGCTGACGGCGCGTTGAGGGATAGTGGTTCACGGGATACGGGACGACGCAGCTGGACACGCCGACGCGGCTCGCGGCGGGTGCGCTGGCGGGGATCACGTCTGTGTGTGAGTGGTTTGGTGGGGTGCTGCGCGCGTTTGGCCACGGGCTGACTATTATGGTGCCAGGCGCGACGTACCCGCTCGACCTGGTCCGCTCGCGGCTCTCTATTGCGACTGCGTCGATCCTGCGCGCCGCGGCGTCGGCGTCGCCGCAGGCTGTGCGGTCCTCTGCGTACCACTCCGCGTCGAGCGCGGGGGCGGCGCCGCGCGTGTTTAGGCCGGAGGAGCTGACGATGTGGGGGATGACGCTGAAGGTGGTGAGGGAGGAGGGCGGGGTGCGGGCGCTGTACCGCGGGATCGGGGCGACGGTGGCGGGCGTCGCGCCGTATGTGGGTGAGTCCAATCGTCGCCGGCTGTTGGTGGCTCTGGTGGCGCTTTGACAGCTTGGATGGTTGGTTCCGGCCGGTGCGGTCGCGAGTCTGATGTACTTATGCTCTGTGGCTGACGGCCTTGAGTGCGTTTGATTGATCCAACTGTCGTGTGCGATGGGCCCAAGCCTGTTTCGACGTTTGCGTTCCGGTGGAAATGGAGGTACGGCGCGCTGACCTCACTCCCCAGGGATCAACTTTGCGACGTACGAGGCGCTACGGGGGGTGATCACGCCGCCGGGGAAGAGCAGCGTGCCGCGGAAGCTGCTGTGCGGTGCGCTCGCAGGTGCGTTTCGCGCGCCGACTGTTCTTATTTAGATCCGAGTCTAATGCTCCGGGCTGTGAGCAGGGTCGATATCGCAGACGCTGACGTACCCGTTCGACGTGCTCCGGCGGAAGATGCAGGTGACGGGGATGGGTGGGCTGGGTGTGCGGTATACGGGTGCGCTGGACGCGCTGAGGCGGATCGTGGCGGCGGAGGGCGTGCGGGGGCTGTATCGCGGCCTGTGGCCGAACTTGCGTGCGTGGTGTTGTCTTGGTTTTCGGTCAAAGGTTGCTGATGATTGTGCTTGTGAATCTTGGGTGTTGCGGCGGATGATGGGTGGCGTGTGGTGTGATGTGGATGGACGTGTGGGTATGGATGGGACATGCAGTGAAGGTGGCGCCGAGCATTGCAACGTCGTTCTTCACGTATGAGCTGGTGAAGGAGTTCCTTGGAGCGTCGTGATGGACCCACGGTGAGGGCGCGGTTCGCGGGATGGTGATCGGGGTGTGCGCGGTCAGGGGTGGGAGTGGAGTTGAATGTTCGTTGTGTGTTTGGTTAGACAGGCTAGCTATTGCATTGGGCAGGGACATGTGGATCGGATATATCGTATACATATGATAGCTAGTGTAGTGCAGTGCAGGCGGATGTAGATTACACACCCGTAAGACAGGTGCAGGATCTGCGTTGGTCGGCCGTGCGGCGAGGCCATGAGGATAGCAACGACGTGCCAGGCCTGGAATGGAAGGAGGACTGCTTTGTCGGGAGGCGGCGTGACGGCATGTGGCCGTGCCTGGAATAACGTGGGAACAGTGTGGCCGGTGCCGGAGCCGGGCGGGCTGATGGTCGCAGTGGGTCGGTCGCAGTTGAGAGCTGCTCGCGCGCGTTCCCATCCAAGACGTTGTCCTCCTCGTTCCCATCCAAGACGTTGTCCTCGTCGTCCTCGTCGTCGTCGTCGTGAGCGAGCTCGTCGCTGTGCATGTCTCTCCCCCGCTGACTGTGCTCATCCAAGGTGAGCTCAACCCGTCCCACTGCCTGCCACCGCTGACCCCCGCGTGTTGTCCTTCACAGCTCCACTCACATCGCAGCCTGGCCTCTGACCAGCCTTTGCCTATCTTATTATCTTCTCTTTCCTCCTCTCTCTTCATTTCTTCTTCACATCTCACCCGCTAATCACTATCACCTACAACTGCTCATCCTATCACCATGCTCTATCCGCACCCCCGCGCCCGCCATGCCCCCTCCCACCCACACGCCTCCTCCAGCAGCTCCCTCACCTCCGCAGCCGACGACGACATCCTCCCCGCAGCTTCCTCCATCGACTCTCACTCCGATATCGCCACAGATCTCTCTCTCTCTGCCTCTCCCAAGGCGAGAGCACCTCCAAAGTCCCACCACCGCTTCTTCCTTCCCCTCCGCTCGACCTCCGCCACCCATCCACCACCATCTATGGGCCAGGCCCTCACCACCGCCACCGCCACCGCCCCACCCAGTCCCAGCACCCCCGCCAACTCTGGCCCCGGGGCGCGCTGGCGCGCGTGGGCGTCCCGCAGGAAAAGGTCCGAGGACATTACCGCCGTCTTTGCTCCCGCGTCCCTCAAGGGCAAGGACCGCACCAGCTCAGACACCGCCCCTTCTACTGCGCCCTCCAACGCTTCCCTCTCCGATCTCTCACAGACGTCCTCCGAGCGCAGCGGCAGACCGTTGGCCGTCTTTGGCGGCAGGAAGATCTCCGGCGCCTCAGAGCCCAAGAACTTCAAGTACAGTGGCTCGCCGCCACCGCCTCCGCCAAAGGAACCGCCTACCTTATCCACCCCACAACGCTCTCTCCGCACCCCGCTGCCCGACGGCGAAGAGCCGGCCCCCGTCCTCCGCGTGAAGGGCAGTCTGCCATTGATACCCCAGCAGTCGCCGTCGGCATTGCCATCGCCAGCGCTGGACAAGGAGCGCGAGCGGCTCAAGGAGGACTGGCGCAAGAGCGACTCCACGACGACGTCCCACAGCACGATCCGCCCCGGCGCACGCCCGGGCAACCGCTCGCCGCGGCCCGTGTCCCTCGCGGAGTCGAGCCACTCGGGAAACACGATCGTCGCCCCGGTGAACAAGCGCCTCAGCGCGCTCCTGACGGACGCCGAGTTTATGATGGTCGAGGAGGGCCCCGGGGATGCCGAGGGCGGCGAGGAAGACGAACGGGAAGGAGGCGCAGGCGCGCGGCGGGAGAGGTCGAGGGAGCGCTCGCGGTCGAGGATCGGTACGTCGCACTCGCCCGCGGGCTCCGTCAAGGCGCGCAACCGCCGCTCCGTCTCGCTGAACCTCGGCCCGGGCCATACATTACGCTCGCCCGTCCCCAGCACCCTTGAGTCCCCGCCGACGCCCACGACGCCCACGCAGGTGCTCACGGTCCCGCCCCGCCCGCCATCGAGTACGGGGCAGTACGCGCATGGGGGCTCCCCGCTCTCCGCGTCGACGTCCGCGGGTACGCGCGACACGCCGACGCTCACGCGCGCCGCGGCGAGCGGGATCATCGCGCCGCTGAACACCGCGGGCGTGCACCAGAGCACGGGGAGCAATATTAGGAGCAGGCTTGCCGCGTGGACGTCTGTGTCGGCGGGGCCGACGCCCGTGAGGACACACCCGGAGCGGCCGCTGCCTCCCGCGCCTGCAAGGTGGCGGAGGGGCTATCAGCAGAGCCAGCCGCCGAACCAGACGCAAGGACAGAGAGAGGGACAGGGCCAGGGCCAGAACCCGCCGCCGTCGTTTAGGCAGACGGCGGTGAGCATGACGGGGAGCTTAGCGCCTGCAGCGGGGCTGGCGATGGGCCTCGGGAAGCGCGCGGTGGAGAAGGTGCTGGGTGGGTTTAGCTCGTCAAGTAGTAGTGCGAGTGCGGGCGGTGCGTCTGTCCCGTCGTCCTCCGCGTCGTCGCTCGCCTCGTCTGAACACGGGCATGGGCATGGACACGGGCACGGACACGCGTTTGGATACGCGCTCGGCCGGACGGCGTCGAAGGAGTCGGGGAGTGTGCTGGGCCAGGCGGGCGGTGCGGGCATCGTGAAGAAGGCGCGGCGGCGCGGGGGGTTCGGGCCCGCGCCGAGCGTCGCGTCGAGCGTGACGTCGTCCTCGGCCGCGTCGGACATGGATCCGTTCGTCACTGCGGGCCCGGCGCTGGGCCGGAGGGTGCGCGGGCCGCGGAGGACGCCGTCGGGCGCGAGTGTTATTGGGGGGCTGGTGTTCAAGCGGGAGCTAAGGGCGTGTGTGGCGGAGACGGCGGTGGAGGGCGTGGTGCAGAGGGTGAAGGAGCGGGAGCGGGAGGGTGACGGGGCAGGGGAAGAGGCGAGGGGGATGCGGCCGCTGGAGGAGCGGCTCGTCCCTGCGCTGGTGGTGAGGTGTGCGCAGCATGTGCTGCAGTGGGGGATGCAGGAGGAGGGGCTGTTCCGGTAAGTGGGGGTTTGGGGACTGGTGGGTAGTGCATGGATGCTGAATTACGTGTTGGGGCTTAGTGTCAGTGGACGGTCTTCGCACGTTGCGAGGCTTCGGTCTGAGTTCGATGCAGGTATGCCGTTACGACCAACTCTAGTCCTCGACCTCGTTGTCCGCTGACACGGTGCGTGCCAATGCCTAGGTTGCGATTGGGACATGGTCGGCTGCGATCCGTCTGACCTCGACCCTCACGCGGTCGCTTCCATCTTCAAGACTTACCTGCGAGAACGTACGCGCGTTTCTTTCTTTCTCCCATCGTCGCTTGCGCTTATGTGATCTGCAGTGCCCGAGTCTATCCTGACGGCGACTCTGATACCCTACTTCGAGTCTGCGCTCGCCGCGGAGGATCAGGCCAGCCGCGCGAGCATCGACTCCTCGACCGACGGCTCGGTCAGCTCGAAGGCGCCCTCGCATCATCGCAGCGGATCTGCGCTCGCCCTCCGCAAGGCGCCGTCCCTCTCTACCCTCGCGGTCCCCAGCTTCGCGGGGCAGCGCTCCGTCTCGGAATCGCTCCTCAACGCGCTCACGTGGCTCATCTCCCGCCTCCCTGCGGAGAATCGCGATCTGCTGTATACCGTGGTCGAGCTGATCAAGGCGACCGCGGCGCACAGCGCGCAGACGAAGATGCCGCTGGGTAATTTGCTGCTCGTGTTCTGTCCCAGCTTGAACATGAACCCTACGTTGCTGCGTGTGCTCTGTGAGCATGACAGCATTTGGCAGGGTGTGCCGCAAGTTGCTGTTGATACCAAGGAGGCTGAGGTTGATGTCGATGTCGATGCTGATGCTGATGATTTGGAGGAGGAGGAGCCGGCGGATGTCAGGGCAACGTTCGTCACTGCGCCAGAGTTGAGGTTGAGCGTCGAGGAAGGGTCCGATATTCTCTCGCAGGACCTCTCGACCTCGTCTACTGATGAACCCACTGACGATGATGAGTTGCCTCTGGAGACTCCGGAGGGGTCTACAACTGCCGTTGACGGGGACGTGAAGGCGGATAACCGCATGGCGCAAGTCGTACCCGTGGAATTGGCAGAGGATCCTGATGCACTCACCCCGGCAGTCGCTGCGTATCGCACCGCCCAAATCGCCCCCGAGCTTGTACTCCTCCCACCGATCAGCCCGATCTCGCCCGTGTCCATGAGAGACGACAATGCATCATTCGTGTCTGCACTCGAGCCGCCATCCGCCGTGCTCACGCGTTCGCCGAGCCCTGTTGGTGGCAGTGGGGCGTCGAGCCCACGCGAGGTTCCGCCGCTCTCGTCGTCATCCGAGTCCCTCAGCTCTCCGTCGGAGATGTCTGAGGAGCCGCTCTCGCCTCGCGGACGGCCCTCGACTGATACCGAGGCGGACACGGATAATGAAGTGCCTAGTGCAAGCAGAGTGAATCGCAAGCCGGTGCCGCAGCTGGAGCAGTCGCCATCACAGGACTCGTTCACTATACCCGTTCCGATCGAAGAGACGAGGGACATGTCGTTACCTCGCCGGCCGATGGTCAATACTTCTGTCCCACCTGCATCTGTACCCGCACCTGTGCCTGCGCCTGCGCCGGCTGCCTCTGTGACGGTACCGTTCCCGTCAACGGGCGGGTCCACTCCTAATACCCCCGTCTCGCGGCGCAAGTCGTTCTCACTGCTCTCGTTCCCTTCTCTACGTTCCGATCCCGGACCGGGACCTACTACTACATCTCCAGTCGTCTCTACTGGTTCGTCATCCACAGTCGGTCTCAATGCGGCAGTGCCCCCGCCCTCTAGCTGGCACCGGACAAAAAAGCCTTCACTCCACTTACTTTTGCAGAAGCTATCAGGTTCTGGCTCGAGGCCCCCGACGCCCAGCCTTGCCACACCTTCTGCAATGGCTAGCGTGCCTGCGCTAAATGTCTATGGCAGCGAACAGACAGGCCCGGCAGCGGCATCTGTGCCTGAACTTTCCCCGATACCACTGACGATGGAGAGAACTGCAAGCAAGAGTGCACCGAGCGCGCCTCCGCAATTGGACACGGCCATTTCGTCGTCACCGATCGGATTTGGATTCCAGGGTGAAGAGGGGCCAGTCGGTCTTGAGGAAGGGCTTAAGAGCAATGCGGTGGTTCCCGACGTGCGAGTGGAGGAAGATGTGGACTCGCCATCGTCTTCGAGGTCTGGATCCGGCTCGAGATCAGAATCCGACAAAGGGCTGGGCGGTCCGGGGCACTTCCGTTCGCGCACTGAGTCCTACGCTCCGTCGCTGTACCTGACCCCTGCATGGACAACGCCGCAGACGCCAATTGCAGACCTCTACCAGAGCCATAGTCGGTCAAAATCTGCTCTGTCGTTCTTCAACAACGATCTGGACGTGGAGAGGGGCAGAGAGAAGACAAGAGAGGAGAGGGGCGTAGAAAATGATGGGGAGCTGTACGTTATGGCACGGTCCCAGTCAAAAGCCTCGCAGTTGTCGGTGACACCGTCGATCGAGGTGGCAGTGGAGCAAGACGATTGGGCGAAGAGCGTGCTAACGGCGGCGCAAGGCACTACAGACGAGCGAGAAGTGTAGATGATTGTCGCCAACGCGTAAAACGCGGCGTGCGCCTGCGGCGCGATACGCTTAGTTCTTTTTGACCTCCAACCCATGATTTACCTAATCCTCTTCTCCACAATATCTGATGGCGATGTCGCACATGCGCATACGTTACTAACGGCTTGCATTCAGTGAAGTGTCCGGACTAAAATTCACAATCTCTTTATCCCATTCGCTTGGTTTTCCTAGTTCTCTTTAGTCACGTCTCGTTTCTCGCATCTCACTTATATCACTGAGCTCGATTTTCTGCATCATCATTTGTCGCTCGGAACGTGTCTGTTATACATAATCGCTGTCTCATTGTCTATGCGTACTACCCGCTAGTTTTACAATGGTGCATTTGATATCCCGTGCACTCCCAGTACTCGTATGCAATTGCATGAACCGCAAAGACAGTACTCAGTTAACTGAGGAGGAAACCTCGCAATCACAGGATATGTATTGTGTATGGGTTTGCATACGCCGTGATACAGGCTACAAGCGTGTCTACATTGACATGAACAGTATGGATCCAATCCAGTAATAGTATATATGCTACACCTTGCGTACAGCTACAACGTCCGCCGTGTGGCAAGTAAAGAATGTCTTGTCGTCATTTACAGAGCATCAGGGGAGAGATCGCCGAGCGTGTTGAGGTCGACATTGCTATAGGCGCTATGCAGAGAGTGAGTTTCATCACCATATTCTGATGCAGTATCGATGTTTTCCTGGGCATCGAACCAACACATCAGCTCCAACGGGCTTCGTCGCTTAACCATAAAAATCGAACTTACATCAAAATAATGGTTTGCAAGACTGCGAGGAGCTGTGTGCAAGCGGATGAGTCGATTTGAGAATGAGGAGAATTCAATGAAACTGACTCTTGGGCGTTCTAGGCAGCCTGCAAGTCGCGCCACTCTGCAAGATGTGGTATGCGACAAGGCCAGACCTACAAGTTTATGTATGCCAGTCAAAACAGGCTCACTGTCCATAGCCGCCTTGTTGCTTACCAGCCTGTCTGATGTGAAGCACCCAAGCCTCGACCATCGTCAGCGTGGAAAAACTATTGCGTGATTGAGATCGAATTTGTTGGAAGTCTCTCAGTGTGTGCGTACCTCGTAGAACCAGACGTAGTCTCGGAAGTGAGGATCACCGTCTAATTTCGGATTTCCTCCATTGGTGGCTCTCCTGCCTTCCACATCGCGCCCGAAGATGTGAATAATTCTGTGCTGTATCTCTTCAGCGACTTCCACAAGGTTCATGTAGTCTCCGCTTCCTGTCGGGCACTCCACCTGGGATATTATCGCATCAGGTTCAATGTGCGGTGTATCATTATGTGATTTAGTAACCTGCAGCTCATCTCCGTAATATTGGTAAAATCTCTGTAAGCTCTCAATCAGAAGGAAGTTGACAGCAAGCCCTGAGATCAAGGATGACCAGAATCAGTTGCAGTATGCATTGCACAATTCCTGCGATACTCACAAATAGGGCCTCTCCAATTGGAGTTTCCACCAAACATCCCGGACTTAGAGTCTCCTGGCCAGTAGTTGACTTCGTAGCGCTCTCCGTGAACGTCCATTCCCCAGGGTTCGTCTTTGTGCTTCTTCGACAATCTAGAAGACAAGACATCATGACGGACCGACCCTCGTATAAACCAGTTCAGTTTACGTACGACCGAATCCCATGCTCGCTAAAGAATTCGTCTTCATCTAACATTTTCTCCAGAATACTCACGAGACGTTCTTTGCTCGCAAGCGCTAGAATTCTTCGCTCTCCGCGACCGGGAACTGTTCCCAGCGTCAATGTATTGGTGGCTGGACGAAAGACTACAGGTCCTTACCTTTTACATTAGCCATATTTCTCTCAGAAATCTCGGGCCTGTTCTCGATGAACCACTCCAAGCGCTTCTTGAAGCCAGGGAAGCGGTTGATAGTTGCGGGCTCCAAAACAAGAGTAGCATACAGAGGGATCAAACCGACCAGACTCCGCACAGGCAGTTGCATCGAGTGACCAGAGTCGAATTGGATGGCATCATAGTACAGTCCATCTTCTTCGTTCCAAAGACTCAATTCGCTATCGCCAGCTCGGAAGGTCATGGCATCAGCAATGAAAATGAAATGCTATACACATATAACTTTGAGCATGAGCCGAGCCAGGCCATCAAATGTCTGACTGACCTCAAAGAATTTTGAAGCAATATCCTCATAAACTGGATTGTGCTTTGCCAGCTCAAGTGCAATGTTTAGCCTGAGTGTCACCAGCTCGCTCAGCAAGTTGCATGGCAATCGTGAGACTGACTCACATGTTAAGGCAGTAAAACGCCATCCAAGCCGTCCCGTCTGCTTGACGCAGAACACCACCGGTTGGCAACGGTTCCGAGCGGTTGAAGACACCGATATTGTCCAGACCGAGGAACCCGCCTTCAAAAACATTATTGCCTCCCTGATCCTTACGATTGACCCACCTGACCAGTAATACGTATCAGATGTACATAAGCAAGCAGAGCTGAAGAGATAGTGTACCATGTGAAGTTAAGCAGTAACTTCTGGAAGACACGTTCGAGAAATGGGACATCCTCTTTCCCATGAAGCTTTCGCTCAATCTTGAATACACGGAAAGTAGCCCTGTGAATCATCAATGACAACCTCAAACGAGTACCTGAATTGGGTATACCTACCAAGCATGCACTGGAGGATTGACGTCGCCAAAGTTCCACTCGTAAGCCGGGATCTGTCCGTCAGGTTTCATGTACCACTCCCTCGTGAGCACATCTAACTGCTTCTTGGCAAATGCAGGATCAACGACCGCCAGCGGGATGCAGTGAAATGCAGTATCCCACGCTGCGAAGAAAGGGTACTCCCACCTTGTGACTGTGAGTGGATATATGCGTGTCAAAGCAACATGGTGACTTACTTGTCAGGCATTGAGAGAATATCAGCAATGTAGAGATGCTTCCAATCCTGCAATGCCATGTTAGTCGCGGCGCTTACGACATATATAGCGTATCTAACGTACCTTGTTCCTGACATTTTTTCGTTCAGGTGGTGGCGGTGGTTGGGCAGGGTCGCCTTGCAGCCAGTCTCTCTGCACGAATTGGTAATACTGTTTTGTCCACAGCATGCCAGCCAAAGCCTGTCTCATAATCTGTTGCAAGTCATCCGTCATTGGGCCCATGACAAGGGCGGAGTAGAACTCGTTTGCCTCCTGCCTGCGCTCCTCGATAGCATCGTCGAACATGCCTTCATCCTCGATGGTTGGGTCCTGACCCGGCTTCCGTTTGGTGAGCTTGAGCCGCACGACGGCACACCCCCCACGCGGTGGCACGTTCTCGAAGGTATAATGTGCAGCGGACTTCGTTCCGCGTTTTTCAGGATTGACGAAGGAAGGCGTCTCTGGGAATGGCGTGCGCGGGCCTTCCTCTTCCTCCGAGACCGGCGACTCTGCAGCGCCCCCATCTCTTCTAATCGTACTATCACGGATGGGAGTATTAGAGTGAATCTTGGTCGCGAAAAACCCCGGGTGCTCCCCAGCGGAGGCCGGTGGGCGATGAGCAGGGATGATATGGTCATGGAACGCATCTTTCACGAAGGGCGTTTCGTTCTGTCCACCGTACAGCCTGTGAAAGTTGGTATTATTCTCTGTGAAGAGCAGTTCAGGCTCCACTGCATCAACATCTTCATCTTCCGTTTCCTCGACGATGGGGGATCCATCCGCGCTGACTGGCGGCGGAGAAGGCAGACAGTACATGAAATATTTGCCTAAAGTCGGGTGTACTGCGGTTATGACACTGTTTCCGGCAGCGGACAGCACAGGCATGCGCGGCTTCTCAGCGGGCCATGACCAGTAGTTTGTGAACCAAAATTGTGGTATGATATGCAGCGTTGCAGGTTCGGGTCCGCGATTGTAGGAAGTTATGCGGACGTATATACTATCGGGGTCTTGCTCATCCTTCGCGTACTATTTGCCATAGGCAGTCAGGAAAGTGGAACTGACGATGATAGAAAGTAGCCACATACCTCTAAGAATACATCCCAATACCGGTCATCTTCGAATACATCGGTGTCTAAAATCTCGAATTCAGAAACGTTGCGGTCGCGGTGCACATTTTCCTGCACGAGTTCTTCATATGGATATGCCTTCTGTGGATATTTGTACAAGAACTTCATGTATGAATGGGTCGGAGTCGAGTCGAGGTAATAATACAACTCTTTGACGTCTTCGCCATGATTTCCCTGATGCCCAGTGACACCGAAGAGACGCTCCTTCAGAATACGGTCTTGGCCATTCCAAAGGGAGAGCGAGAAATTCAGACGCTGGTGGTTGTCTGATATGCCGGCAATTCCGTCTTCACCCCACCTGTAAGCGCGCGAGCGGGCATGCTCATGAGGAAAGTGACTCCAAGCATCGCCGTTAGCAGAGTAGTCCTCTCTGACAGTAGCCTATATATATGCGGACTTTTAGTACTCGGAATGCAAAGACGAAGTCATGCGTACCCATTGTCTATCACTGACATATGGACCCCATCTCTTCCAATGCAGCTCTTTATTTCCATCCTGATCTAGACGATACCGCTCAGTACCGTGGTATTCGTGGCCTAACTTCTCTCCAACTCTCTCTCTGAAGGATCTGGTATCACCGCCACGTTCCTCCTGCTTGGGGGACGTGGTATCGGGTTTGGCCAACTTGGGTGGTGGCGGAGCGGAGGGTTGAGTACCAGTGGATGGTTTGGGAATGTTGATTGTCAACGCGGGGTCGGACGTCGAACGAGAGGGAGTCATGTCGTCTCCAATGCTGTTCTCGCCTCTGAATATTTTTCCCTGTATTTTCTTTGACTGGGACATGAGTGGAAAGATAGAGAGTAAAATGAAAGCGTCGACAATCAGACGCCGGTGTCTGCTCGCGTCCCAGTACGCGCTCAACGACGTCACGCCTCGTGTTGCTCCTAGCCCCGTGATCTGGGGCATCGGCATCTCACTCTCCAACCGGACATCATAGCTCGGGAAAATAATTCATCACATTCGCAGATACAGTACGTGCAGATCAGACAACAGACCCTGAGCAGCGGCAAAACGAGCAAACATTCGACAGCACCAGTATACGATGTCTTGGTGCATTTTGTGACTTTCTACCTCACTGAACCTGGCCGCCTATGCGGGAGTTGCAGCTGGAGGACCGCCGCGGGCTTCGTGGAAGCCTTGCAGAGTTCTCAGACACCTTGCATTCAGCTGAAAGAAAAAACTGGCAACTCACCACGACCACGGCCACGACCTCGGCCCCGGAACTCACCATCACCTCTCCACTCACCATTCGACTTTCCGCGGTACCCTAGGACAATCCACTCAGTAAAGAGGACCAAAGGAACAGGATGGATATTTACCTCCTCGATCACCTCCACGGTAGCCCCCACGGGGCCCGCCGCGGTCGCCACGATCACTACGTTCACCACCACGGTCACCACCACGATCATCACGGTCACCACGATCACCCCCACGGTCACCACGATCATCACGGTCGCCACGGTCACCACGGTCACCACCACGTCCACGGTACCCGCCACGATCTCCCCGGTACCCGCCACGATCTCCCCGGTATCCGCCTCTTCCTCCACGACCACGGCCCCGCATTGGCGTAAAGCCATCCTCGTCATGCTGCTGCGCTACATGTCCATTCGTCCGCATACCATTAACGGTTGGCGTTGGAGGAACAGAACCATTGGGTACTGGAGTAGGCTTGCCAAACTCTGCGTGCAGGCTTCCGATCGAGGGTAGTCCGCCCTCATCTTCGTCCGCCCAATTAAGAGCACCGTCACCTGCTGCAGACTCGGGTACCTGCTGGAACATCAGACATCTCTCGGCGATTGCAAGATAATCCTATCCTACCTCAGCGGTCGTCGTCACAGCGGTCGTCTCCTGTACGACAGTATGGCCATTGACTTCGGCCTCTACAATGGTTTCGACGACCTCGACTTCAGCTGGCTGCTCAACTTCAGGAACGGTCGGGACATCGGGTGTTACCACCCAGCCAGACTCCTCGACGACCTCGTCTGCTTGATTCTCAAGCTCATCCTCCTGCATGAAGTGAAAGCTGCCGGTAGTTCCGAGCGCAGACGGGAGGCCCACAGCGGGCTCAGCAGGTTCCGGTATGTCAACAGATGCGGTCTCGAATTCCTCGTTCACGACCTCCTCCACAGGGGTGGGAACTCGTGGAGGGTTCATAAACAGCTGTGTGATCTCGTGAAGACGAGAATCTGCGCAGATGCGTGGAAATTAGTTAAAAAATCTCCAGATATGAAGATAACCTACATGGAACACCGTTCACCTCCCCTTCACCAGACATGAACGCATGAACGACGTCAGCTCTACTGTCTGACTCTTCACCTAACAGCGCGTCCAACACAGAGTAAACCGCATGTGCTTCCGGCTCGATTAGTCCAAGACCCGCGATCGACGGCTGTCCAGTGGAAAGTAGATCTCGAAGACGTAAAAAGTGGAGTAATTCCACAGTTCGCTGCCGGTGAGCAGCCTGTAGAGAATCGTAATGTAACCTTCGGGTTTTCGGGTGGAAAAGTATGGTCGCTTTACCTCTGCGGTAGCAACAGCTTCAAAGAAGTCTCTGGCGTTCGGCTCTGGCAGCCTCAGCCTGTTTTGCCGCAATCTCATGCGCTAGTTCGGCTTCGTGAATCTAATGGGAACTGTAAGAATATCTAAGAAAGGCGAGCTCAAAGGCGTCGACACACCGAGATAACTTTCTTCACTTCTTCCAATTCTTTTCGTACCGCCTCGAGGCCAGGAAGAGTCTTGAGTGTTCGCTTCTGATCCTCATTAAGCTTCTCTGGAGGTTCAGATGAATATAGTTCGATTCGGGTCTACAAAGGCGTGTCGTCAGACTAGTCTGCTATACGGACCTCGCATGTAAGACAAGACGTAGTGATGAGATAGGCGAACACATGTAAACCTCACGCAGCTTACGTAGCACGTAGCAAGACCAAGGCGCATGGCAATCCACACTCACAATCTTTTTCTGGATTGCCTTTAACCGCTTGCTTAGCATGTCAATGATTGGACTGAGTTTTATGGTATTCTCGTCAACTGGAGATTGCGCTTCCTCGGGTTGGGCAACGAGTTCAGGCGCGACAGAACCCTCCTTCACGTCGGACTCGGTTGGAGCCTTCTCGATGAGGGCGGCAGACGTAGTGTCGGGCACATCCACATGCTCCTCTGGAACTGGGTCAGACGGCTTGGGTTTTGCGGTTTTGCGTTTCCTCTTTTGCGACTTGGTCAAAGGCGGGGGCGGTGGTGCGCCGGGTACGATGCGAGCGGTGGGCGTTGATGGTGTGTCGGACATTGTTCTTTCAATAGTTTTTTCTGCCATTCGAGGGGACAATTCAAGGTTAAGATGGGTGAATGAGACGGTGCTGGTGCTGGTGGATTGGATATGGTGCGAGTGAAAAGGTAGTCGTCATCACGGTCCCCTTCACCACCGAGATCCTATTTTCTCACGCATCTTTCCCGTCACATACGATGAGTGCTGGAGTAGAGCGCAACGGTCAAATCTAGGTCCCTCGGGTAAGCAGGTTTCGTCGTCTGGCTATCCGTATGCCCTCCTAACAATCTGTTAAATGAAGGATAGGACACGGCGTGCTAAAATGCCTCCATACCGTCGATTGCATAGGGCGCGTGATGCATAATATGATGTGCATGTGCGTTGACGCTTTAACGAATCGAAAGTCTAAACACACAGTACTACCAACACAGCTGTGCGACAAGTGATACCCGACCTGTATGATATGGTGTTGAAAGATGAGTTTCTCAAAATAGGTTGTCAGTCCTCTCACCGGTTTGTTCTGCAATTACGGTGTCATGTCAGCGTATGTCAGCCGTGGCTGCATAGCAGTCTAATTCTGAGTGAAATCTGCTCTCGTAGCAAGCTTCCAATACTGACAGACATCATGGTACCGGACACGGACTTCAGCTCAAACCGACACAGCGTGGTGCCTCAGGAATACAAGGTGCCAGTCCGACACGCTGAGCTGTCCTTTGAGGACGCCAATCTTGCCATTGTCACTGGTTGCCAATATTTTCTGGTTCATCGCGGATTGCTCTGCCATCACTCTGCTGTTCTGAAGGAATCTATTGGATCTATACGGTCTGATCGCGACCATTTGCTTGAGGGCTGCCCTGTCCTGTCGCTGCAAGACTCACCGGAAGAGATGGCCTACTTCCTGCGGGCCCTGTATGGGTAAGATACACCCTGATATCTCTTCTCTATCTGTCTAAACCTGAGGACCCGAATCAGATTCTGTCTCAACCTCGAATGCAGAGATTTCGTCGCCGTATCTGCGTTGCTGCGCACTTCAACAAAATATGCAGTAGAAGACCTCCGAAAGGAAGCCATCCGAGTGTTGACGTTGTCATGGCCAACCACTCTCGCTATCTGGGAAAGGCGAGAGAAAAATGCGACTAATGCTCAAGGACTATATGCTCCTCGTCCGGTCCTACCTCATCCCATGTACGTGCTCTACTAACTAAGCTGTTGTGGCAGGATTTAATCGAGATTTTAGCTTGATCATTGAATTGGCCCGGGAAGTCAATGCTCCAGAGTTACTTCCCTCTGCTTTCTATGATCTATCTCGCTATCTGCCTAGCCAAATTGCACTTGGTCACATTGACATGCAAGATGGGAAGAGTCATCAATTACCCGTCGAAGACCTCCTGAGAGTGCTTCGAGGGAAGGAACAAGCTGCCCGCTTTCTGTCAACGTTCATTGTCAATGAGCTCGAAGGAAGGGACCCCTCGGATGCATGTGTCTATCGGCAGGATCCTTACCCTGCTATGCAACGTGCCTGCCAAGTAGCCTTCGAAGCAATCAATTTCGAACTCATCCGCGACGTCAACAGCATGGTCTGCAACCGCAACTCCGACGCCCTGTTCGCAATTGCAGACAGCCTCCTAATGCAGACCAGGGAAGACACCCCAGGTGTTCTCAACAGGGCGGTGTATCGAGCATGTGAAGTGTGTAGATTGGAATATGGCACGGTTGTCGATGCGATGCGCGAGGACTTTTGGAGGAGACTGCCAGAATGGTTTGAGCTAGAGGTTCAATACTGGGGTTGAGACGTGGCCACCATGTCTGCTAATTTTTATCTGCATTACAATGATTCATCTTCTAATAGCATGGCGCATAATTACAATTCCTGGACACAAAGTGTCTCAGGTCTTGTGGGCAGTATATACGATGTAGCGTGTCAGATGATCTCCGACACATGTGATCTCGTCACTTCGTTCCCGAATATTGAGCATACATACCTCGGTATGTACGATGTCGGATGAAGATAGCCATGGTCTTTGATATGGAGGGCTATCATTCACACCAGCGTAGTCGTTCAGGTGAGACGATCACACCTAAGGATGCAGGTCCGCCCTTAGGCTCCCGAGCCGAACATTCGCCAATACCTGGGCCATCTTGACGTGCGGGTCATCGGTCGTAAGTACCCATATAAACTCATGGTACCTACTAGATTGTCTTAAATCTTAACAATGCATCTCGATCACTCCACTGGCACTGACCCTAATACCATCGTACAAGGAAGTGTTGTTAGAGTCATAACACCGTCGATATGTGGTTGACTTGCAACGATCACATATACCTATTGACTTGCAGATTTCTATACGTTGCTTATGTACCACATAACCGTCGTTTATCCACAATGTTCGATGAAGTATGTTCAGGACTGCCCGGAGGGCCCTACCTATACTATATGAGTCGGGAACATATGCAGACATATGCTTGTCGTCCCGAGCACCGATTTTGATTGGCTGAAGGAAGCTTAATATTAGTCCATATCGTGAATCTTAAATCGGGCGCATCTGATGGACGCATAAACATTTTCCCAGACCGTGTCTTTCTTGCGAGTGAATGACGTTCACGAGCCTCTTGCTCTTCTTGCAGATGCTTTCTCTCGATTGAATTTCACCATCATGGATGCAACTTCTTCAGCCATTATTCGCGATGATCACGACATCAATGTAGACTTTCTCTCAATAGATTTTGACGAGCTCGGGGCAGATTGCCTGCTGGATTTTGACATGGAAGAAGACATATCACACGCGCCGGACCATGACCAAGAATTACCCTGGCATAAGGATCCCCCCGCCGTTACCCAGGATGCTGATGATGTCGAATTCGATTGTCTCGGTTGCGAGTCGGAAATGGGTTTAGATTTAGAGGCAGTGGACACACGGTATGCGACTGCATTTGGAACCCCGTCCAAGCTGTTGACTCAAAAAACCTACTTTCCGGAGTGCGCATGCGGTGGACAGCCTCGAAAATATGGCGTTGGATTTATTGTCGCAGCTCTCAACAGCGCTGTCCTCGGGCCAGTCCAGCGGGGTTGGTCCAAAGAAGGGCAGATGCAGCGCAATACTCTTGGAGTTGGCGAACCGCAAGAAGACGAAGCCTGACGGGTGCGTCCCATAGTTTTGTATCAATAACATAAACATGGAGGGTACGACCGACCATGATAGATCCTCGGTCACTCGAACTATCAGGTTCCCTCAGAAGGCAAGAGGCGCAAGTGCGAGACAACTCGGTAGGGGTTTAGCTGTACAGTGCATACATGAACCTCCGCATCTCAACCCGGACGCATATATGCTACTCGATATCTCATGTAGCCCAGCTATTCAAAGTTGTGGACCTGATGCACGAAGCTTTACTGAACGACGTACCGACTACGAAACGGTGCGTTGTGTGATAGTGTGACGATGTTGCTCTCATCTAGAATTATGTACTTTTATCTTAGAGATATGTACTATAAAGACGTTCCACTTTTCAAGTCTCAAGCAACAGTCGATCGGGTTCGTTCCACTAACGGAGATCGTGTACTGTCATGTTAACCCCAAGCCGACTTTCACATCAGCTGGTCGACGATCTTGCAGCAACATTCGATCTAGGACGAGCTGATCTCCACGTCGTATGTATTCTGAATTTCAAAGAGTAAAACGCACTTATCTGTCGAATTCGAAATAGCGTGCTTCATCCAAGGGCCTCGTGTCCGGATGCAATCTCAAAGTTCATCTTCAAGCAGGTGATTCGATCGAGGTGAATGAGGCAGAGGTATGACCAAGCAAATTTGTTGTATGCGTCTCCCCTGAATTCGGTACTGTCTCTGTAAAGGGTGCGTTAATACCTGTCGCCGAAGATATCATTCGCTTCGAAGTGGATGAGGCCTTGTCGTGGGTTTTAATTGTCGAGAAGGAGGTTAGAAGATGGATTTGTCCATGAGGTCTGGTTCTTAAACTTTGGGCTCCACAGGCTGTCTTCCAGACACTCTGTCGATTCAGGTTCGCTAGCCACCCTTCCTTGCCCGGCCACGGCATCATCATTACAGTCAGTGGCCTCACGGAACTCGCGTTTCCGCGCTTGCTAACGACATGCAGGGCAAAGGGTATCCTGACGTTGCCACGAGGCAATTTGTGAAGACCCTTAGCGATAATCTTCCGGATCGGTCTGTTCTATCAGCACCTCCTACATATGTGCGCTAACGGTCTATTTCAGTATACCGATTCTCGCACTAGTGGACGGTGACGCATACGGCCTAGATATCCTCTCTGTATATAGATACGGGAGCGCGAGTATGCAACACGAAAGAGAGAAGCTAGCTGCCACCAGAGTGAAATGGCTAGGCATATACACTACCGAATTGGCTGGGTTCGCCCGGTCCCTACCGAACAAGAACAACGCTCACGCTCATCTATCTAGGCTCGGCTTAAATAAAGATATTCTAATCCCAATCACCAAACATGACGAAAAGAAGGTCTGTCCCTGATTCATCCGCAGCATGGCCGATCTTCCGTCTAAAATTGTTTACAGGCCTTGGTTATGCTCCGGCGTCCGAACCTTCCAAGAAAATGGCGGTATGGAGCACGATATTTTTCTGATCTACCATCGTTGTTCCTGCTCCTGCGGACTGACGAAGGAATAGGAGAGAATTACAATATATGGTGCATAATCGCCGCAAAGCCGAAATCGAAGTTTTGTCCAGCATTCGATCAAGCCCAGGCGTCTCCCTAAATGGATGCCCTCCCGAAGCATTGCAAACTTCAGCCTCGCGCCCAGATCAGATGCCGGGTCTAGTCCAATATCTCATCAATAAAATATCGACATCTGTTGCTGACTTCGCTCAGAAATACAGCTGACGCTAGGGATGTCTTGTGGACTTTGATCTGTCTTTCTTTGTCTACTGGTGTATCTGCTGCCTAGGTTGTGATGCTCATCCTCAAAGCCTGACTTGTGACTAGCTCCGACTTTCCTGTCTATTTTCACTTACTCGGCGTATGATCCCACGTTACTATTATTAGTTGCATTCAATACATCATCAATCAGTGGTACGGACATGCCTGCTGCCCTGCTAATATTATCAACATATACCTACTCGACTTGCAATTACGAGAACTAGATATTATATCCACGAACCATTACATGGATACTAGTATTAAGCAAACTACTCGTACTCCTGGCATAACTGTCCTAGACTCCAATGAGGCCATACATTATCATCAAGACTGTCAGACTGTCCGTGGGTAGGGTGCGGTAAAAATACAGAAGGCAGGTTGATGGGTATGGGTCGTGGACGGGGCTGTGCAAGAAGTGAAACAATACCAAATTGTATAATTTACGCAGTCCATTTCGCTACGTTTCAGTTCAAGAGATATCAGCTCAATCCTAGACCGCCGGTGACCCCGTTGAAGGCTCGGAACGGTCGGCATCTGAGCTGTGCCGACCGAGCAGGGGGGCCTGACGGCTTATGAGTAAACTATGAACATTTTCATAGCGGTCGCGATCATCCAAAAGGCTAGACACGGTGGTTTTGTGGGAGGTCGGCGTGGGTCCTCGAGACAGTGAGGTAACCACGTCCTCAGCCCAGGATGAACTCGAGGGGGCCGTGAAAGAATATCCCGTAGCTGGGCGTTGGGCTGTGTCCAGGTTACTAACGACGGTAGGAGGCTGAGAAAGCAAGTTGACTGGTGACTCGCTCAAGCCGCCATCATGGCCGTGATCACTGTGAGGATTGGGTAGAGTAATCTTGGACAACGAAGCCGTATGAACCAGTGTGGTACCAGCTGCCTGGTGGTCGTATGTGGGAAATAGCTGCGCATGTTCCTGGGTGGGCGTGAAGGCATACAGCGTGGAAGAGCGGACACTGGGGGGACTGGATATTGTGAGAGAGCGGGGGCGGAGAAGGGTGGGGACAAGTGTGACACGTCGAGTGCCAGCATCGACTGGGAACTCGTCGGTTCCGGGACTCTCAAGACTTTCAGTGTCCGAACCTGTACGACTAGGATTTCTTCTCAGCGGTTGTGTCTCATGTTCAGCCTGATTAGCAGATTTGGGCTCGTCATTGGGCGTGGTTTGAGATGTCTGTGACATTCGTCGTTGACGTCTCGACATGATTATGAGCGCAAGCAGCAAGATCAGGATGACGCCTGGATAAGATCTCTGGATGAGTCGTATGTATCATGCCGAGCAGTTTTTTGCTTACCACCCTCGACCACTATGGCGGCAAAGGCACCCTTGCTGAGTCCTGAGCTGCAGGTGAATGTAGCAGCCCTCGCTAACGACGGGGAAAATACGAGTAGAATGAGTGAAGAGCGTCGCATAGTGAACGGAGGGGCGCAATATTTCGCAACGGCAGGAGATATGAACGGCCTGTGACCTGGAGGTAGGAATCTAAGCAGGTGGTTGTGTTGGAATCGGGCGGCGCATAGCTATTTGTGAGAAGATGCTATAAATAGGGGATTTTGCTCCGCGTGTGCTTGAACAGCGGCAGGCATGCTCCGAGCGATGAACTCCCCGAAAGCGGGAAACTGTCACATCCGCTGACTGTCGTTGAGCACGCGCAGTAACCAGAGACGCTGACATGTGTAACGAGCGACGCAGCCATGAACCTTGCACGCCGACCAACACGGCAGCCACAGCTGTCCAAGCTGTGTCGAGACGTGATCGCCTCGCAATCGCCTCGGGGCGCGCGTCGCGTATCACGTGCGTGTCGCGTCGCGCGTGTCACGTGAAAACGCGTCGCGCAAGACGCGTTGATTGGTCGGAGCTTGAAACCGCGTCAACTCCGCCACGGTTAAGATCGTCTCCTTCGCCGTCTTTTCTCTACTCTCTCCTACAATCTCCTCCAGTGACGGCGTCAACAGCAGTCGTTCGGTAATCGCTGTATAGTGAGGCCATCCTGACGACTCATCGACACATCGGACATCTACCATGCAATCGCCACGTATAACGCGCAGTACAGTTCTCGGCAAGCGTTCTCACCAGCCTTCGACCGAGCCAGCGACCCCTCAATGTAATCTGGGTCAGCTCCCCCTTACACCTGAACCTACTCCAAACCCAAAACGTGCACGTCTATCTGTCAGCAATACCGACGGTGACTCTAATAAAGAAAATATCCCTCCCTTTGTTGGCGAGGTCTTGGGCTCCTCACCTTCTACAAGATCACCTCGCTCTCTTCGACGCACAAGCACAGAAGCAGCAGTAGCCCCTCGGTCACGAAACAGTGAGTTGGCCCGATCTCCTCTTCCAACGTGGACTTCTGAGCTCAAGTTTCCTCAGCTCCGCGTCGACATGCCTCGATGTCCAATCTTGCAACGCCTGCCGCAGCTTTCACCGCGTTGCACATTACTACACCTCCGCCCACACCTCCCTCACTGCTTCTTCCGATTTATGCGCGGGCAAAAGCTCTTCTTCGTCCAACCTGTAACAGCGCCACGGACATAGCTGGTCGCCAGACCGAGCGTGACATTATTCAGACGTTCGTCATGTCGCTCCTCGGGCATGACCTGCTCGTAGACGAGTCTTCTGCGCTTTACATCTCAGGGTCTCCTGGGACAGGCAAAACGGCTCTTGTTCACTCCGTTCTAGATGCGCTTCGCGCACATCTAGCTGAGAATGAGATCAAAGTGATCTTTATGAACTGCATGGCTCTCAACGGTATAGATGCTGTCTGGGGACGACTTGCAGAAGAACTCGACGTCAAGGGATGTAGCGCCACATCCACTCGGAAGGGAAAGAAAGCCAAAGAGGGTCCCCATGAGAGGCTCGAGAAACTGCTTGTTGAGCGGCAGTCTAAATGGTTGGTGCCTGAATTTTGAGTGAAAATCAACTGCTCATCTTCGTTATTGATAATAGCATTATTATTCTTGATGAGCTGGACCACATCAGCTCCAACACTCAGTTCCTCGTGTCGCTTTTCACACTTGCCCATACACACGCATCACATCTGCGACTCATTGGCATTGCCAACACTCACACTTTGACGTCCTCCTCAACCTCCACTTTATCCTTCCAGTCTCTTAAAGGAGTGAAGACCATTCATTTTGCACCGTACACACCTCAACAATTGTTGGAGATCTTGACAACGCGCCTTGCGTCGTTGTCGGAAGACGGTACAGGCGACGGAGAAGAGAGGATGAAGAGATTTCTGCCTCTTCCAGCCGTGACTCTGCTCACCAAGAAGGTTGCGGCGCAGACCGGAGATGTTCGCGCTTTGTTTGAGGTTTTGCGCGGAGCAATCGATCTTGCTGTTGCGGCTGCGACTTCTCCTGACGTTCTTGACAGCCCCACACCTGTCATTTCTCCTGCCCATATCCTTGCGGCGTTGAAAGCTTACGTGCTGTCTGGCGCTCGTTCCACACCATCAATGCCCGCGTCTGGCGCCACTGCTACAACGACAAAGAGATCCGTCGACAGCGAGATTGTCGCGAAAGTGCGGGAGCTTGGACTGCACTCTCGTTTGGTACTTC
This sequence comes from Amyloporia xantha, assembly GCA_036971615.1. Taxonomy (NCBI): domain Eukaryota; kingdom Fungi; phylum Basidiomycota; class Agaricomycetes; order Polyporales; family Adustoporiaceae; genus Amyloporia; species Amyloporia xantha. The sequence goes on from JAYKKR010000005.1 coordinate 2,040,097, forward strand.
TCGCCATGGTGCTGGCCCGGAAGCGATTTGATGCTGGCCTCATGCTCTCATCTACATCTGCCTCATCGAGTCCATCACGGTCGCCAGTCAAACGAACTCAGTCGTCGACTGCTATGGCGGCTTCGCGTAAGGCGACAAGTATGGATACAGCACAATTGCACACCTTCTATACAGCGATTCTGACGCGAAGCGATCGCTCCGTCTTCGCGCCGGTCTCCCGCAGTGAATTTGGTGACTTATTGGGCGTTCTCGAGACTGTGGGGCTCGTTATGCTATCTTCGGGATGCGGTTCACCGAGCTCTCCATCGAAGACTGGCAAAAGGGGGTTCGGCCGTACTGCTTCGTTCAACATAGCGGGCAAAGGCGGTGCACAGGACGTACGCCTTGTGGAGGGGATCCGTGCGGAAGAGGTGTGTCGTGGTCTTGGTATTCAGACATCCGGTCTAGAAGCCGATGATGCTGCGGACGTGCGCGAAGAAGAAGTGCGTGCAATCTGGGAGCGGGAGCGCGTCAGGATTAATCGAGAGATGAAGGCGTCTGTAACTTCATCAGACATCGGAGAAAAATTCGCCGATGCGATAGAGGCTTAGCCGTTGCTGCCTCTACAGCTCATGCCTCTTATTACTGTTGTTTTATGGTCAAGCTCGGGGCCTATCTATTCATGCATCATATCTCTAGGCCTGCCTACATGCTCGTTCTGCTCACGTTATTGCTATATCATTGTTTCCTCCATTTATTTTCTGCTTCAATATTTTCATAGTTTGATGCCGGGTGCTCGTAGAAGTTTATCAATTTGTCACTGTTTAGTTGTGCAAATCACGATCAATCTGTATTTCTATAGCATTTTTCCGTAATATTATCACATCTGGAATACGATTCAGTAGTGCGCATTTGTAATGACTCCAAGTTTATTATGCAACGACATTCTATTGCGAGTGTGTAGCAGTCGAAGGCTGTTGTCGTGTTCTGACCCACCAATCTGCTACGTCGAAGCGAATTACTAGATCTTGCCAATTACTGGTCACTCCTTGAACCTGAGCGAATTGTGAGGACACCGTTGTCATATTTTCGACTATTGCATGAGAAGGATTAGCACCCCTGTCGGCTAAAGCTTTCAATACTTTGATCTGACAGAAGGTGCATTAGTGGAGTCATGATCAAAGCAGCGATGTCGACTGACCAGAGTTAGCATTTTGAGCCTAAAACGGCTCCACAGATCCTCGAGGGGACCAGCAGCTTGATACTCTTCCACGCGCCCCCTATAGCGTTCGCCAGCAAGAATGCCGAATTCGACAACGAGTTCAAGGCACCCCCGGAGCAAATCACCAGCTGCTTTTTGACCGGACCGCAGGAGGCATGCACTAAGAATATCGTCCATTACATGAGAGTGATGATCGGCCAAGGAAAATATATCGGAGAACCCGTCTCGGATGTGGACTCCTTGAGAGACATTGCCCTCAGCTGAAGACAGTCGCGCAAGGAAGGCATCAAAATTGCCTCCAATTGCCTTGTCATATACGTAGGACGACAGCGATGTTACGAATGAATGTGCGACGAAACGGAATTGCAAGAGAAGTCGGTTCGACTGAGACAGTGTGGGGAATAGTGGAAGCTGCGCTTTCCGTGTCATGCGGAAGATCGCTGCGGTAACCGTAGTGGCTGTTGAAAAAACAACGTTGAGACTTTTTCCTTGCTTAAGAAAAATAACCATACCTCTTATCAGGCGCAGGTTGAATGCAAACATCCGATGATATTTTGAGAGAATAGCTGGGTTGATCAACACATCTAATGGCTTCAAAGGCTTGTAATCCATATACAAAAAGTCCAGCGCCCTAACCAAAAAATAAGAATGCTGGATATAGGTACAAATCAATAGAACTGACTCAATCGCTGAAAATATAAAAGCGTCAGCGTCGTCATCTATCAAAAGTACCTCGGAACGTACATAACGGATCAAGCCATCTTTCTTTTCCCGTGTTTGAAGGCAGATCACGTATTGCAAATCCCAACCTATATTCTGCTTCTTGCAGTATTTGTTCTTGCACCTCTAGACCATTGAGACGATCCATCGAGTTCTCTAGAGTATCGACGATGACCGTCCGGAGGTGAAAACCGAGGTCAGTTCCCTTTGGTGGCCAGGTAGCGCCCTGCGTGAGAGACGATGAGAGGCCGACGGCCCAGGCCACGCTGGAAGGTTTTCCGGACGTGACAAGTGTTTCACCATTCGTATTTGAATGATGCTCTGTAGCTGCGAAGTTCATCAAGGCGGGAGCGTTGTGGTCGTCAGAGTCAGAGAATAGAGCAGCCACCAGTCTTGATTTAAATGTATCTGACGTCAACAGGAGATAGGATCTGAGAAGAACAAGGTGGAGGCGTAGATTTAAGTGCGAGGAGGTCGACAAGAAGGGGGAAAGTAAAGCTTCTGATAGAGTATGGATGTGTTTCACCAGGGGTGATAACACGAGGCTGACTAGATGTGTGAGCGTCGGCGTAAGTGATGGCAATGAAGCCGGGAAGCGGTCCAGAAAACTTCGAAGATCGGAAGCAATCGATGCTTCCGAAGAGAGGAGGGTCGCTCCAGGATTCAGGTCAAAGACTGCAAATTGCTGCAAATCCTCTTTGTATTTCTTCCCCTCTGTGGCTGGGATATCCATATTTCGTTGTGTGTGACCTGGCCGTTCTTGGAGACCAGGCGAGTTGACATTGACCCCATTCCATGCAGCCTTGACTTCATCCAACGTCCAGATCCACTTAATTACAGGGTGGCGATGCTGAATATTCAGCAGCTGATGTTCAGGATCTGCCTCATGAAGGAGCTTCAAGGACCTTCTTGCCCTAGGAAGTGCCTCAGCGACCTCTTCCATGAATGAAGGTAGTGGTGCATCTGTGTCGTCCTCGACAATGTCATCCTGGCCATCCGGCCGGTCCTCGTCAGATAGACCAGAGTTTGGTCGAGCGATGCTTGCGTTATGGAGATCAGTGGCATAAGACCGAGAGTCACAGTCCGATATATAACCGACGGAGGCGCAAATTTCTCGGAAATAAACTCGAGAGGCAGCCGTCAAAATGTAGGCGAACATTGCCGTCACAACTCTGGGAGCATTCGATTCCAGATGGTCGGCCAAAAACTGGTACACCCTTGTGAGCAACTCCGCAGGGGATGTGGGCAGTCTGGTGTAGTCAGACGGGGATATATGCTCTTCCTGGACAGAAACTTTATTACACGCGATCTGATTAGTATATTGATAAAGCTCACTCTATAGCATAAGACGGATAATGAGTACAATATTTCTTCTAGTGCCGCATATTGCATCCAACAGGAAATCAAATCCGTGCCATCTGCTGGAATGCCTCCTGAGGCCGATGGGGGAGACGTATGTTGGTTCGCAGCAAGTCCGCGCAAGTATTCTAGAATTGAGGAAAGTGCGTGGATGAAGGAATGGACGACTGGTTCCATGCGACTAATAAGCATGCGGTGAGCATAGTCACGACAGCTAAATTGAACAGTGAACACCTTGACCAATGGCTATCAACGAGGGTTTCCAAGCGGCGCATGATTGTTCCGATGGTCAGGAATCGCTGGACGTAACTGTTTACACATATTAAAACGTGACAAAGCGAGTGATACCAAGAGCAACACCTGCGGCTCACGACTTCATCCGTCCCTGTCAAAACAATTTTACTCTTGCTTCCTTTGGAAGTATCCCTGAGCACAAACGTTTCTGTCACAGTATCCCAGATATGCAGAGGAGACGACAATCCGCTAAGTGATAGTCTTAGCGATCGAAGCAACTCTGACGGAGTAATATAAAGGAGCTGAACCCCAGGCTCTTGAAGAGGTGGCCGGACACTGCGAACACTGAATTGAGTTGAATTCTTCATATAAGAACACCAATGTACTAACTGGTACCGGACTGAGCCGAGGACTTGACTATTCTGCGCAGAGAGGAATGGGGAGGATGAAACGCCATGCTTGAAGCCCTTATAGAGCGTGTCCCAAGACATGATATGAGCCTAAGCACCAAGGACAATCCATTACTATAATTATATGTTCTCTGAATACTTCCTACCGAATCTGAGACCCTTCGTGAGACAAGCTGCTCCCACAAATGATCGTCTGCAAGTGGCGGGGTTTGAGCAATGGCCTGTATATCATACATCGGTTTCTTGGAGTTTATTGGATGGGGGTAATTTATGGAACCTCGGTCATAAGAGTCGGGTAAGAACTTCAATGTGTCCATGATAGGATTTTGAGGTTTGTCTTGTAGTCGGGGCACCAAGAACCCAGACCTCACATCAGGAAGTGGATCCACGGACGCAACGATGCTTTCCAGAGACATCAGAGGAGGAAAAGTTTGGGCCATGTTCGTCAACAATGACCACTCTGGTATATTGGCGCTGTAGACTCGGATTCGGAGGAGAAAGTGGATCCCGATAGCCTGAGTAGATCAGCTGGGAGGATCTCACAGGGTGACTGTATTCTTTGCACATACACGCCTAAAATTTTCAGACAAACTTGATGAACGCCTATGGACTCTTTGAGTATGATTTCATGAACCAGCAACTGAGCGTTGGCGAGAGATTGGGAGGAGGAACGAGGTCGCGTCGCGTGCTGTCACATGGCAGTGTCACAGGCGCGTCCATCACGAGCGCGTTTGTTTATTTGCGCTGATGAACCTGTCACGCGTTCTCTCCTCACTGTCCATCGACCGCCAAAAGGTGACGCTTCCTGTTCCTTTCGCTCTCCCTCTCCGGTAGAGTGTCGGTGTTTCTTGTATATACTCTGGCAATAGCAACTGTTCACCTTCTGACAGCGCTACCTCCATCACCCATGGCTACCCTTGCTCGCAATCCGCTGTCCATGCGGCCTCATGCACAACACCAGTCCCTAGCCATCTCGCCTTACTTGTCGACTACCAGGAAGCCAGTTGCCACTAAACGCGCCCACTCACCGGAGCCAACACGGGATGGTGATACCCCGCAAAGCAGTAAACGTTTCAAGCCTGTGGCTGAATCACCTGGCCCCAGCACCCATCGCGAGGAGCTCAAAAGGGAGCAGAGAGAACGGAAGCGCGCGGAGCGCGAGCAAGAGTTCAGAACGAAGTACAGGCGTGCATTTCCCAACTGGGTGTTCTATTTCGACTTGGACAACCCAAACTCGGATATCGGGTCTATCAGGGATAAATTGGAGAAGCGAGTCCTTCATATGGGCGCGGTATGTCCTTGCATGTCTTGCGATTTGGATTGTGGTACTAAGCTGAAATGTGTGAACTACGTTGTATTACAATGTTGACCTCCAGCGTGTTGAGGACTTCTTCTCCAAGGATATTACTCATCTCATCACTCTGGATGCTGAAGAGGCGGATAAGGAAAATAACACTCAGACTACCCTACCCGTTTACCCTGGGTCTTTACTCGGTAGCCCAATCAGGCTCAAGGGGCGGTAAGAAATGGTTCTCGCTAGGTGCCGACCAAGTTGACTCAGTCTTTTGAGGCAGGGGTGTGAACGACGCGCCTGTGACAGCATCCGACCATCTGGTGAAGAAAGCTACTACCTTCGGTATCAAAGTATGGAGCGTCGCAAAGCTCGATAATGTTCTCGATCGATGTCATGTCCCCACGACTTTTGATACCGCAGCGACGCCTTCACACTCCGGTGCTTCAGCGTCGAAAACACGGATCCTCTATCGCTTGCTTGAAGATGAGCGTGTTCACGGAACCACTACCGAACGTGATCCCACCCAGAAACGTCACGATTATACCTATTTCTCCAAAGGATGTTACTTCGTGCTCGTCGAGGATATGCGACAGGAACTGGCAACTATCGCTGCCCTGGAGTATCCAGTCACCAAAGGTCGCGATGGGAGAGAGAGACCTTCGTGGCCTGTCCTGTATTGTCACCCCAGCGCAAGGGGCCCCTTCGTTCCATATGACGAGAATGAGGAGCGGCGGCGCGAAAGGGCGGATAGGTTAGAATTGGAGAGAGAGCAGGAGCAAGAAAGACGGAAAGCGAAATTCAAGGAGCAAGAACGTCGTAGAAGGACACGGGCTCTACAACAGGCGAAGCAGCACGATTTACGGCGGACGGTGTCAATGAACAACCTGGATCGTGGAACCAGTTATCCTGATCAAGGCTTAGGAGGTTTCGTGGACCTTGACGCGGACACTGGCGATTTGGAGTCTGCAAATGCCTCAGGGTATCTTGCATCGGGTGCCTATATGGCTGCTTCTGGGAACAGCGTTGGGATCACCTCCACCGTTGGAACCACCTCGACCGCGAGCTTTCCTTTCAGGAGTCTGCAGCTGCCTGTTGGCCTTAGAGGAAGATTGCAACAGCAAGTCGTAACATCGCGAAAGTTCGCCAATGGTAACGAGAGCAAGGAAAACAGGATGGGCCCTCCCCTCACCATTCCTAACAGACATGCGCTACGTAAGAGCCGGAGTACGAACACGATGCGGCTACCTCGTCGTGAGGAAGGAGTAAAACCCGGGTACTGTGAGAGCTGCAGGGTGAAATTTGACGATTTTATCCAAGTAAGTCCCTTTTCCCGAGCTGCATACTACGACGTGATGGCTGACCATACTTCATTTGTCTATCAGCACATTGAAAGCCGCAAACACCGAAAATTTGCTGTGGACGACTCGAACTTCGTCCAGCTGGACTATGTGTTGTCACGAGTCAAACGTCGTACGCTGGAAGAGGTTGAAGCGGAGAAGAGGATGTGGACCGCACGCTATACCAGCGGTGCCAGCGATGCAGATGACATCTTTGATGATGACGCAACGATGTTGCCGTCTCACGATCGAATGCCTGAAGACGATGTGCGATGGGACGATTGGGTTGACGCCGATGAGTTGTAAAGTATACTATATTCGTTTCTGCTTATTATTCTCTTCCTTGGATCTCCTCGCCGCACTGCCTCCCATCATCATTCACCCTCACGATACAATATGTTTACGTTTTACCTCATTCATATGGCCCTACACATACATGGATTTCCGTCTCCCCTTCACTGTACCAGTATACATCATGTAGAGCCCTCGATGCGATGCATTGAAATTTCCGCACATACAATACATAGCTGGATTTGCGAAGTGTCACATATGATTCGTCCCAAATAATCGTACTGTGCAAATACATTTACAACAAATGATATTCTCCATGAAAGCGCAACAACGGGTATATTGGTCAAATATTGATGACGAGGCCTTATCACTGGACAGTGACAGTCAACAAGGTCACAATTCCGTCTACGGCGATACCTTCAATTGACAAGTTACAAATGAGCCATGCAGGATGTTGATTGCATAAGAACGCGCTTACCATGGTTAATGCCGGCACTGCCTGCTGGCATCAGGCCGGTAATGTTCTGCGCCACAGTGCTGTATGTCACGCCTCCGTAGCTCGTCGTGCCAATGGCGGCCGAGACAAGCTCGTTTCTGTGACAGGGAAAAATGAGATATTTACGATTACCGAACTTTTATATAAACCGACTTACCGCCCAATGTCGTAACCGTCCGGGACAATATCATGACCATCCTCGAGGTCTTCCTCCTTCGATACTCTAAAATAATTACATTCAGAATGGCGTCAGAGGAATTGTCGTCTTTGAAGCAGAGCTTGTAAGACTGACGCCAGGAACAGTGCGCCGCTATCAGCATCAGGACCGTTCTGTATGTACACCCTGTGAAATCAATGACGTCAGAAATTGGCGGACACAATGAGTGGCATTCTCAGGCTATCAAGCATACGAATACTATTCGACTTGCCTGAAATGATTGCCTCCGATGAGAGATTCAAGGCAAGTCCCGACTGAGGCATCGCCGTAGTCCCAGCGTAATTCGATGGTCTGGTTTACCCAGCCATGGCCATCGCCCAGGTTTGCGCTCTGAGGGGCACCGAGATGGATATCAAGGCATTCTTCCGAGCTGTGAGATATCAATCAACATTGGAAGAACATGATTGCATCGCGGGATAATAGATCTGTATGTAGAGAAAGTGACACGCACAATCCAATGGCACGGGCGAAGTTGATAATTCCAGACTCGCTGAGTACCTCGGAGGAGCTTAGTCCTGATACGATAACCTGGCATGGAGTGAGCTCATAGACTCTGACCCGTACGAGATGATATTGCTAAGTCCCTCACGTTCAATGGCTCGCCATAACCGTCCCCCGCATTGTCGAGCATGGAGCCTCCACCTGCGGTAGGGTCATAATAAGGAACAGCTCGTTTCTTGGCTGCATTGACAACCAAGCCTGCGAAGGCAGGTGATGCAAGAAAAGCGGCGCCGAGGAGTCCAAGGACGAACATGATAGGGAGGGGATTATGAAGGGTGAGCGGTTGCTTAGGGAAGGGCGTACCTAGGCGATGCCATTTTATACACGACCGGAACGCGATCGAGAGAAATAGAACGAGGAACGTCAGTCGCCGTTGCAGAGAAGACAGTCTTCACATGGGGTGCTTAGGAAGGAGACACTGTATATTAGCACGTTTGTCAAATAAAAGTAGAATGTGCGATATTTTGAGAGCAAACACCATGTGGGAATTGCCCAAGAGGGATTCGAGGAAGTGCTTCCGTCTCGTTTCCCATCCAGGTCCTCATGGACATCCAGGGGGAAGTGCAGACGCCGGAGGTCTTCATCTTAGATACGCGCATCAGCCTCCACGCACCGACATCTATAAGCGTCCGATTCAACTGTCATGGCAGGCTTTCGGGCGGAGAGCACGCCATGGTGCATCCGAGTATCATCAGCTGAACGTCGCTTCGTGCACGTTCCTCCCTCTGTCGGACCACGTTCATCCATGCCAGAGAATCGCCTCAAATCGCCCACTTGAGCGGCAGACAGGTCACGTAAATCAAGATCACAAAGCACCGTGTGGCGTGGGGCACACAGTGACTGATAACCACAGATCCATCAGTGGCATCTACTCCACCGTGTACAGTACATCGTGTAGAACCGAAAGCTAGCGGTGGACAGTGCATCAAGTGATCATACATATATTTGTAACGTTTAGATCTCCCACGGCGCCTGGAGGCCGAGGCTTGGGGTTTCTTTCGATTCTCCGCTCAATAGGAGAGAAGGAACCCTGAAAGTGTGACATTGCGACTCGCTATGTTGAGCGTGCGTGACGAGGGTAAATTGAGTCGTGGAATTGTGGAAATAAAGGGGATAGATAGCGTCCAACCACGACTTGTATTTCGCCAATTGCCCGGGGCGTGTTCGGCATTCGCTTTAAATTGGCAAGGTGTGGAAACTTGAACTTAAGATGGAATGGAAGAGAACCAGCCTCAGCAGTAGAACACTATAACTGACATATATGGAAGCCGTGCTTCCGGATACTGGTGATAAGCCCGCAGTAAGGCGAGAGGAAAGTAGCGGTGTGTTACTGGCAAGTAACTGGCGTCGAGAGGAAAGCAAGCGTTCACTGGGAGGCATTGCATAGGAACGGGCTGTGAGGCAAGAGAGAGCAGCTGGTCGGTGGGATAGGTGAACGTAGCAAATCTCAATTGGGCAACTAGGAATCCTCGGACATCTCCGAAGCGGACCTTCTCAAAAGTTACGTGGATCAACTCAATGTTGCCATCGTTCGGAGGCTGCGTCGTAGTCACCCAAGTTCTACTACCCCTAGGCCTATTAGTTCGCTGTGCATGGCATAATCTGCCAAGTTCCTCTCCTAGTAAAGACGCACAGTGGCTCAGGAGGGAGGATAGGATTCTCATTTACGGTCAAACGCCATTCGAACCAGTTGCGTCCGCAGCGCTTCTCCGTGACCATCAGCGTCACAGTAACGCTTCGTAGTAGGTTCGTTTCACGTTTCGCCAAATTTGGTTTCTTGTCAGTACAAACCCACACGCCGTCGACCGACCGACAAAGCAGCGCCGTAAGTCTCCTCACAACAATTTTTGTCTTCAATCTCGCTCATGGTCTTCCAGTACAGGACCGCACTTACCAGCAGTCTATTTCTCCAGAGACACCAACTGCGCCCTCATCCGTTGAGCTTATCTCGTCCAGACTCATTGACCTCCACATATTCTATCTTCTCACTGTTATTGCATCCCATCGGTTAGTCAATGTTATGCGTACATATTCTCATCATTTCTGTGCTCACCGGTCGCATATTACGCCTACTAGAAAAATACCATGACGGACTCACCTGACGGCACAGAGTCTGTGAATGACTCGGGTGACGACGGACAACTCACTATCAGGATTCCAAATCCAAAAGTGTACATGGCTCGTCAGTCGCAGTGGAAAGGTCGTCGAGGGAAGCCACGATGTGATCATTGCCGTTTGAATAATTTGAAGGTTCGTCTTATTCATTAGTCGGTCTGCACATGTCCTCATTTTAGTCCAGTGCGATCGTGTATTGCCTACATGCAACCACTGCTCTTGGGCGAATGGACGAGAATGCAAATATACACCTCTACCCACCCCAGCTCACAGGGGCATTCCTAGGTGTGATCGATGTCGGCTCAAGAATCTCAAGGTATGACTCCCATGTACAGCTAGCTTAAATTTTGTCTCCTCATTCTGGCGCTTTAGTGCGACAGGAATCTCCCAGTGTGCAACCATTGTGCAGAAGAAAGCGAAACCGAATGTAACTATACCCCCAAGAAGAGACATAAGGTTCCAACGGATCATGTTACTACCAAGGACAGACCAGTGGCGCCTTACACCGCAAAGACGGCGTCTTTTCTTGTGTCTGACATGCCCGCCCAAGGAGAGGGTGAGGCAGATGAGGACTCACCCGATGGGCCCTCTGGCAGTCATGTCTTCGAGAGCGAAATTCGGACAGAGCCCCAAATCAAACAATATATGCCTCCTGGCTCCCCGCTGCCTTTCGACGGGGATGTACCGATGGATGCGGAAAGCGAGATGTTTCAGCAAGTAGGACCCGATGGTACGATCACGTGGGTTCGCAAAATTGCTTTACCTCCTCTGGCGTCCAAAGGCCTTTCGAACGGTAGTGGACCCGCTTATAATCGACCATTTCTACTCGATCAAGGCATGATTGTCACCACGCCACATATTGACCCTTGGATGCATCCATCATTCACGCCTCTTCCTGATGCTGTCATCCAGACTCTTACCTCCGTGAACGCCATAGAGATGCCTGGTCGCCACGCATTCGATGAAGCACTTATGCGGTTTGTGGGAGGCCTATCTCCAGAACTTCGGGAGACAGCGACGTTTCCCCTGGACACATATGCCGAGATCGCACGTGCCATCTCAGAAGGACTCGTCTCCGCTTTATCTCCTCGATTACAGCTGTGGGCCACCTGTCACCATGCCCGGTCGGGTTCGCGGAGACATTATCTCATTCTGCTTCCACGCGATGCTTTCTACAAAATGAACAAAGCAGACGAAGAAAAATGCGGGTCAGTTATATCGCACAAGTAGACGGTGAAAGCAAAGCTACCGATCCGGAGCCGTCTGGCGATAACCCACTAAATTCTCTGGAACCAAGCGCTGTTTTTGAACGAGTCCCCGTTCAGCCACAAATTTACGATATCCTGGTTTACTTACACAGAGGACACGGTACATCTTCCAGTATGCTCATCGAAGCGAGACGAATGGGTATCGTGAGTGCAATTATCTTCGCTGATTTATTTATATTTTTTGATTGACGTCGTAATTTCAGGCCACGATAACCTGGCCGATCGTGGAAACATTCCACAGGTTATGTCCGCTGTGCAAATTGCGTTCAAAGGCTCCCCCGCGTGTCGCAACAGAAGATGAGCCAGGATTCCGACAGCAAGTTCCGAAGCGATGAATTTATCTATGGCTACATCTATTATATTCTCATTCAGAATTGGTTATTGTTCTCACAGCTTAGGCTACTGATGTGTGTCATATTGGGTTGGATCAGGACTGAATGTATCCTTGCCATATCTACTACCATGCTGATATCTAGTTGTCCTTTGATAACAGAATGTAAAATATTGTTGTATAGCGCGCTGGTGTCAGTAAATAAATCTATCCACAAGGATATCTAGGATGCGCGACAGGAGCTGTGTGAATTGTACACGGACCGTTAGTTAACGACTGGCGTGACATGTAGCGGTGAGTAAGCACAACTGCAGGGATGAGCGTCGCGCCCTGCTCCACAAGTTTCTGATTACTGAATAAACCATCAAGACTTGTGGATCAAAGTCCGCGACCACAAATTTCCCGAAATTCCCCCAGATGCAAGATGTACGATACAAGAAAACATTGAAGCCATATGGACAACGCACGTCAAACTTGAAATAAGTCGCCACTCGCAGTTATCTCATCTACCAAGCCTCGTTGATATAATCAAATCATCTACACAGCGCACTCGATGCTGGCACCGGTATGTTTTCCGCATTGCCTGGTTCGGATCTTAATTAGAATCATATTTGATAGGGCAAAGTAATTGCTGCTCACCTTAATAATTCTGGCACAGAACTTAGAGACGGCGCCAATTGTCAAATTATGTCGGTACTTGTATTTGATAGTAAATATATCCCGAGTTGTTGTCGGCTCTTCATCATTTGTGATCACTCAGAGCAATGAGCTGAAGCTTGGTGATGATGTCATAAATATGGTAGTGATATATTATGTCTACGGTATGATCAGCCATGGATACATTCACAAGCAGTCGGTAGTGCAACATGGGGAAGAGATTAGTCTTCGGGGCATGAGAGAGGCGCGTCAAAGCGGATACTGCGTGTCTGCTAAAATCCTCTAATGAGCATTAGTCCGAATTATATAACACACAGTAGGACACACCAATAAACAAGATGGAGACGTGGCTCCTTTTATGGACGTAATTCAAAAGTCGCGAATGCGAGATCGTATCCGCCAAACTCGTAATTAATTTTATCTGTACGCTTGTACACGCCACTGAAGTTACCAGCACGGGCAGCGTCTGTCGTCACCGCCGCGCTAAATCTGCTGCATGGCATCGTCAGAGCGGCCTTGAACGCCCGCTGTGCGGCCTCCACAGCGCTCTCGCCATCCTCCTCTTCGGCGTTGTTATTATCCTCGCTTGAGATGAACAGCGTCAGCGTCAGTCGACCGGGCTGGAAGATGTTGACGACCCGCCGGATGAGCGTCTTGAGGTCGGGAATACTTTTGGCTTGCTCGGTGGGAAGAGTGGGAAGGGGAACGTTACATTCGAAGCTGGCATACGACCAACCTGTCTCAGGAGTAACGTGGATGGAATAGTACCCTCCCCGCTACGGACTAGATCCGCACCAGCATCGTCGCGCCACTTGAGCAGAGCATTGCAGGAATAGCCGCACGGCCGGAACGAGTATGCGTCGAGAGTCGTGACGTGAGGCGGGAAGAGGTCTGAAATTCCTACGGATGACGACAGCGCAATCGCTTCGTCGGATGGAGATTGCTGGGAGGTGTCAGATGAGTCATATATGAATGGGCTACAGGCCGAGGGAGATAGGTGGGTCATGAGGATTTCAATGGTGTAGTCTTGTGAGATCTCGTCCTGGGAGCCAGAAGGTTCTGGCTCTTCGGGACTGGCATCCTCGATGTCTTCTTCAGGGACGCCAGCGGCACGCTCAACAGGCGTGTTTGACCTGGTGCCTCCGCTGGAACCGTCGTCCCCAGGGCTGGCCATGTATAGTAGCCAATGGTCCCCGTTCACCTTGCCTATGGTGTATGCAGCTCCGCCGGGGAATATCTGGTCGAGGAAGTCGATCTCTGCTTTCCAGTCTCTATGTGGGCCAAGCTGACGCTCAGGAAACATGAAAGCTTTTCGGGAGTAGAAGCAGCGATAGACTGATGGTAGGGAGGCGTGCTCGCGTGCAATTTCCAAGATGCGCGGCACGCCGAGGAGGTTGAGCGTTGTCCCGCATGTCTTGAGTATGAGCCGGTGGGGAGAAATAAACAGAGAAGATTCACTGCATTGATGACGAATAATTAGCTATATTGCTCTGGTGGTTTACGGAGATACAAAATAGGATTGGATACTGATATTAATTTAGTGTAATATTTCGATCACTCCATCAACAAGGCCTGGAGCACCGATGACTGAGGGCTGAATGATAGACTAGAGCAAATATAATGCAGAAAGAAGCTTGGCTTGTGGACTGTGGTCGTGTGCCTGGATATCGTACATTGACTGTGCAACGGACACCGGTAACTCACCTCAATAGATATGCGTCCATTTCCGTACCTTCTACAACAGAGAGGATCTTGCACTTGACGATGTCCAACATGTCTGCCCAGACATCTCGAGGCACGCATCTTAGGCCAAATTTTCCATCGGTGGTGGATGAGGCGCCTGGGACATCTGCGGGAGAGCGTTGGAACCAGATCTCGAGCAATTTCTCTGGGCCTTCGAAAGGGCCAGTTGGCTGGTCTTCATCGCTTGCCATGGGGAGAACGGCTGTTGTGGTGCTATCTTGGTGGAGAGAGGAAGAGAGGGGAGGAGGGGAATGTGGGATGCATGAAAGGGTATGGAGGGGAGGAGATGAAGGAGATTCCGCACGTGGTTCTTGCAAAGTCTGCGCGTGATCGATAGCAGGGACGATCGCTGCCGCACGTGCACAGTTCCGAGGCCGTGATCATGACGCGGAGGGTTCGGCCTTGCAATTGGGTGTACATACATAAAATACTGCGAGTGGATTGTTCGTCAGGCAGACCTCGCCCTTGACGATACAGCGCAACACCCTATGGTCCGCAACATCATCTTACGCTTTCCTGTCATACGGGCCTTCATTCCCCGCATTGCTCAACCTATTTTACCCTCACTCGCTTTGCAGCCCGCTCACCGTCCATCTCGCTCACGGGAGCTTCTGGCCCGTCCAGAACACGCCTTTTCCACCACATCCCCGCTCGCCTTACCTCCACCCCTTCCCGTTCGCCCTCCCCAGATGAACCAAAATCACCACGCCCACCTCCGGATGCCTCGCTTTCGGAGAAGCTTAAACACCTTATAAAAACTTATGGGTGGTATGCCCTCGGCGTGTACATCGTCCTCTCTGCAGCGGACTTCGCGGTCGCATTCGCTGGCATCAATCTTATTGGCGCTGAGCACGTCTCCCGCTTCACCGCCGCTGCAAAAGAACACATCACTGCCGTCATTTACTCCAGGCCGCCAGAACCTGGACGAGAAGAGATGGAGAGCATGTCTTCGCATGCAAACTCAGGTGGACAGGAAGGTCTCTACGCAATGCTAGTCCTGGCCTACACAGTACACAAAACGCTCTTCCTACCCTTAAGGGTAGGGCTGACAGCTACTTTTACTCCCCGACTGGTACGCTGGCTCGAGACGAGAGGGTGGGCTGGCGGGGCGGGAACGAAGCGTGCTGCTAAGGAGATGCGAGACAGAATGAGGAGTGGCAGAGATAAGGAGTGAGATTATTGACAATGATGTCTTCCATAATGCAGGGACGATCTTATTGCACAGCGGTACGGAACACTCTCCTTCGATAAATTACGTGACAGAAGTATTGACCACGAATACTCATACAGGGCGAGACATAAATACTCGTATTAATACACAGATAGACCACGGACACCCATTCGACAAGTTACACTAGGGACGATTATTGAGGAAGTCTCAGACGGGAGGGACTTCAGATTCTGGATCATGTTTTGAGCATTCCGCATGGCTACGGTGGGAGAGCATTGCATGAACACCTACCTTTGAGAATCCCATCCTTTACGAGTTCCTCAGGTCTGGGACGCTGTTGCAGTGCATGTTCCAGCTTGTCCTAACCCTTTTAGGTGAGATACACTCATGGATCAACCGTGAACGACTCACTTCAAGCTGTGATCTCTGCAATTTCTCCTTCGCGGCTTGGAGAGCAGGTGCAACGTTGTCCTCTTTTGTCTTGGGTCAGAATGTGCTTAGAACAAGGGGTTCGAACTGATATACCTTTGAGGATGTTCCGACCTATGAGATCGTACTTCTCCGGTCTCTGATTCAAGTGTCTCTCGAGCTTCTCTGCCGTCTGCGGATCAACGGAGGGCTTGCGGGCGGGTGCGGCGGGACGAACGACTTCAACAGTGGCTGAACATGTCGAATGTCATAAGCCCAGATAGTTCAGCAATGTGATGTTCGACACGTACACATGATATGCAGGGTTAATGGCTTAGACGATTCGCTCAATAGATGTTAGAGGGAGATTGAGGGGAAGGGAAGACCGGTGAGACGCCTCGTATATATACTGCAGCCCAGCCCGCAATAGACAGCTGACAGCACCTGTACTATAGCTTCTAGACAAGTTCTGGCCGCTCTGCATCGTGCAGATCGGGCGTATATAGACCTTACCAGCGACCGCCGACCAGCACTAGTGCCGCATGCCCAAAGACAGACTCATACACGCCGTATATTCCAGGTCGTGGAGCAAAATTCTCGGATCTCAAAGCGGTTTAGAATGTACAAAATGCTATCGATACACATGTCGTCCATCCGGATCCTGCATGCGCTGAATGCGAGGAGAACCTATCCCGTAAATCGGTCAGGGTCTTCAGAGGCCAAGTCAGAAGTCATCGTTGACATCTTTCGTCTCCCTCCTTTCCTTCTCGTGGCGAGTCCTGTGGACTCTCCGTTCTTCCTTGTATCCCTGGACGAGCCCGCGCGCCTCCCGAATACTCTCCTTCACCCTCTGAACTTCGACGGTGATGTCAGCCTCCATCGCGTCAAGTAGGTCAAGCAGGGCAATGATCTGCTTGGATGATATGGTAGATGGTGGCGTCACAGGCAGAGGCTTGTCCTGGTGAAATGGGGGAATGGCTTTGGGTCTTGGTCTGATTTTGGAGCTAGCTAGGGAGATCCGCCCCGCAGGAGAGCTCTTCAGACGCGGTGATGATAGTATCCCTATAGCGACCCCAGCAAGAAGTGGAGACAAGGACAGATTCAAGGGAAGACGTGGAGCGCAGGAATCTCGAGAGAAAGTCATTGCAATAAAAGTTCGTCTTCGGATGATGTGTTATGTAGAAAAAAAAATGCAAGCTGGATTATAAGTACGAATGGACGAGGCTGACGACAGAAGGAACACCATTATGATCTAGGCCGATGCCAGTTTGCGAACGACGTCGAGAGCTGGTTGCCCCTGCACTTCGCTGGTCAAGTCATGTTTCGAAATAAATCCACGAATTCCGACCTGCAGGCCTGATACATAAGAACGCAAACAAATCATCAGGAGCATTTATAGAGCAGTCTTTTGGTAGGCCCGGGAGAGTAGAAGCTTGAAGCGGTCGAGGACGACCGCCAGCCTGATTGGCTGTGCGTATTCGCCACGTGCTCCTGGTAGGACAACGAGACGAAGAGTCGAACAGGCGCAGAACACATTGCAGTCGTTTCTCCCGACATCATCCAAGATGATACCGCGCAGAGTGCCTGGTGCTCTTCTCCGGCCCAGGATATCCACCGTCCCCCTTCTCCAACGCAGACTCGCGTCTTCTCACCCTCAGGAAGAGCATCACGATGAGCACCATGGTGAACAGCAGGACGCCATCGCCTACCCTAAGGAAGGTGAGCACGCCTCCTTGGGTCAATGCTCATACATGCTCAAATCTAGTACACGACTGTAGATTTCTCATCGCCTGTCTGGCGGAACTTCCTTTGCTCGGTCTCGCGGTAGCTGGGTTCTACAAGTTTGCCCCTGCGCCGGGAGAGGACAATCACGTCTCACGTTTTATCGCCCACTACGCCACGCCGGGAGAAGTCTGGCAGAAGCTGTATTTTAAGCATTTGCTCCTCACGGTGGAAGGAGCGGATGATAGTCTGCTGGTTGCCGAGGCGAAGCGACCTCCTGTGCATCGATACCGGTTCCCGCAGTACGTAGCTCGATCAATTGCATATGGATTGGCTGTCTCAACCAAATGATCTACGCAGGAAATTAGATCAATCTTCGCCCCACTTGTTGCCGGTGGGACTTGCAGTCGACTTAAGTGATGTCACTGTAAAGAGGGAGGGAACATAGAACGATGTGACTTTCTTTTCAATCAGTGCGGAGTGTAATTCATCGGTTTGAGATTGACACTGTCAACTGCGGTTTATTGCGAATGAGATGAGATGAGAGGTGATAGCGGTATGTTAACAACCTGCCTTCGAAAAGGTGAAGTCTTTCAGACACGACAACATAGTCGAAGGTAACACCATCAATCACAATTTCGCCTTCACCCTTTGTCGCTTGAATTCCTCGACTTCCTGCGTGGAAGGTAGAACGAAATCATAAGCCCAGACCCAAACTCTACCGTTCTTGACTTCGCCGTCCTGGAAGCCCATCTCCGCCCACCGTTTAGGATCCTGCTCCTCCACTACCTGGCAGATTAAGGACTTCTTGGTGGCAAAAACTGGATCGGTACCTAGGAATGGAGAATGAGCCGGATATAGGGCTGTGGTAAGACTGACGAGTCGTGTGTAAGCTAGTCGTTGACACCCAAGCTCGACAGACATCTACGTACTCGTCGTATCCCGGTGCCGCTAACATGAAGTGAATGTGTGCAGCACGGTGAGGATGACGACCTGTCAGGTCCGACAGGTGTTATGAGAAGATGCGTTGAAGGTTTCAGGGGGAAACACTAACCGAGCGAGCGTAGGAGGCCACCCGATGGGCCGTCGCTCGGCTTATGACGATCTGTCAGGAGTAGAGCCAATTCGGGGGCAGGTAACACGCACGATTGGATACGCCGTAGGTAGAATACCGCGATAACAAAAGGTACCGTCTTCCTCCGCAAGAATCTTGCCGCGGTCGTTAACTTCCGTGCTCCCGGGGTATTGCACGTCATAGATACCATCTCCGTCCGCTTGCCACTGTTTAACGTGTTAGAGTGCGCGACACTACGAGCTTGTTCACTACTGACAACATCAATTTTGGCACCCTTGACGGCCTGACCCTTGGTATTCTTGACGCTCCCTTTGAAGAACATGGCCTCTCCCGTCGTGTCAGCTTTGGCAAGCGAGGACCCAGAAGGTAATTCTGGAGCATTTGGATCATAGAAAGGCCCGGCCTCGCAGCTGTCGGTGCATCCCTGAGGAAAATGGGGGAAGAGTTCCTAAGGTCATTGGGGAATGGCAACGCAAAAATCACACTGACGATAGGTTTCGGATGCGTCAGTTCATCGACCAAGGCGCTCAACCCGAGAATATCGCTTAGGAGTATGAACTCGTTCTTGTAGTCCGTACTTTCCTTGCCAGCTTGGGTCAAGAACTGGACAACCTTCGTCCACTCGGCATGATCCAGGGACGTCTCTCGTGCAAAGGTATGGAGATGCGAAACAAGTGCATTCATGAGCTGCAGCGCTCGCGGATCTTTCACGAGACTCTTGTGGAGAGCCAGGACACTGCACGAGTGCGTTCGTGAGATCAACACTGTTCATAATGTATGAGAGTACATGAGACATACTGATCGGTGACAGTATAGTCAGACCCCTCTCGAAAATCTCGCTCGAGCGGCAGATCCTTGGGAATTTCGTGTTGTAATTGAGCACGGATAGCTACGCCCACGAGCAGGGGATCCGTCATTTGTTTTCGGGACGCCATGGTAAGAGTTCTGTTGGCGGGGTTACAGTAAGATGGAAGGTGGCATTATATAGTGTCCATGGTACTGGGGCAATGCTCACACAACTTCTGTTCGGCGGCCTCGCGAAGGAGGTATTTTAAATAGACGGAAGCTTAATTGGTAAGGCTCAGGGAAAGCCGATGTCTGGGTTAATGAATCATCCACTTCGTCAGAGTAACGAAGCAGTGGAGAGGCACATAAGCGTCTGTTCTCACTGATATCATGACCCCATGAACACGAAGCGATTGTGCAAACGTTGTTTTGAGTCCCGAGCATCCGTGATAAGCATAGCACGGGGCTTTGGAAAGCCGGCCCGCTGAGTCGGGGAACCCGCCTAATAGAGTGCTTGTATAACAGTCAGTCAGCGGGTTGAAAGCTCAGCGCTCAGCGCTCATCGGTTACTACCCCGGATTGGCAGACAGATGCGCTGCCGACGCGTCAGATCACGTGCCATGCTGGCAGGACGCGTTGCTGACGTAAGCGAGTTGGTGGTTGCTGTTCAGAGTGAACGCGTGCAGCCCGAGGTGCAGCCTGCCTAACCGTGCGTGTCGCGGGTCCTCATTCCCTCGTTCCCTGCCAGTCCGTCTTCAGTCGCTCGTTCTCCTCAGTAGCGGAAACTCAGCGCAGTATACCCTTCTTCACACCGGTCCTGTGTGCGCGGCCCACTCAAATGACGCGTGGATTGCTATACTTTTGTCTCTCATCCGCCCTACTAGTCTCTCGCAATGTCGTCTTTGCCAGTCTACCCTTGGTTGACTTCGACCGCATGGGCACCGTCGGCTTGACCGGCGCATTTGCGGGCATAGGGCTGTCCGACAACTCCAGCATTACTGCGACCTTCGACCCTTCCGAGGCAACGCTTCTTTCTCGTTCTTCAGATGGCTCCCTCTCAGCTCTGGGCTCCACGAATGTCGGTGGAAGCATTGTGGCAGGCTGCGCTCTTGGCGATGTTTTCTATTTCGGTGGCACGTTCACTTCCATAGGCGACACCTCCGCCAGCAACGTCGCATCCTATACAGCTTCGTCAGGTTCATTTGCGGCATTGGGTTCGAATGGTCCGAACGGGGAAGTCCATGCCTTGTATTGTGATGCTACTGAAAACATGGTCTGGGTTGGTGGTAAATTTACTTCTCCGGGGTCATCAGTGGCGGTTTGGGAACCAAAGTCTTCACAATGGTCTACCCCTCCGTTTGGAGGGTTTTCCGGGGCTGCAGCAGAAGTGTCATCCATCACCACGAATTCATCTGCTTCCAGCCTATTTTTTTCCGGCTCCTTCATTATATCCTTTGGGAACAGTACAGCCCTTAATGGCACCAACAACCCGAATGTGCCGTATTCTACTGGCGCTACCCCGTTCTCATCCTCGCTGGTTCCTGTACCGCTTCAGAATGTGCAGGTCGTTGCAGAACCGTCCTCCACGGAGTCTGGTTTCAGCGATATACAAGATATCCTCTGTCCATCTGGCCCAGATGGGCCAGGCGATACATGGTTCGGAGAGGATGGAGATACTGCTGTTGTAACTGTCCGCGCATTCTCTTTGCTGAGTGCAAGAGGCGTTCGGATTGGTAACACCTTTTGGATGGAAGAGGCACTACGGGATTCAGGTACGAAATAATCTATCACGGCCGTAGCGTAGATCTGATCTTGTGTTAGTGTAACAACTATTCCGGATAACACCGTGCGACCATTGACCTACGTCGATCCTCAGACCGGGCAAAACGAGACTTGTACCGATCCTTGTCCCCTCTTGACCGATTCTTCCGTTCCCTACCAAGACTTCTTATTCAGCGACAACCTCGATATCACTGGATTCCAGCTCACATTATCCGAGTGGCAAGGCGCGGGACCCGGACTGCATCTCCTCCAACTGCTCTCGTCTGGAGCATTTGCGTCCGCTATCTCTGCCAACAATAGCGCGTCATGTTTTGCGCCGAATCCTTCCAATGTCACCTTCACCGGCTCCTGGTCAGAGAAAGAAGCGGATACAGACATACCCGGTACCGTCGAAACAGTCTTAGTCTCCACTGTTGCTGTCGGAACCAGTGCTTCACAAAGTCCCAGCATCACCTGGATGCCATATGTCTCAGCCTCCGGAGAGTATGACATATATCTTGTCGTTCCAGGTTGTACCAATTTCGAAGATTGTCCGCTTCGTACCAGTGTTCAAGTCACTGTTTTCCCTGGAGAAGGGTTGCAGCCATGGGTCACCACAGTCTCACAGCAAAACCCCGCCGATCAGACTACGTTGGTCTACAGCGGACCAATCGTACCCTCTTCTCCCAGTTTCGTCACTACCATCTCCATGACTCTGGCGGACGAACCTGTGGGTTCCGGGGAGAACGGCGAATATGAGCTGGTAGCAGCCGGCGTGCAGCTCCAGCTGATGAGTGCCAATATCACTGCTAATGGTGGCAGTGGGACCAACGGGACAACCGCAGGATCTGCGCAAGGATTCGGATTTTTTGAGTGGCCGTTGTCCTCGAAGTCGAAGGTCAATGCTACCGGGACATTATCAAATGCGACAGAAACAGCTCTCGATAGCATTGGCGTGGATATATACACGGCCATGGATGGTAGTAGTGATCTCACCTCATCCACCGCATCACTGATCTCCGCCGTTGCGCATCATCCATCTGGTATCATCTTCCTCGGTGGCAAGTTCAATTTCACCTCGGGAAGTGCATCCGGTGCTTCTAACATTGTCGCATTCAAGAACGGAGCCCTCACTTCCCTACCCGCCAATGGTCTGAATGGGCCTGTAACGTCGCTGGTGCTTGACGGTGATAAGCTCTTCGTGGGTGGTTCATTCGATGACACACTTTCGGGCTCTACCAAAGGTGCGTTGCGTGGCATCGCAATGTACGACGTCTCGCAAAATCAGTGGTCGTCCCTCGGAGGAGGGGTCAATGCCGCGGTGGCCAGTCTCGATTATGCCAACGGGGAGGTGCTGCTCGCAGGCAACTTTACGCAAACATCGTTGAGTGTTTCTGGCGCTGACCAGAGCGCACCTGGATTTGCGGCTTGGAACGTGGCAAATGAAACGTGGGTAAACAGTGGAGGCTTCCTGGTCGGAAGCATGACATTTGTTGGCAACGGCACTCAAGACCAAGCGCAATTCGTTGCTGGTTCTGTTGACGCTTCTCTTCAATACGGTGCGACAGGGTTCGTGTTACTACAGAATGGCGCGAGCGGTTCGCCGCAAATATCACCTCTTGAGGTGCAGTTGGGCGACAACGTCACCACTGCCTCTCCTTCATCAAGCAGCACAGTGCGTCGACGATCGCACGTACATCGCACGGCTACTTCTTGGATACCCAGAATCAATGCTTTGCGTATATTCAAGAGAGATTCGAGCACCTCCTTAGCACCTTTACCTTCTGGCCCTGTCACCCCTTCTCCAGCAGTTCTCGCCGGAGCCTTTTGGACCAACACCTCGTCGTCGAAGGAGATGATCATCCTCGGGGGTAACTTCTCCTTCTCATCATCATCCGGATCCTCGTACCAGAGCGTCGCCATCTATGACAATTCAACCGGCAACATCAAAGCGTTGCAAGGTGATCAGGTCAACGGCACCGTCCGCAGCCTTCTGGTTCAAGGCGATAACCTATTCATCGGTGGAGAGTTTACCCTGCAGGGCACCAATGCCAACGGGTTTGCCATTTACAACTTGGCAGAACAACAGTGGGCGACATCCGGCGTTCAGCCTCTGCAGCCCAGTTCAGGATCGAGCGTCGTTGTGCGGTCTGTTACGGCGTCTCCTTCACAATCAAGCGTCGTGATTGTAGCCGGTACTTTTGCTCAGGCTGGATCAACAGCTTGCCGGTCGATCTGTTCTTACGACGCCAGTTCGGGACAGTGGGCAGCCTTGGGAAACGGTATACAAGGAGACGTGGCCTCAGTTGCCTATGCCGGGGTTTGTTAATTGAATATATGCGTCGTACACTTTGACACTGACATCGAGAGGTAGGTCAACTCGGACATCATCGTAGCATCTGGTTCACTCGCCCTAGCGGATAGTACACCAGCCAATGTTGCAATCTATACACTATCAAATTCGACCTGGGCTTCTGTTGGCAACAGTAGCTTACCCGGACCAGTCACCGCTGTTGCCGTTAATGATGGTAATGCTAGCAGTATATTTGCTGCCGGTCGGTCAGTCTATTCGGTGTCTTCCCAATTTGCATAGAAGTGACTCAGAAATTTTGCGCAGTTCATCTGACGGTTCATCTGCGTTCCTCTACTTCTGGAACGGTCATGTATGGTCTGCTGTTGGTCAGTTATGCCTGATTCATTCACAAGTGCTAGACGGCTCATAGGAATATAGGATCAACTCTGGAATCGGCAACGGACGTTTCACAGCTGGCCGTGGTCCCGCTACAAAATACCCATGTCGCAAACAGTGTAATACAATCGGACCGAGTCCTCATGGTGTCTGGGTACTTGGCCGATTCTTCATTCGGAAATGCATCAGTCTGCTCTCTTTGATGGGGAGACGTTCATCCCATACATTGTCTCGGCATCAGCGTCGGGTTCTCCTGGTATTGTCTCCGGTCTGATATATTCTTTCTCGACATTTAGTTTCACTCAGCAACGTGAGCTTTTGATGTCACCTTGCTCTGTCGCGTTACGTTGATATCTTTTGTTGTGCAGATTTCCTCGCGACTGGAGTGGTAATCCTTATTTCTATTGCCATTGCTGCCGGAATAGTGTTCTTGCTTGCGCTCATCGGAATCCTTTGGACACTCTTCTCCAGAAGAGATGACAAGATGAACAAATTTGATACAGCCGACATTGATGAAGACGACGACTCTACACATCGACCGTCTTCATTGCTTGCTCATATCAATGCTGCCACACGAACAACCATCTTAGGTGACTCCAATCCGTTTGGCCCGCAAGTCGAGAAGCGAGGGCGAAGTTGCAGGCGCTGCCGGCTGCCGCGGATCACAATCTCTTTGAACCAGACGCAAGCAATTATGTCCGGGCTGAGACGCCCTCAGATGCTGTCGCTGGAACGATGGCTGGCGAAGAGATGAATCGGGCGGCTCACGCTCGATATTCATTCCAGGCTGCTGGGGAGGGAGAACTACCGCTGACCGCTGGACAGGAGGTTGAAATCCTAGATGATGGTGATGCTGCGTACGTCCCCTTCTCTATTCTTTATTATCACGTAAACCTTGCTAAATCATGACTTTTGCAGTTGGTGGTACGCACGAGATGTACGTACGGGACAAGAAGGAGTTGTACCAGCAGCCTACGTGTATTGAACGTTCTCTAATCTTGAATTGCACTTTCATGGATTCTCTTTGCTGTCGTCGTATTGTTTCGATACCCCCGTGATGAATATTGGTCTATTGTCTTATTGTTTCCTATTATCCTATGGTCGTCAAACAGATTCCCATCCCCTTGCATATATTTCTCGTCTTAGAATACACTTTCACCGTCCATGATTACTTATACATGTCAATGATGTCATGCCATCTCAGAAACAATTATGTTTACTGCAGCACAGAAAAGAAAATCAGTAAATTGGGATGTAGGGCAATTGTATAACACACCTGTAGTAATGGATCGCGGAAGTGCTTCTGGTTATTGTGTTTGAAGCCCACTTTCGTCTTGAAGTCTTCCCTGCGACGTTGGTCTCTGAACTCTCGAACATGCCGACCAGCCTCCCGAGCTTCACCTCCGGTTTCTTGCCTTCACAACATCAGTCCCACTCCCAAAAGCGCCAAACCCACCCTTTCTGGGAACCAGAGCGGAGTTCTTATCGTCCAGGAGGCGGCGGACGAGTGCAGCGCCCGAATTTGGGTCATCAGCCCTGCCTCCCCTTGGCGTTATTGGAAACGATTGGGCATAATAGCGGCGCATGCTACGATGTCCTATGCGCGCCCCCTGAAGGAAGAACAAGCTCGTAGTGAGAATCGCCGTAGGTGATTTGGTTATCCGGAATTTCATCTGAATCGTCGTCCGACTCGTCAACGTCTTCATCAATAACTTCGTCCGCGTCTCCATCCTGGTCATCGGCGTCCTCCCACTCCTCATCTTCGGAACCAGACGCATCCCTTGAGGGAACGCTTAGCCTTGCGGCTCCGCTGTTCATGGGCATCGGGGTATGAGGCAGTGAAATCATAGAAATCGGAGATCTCCAATCGATCATCCTCTGCATCGTAGGCGATTTTACAATGACCCTTGTCGAGCATATGTTTGCGGACGGCATCCAGTGTACGGAACTCCCTCCCTCTATCATTGCAATAGATGCACACATTGCCCACAGCGATCTTCTCTCCGAGGTAGGTAATGAGACCCACAAGGTTGACGAGGTATTCTGCGTCCGGAATGAAGAACGAGTGTACCACGGACATGTGAGTTAGATTATCCTCTAGGGACGAAGACGCCTCGTTACAAAAGAGACATTGAGTCGGCGCAAGGCGAGCACGAGCGGCAGCGATCTTCTCGTCAATTGTCTGATTAATCTGTTCTTCAGAGGCTTCTGTCTCCACGGTCAGAGCTGCGCCTGCGCCTTGAGATGAAGACGGTTGGAGGACATCGTTCTCAGCCACGGCGAGAGATGCTGGGAATCCGTAGGAGGTGCCGTATTATCATCGTGGACAGCTTCAACTGCCGGCTCGGCCTTCGCTCTCAAGGAGGCTTTCAACCTCGTTCTCTTTGTGTTTGCGAGAGCTCAAATGAGTCCTGTATGCATTTTCGGTCGTGTACGATTTACTAATAGTGTATTAGAGGTGCATAAATCACAGCGTTGAATAGTAGCTCACCCGCAAACTTCGCAAGACGAGCCCTTAGGAGAAGCCATGACGGCTGTTTCTGCTCTCCTCTCCAGAACCTTCTGGTTAAAGAGGGTGGCACTGACAGGCGGAAGCCCCGCAACTCGACGCTTCATGTTGTATCTGTGATGGTCAGACCTATAATGCTCGCCTGCACCCTGAGTATTAGACGAGGACGGGAGGACGATGATGCCGATGTGACTTACGCTGGTCCTCTGCGGAATGAAACGCAATGCTGCATGACAGACAAGTAAAAGCGATCCATTTTGCTGTAGTTGCTCGTCAGACATTTCAAAGGATGGATGAAGTGCAGCGATCGAAAGAGAAATTTGGGGAGGAATATCAAGGTCTGTCGGATCCTTCTCTCAGTCAGCTTTGCAATCACGTGTCAATTACAAACCCTAACCATAAAGCAGCCTCCTGTGGCAGCATGCAATGCATCTCCAGCCTCGCTTTGACTGATCTGGCAGTATACATAAGGCGGGCCATTTTTCAACTGGCGGACGTAAGAGTACAGACATTCGAACCAGGAGGTATTTAGTACTTGATACACAGATGACCACAAAACACGGTCACGTGGCGTGGATCGCAGTTGAAACTGTCGCGAGGTCGAGCGTTCTGCCGTTATACTGATCCTTCTTAACTGCTATGGCGCCCGCTGCGATTCCCAATGTTATACAGGTATTCAGGCAAATCATTTCCTACTACCTGCGTGCTGATACGCTCCACTGTGGGCTTTAGTGCAACTGTTCCACAGATTTTGAACGCGAGATAAACGCTCTCCGAGATCCTATTTCCGTCGTTGAGACAGAGGAAACATGGGACAACATAGCTCGTGCAATAACTCGTCTCACTGCCCTCGCAAGAGGCAATGCCTCCGAGTATTGCCTTGAGCTCATCGCAGCCCTCCGGTCATTGTCTCGTCCCATCAATAGTGCGGCCAATTCTGAGCGGACGCGCCTGTCAGGTGTGGCCATCGAGCTCATGAACGTCCTCGCTGGCGTCCTAGAGCTTTCGTTCGAGCCCCTCATCCCCATTTTTATGCCCACCCTCCTTGCCCTATGCTCTCGATCGAACAAGGTGTTCATCTCCCGGTCCCGAGCTTGCATTCTGTCTATCGTGGAAAACAGCCGTTCATCCTCTATTTTGCCATACCTGGCGGAATCCGTGAAAGACAAATCCACATCTCTACGCTTGGCTGCTGCAGAAAGTACTCTTGCTTGCCTAAATAGCTTCAATCCTCCTGATCTCGAAAGGGAGCCCCGAGCCCGCGAGATCGAGGCTATCATAAGATCAACTGCTACTGACGCCAGCGCCGATGTAAGGACAACAGGACGAAAGATTTTGAGGCCTACAAAGTTCTCTTGCCACATCGGGTGGATAGGTCTGTCAGTTCATCTGTATGGCACATCCTTGCGCTGATGTCACTACAGCTTCACTCAGCCTCTCACGCCGACAGTCAAGAAATATCTCAACATCAAGCCCAAGATAGCTTCGGGGAGTCACTCCAACCCGCCAAGTCGACCACAGTCTTCGCAGTCATTGAATTCACTGCAAGACCGACTCTCCAGGCCGCAGTTGTCGTCTTCTACGTCTGCTTTGGGAAAGATATCGGGCACACGTAGCTCCCAAAATGTGACTGCTCACGGGCGGTCTGCATCTTCTTCATCGGGTGGCCCAGCTACCAGCGCTGAAGTAAAGGGCACCCAAATGTCGGCCAAGTCAACAACTCTGGCACGTCGGCCTGCTGCGCAGCATCCACAGCAATCAGGCGGGGTTGTTAGAAAAGATATGCCTCCTCCTGATTTTGTTCCTAATCGACCATTTGTTCCTTCATCAAGAACGGGAGGCAATTCCAGACGACCTCAGGCCACTGATGCGACAGATATACCCCTCCGAGAAGGTACTCACTCAGATGCTGTTACGGCTGTCAGCGAACCGTCGTCCAGTACCACAGCATTACGACCTCGCTCGGAAACACTACAACCTGAACGGCATCCGTCTCGACCGCCAAGTGCTACTGGCGCTGCCCGTTCACTGGCTTCTCACGATTCGATGAAAGGTCTCAGGACTGGCCCCATTCGACCAACAGCGAACGAGGCCAGCATGCCACCGGTTCGGCCAAATTCAACAGAGCGAAAAGAGCGCGTCGTGGGCGGAGCTAGGCGCGTGTTGATATTGCCTCAGACAGACAGCATATCAGATGCACCGAGCGAACCCAAACGCCATGTATCGGTAACCCAGTCCGATGCGGCAGTGCCTCCCAGCAAGGCTCCCGCCCCAAAGCCCAAGTCCGTAAGGGCAGCTTCAAGCACCAGAGTGCCTGCAGAACGCGGACAGCAGAGTAAAAACCACGAAAGCAAATGAGAAGGCCAGACCTGTGCACACTGCGAGTACACGGGCGACCACCGCGAAACCGAAGGGTCGGATCGAACCTGCAGATCGAAAACCAGGAGGGCAATCTAAAAGCACGAAGACGCAGCATGGAGAAAAGCCTGTGAAGGCCAACGCCACGTCGATAGGCGGTACGGCACAACCCAATGTTCGCCAAGAACAGGAGACAGCTGCGTCGCAGCCGATCCCACCAGAATTGCCAGGTGACATACCGCCCGTAGACGTGCCTCTCCCTCCCAGTCCCACACAAGCGTCCGTTCCTATGTTGGTTCCGCTGCCACCTTCTCCAATACCCAAGGAGACGGAAGAAATTCCAAGTGTTGTCACACCACGGCGCATGCCTGTGCATCTCGCTCACCTGACAGCATCTGAGCAGACTCCAATATCTGCACTCGTTGCTGATATCGAGCGGGGATTCCTGCAAACTCCGTATTCACCCTTTTCTCCTGTGAAGACCCAGCTTCGACCAGGATCAAGCTTGCCTTTTGTGCACCTCTGAAAGCACTCAATTTGACTACACTCACTGGCCAGGACGATGGTCAGAACACAGCTGAAGGCATCAGAACAAGAGGTAATGACGATACGAGACATGAATCAAGACAAGCAGTTGGGCTGTCTGAACCTGAAGATTGCAGACAGGCTCTGGAGGAATTGCAGGTCAACCACTGAGCAGGATGGTGGGCAGGTATCAGAGTGTTGAGTTGAATTGATATCGGCAGGACAATGTCTGTTTGCAACGCATCGTTTACGACATCTACATGTTATGAGTGTATGCTATTGATGCTCTAATCCATTTGTATGTGCTGACGCAAGCGATGGGGACATGAATCTATACTATGAGGATCAGCAAAAGCAACGTTTGGATTGCACGGAACGTACAGCCGTAGTCAACGCGCACCGTCGCAACTCTAGTGTGTCAAAAACCGCCTGCCCTTTGCACGTCGCCTGACGAGGATTTTTTGGCCGGATACGCTCCTCTTCCTGGCAAGAAAGCCGTGTTTCCGCTTCCTCTTGCGCTGAGACGGCTGGTATTCAGTTCCGCGAGAAGCGTAACGCGCCTGCTGGAGGAGTGATAATATGGGAGAGATGGCGGTTGGCTGGAGCAGGGATGATGGTCCACACAGGAGGCTTGGGAGTGATAGGGAAGGGCGGAGGCTGAAGGATGGAAGACGTGCGACTGCTGGAGCGGTGAAGACGCGAGACGCTGCAGGCAACGTCGGTGGGTGTGCGAGCCACCACGACAGCTGAACGGGAATGCGAGGCATTCGAATGGGTCTGCGAGGGTGAGAGGCAAAGAGCAACCAGCCTGATCAAGCGTCCTCCCGCGTGACATGGCGCGTACCCGCGATCGACATAGGCCTCCGTTCAACTACCAGTCCCCCCCCTCTGCACCGACTGTCTTCGCGTCGTCTGCTCATGACCCGCCATGTCCACTCCGACCCCTGGTAAAGCACGCCAGTCGGGTATTCCTACCCCCGGCAAACCGAGCAGCATTCCCACTCCAGGCAGGCCCCGTTCAACATCCTCTGCTCTTCAATATCCCCCGCAGACACAGGACGACGCATACATCTCCAGGGCCTTTGCCGATGCCATAAAGGCTAACGATCCTGCCCTGCACCGTCCAGGACGCTCTAGCGATGTCTCCACCGCGTCCCTCTCGCCTTCATCTGCAGCCTACCCTCCTGCTCAGAACGGCAGGCGGTCCGTAGCAGGGCGTCCATCCTCTGTAGCCTCTTCTTCATCCGCTCTTAGCTCTGTTCCGCCCCGGACGCCTACGACGACGTCGAGATCTGCAGGTCCTCGTCCTGCCAGTCGCCAATCTGACGTCTTTGCTCGTAGTTCCAGCCGCGCGGGCAGAACCTTCGATGTGGGTGATAGTGTCCGCATCGAGTCCCTTGGTTATGAAGGGACGTTGAGATACCTTGGAGAAATTGACGGTAAACCCGGTCATTGGGCTGGTGTGGAATTGAGCGGAGGATTTTCTGGAAAAGGCAAAAATAATGGTGCTGTAAATGGGTGAGCTACTTGCTTCATCGCTTCCTACAGGCTGCGCTCGAGATTTTCGTTCAATGGTGAGCTGCAGCTGAAACATTGTCTGCAACCGGCGGACACTACATGTCATATGTAGCTACAGCCTTCGGACGAATATACTGGTTGTCCTTCTAATCCGAATGCTGGGACCTCATCTTCGTGTCATACTACGAACGCTAACGACCTGCGAAGAGCATACCATATGGGCCTTCTGCTTGCTCTACATGATTTCTTCTCATAACACTCATGTATTTCCTTTCATTCAGGAAGCAGTACTTCATATGTCCTTCCAACTGTGGTGTGTTCGTGGCCACGACCAAACTTTCTGCGCCAACGGCGGGCTACCTTCCAATGTCCCGTCCGTCATCTGTCGCCTCCTCCCGCAGTGGGCGTGTAACTCCCTCGTTCTCAATGTCAGGCCGGATCACTCCTTCTACCTCTACTACAATGTCAACTGGCCGCAAAACACCCTCAGTGTCCACGTCAAATGGTCGTGTAACGCCCTCTTTGAACAGTGGACGAATGACTCCATCTGCATCTACGGGACGTAGGACACCGGGGATAGGTCTCCATGTCTCGATCTCGTTCTGCGGCTGCTCACCAGACGCCGAGTGCGGTGACCCCAGTTCGTCCTGCAACATCACAGACTCCTATAACTCCAGGCTCGCGTGCCTCTAAATATATTGGGATGACGGCAGAAACAACTCAGTTCGCGCGGCACTGGGGCAGTGAGCCCTTCGCGCAATTCTGTTGGCACGCAGAGTCCAACCCGATCTACTGGATTCTCTTCCCCCTATTCACGGGTCTACCCATCTTCCCTCTCCCATCTCGCCATACATCCTCCCCGTTCAATACCCCGAAAGCTGTCACAGGGGGACGCACATCGAACATCGGAGTTGGCATGCCGTCTATCACTCCGTCCAAGACGCGACCCTCGCTCAATACCCCCGAGCAAGGGTTCCGAGTGCCGTTGCCATGCCGCCTCCTGCATCTCCCTCCTTGAGTTCACAATTGGGTCGCTCTGTGTCGTTGACTGACCCTCATATGGCTGACAGGGCAGCTGGTTCACTGTCTGAGCTGGAAAACAACGGAAAGGCTTTGCAGGATAAGATTGCCGAACTCATGGCTGGAAAGATTCCCTCAGCGTCTCGCCCGACTTCATCAGCTTCGGTAGATTCAAACCTTACTGCGGAGCTTCAGAGCCAGGTGGAAAGGATGCAGACACAGTTAGCTTCTCTGGAGGACGAGAATGGACGTCTTCGAAATGTGGCCGGTGCTCAAGAGCAAGAGGCCTCTGCCGAGTGGAAAAACTCGTGACCGAGCAGAAGCAGAACGTAGCTCGCATTGCAGAGCTGGAGGCAGCGGTCCGATCAAACGAGCGACTAGTCAGCGAGAAGGAGACAACTATCGAGGGTCTGGAGCGAGCCGCGAAACAGACCGAACTTGATATAGACAAGATCAAGAACGATGCTGAGGCCCGGGCCAGGGATATCCAATCCAAGCTGGACGACAAGGAGGCTCTTGTAATCAATCTCAAGGAGCTGATTGAAGCAAAGGAGGGACTCCAGACGGAAAATGACGCGGTACTGCAAGCCAAAGACGCTGAGATCGCGCTCCTGGAGGCTCGAGTGAAGAAGGCATACTCGGAACTTGAGGAGGAGAGGATGGAATTAGGGAATCAGGTCGATGAGTTGCGGAAAGCAGGACAGGTTTGTGCAAATTGGCTATCCACATGCGATGCGAATTCTTACTCTTTGGTACAGGAAACTATTGCCCTGTACGAAGAGCGTCTCAGTGCAGCTGATAGCCAGCGTTACGAACTCGAAGACTTGGTAGCTTCTCTTGAAGAACAGCTCCGCAAACAGGCGGACCCACCATCACCTACTTCTGCACAACGGCAAGCTGCCTCCGCAATCGAGATCGACAACGAGACGCTTCGGGAGCAAGTGCAACATTTGCAGAAAAGAGTTGCCGTTCTGGAAGACCAGCTGGAAGAGGCTCACACCACGTTCGACAGAGAAGAAGCTGCGGTGCGTGACAGAATCAAGAGGTACAAGGAGAGGGAGGATAATATGAGGAAGGAGCTGGGCGAAGGCAGAAAAGAGGTCGATCGCGTCTCGAAGTCGGAAGAGAGTGCTCGCCAACGCATTGAGGAAATGGAAGAAGCCCTGCGGGAGAACACAGTAGCATTAGAGAACGCAAGAGCCGAGATTGAGGGTCTCCGAAGCGAGATTTCTGTGAGTATCCTCGCCGTTCGCCCTATTTGCCCACACACTGACAATAATATTCTGATCAGGCTCTTGAAGGCATTACTTCTGGTATTACTGCGAGCAACTCGTCGGAGAAGGTGGCGGAATTGATGCAACGATCGGCCAATGAGCGTGTTCGGTTTGATGGAGGAGATTGCGAACCTCAAGCAGCAATTGGCTCAGGCACAAACGCAATCCAACGTTTCAACAAATGGCTCTATGGATAGAGAGTCAGGCGAGACGGTGGAAGAGTTACGCCAACTTGTCAGTACTCTTGAGTCCGATAAGGCGTTGGTGAGTACGTTCCAGGACTTGTGCCATATGACCAGCTGATTCTGGGTGTAGTTGCAGCAAGCGTGTGATGAACGCACGGCAGATCTCGATAGCATGCGCAAGAAGCTCAATCGTGATATACCACTGAATGGCGTTGACTCCGGTAAAGGCACCCCTTCCAAGCACGATCTTGCAGCTGCTCGGGACGAGATCACTGGCCTGAAGTATGTCTCACTGTTTTTAATCCGGATCGGAGCCTGCAGTCGTTAATCCTTATTACAGGCACATCGTCCAGGATTTGCAGAAAGAGAACTCGGCAGCCGCACAGCGGAACAAGGTTCTGGAATCTGAGAATAAACTGTTATTGTCAGAGACTGAGCAGCTCCGCGAGGTTGGTCTTTACGACTCGAGCGATGCCATCAACTGATGGTTTCGGCCAGGACCTCAAGGCACTCGAAGAAAATGTAGAACAAAGCATCCTACGCGAAGAACAAGCATTAGTATCTGGGCACGATGAGGAGTCGCCCTCCAGTTCTGGGGCAATTGCTGCGCTGCAGAAGAAGTATGAGGTATGTGTTTTTGCGCCTTGTTGTATCGCGCAAGACCAAAAATATGGCTACCAGAGCGAACTGGAGCAAGTTCGCAAGAGGCTAATGGATAGTGAGATGAAGACTGCGCGGACGATACACGATGTACGTCAGGCTGCATAGCATGCTGAAGTCTTTCTCATCTTGCTTCCTGTTGCAGCTCAATAAAGAGATCGGGGAGCTGGAGACTCTGATCGAATCAAAGGTATTTACCGTGCCTTTGGGCTTTATGACTGGCCTGCTAATGTTGCTACGAACAGATTTACCGCGAAGTTTGTCCTCAGTCTTTGTTCCATTGATTACTCATTGCTGATTGGCTGAATATAGGACGAGCTCGAGCGCGAAGTCGAACGACTGAAGGACAAGCTGGCTCGGAGCCAGAAGAAGTCTTCCAAGACGTCGAGCGATCCACCACTCTCATCCTCGGAGGACCGCGTGACGAGTTCCAAGAAACATGCCGCAGAAGCCGCCGCCGGGACTGTATGCGAGATCTGTGAGCGGCCGGGACATGACATTTTCACATGCGATTTGCTGAAGGAGGATGCGTCGCCGCTGACGATGGGGCCGGCTTCTGGCGACCGGGGTGAACGTGGATGAGGAGCTGTTTTGCGAGGACTGTGAGGGACGCGGGCACACGGCTGCAAATTGCCCGCACTCGCTGGACGTTTTCTGAGGCGGATATCTACATATCGCTCGTTCTGACTGACATTGGCTTTTCGGTGGTCGTTCATCTACCTTATACCATTATCTTCTACACTCTCCTTCAAGACCAAAACCATTGCTCTCGTGCCTTGGGATGCGCGGTTGATATACCTCTGCACGCCGCACACATGTGTATTCTAACCCATGCTGTCCTCTCATTTTCCTACAATTTGCTTTGCTAGCATACATACACCACTATAAATAATACAACAGACGATGTTTGTAACGTGCCTAATAGCGCATGCCGA
The DNA here is from genome assembly GCA_036971615.1 of Amyloporia xantha. Lineage (NCBI taxonomy): Eukaryota > Fungi > Basidiomycota > Agaricomycetes > Polyporales > Adustoporiaceae > Amyloporia > Amyloporia xantha. The sequence goes on from JAYKKR010000005.1 coordinate 2,074,867, forward strand.
AAAGACTGAAGACGGGTGTGAATCGGTCCGGGTTGGATTGCCGCTGCCGCGATAAGGCAGCCTGGTCGTTGCGAGCGACGGTGAGTACGAAGACCATGGATATCTATAACAGCCTTGTGTCTGGCGCAAATGCAGAACTATGCACGATCCGGACTGTGGACATGCATACGTCTGGAGAGGTGGGTGCATTACTATATAGTGGAAAATTCACTCCATCTCAATGCCATTGACATTCAGCCAACTCGCATCGTAGTATCAGGCTACCCGGCGCTCGAGGGGAGGACGCTGTTAGAAAAGCGGGCGTACGCACGCGAGCACCTGGATCATATACGGAAACGGTGAGCCTACATCACGTTCCCGGCTGGACAGCCACTAGACTTCATGGGCAGTCTTATGTGGGAACCACGGGGACACGGTGACATGTATGGGGCCATTTTAGTACAGGAGACAGAGCTGACAGAGAGCGGAGAGGCGGACATTGGGGTGCTTTTCACTCACAATGGTGGGTGGTCGACCGAATCGCGCACCTGAGTCAGAAGCTGAACTGGGACAGAGGGATACTCGACGATGTGTGGACACGCGACGATTGCGCTGGGGCGACTTCTGGTGGATACGCAGGACGAAAGGGTATTTCCGCGGCGGAGGCATTTGGAATATGACAGAGAGAAGGAGGAGACGACGTTGCGACTGCATGCGCCGTGTGGGGTGGTGGTAGTGACCGTTCCAATGGTCGACGGCGCGGGGGGGACGAAGCGGTCGGATAATCGGCGGCGGGTGCGGTTTGTGAGCGTACCTAGCTTTGTGTCTGCACGCGACGTGGTGGTGGAGGTCGCGGAGGACAAGCAGTGGGCTGCGCTAAGAGAGAGGGCGGGGGACTGTGCGGGTGAACGTAGCGTATGGAGGGGCATACTACGCGTTTGTGAGCGCGGAGGAGCTGGGATTCCAGAGGGGCCTGTGGGGAGGAGGAGGATACACGCTCAAAGACCTGGACGAGGCGACGGCCGTCCTGAAGACGCTCGTCGCCGGTCGCCCAGAGCTGGTCGAGCACCCGACCGAGCGCCGGCTGCAGTATCTCTACGGCGTCATCGTCACCGACGCTCCGCCCGACGACCCCCGCTCCGACTCGGGGCTGAGCGTGTGCTTCTTCGCCGACCAGCAGATCGACCGGTCGCCCACCGGGTCCGGCGTCAGCGCACGCATCGCGCTCGCCGTCGCCGCGGGCAAGATGCGGGTGGGAGAGGGCGGGGAGTTCCATTCGGTGGTCAGTCTGGCCGACGCTGGGAGCGCGTTCGTGGGGACGGCGGTGGGGACGGAGGCAGTGGCGGGCCGGGACGGGGGTCGGCGGTGGGATGCGGTCAGGGTGGCTGTCGAGGGCCGGGGGTTCTACACGGGAGCACACGCGTTTGTGGGAGAGGCGGAGGATGGCGTGGCGGGGGCTGGGCTGATGGTCCGGTTGCCAGATGGGGACACTCGTCCATGACGTATGGTGATGTCATGTGCGCCATAATATATAGCGCGTCCTCTGCCCGCGTCTACATCACATCGAATTCCACTCGTCTGACCCGCGCACTCAACCATGTCCTACGCATCCGTCGCTGCTCAGAACGCGCCCCCCTCCTCAGAACAGGTCCTTTCATTCCTCCCCTTTTGTTCCTCATTCGTCTCACCCTTAACTTCATTCATCAGCCCTCAACCTGACCAGGCGCTCTTTACAACAGAGCCCCCTCCGCAGACAACATCGCAGACGACGCAGCAAAAAGGGTCAATGTCGTCGCCCCCGACTTGCCGCTCAAACCCCGCCACCGTCACTTCCGGGAGACTGGCCCATACCCTCCCCTCTGAATCGTCGCCTTCGCACCCCCGCGGCGGAAAGAAGACTGCTAAACGGTACATTCACGACGTAGAGCAGGAAGGCTCCTACTTTCTGGGAGGTTGCAAAACACAGTATCTCTCTCCGTCCGGCAGTCGCAGGCGGCGCCTTCCTCGGCATTTGGGTATGTCCTCAAATCTATTTCTCGCAGCTTTGAGGTCCTTATGTCCCACAGTGAACGTCGGCCTCATTTCCCGCTGCCGGATATGCTTATTACACGCAGCCCCACCCTCCGTCGTGACACCCGTGCACTCGCCTCCACGGCTGCTGCCGCCTTGGCGGTCCTCTCCGGCGGAGGTCCTATGGCGCAGAGAAGTACAGGCAGGACTCCCAGAGGCCAAGCTGAGGGAGCGCAAAGCCAAGCAAGAGGGTGCCGCCCTTTACCGATCGGCCAGAAGGAGCACATCCTTCGGGCCCTGGCGTCCTCGGCGGCCTTGTGGGTGTTGGTGAGTCCTCCATTTTAGCGTGTTCGTCAACCATACTGACGTGCTCGCATAGTGAAATGCGGGCATCCTTGGGGAACCCCTGTCGGTTACTTTGCATACACCCAGTGGGATCGCCGCTGGGACAGGCGTACGGTCTCTCAGCCGTGTCCGGGTCGGCCTCCTCACGCTCTGGTCCGGTGAAGGGTGCGTACATTGTCGCTCTCTTCATTCTGATTGTATGCTCATTGCGGCCTGCCGTAGGTACCTCACCGAGAAATACCGCGTGACAAGCCATTGAGTGGTCGCGATGACTTGAACGGGATGATGTCGGGCTATAAGATAGGCAAGACGATTTATTTACTGTTAAAGTGCGTATTACTCCACTCCCTCTTCTTCAGCATTTCTGTACTATGACATACAGTATATTCGTTTTACGTCCAATTCAATGACATATGGATCTCGCTAGAATTAGCGTCGGCCTTACGCTTCTAACGGGAATAGATGACGGCGGCGCTTGTGCGGCGCGTGATAATGAATGCCAGTGTACGTGACTACGATCGAGAACGTCCAATATTTCCGTGGGTTGTGACTCGCGGTCCATATATGCGCGCTATCCGTTATTCACCCTTCTTCCTCGTTTCCTTTCGTCCTCGCCCCAAGATGGCCCAATCCACGTCGAGCTGGTCAGCGACAAGAGTTCGCGAGAGGTGCAGTTCCTTCAATTACTTCCGCTCGAAAGGATCACACCTTTGTGCCGTCCTCATCTACGATCCCAGTTCGAGGACCCTACCTTGCTTTTTGCAATGCGGGCATGAATCAGGTGTGCTGATATAGCAAGTTTATATTCTGACATGCACTGATACTCTTCCAGTATAAATCTATATTCCTGGGAACTCGTAGATCCGCAATCAGAGTATGCGAGGTTAAAGCGCGCATTTAACAGCCAGAAGTGCATTAGGGCGGGTGGAAAGCTACAATGGTGAGTCTGGATATGTGATCTTTGAGCTCTGTCTCTACATTCTCGTTAGATCTCGACGATGTCGGGAATAGATTCCTATCACCACACCTTCTTTGAAAATGCTGGGGAATTGGTCTTTTGGTGACTACTTCAAGGTAGGTCTATAAGAGACTACGCGTCATATCTCAACTCTCAATCAAACATTGAATTTATTAGAAAGAAGCGATTGCATACTCCTGGGAACTCCTCACGGAAGTCTACAAGCTCCCCAAAGATCGTCTCTACGTGACCTACTTGAAGGAGCACGCTTAAAGAACGGCCTTGTCGCTGATGCCGAAGCCCGCAACTATTGGCTTGAGCAAGGTGTCCCAGAAGATCACATCCTTCCTGGAAATGCCAAAGATAATTTCTGGGGTAATGTTTCTTCGTCATTCGCACTTATTATACATCTTGATTTGTAGAAATGGGTGAGCGACGTGGTCCATGTGGCCCGTGTAGGTACTGTTCCGTAAAGACTAGCAGTTTATCTCAAACAGTCCCTCATCTCTATGCCAGTGAAATCTACTATGGCATCGGATCGGTGGTAGTGAAATGCGGCACATCTGGTCAATCCTAAGACGACCCTGATGTTCTGGAAATTGGAACAATGTGTTCATACTGTGTTCAATCGTGAAGACGACGGTTCACTCAAGTCCTCTTCCTTCAAAGCACGTAGACATCTGGTATGGGATTCGAACGTCTAGTGTCTGTGATACAGGACAAACGCTCGAATTACGACACGGACGTGTTCTCCCCCATCTTCACTCGCATCCAGGAACTTCACTGGCGCGCCGCCTTATGGAGGAAAGTTCGGTGAAGATGCTGACGGCATCGACACGGCGTATCGTGTTGTTGCGGACCACGTAAGAACGCTGACTTTTGCCCTGAGCGACGGTGGTGTGCCGAATAACGTCGGTCGAGGATATGTCCTGGAGACGCATCTTGCGAAGAGGATGCCGCTGGTATGCGCGCAAGAAGCTCGGTGTCAATATTGGTTCCTTCTTCTCGTCTCCTAATGCCAGCAGTCGTAGAGCAAATGGTATGTAAGGTTTACGCCGTGCTTGTAACAATTCTGACAACTTTCACTGTTGTTATTAGGCGATGTTTTCCCGGAGATTACGAAACGGACCGAAGAGATCAAAGAGATCTTGGATGAAGAGGAGGAGTCATTCTCTCGAACCTTTGGACCGTGGGGGAGAAGCTTTTCGACCAATATGCTGCTCGCGCAAAAGCAGCAGGGCTCGGAATGAACTCTCTGGAAAAGATGTTTGGCGGTTATATGACACCTACGGATTTCCCGTCGATCTCACTCGCTTGATGGCTGAAGAGCTCGGTTTGACTATCAATGACGAAGAATTCTGAGGCAGCTCAGGCGCATTCGAAGGAAGCTAGTAAGGCTGAGTCTGAAGAAGGGAGAGAAAGAGATTGTCAAGCTCGATGTCCACGATATTGCTTCTTCTAGAGAAAACGCACAAGGTACCTAAAACAGATGATTCCGCCAAATCATCGTAGGTCTTTCCATGCATCTGGCGGAGGTGAGGTACAATGACTGATTGCGCAGTTCTCGGCAACATTACTGCTCGTATCGTTGCCATCTATTCCAACAAGTCATTCTTGGAGTCGACGTCCAGCATTACCGTGGATGATACGGTATTCGGATTGATTCTTGATCGTACTAGCTTCTACGCAGAGTCAGGAGGTCAGGAATACGACACCGGCAACATCGTCGTGGACGGCGTGGCGGAATTTGAAGTAACAAATGTTCAAGTATCTAGCGGCTACGTCTTGCATATTTTACGGCCACATGGAAGTATTTCTGGACAACTAGGAGTTGGTAGATGAAGTGGTGTCGTCTTATGATGAGGTTTGCGCATTCGCTTCATAGTGTGTGTGATATGCTCTGATCTTTGTTTGTCTTTGGAAAGCTCCGACGTTAGCCCCTTCTGAAATAATCACACCGCGACGCATATACTCTTTAACTTCTGTCTCCGCGAAACCCTCGGCGATCACATCGATCAAAAGGGTTCCCTTGTTGCACTCTACAAAGTTGCGCTCTTCGATTCTCTCCTTCCATAAAGCACAGATCCAAGCCAAGGAACTCTCAAGGGATCGGGAACAGATGAGCTGGAAGATTGGATACGAAAAAATGTCAGGTCTATAGCAAAGAGCTCGACCTACGTATTGCTCCACCAAATTGCAGGTGGTCCTCAGGGCAGTCTTCGGGGAATCATATCCAGATCCGGTTCGAGTTGTTGCTTTGGAGTATTCTGTCGACGACATTGTTAGAAACCCTGAGGATCCCAAATGGAGGGCGACAAGCGTCGAGTTGTGTGGTGGGACGTAAGTATGTCCCATTTTGGACCCGGTCAAGGCTGATCCATAATACGTGTTCAAGCTTTTCATGTGGCGAGAACTGGGTGAGGATCAAGGACTTCGTCATCACGGAGGAGTCTGGGACGTTCGCCAAAGGCATTAGGCGCATTGTTGCGGTGACGGGACATGAGGCTGCAGAGGCTCACCGAACGGCGGAGGCGCTTTCCACAAGATTACGCCAGCTTGAGTCGATGCAAGGCGTGTAACCAGAAAGATCGCTGGGCTGGAAGAGTCGCTCACCGTGGTAAGCATTTCAAATATTCAGAAGTCTTATGCTAGGAGCTCGCCTGCAGGAACTCGGCTCAAGCGGACATTTCTGTTCTCAGGAAAATCGAGCTTCATGATCGTCTTGCCATAGTTCGCAAGGCATTCCGGACAAAAGAGTTGAAAGAAACTGAGGGGCAGCTAATACCAAAACGGTCAGTAAGCCGCATGTTGACCAAGAGCCATTTATTCAACGGGAAAACACTTTGCAGGTGGTTGACGGCATGAATCAACTACTTCGGGAGCAGAATCAGTCTGCTGACGCCACCTCACCGTGCCCGAGATTGCAGGAAATTCCAAGGTACGCTTCACGATTGGTATATCACTTTGACTAAATTGATCACCTTGCGCAGATGTTGGCAGGCCGCTGTGCAGCAAGGCAAGAAGCTTGGGAAAGACAATCTATGTTTTCTGTCCAGATGATACGGCAGGCAAAGTGCTGCGCATACCAACTATGTGTCAGAAACCGACAAGGGAAAGGGCCTGATGCCTTCGCGCTTGGGCAGCGGCAGTAACGGAGGTCTTAGGCGGAAAAGTGAGTTACTCGTTTCTGTGTTCCAATGTATATTGATTGTGTCTGTATGGTGGCCAAGGAAAGTGAAGACAGTGCACAAGGTGTGGGTGTGAATGTCTCTGTAGTCAATGAGAGGCCTCTCAGGTGATCGCGGAGCGAGTATTTCATGCGACAGACAGGATCGTCATGATCGTATTCTTTGGACATGTAAAGGAAATATCACGCTACTGTTAGAGCAATGCATATCGGGACTTCCTAATTACTGTACTAATAATATGAGCGGGCGTAGGCCTGTGGCAGCTGCATCTATCAGACTGTACAACATCATAAGTGAACCTGATCTTAGGAAGAGAACTTCGTGTCAAATTTTTTCAGTCTGGTACGTAAACATCAAACTTCAGATGCTCTGCAAACTAGCTCTGTCAATTGCATACACTAATTGTTTGCGTGGAAGTTAGGATAGTATGTCAGATTGTTGACTACAAGATAATACGAATTTTCATTCTAATTCTACTTACTGTGACAATAATAAGTCCCTGAGCTCCAGGACCCCGAAAGTTATAACCTTAAAGGGGAAATCGAGGTAAATTCTATAGAATTTATGATGCGGAGATATCCGAATGCCATATCTGTCCATCGCCTCCGCTTCGGCACAGTGCTCGCCGTTGGCCTCGGAGTATGAAACGACTGGTGAGTTTCTCAAACAATTCAGCCCGTGCCAATGCGTCTGGAGCATGTCTGCCACGAGCCAGCACCAGATTGCACGTCTCAGGACATGTCAGGGAGACTTGGTCTGGGCTGGATGGCAGGCGTTGGGGTATCGGATGACAGTGCTCTGACCCGCGGCCTCTTCTTCGCGGGTCACAGAACTCCTCGATTCATCAATACCACGCCCACGATGTCGCTCGTTGTCCCTGAAGCCTCCACCAGTAGTTCCGTCATGTATGGAGGTTCAAGTCAAATGACGACGCCATAGCGACCTCCCGTCTTTCAGCATATCTTGCGTCTCCTCAACACCAATGTTGACGGCAAGCGTAAGATCATGTACGCCCTGACGGAGATCAAGGGTGTGGGGCCGCCGGTACTTGAATTTGGTTTGTAAGAAAGCAGATGTAGATCTTAACAAGCGGTATGTCCGCCTATGTTCCCCAACCTCTTTAAAGTTTTTTCAATCCGATTTATTCAGTGCTGGCGAACTGAACTCAGACGAACTTGAGCGTCTTGTCACGATTATTCAAAACCCTACACAGTTCAAGATCCCTACATGATTCCTTGAACAGGCAGCGAGAGAGTGTAGACGGAAAGAACTTCCGCAGATCCTTTCCAATGCTGTGGATTCCAAGATTCGTGATGATCTTGAGCGGTTGAAGAAGATCCGCGCGCATCGTGGTTTGAGGCACTCCTGGGGCCTGCGAGGTCCGAGGTCAGCACACGAAGACCATCGGTACGTCTTTTTTCGGTTTCCGGCCAAGTGCAGTAGTCCTCATCTGTGATGTTTTAAGGACGTCGGGGAAAGACCGTCGGTGTGTCGAAAAAGCGTGGTTAAACGTTTATTTTCGTTTCGGATCTGTCCTGCTGGCGTGCGACGTAGTATGTCTGCCACGCATAAATGCTCGTATGCCTGTACCTCGACGTCTCATGATTTATGCAATCTCTTTGTGGCTGCTTGTAGTGCATTTTCTTGCAAGC